>CM020451.1:7780747-8491453 GCA_009819605.1 Sterna hirundo
TTGCATTTGCAGGGTACTCGGGGGCAGACACGAAACGGGTCACCATTAACAAGGTCCTTTCCAACGACATCCTGGTGCAGCAGAACCAGTATGTCCAGGTAATAACCGATATTTCTGTCAATAATTGATATTTCTTGCAATAACTGCCCCAGGGTGGTGCAAAACCTTAAGGGGAGGTGTTGCATTTTGGTTCCCTTCCTGCCTGAGATGGTTTTGGGGGACCTGTGTCCACCTGTGTCCCCCTTCTCAACCTGCTTTTCTCCACCCCCTCCAGCGCTGCATCGACTGGAACAGGGACGTCCTGAAGAAGGAGCTGGGCTTGACGGAGGAGGACATCGTCGACCTGCCGGCCCTCTTCAAGCTCGACAAGCAGGGCAAAGCTGTGCCGTATTTCCCTAACATGGTGAGGGGGGGTCCCCGTTCCTCAGGTCCTCCCCAAAACCAGCTTATTCAGACAGGATGAGTCCCCAACATCGTCCCAGAACAGCACAATATTTACAGCTGCCGGGGAAAAGAAAATATCTCCAACCAGGCTCGGATAAATCCGGGTCTACCACAACTGTGTGGCTTTGTATTGCTTGTGGTTGGGTTAAACCACGTAGTTTTGAGGCGAAAACCCTCCAAAGCAGTGAAATGGCAAGGTGTGGGGTGCATTTTAATGATAAAAAAAAGGGAAAGGGATGCTGGATTTGGAGGCCTGGGGGAAGGCGGCTGCAAAACATGGTGTCGATGCCCCATTGTGCGGCGAGGCTGATGGAGGAGGGTGTGCAGCGGCTTTCCTTCAGCTTCATCAGTCCCGACGCCGCTGGGCTCCCCTTGTGTCACCCCACAGGTCACCATGATCGTCCTGGCCATGGACCTGGGCATCCCCAAGCCCTTCGGCCCCGTGGTGGGGGGCGAATGCTGCCTGGAGCGGCGGACTCGCTCCCTCCTGGAGCCGCTGGGCCTCCGCTGCCGCTTCCTCGAGGACGTGGCCTCCTACCACGGCCGGCTCGGGGAGGTCCGCTGCGGCACCAACGTCCAGCGGCGGCCCTTCGCCTTCAAATGGTGGCACGTAACGCCATAGCGGGGCCTCCTTCCCCCTCCACCCTCACCCCCGGTGGCTTTTTCGGTGTGTGTTGCTTGCAATTCAGTTCATTAATAAATTTGCTGTGAGGAACAAGGCGGGAAATTAAATAATAAGGGGCGATAATCATGAGAGAAAAGGTGGGAAGTGCTCAGCGAGGGTGAGGCGGGGGGACACACATGCCATGTCAGCCCTCAGCACCCACCATTTAGCTCTGCCTGGTGGTGGGGCAGGCGGGAGGGCCTAGGCATCTCCCCTGCAGAAAGAATTCGGCTGGGAATTAAAGAGGGGGGGGGCCGCACTGGTCTCCCCCCTCCCCAAAAAGGGGGGATCCAGGCGTCGTGGCCCTGCCATCCCGCCATGTGCCACAGGGCGCGCCACACTCAAGATGGCGCCTCCCCTCAGGCCGCCGCCACATCCAAGATGGCTGCCGGAAGAGCCCCGCCCCTCCTTCCCTTCCCTGGCCGTGCGGGGGCTCCTTCCGCTTCCGGAGCGGGGTCGGAACTGCGCAACGCCAAGATGGCGGCGGCCGTGGTGGGAGTCTCCTTGAGGCGCGGCGTCCCCGCCCGGCTCCTGCGGGCCTGCCCGCGGCCGGTGAGGGGCCTGGAGTCGCCCTGCGCCCGGCAGCCGGGTGGAGGGGACCCTCGGGGGAGGCGTGGTGCGAGGGGCTGAGGCCTTCGTGGGGAGATGGGGGGTGAGGTGGGCTGAGATAGGGGGGGTCTGGTGGGTGGGAGGGGCTGTGTGGGGTTTGGGGTGGGCATGAACAGTGGGAGCAGGGGAGCAAGAGGAGTCTGCAAAGGGCCCTGGGAGGGAGCTGGGGGGCAGGAAGGGGGAAAGAGGGGCTTGTGAGGAAGCTGGGGGGCAGGAAGGGGGAAAGAGGGGCTTGTGAGGGAGCTGGGAGGCAGGAAGGGGGAAAGAGGGGCTTGGGAGGGAGCTGGGGGGCAGGAAGGGGGGCAGAGGGTTCTGGCAGGGAGCTGGGGGGCAGGAAGGGGGAAAGAGGCGCTTGGGAGGGAGCTGGGGAGCAGGGGTGGGGTGCAGAGGGGCCTGGGAAGGAGTTGGGGGGCAGGAGGGGGGGACAGAGGGGCCTGGGAGGGAGCTGGGGGGGTGGGGGAGGAGGTGCAGAGGGGCCTGGGGGCAGGAGGGGGTCCATAGTGCAGTACAGGATGGAAAGAAGGTTCAGAGTGGGTAAGAGAAGGGGAGGTGGGTTTTGGGGGGCAAGAGGATGTGTGAGGGGGATGCTGGGGACGGTCTGGGGGCAAAAAGAAGCAGGAAGGATTCTGGGATGTGTTCAGGAGGTGGTAGAGGTTGACAGGAGGCTGGGGGGTGCAGGAGATCCAGAAAGGGCTTGGGAAGAGACGTGGGAACAGGAGGAATAGGGATGTGGGACAATTTGGAGAGAGGTGAGTAGGGGGGCAGGTGGCCTGGGAGGGGAAGAAGCTCCCAGGGGAATACTGGGAGAAATGGTTGGTTGACCTGGAGCTGGGTAGAGATGTGGCCCAGCTTCTCTGGGTGGGAGCTGCTGAGGGCAGGGAGAGTTTTCAGGGCTGTGAAGGAAAGAGTGTCCGCAGGCACCGCAAGAGCATCTGTGTGTCGCCCTTTAGTTTTAGTCTGCCTTGTGGAGAAGGGAGCCCCAGGACAGAGGTGGTTGCCTGGGCCCAGGTGTACTGCTCCAACAAATCCGTGGGAGGATTTTCCAAAAACTGTACAAATGCCCAAATATGAAGCAGCGATGGGTCCTGCAGCTCTCACCCTGAGCACATGGCCTCAAGTCATTTTATTGCTCAACTAAAAGCCTCCTGAAGGGACCTAAGGGCTGTTTTGCTGTTGTTTGAATACAGATGTGTCGAGGAGCGCAGACAGCAGCTGCGGCCGCGCCCCGTCTCAAGAAATTTGCCATCTACAGATGGGATCCCGATAAGCCTGGGGACAAGCCCCGCATGCAGACATACGAAGTGGATTTGAATAAGTGAGTATGGCCCGTCAGGGAGAAGCTCTGCTGCCAGGCAGGTGCGCTGGGGCTGCGTGTGCACAGAGGTTATCTGACAAGTGATAACAGACCGTGGTTGAGGAGCACTTGAGCTGACAGCTAAAGGTGTTAGCAGACTCATTAAGCTTCAGGGGACTGTTAAAACCTTGTTGGAATGCCTCAGGAAGGTGGTGCCTCAGCTGTGTTACAGAGCACCTTGTCCTCCGCACAGGCGAGACCAGCTTTATTTCCTGATAAAGCAGATCTTACTGTGATTATTTTCCCCTCCTTCACCTGTCAGTGCTAAGTGTGGCAAATAAAACTGTCCTGAATGCCAGTGTTTCAACAGCTGTCAGGAGTAAAATGGTCCCTTTGTTTTGTGAGTTCTGTGAGGTTTTACCTGTGTCCCTGAGTTGTGTTGAATACTTGAATATGTTTGTGGCTTTAATAAGCTTTATTTATATGGTAAGTCTGGGGGCATGTACCAGAAGGAAACATGTACATGTAGCTCACAATCCCAGACCCAAGAGAAGGCTTTTTTATTGACTCTTCTCATAGTTTTCTTAACACTTAGTTACTCCTAGTAACCACCTGCATGCTTTGGTGTCGCCATCACCAAGAAAGCTCTTACTTCTCCGTACTTTGGAGGGATGCAGTCTTTGTCTGCAGAAACCTTCACGTGGGCACGTGCGTCTTGATTTCCCTCAGCTCCAGTTGCTGCTGTGCTCTTGCCAGAGGAATTCACCTCGAGCCCTTTCTGAAAGCTTCAGATACGAAACCACGCAGCTCCCTACTTAAGAAGGGCATGACGGAGAACTCAGACTTTTCTGCGACTTGCACCAGTTAATAATTTCTGGGTGTTGCCTTGTCTGCTGCGTATAAAATTACATAAGTTGCCCAAGACTGTTTGGTTTTTATGTGCAGCACTGCCTCTTGTGACTAATGAGGGCAGGCAGACTTGTTAAAACCTGACCCAAAAGGAGAGAACCGGTAGCAAGGCGCTCCTGTTTTCAGTTGTGCGTGCTGAACCCTCTCCAGCTGAGCCAAATCTTCAGGGTATCAGCAACATAAAGGGCTTCTCTCCCACCCTGACCCTGGGGTGTGCTGAGGCAAATGGATTATGCTGCTGTGAGAGATCTCTTCTCTTCTTGCCTGGGATTGGCCAAAAAAAAAAGTGTATTTTTAATTGTAATTGATCAAAGTCGTTTTAGGTGCTGCTCAGTTGGGGTGCCAGAGGTCAGGCACTGAGGCTGGGGGTGAATTATACAGGTTCACTGACTTTGTTTTCTGTTCTAGATGTGGGCCTATGGTGCTTGATGCTCTGATCAAGATCAAAAATGAGCTGGACTCCACTCTGACCTTCCGCAGATCATGCAGGGAAGGTAAGAAGGATTTTCCAGCCTGCTAAAGTGAAGATTGTCCTTGAAGACTGTTGCTGACAGTGTACGTGTAACCACGAGAAAACTTCAGGGTAGGCGGCAACGTACCACTCTCCCCTTCCAGCTGCTGCGTGTGAAATACCTCGATAAATCCAGTAGTAAAGTTACAGCTCATGTTCACAGGGCGTAATCGCACAACACTGAGCTACGAGCAGTGTGCTTAAACAGCCCCAGTCTTTCCTGTTTCTGTCCTAATCTTGTTCATCTTGCTGCCCTCCAGTGACAGGCAGCGTAGGGAAATCCAGCAAGAGAGATTACAACAGCAAAATTGAGGGGGCAGACGTGAATGGGAACGAATTGTAGGGGCTGCTTTATCTAGCGCTGCGGCGGAAATAAGGAAGGGTGTAACTGGAAGACTACTTATGACTTCTAGGAATAGCTTCAGGAATCTTTTTTTTGGCTCTTTGACTAAGCTAAATGATTGATCGAGGAAAAGGCCATCTGGTGGTTTGACATTGCAGAGCGACCGGCTGGTTCTCGCACAGGTACAAATCAGCACGTCTGTTTAACTGCATTAAAACTTACCTGTCCGGTTGACTTTCCCTGTAAAAAAAAAAAATCCTAATTCGTGGGTAATGTCGGGGTGCTGAGCTTAAAATGATAGTTGCGGAGATGCGGAAAGGGAGGACGCCTTTATGGCATGACTTTTGATTTAATTAGGTGGGTTTGCAAGTAGGAGAATTTCAGGTGCAGTTGATGCCTAAAGATGTTTTGACTTGGATCGAAATGAAAAGCACGCTTTAATGCAGCCATTTCCTGTAGAATCTGCATGGAGGAATTTCATGCAGCGTGGTTGTTCTCAGTGTCTGATGTCTGATATTTAGATGATAGCCGACACTGTTCCCGAGCAGCTGGAATTAATTGCCCTGAATACTTTCTTTGGGAACCTGAAGACAGATTTTCAGGCTGGGCTGGTTCAATCTTGACCCTTTTTTACCATTCAGGGGAAAAGAAAAAAAAAAAACCCAACAAAAAAACCCAAAAACCCTGATCACGCGTTCCTGTTACGTGCTCGTGGGCCTGTGTCTGCAGTCCTGGTTCTCTCTCCAGTTGACTGGAAAATGCTCGCAACCATTTCTCGAGTGGGAGGAATAACCTTGTTCGAGTGCCAGCCTTTTATCTGGCAGCGAGGGGAAGGCCAGTGCATCAGGCGCTGCGGCGGACTGGCTCGTCAGTGTGAGGAGCGGTGGCATTTCTCTGACTCATATCAATTGATATGTGTCAAATCCTCTGAAATTAGAGTTCTGCCCTTTCAACATTTGTCTTCTTTCTAATGTGATGTCTTAGGCATCAGTCTGAATTGGATACCCGAGCTCCTGACCCGAGCAGTATCTGTGACGGTTCTGCGCTGGTTTTTCTTGTAAACCTTGGCCTTTCCTGGGCTACATCTGATCCTTTTATTACTGGGAGATCATTAGTGGTGTCATTTAAGCCATTTGTTAAGCTATTTATATGCTGTTTGTTCTGGAGAGTGTCTGTCCTCTCACCTTTGGGAGTTAAGGAATGTCATTTATGGCACCACTCTACCCTGCTGCAAAGGCACAGAAGGAAGCTTCTGTCTTAGAGACTTTGTTTTATGTTCCTGACCTTCAGGGATGCTTTTGACTGTAACTGCAGGGCTGATGGGGGATGCGACTGGTTCCCATGTTATAATCTTAGCGTTAGTTGCTTGGCATCAATACGAGCTTGTGCTTCAAACTTGGGAACAAAGCTGAATGTTTTCCCCACCCTAAGTAGCATGTCAAACTAATGAATGATGCGAAAGGGATGAAGTGTCCAAGCTTTTTCTGCCTGTGGAAGAAAGTTCCAATGCTGAGAATGTGTTTAGGCTTTAATGAAAGTGACTCCTGTGTTTGTTCTTTATTTAAATAGCAACATGTTTGGCCCAATGGCAACTTCTGGCGTTTTCCTTGTCACGTACAGACTTTCTCGAAGACAACCCAAGGGCATGTTTGGGGCCAAGAGGATCTTCCTCAAGTAGGATAAGAGGGTAAATATCTAATGCTTTATTCTTTTTCTCCCACACAGGCATCTGTGGCTCTTGTGCTATGAACATTGCTGGCGGGAACACGCTGGCCTGTATCAAAAGAATTGACCCCGATCTCAACAAGATCACTAAAATCTACCCTCTCCCCCACATGTATGTGGTGAAGGACCTTGTTCCGGTGAGTATCTGTCAGCTCGTGACCAAGGGTGACACCGTGCCGGGCAGCGTGGGGTTCAGTTTGGGCTGGAAGGGATAACACTGAGAGGTGCCGAGAAGATCAGATCTCACAATTCACGTGTCCTGCTGGTGTTTTCTGGCTTGGGTGGGTCTGAGCTTCACAGCAGTGACTAAATCTGTCCTTGTTTGGAGGAATGTGGCTGGTTGAGGTACAAAATGCCTTCTTCTCTTGGAGTGGTAGCAGCTGTTCAGTCTCTCGTGCATCAATTCACCTTACTAAACGTGACCTCTTTGCCTTTTGACTCCTAGGACTTGAGTAACTTCTATGCGCAATACAAATCCATCGAGCCTTACCTGAAGAAGAAGGATGAGTCGAAACAGGGCAAGGAGCAGTACCTGCAGTCCATAGAAGACCGTCAGAAACTGGTTACTGCTTCTTTTCTACCCTTGAAATCCCTTTCAGATAAGACCAGGGTTAAACATTAACCTGCGGTAGCTTCTAGCTCCTTTAATGACAAAGCTGTCTGGTGCGAAACCCGACGCGGGGTGGAATCTGCTCCCTGAAATGCAGTGTCATGGCATGCCTGCATTGCTAGGGGTAACGTATGCTAATGAAATGCAGTCGCGGTTGCGATGGGGACTCTGATCTCGCTGTCTGCACTGCGAAACCGTGTGCGTTTGTAAAAACATCGTGAAGGCTACAGGCTTGTAAAGTTCCAGCGGAGATAAGGCGCTGGAGTTTGGGCTAGCACGCAGGGTGTCAGGCTCAGCGCTGTCTGCCTTGCCTAGCTGCAGCATGCCAAGCAACGCTCTCGTGTCGCTGCTTGCCGGGTTTTACAGCCCTAAAAATTAACGGCAAAAGCTAAACCCTTTTGGATGTGGAGACGCGAGCGTGATGCGTTAGTGCAAGTCTTTGGATTTCTGTCTTGAGCACTGTGTTATTTTGAGGGGATATAATGTGTCGGTCTGAAGTTTCCGCATAAAACTAAAGGGTATCTGCGAAACTATTTGAACGGCTGGGAGATAATAGCTCTTTAAAGTTTATAGTGCAGGTAAGTCCTTCTGGATTTCCTTGGCTGCTGCGGTAAGTATGATTAAATCAGCAGTTTCTCTTTTGCTTCTGACCTGTCTCAGTGGATCCATCACTCGCTTCCCAGTTCAAAGCTCAGCCTGTCAGTGCTCGGCTGTGAATGGTTGCTGCCGTGCTGTCACCGAGTTGGGCACAAAGCGGGCAGGCGGCCTGGATTTGGGCAAGCGGTGACGGAGAGGTGAATCTGAAGAGCAAAGAGGAAGGGTGTTTCGAGGGGATTCAGTGAAAACCTGTGAGCTGCAGCCTCCTTCTCTGCAGCGATCTTTGAAAGTTTTCCATTATGTGTGTTTGCTGTGAGGTTAACTCCCGATGGACAGACGAGCCCGAGGTGTCGGCAGCTCCGTCCGACTGGCGCTGTGACACCTTAAAAACTGCAGGATTTTAGCCTGAAAGAATCCCTGGCCAAGGGCCACAGTTCGTTCTCCTGCACAGCTTCATAATGTTTTCGGATCCCTGTGCAAGGACTGAAGGGACTCTCCCTTCACGTGGGTTTCATACAGCGGCACCCTTGAAATCACTTTCTCGTTCGAGTAGAAACGGGCAAACCTAAAAGCGACTGCAAGAGATGCCTGAATCTTTCCCACAACTAGTAAATTTGCTTTTCATCTCATTGCTGAAGTTTTCCTAGCTTTGAGAACGGCCTGTGTGCAGGAGAGACTTGCACGCGGCGTCAGCTGGAAAACTCCCACCCGTTTTTTTAAATGGTCAGTCATTAGAAGTGCTACAATTAGAAAAAAGACAAATTTAGAGCGAAAAGGTAACTCTGACGTACCCAGCTTTGGCAAGTCTTTCCAAAAGACTAACGCAGTAGGCTTGTTACAAGCTCCCAGGAGTTCTGGCACCGGGTTATCTTTCTAAACTAAATTTAATGAGACCTTTGGCCCCAAAACAGCTTTCAAATACGTAAATTAAGCCAGACTTGATGCTGTCTCTCAGCCTGGGGGGTTGACTGGGCTACTAGGAGGCTTGGGAGACCCTCTGCTCCCCTGTCTTCTGCCCAGTCTCACTTCTGTGGGGGTCTGCCTTTCTTTTCTTCAGCGCCTGAAATAAAAACGCCTTCATCTCTCTAAAAAAGGTGAAATGGCCAAAGATTCACACCATTCCCGTGCTGCAGGTGCTTGAAACTCTGAGGGCTTCTCCCCTAGACCGTCGGACAGACTTTGCTCTTTCTTCTCTTCTGTAACACGGCCTTGAATTGTTAATTGGTTACGTATCTCTTCCTTTCCTACTTACTGGGACAGGCTGGAAGGAAAGAAGGCGGCAACATCAAGCAGTTTCCACATTTTTCTTTAGTTTAATGCTTTTTTCCTCCAATTTTTCACCAAAAAAAACTAGTTTATTATAGTGATGGAGTGGGAGGATGGCAAGCGTCTTGTTTCAGAGGACGGGTGTGTAGGAATTGCTTTCTTCTGGCAGCACTTCTTCGGTGTAAGGTTTTCGGAGCCGCTCTGTTGCGGCAAGTCGCTAGAGGGGGAAGGTGATGACGGAGGCACGTGCTCGTTGTAAATCCCCTTTTCGAAAAAAGGCTTCGTCGCGGGTTTCTGGAGTGGTTTGACTGTGGTCTCCCCACCCCCCTGCAGGACGGACTCTACGAGTGCATCCTCTGCGCCTGCTGCAGCACCAGCTGTCCCAGTTACTGGTGGAACGGGGACAAGTACTTGGGTCCTGCGGTCCTGATGCAGGTAAGGACGGATCCCGTTTGTCACGTGCGATGCCGAGGGACTCCCCACCTAAAAGCAGTTGGCGAGCGCAGGTGGGATGGTATTAACGCAGTCCAGATCCTGGACCAAAATTCTGGAGTTTAGGTGTTGCTTTTAAACTCTCACCCTGATTACACCACCTCGAAGAAGCGTTTGGGGTGCCAAATGCCACTGACTTTCAGGCCTATCGCTGGATGATTGACTCCAGAGATGACTACACAGAGGAACGCCTGGCCCAGCTTCAAGACCCGTTTTCTCTCTACCGTTGTCACACTATCATGAATTGCACAAGGACTTGCCCGAAGGTACGTGTGCGTCCTCTCTTTGTCCCTTCTGGGGTTACTGGCTTGTTTCCGAGCAGCCTGTTTGAAACCAAGAGGAAAATACCCGGCTTAGGCTTTTGTTTTCCTCAAGCTTGCCTTGGCTTGTTCAGCCTTTTGAAACACGGCGAGCTACCAGCAGTCGTGCGTGCGGTAGTGACCGTACGAGAGGACGTGGCAAAGCCGGTATTACGCATCGCGGGAACGTCTCTTCCTCATGAGCAAGGCTGGGGCTTTGAGAACCTGTCCGGTTCCAAGATTTAGGAACGTGACAGTAGGGTGCTGGTCGTGCAAGGGACGCTGCCAGAAACGGTACGGGGAAGTTTCTCCTGCGTAGTCCGATCAGCAGCGTGAGCCTTGGGAATAACGCGCTTAACCCCCGCACCGCGCAACCTGAAAACTCCCACCGGTAGCAGCTATCCCTGACGTATCGTGACACTTTTGTAACGGAGAAAACTACGGCAAGTTTGGGTTTTTTTGTTTTTGGAGGATGTGTTTTTATGCTGACCTCCTCCTCTCCGGGCATTTTCCAGGTGGTCTGGTCTCTCTGGCATTTCTTCGGAGAACCGAGCAAGCTTTTCCCAAATCGAAACGTGCCTCTTCCTCATCTTGCAATGCCCTTGTGCCTGTTGTTGGGCAGATTGTCAGGTTTTGCTTTCCTGCCAGCTGTGCTGTTTTCTGGCCAGCCTTTGCTTGCACCTGGGAGGGGGGGGAGTAATTCTTCTTGAGCCGTAAAGTAACGCGAAGGCAAACATTTTGAGTGGATCGCAGGTTGCGGGGGAAAAATGAGATCCTCGAGATCCGGGGTCGACGGATGTCGGTCAGGAGCGCCACATGCTGCATTTTTGTGGTTTTATTTTACTAAAGTGATTCAGTGGCTGCAGATAATCCCGCCTTTGTGTAGGGAGGTAGCTCATGATCCGGTGTCAGCCGCGGTTCAGCTGGAGGTGAGGGTTGAACTTGCAGAGCCGGCTGCGCGCAGGAATGCGCGTGGCGCGGGGCAGCGGCAGGCCGGGGCTGGGTCTGTCGAATTCGCGACACCTTGATGGTTAATAACACGTTTCCGCTCTCGTGCTCGAATCCTGGCGGTCGTCTCCGTCGGCCCTGAAAGGCTGCGCGGTGAGCTGCGCGCCGGGGTCGTTTTCCTGCTCGTTCTCCTCCGTCCCGCCGTGCTGCGGCTGTAATCGCAACCGTGCAGCAGGGCAGTCGTGTTCCCCCCCCTCTCCGCCTCTCATTTGGAGATCAGGCACGCTTGGTTTGGTAGCCGTGCTGCAAGATTTAAGGGCCTTTGCAACGTGACGTGTGGCCATAGCGTAGGAAAACCTCTGGAAAGCTTAGCTGGCTTTTGTGTGAGGAGCATTTCCATCTTGTGACTTGGTGTCCTCCAATACACGGCTTTTTTTTTTTTAATTTCAGACAAGGAGGGAAAAAAAAAACCACAAAACCCCACATCTCTTGCACTGTCACTATCAAGCTTTTGTGGAGCGGTTTCCTGCCTCCAGAAATCGTCTCGTAACACCCCTAAAAGTGTTGAATTCCGTCCTGCTTGAGCTTTATTAACAGTTCCTGTCCCTCAGCCGCTCGTTCTTCTCTTTGATCCTCGCGTTGCTGATTAAAACCAGTCCTGCAGAGTCAAATGAGCGTTTTTCTTCCAGCACTGGGAGGTGCTGCGGGTTTGGCCCCCGGGTAGAGGAGGTGAGCTCCCAGCGCTGCGGCTTTTCTCCGGCCTGCCTCGCTCTTCCCTTGTAAATTGAGGCCGGAACGCAGCAAAACCTGCATCAGCACCACCTTTAACCGAGGGTTATTACAGCGTATATTACACCGTAGTGCTGTTGCGAGCTGGCCCTCGGTATCCCGTAACCTCCCAGCGTTTGAAATATTAGGCCGGACTCCAGCTTTTAGGAATAAAAAAGGGTCTCCTCTGCCAGCTATTTTCACGAGTAGCAGTGTGTCTGCGAGTTTACTGTGACTTTGATGGGGGCGACACGGGGAGGACGCTCTCAACGTGCCGATTTCCCGAAAAGCTAACTACAACTTCTTTTTTTTTTTTAGGGTTTGAACCCCGGCAAAGCAATTGCTGAGATCAAAAAGATGATGGCGACGTACAAAGAGAAGGCGACGGCTGCGTAACGCTGTTCCCTAACTGGAAGTGGAACGCACCAACATGCTTTACCTGAAAGTAATTTATACCTGATTTAGGAAGAGAAGGTTCCAGCGGGGAGTTTGGTGTTTCTCCCACAGGTTTGCACGTACAATAAATACTGTAAAGAACAAATAAGAGTTGTTATTTATTAACGATATCGAATTGATGCCTCCGCCGCTGTCGTAGGATCCCAGACCTTTGGGGTTTTGAGTGTGGGAGCAGCTGGGGTCACCTTGGCGGCTCTGCGGTGGGATGGAGGATTCGATAAGCGAGGGGAGATGAAGGGAGACAGAAAATTCCCGTAGGGACCTTGATCCCACGTCTGTGAAGCGAATGCGTGCGTGGGAAGAGACCTGCGAGCCATGAGCCCCCTGGCCATTGGCGAGAAAACAGATGGAAGCGGCTGGGAAAGGGGAATGGTGGAAGAATCTCGCCCTTGTTCCGAAATCCCCTGGGCTCCTCGGTGAGGACCTGGAGCTCCCAGGGCGCCGGCGTGGGGCAAAATACGGGTGGGGGTGCCACCCGGAGAGAGGCGTCTTGCCGCTGCTGGGGTGCTCGTTTTTATTTCGGGTCCTCAAGTAGATGAGATGGGGCAGAACCAGGGTTCAGTCCGTCTCTTCCTTCAGCACGAGCGGTTTTTCGCTCCGGATTTCTCAAGCTCGTGATGGAGGTTGATGCTTGATCACGGCTTTACAGGGACGGAGAGCAAGGAAGCGCTTTCTGTTTCGCTGCGTAATAGACTTTTTTTTTTATTTCTTTTTTTTTTTTTGTCTAGATGTAGTAAAAACTTCTAGAAACACCGTGACGCTGCTTCTGAGACCTGGTGTGGCAGCCAGGATGCCGCCAGTGGGCGGCAAACGAAGATTGAGGTGATATAAAAAGCCGTGTACGGCTCAGGAAAGACTTACCCCGAAAATGACTCTGGGTTTTGGGTTTGGTTTTTTTTTTTTTCCCCATTTATTTCTCTTTCCTGCAGTAAGGCTGTCTCGAGAAGCCAAGCTGACGTTGCCGTCTTAATTTTCAGTTGCAGAAATGCTTCTTCCTTTTCCTGGAGCCAACGGCTTCGTTTCCCCAGAGCTGATGGGGGCCGGGCTGCCGTAGGTCGGGGATTTTACCCTTAAAATCCACGTGCGTTGGGTTGTTTCTTCCCCTGTTTTCAGTGTCTGGGGGCGAGCTGTGGCTGAGGACGGGCGAGCGTCCGACCTGGGAAGGGGAAGGGAAGGGGAAGGGATGGGGAAGCCCCTGCTGCTGATGTTGGAGAGCAGGGCCGTGTTTGCAGTCCTGCGATAGCCGTGTTTCTGTATCTGTTGCATCCTTGTGCTCCGTAATGTCACCTCCCCGCTTAAATCCGAGGGATTCCCATTGACGGCTTGGATGAGAAGAGCTTTGCGACCCCCCTCCTCCTCTCCCGCGATTCACTTCTCTTGAGTTAAAGTGGGGGGTTTTTAAGCACGAATGAACTGGTTTTTGCCTTGTTGCTGGATGGAAACGCCGGTCGAGGTTTTTCTGTTCTGATTCCCAAAATCCGCTTCGCCTTTGGTTTGGGGGGAAGAAGCACAAGGCGCTGTCTGAGGCACGTCCAAAGAAAACACGGGCTTTATCTCCCTTCCTGGGAAAGGAACCCAAACTCCCGTGTGTGAGGATGCGTATGGGGAGGGGGGGTGTGTATGGGGGGGGTGGGAAGAGTGATTTATTTTTTTTTTTTTTGGCCACGGTGGAGGGTGGTGGGCAGCGGTTTGGCAGCAACCGGAGCACCCAAAAGTCCGGGGGTGGCCGGAGGGGTTTGCGCCGGGTGTTTTTTGGGATCTGCGGCGGGTGTTTTTGGGGTCTGCGCCGCGTTATTGGCCTCAACATCCCCCACACTGCGGCTTCCCCGGGGGGGCCCCCCGCTGCAGCAGGAGTGTGGGTGCTGCCCCCCCCTACCCCCCCGCCATGAGGGCAAAGAGCTCCTTTGGGGTGGGGTGGGGGGGGGCAGAACCCCCTGCATTTCCTTGCGAAATGTGGGGGTGCAAAGCCCTTTTTTGGGGTGAAACCTGGCGCCTTTCCTTGCAAGGTGTGGTGGGGCAAAGCCCTTTCGGGGGGGGGCAAAGCACCGTGTGTTTCCTTACAAGATGTGGGGGTGCAAAGCCCTTTCTCGGGGCACAGCCTGGTGTGGTTTTTTCCAAATTTGGGGGGTTCAAGGCCATTTTTGGGGGCACAGTCCAGTGCATTTTCTTACAAGTTTTGAGGGTGCAGAGCCCTTTTTGGGGGGCAGAACCTGGTGCATTTCCTTACAAATTTTTGGGGGTGCAAAGCCCTTTTGGGGGGGCAGAGCCCAATGTGTTTCCTTACAAGTTTTGGGGGTGCAAAGCCCTTTTTGGGGGCACAGCCCAGTGCGTTTTCTTACAGGTTTTGGGGGTGCAAAGCCCTTTTGGGGGGGCAGAGCCCCATGTGTTTCCTTACAGTTTTTGGGGGTGCAAAGCCCTTTTTGGGGGCACAGCCCAGTGCGTTTTCTTACAAGTTTTGGGGGTGCAAAGCCCTTTTGGGGGGACAGAGCCCCCTGTGTTTCCTTACAGTTTTTGGGGGTGCAAAGCCCTTTTTTGGGGGTGGAACCCGGTGCGTTTCCTTGCAAGATGTGGGGGTGCAAAGCCCGTTTTGGGGGCACAGCCCGGTGTGTTTCCATACAAGTTTTGGGGGCGCAAAGCCCTTTTGGGCGGCAGAAAACCCTTTTTGGGGGCACAACCCGGTGTGTTTCCTTGCAAGTTTTGGGGGTGCAAAGCCCTTTTCTGGGGCAGAACCCGGTGCGTTTCCTGGCAAAATGTGGGGGCTCAAAGCCCTCTTTTTGGGGGGGAGGGGGCACAGCCGGGTGTGTATCCTTACAAGTTTTAAGGGGTGCAAAGCCCTTTTTTTGGGGGAGAACCTGGTGCGTTTCCTTGCAAGATGTGGGGGTTGAGAGCCCCTTTGGGGGGCTCAGCCCAGTGCATTTCTTTACGGATTTTGGGGGTTCAAAGCCCTTTTTTGGGGCAGAGCCCCTTGTGTTTCCTGACAGTTTTTGGGGGTGCAAAGACTTTTTTTTTGGGGGGGGCGGGCAGAGCCCCCTATGTTTCCTTACAAGTTTTGGGGGGGCAAAGCCTTTTTGGGGGGGCAGAACCGGGCGTGTTTCCTTACAAGTTTTGGGGGTGCGAAGCCCTTTTTTGGGGGGGCAGAACCCCGGTCATTTTGTTGTTGCCCCCCTCCGTGTGTCCTTGCTTTGGGGGGGGGGGGTGTGGGGGTGTTAAAGGACTACAAGTCCCAGCATCCCCCGCGCGCCGCCCTTCCGCCGCGCGCCGCCCCGCCGGCAGCGCGCGGGGCCGCGGCCCACGCGTGGCCGCTCGCCATGAGCTCAGGTCAGGGGACCCGCGGGGGGGGGGCGTTGAAGGGGGGGGGGGGGGGGTTGGGGGACACGGACCCCCCCCACCACACACACCCCCACCCCCCCCCCCGTCTCCTGTCGGGCGGCTGCGTGCGTGGCCCCACGGGGGTTTGCATCGTGTGTGGGCTCCGGGGGGGGGGGTCGCGTTATGCGTTGGCCCCACGGTTGCATCGTGCACGACCCTGAGGGGGGGGCCGGGTGTCACATCGTGCGTGGCCCCATGGTTGTGGCGGGGGGGGGGGGGGTGTGCCGCATTTTGCGTGGCCCCCGGGAGTTGTGTCTTGCGCAGCCCACGGCGGGGGGGGGGGGGTTGTGTTGTGCGTGGCCCCCTGGGGGGGGGGGTCGCATTATGCGTGGCCCCCCCCGCCCCCCCCCCCAAAGGGTTGTACCTTGCGTGGCCCCGCGGTTGCATCGTGCGGGACCCACGGGCGCGTTTTGCGTGGCCCCCGGGGGGGGGCCCCACGGTCGCACAGGGCACGACCCACGGAGTTGGGGGGGGGGGTGGGGGGGTGTCGCATCGTGCGTGGGCCCCCGGGGGTTGTGTCATGTGTGGCCCCACACTTGCATCGTGCACGACCCCTGGGAAGGGGGGCGGGGGGGTTGCATCGTGCGTGGCTCCCGGGGGGGGGGGTTTCACACTATGTGTGGCCCCCGGGGGTTGCATCGTGTATGGCCCACGGGGGGGGTCACATCGTGCGTGTCCCCGTGGCGGGGGGGTCGCATCATGTGTGTCTCCCCATGGGGGGGTTGCATTTTGCGTGGCCCCCAGGGGTTGCGTCATGTATGGCCCCTGGGGGGGTCGCATCGTGTGTGTTTCCCCGTGGGGGGGTCGCATTTTGCCCCCGGGGGTTGTATCATGCGTGAGCCCGTTGTTTCCATTGAACAACCCGCGGCTGGGGGGGGTTGTACTGTGCGCGGCCCCTGGGGGGGTTACATTGTGCGTGCCCCCACGGTTTCATCACGCACGGCCCACGGCGGAGGGGTGGGGGGGTGGCAACTTGGGGGGCAGAACTTTGAGCGTTTCCTTGCAAGATGTGGGGGCGCAAAGCCCTTTTTTGGGGGGGCAGAAAACCCTCTTTGGGGGCACAGCCCGGTGCGTTTCCTTGCAAGTTTTGGGGGTGCAAAGCCCTTTTTTTGGGGCAGAACCTGGCGCGTTTCCTTGCAAGATGTGGGGGTTCAAAGCCCTTTTTTTTGGGGGGGGGGGGGGGGCGACACAGCTGGGTGTGTTTCCTTACAAGTTTTGGGGGTGCAAAGCCCTTTTTTGGGGCAGAACCTGGCGCGTTTCCTGGCAAAATGTGGGGATGCAAAGCCCGTTTTGGGGGCACAGCCCAGTGCGTTTCCTTGCAAGTTTTGGGGGTGCAAAGCCCTTTTTTGGGGCAGAATCTTGTGCCTTTCCTTGCAAGATGTGGGGGTTCAAAGCCCTTTTTGGGGGGGCACGGCCACCAAACCGCTCCGTGACACGATCCCGGGCTTGCATCAAAAGGAGTGTGGCCAGCAGGTCCAGGGAGGTGGTTCTCCCCCCTCTGCTCCGCTCTGGTGGGACCCCACCTGGAGCACCGCGTCCGGCTCTGGAGCCCTCGGCACAAGAAGGACACGGAGCTGTCGGAGCGGGGCCGGAGGAGGCCCCGGAGATGCCGGGAGGGCTGGAGCCCCTCTGCTGGGACAGGCTGAGAGAGCTGGGGGGGTTCAGCCTGGAGAAGAGAAGGCTCCGGAGAGCCCCTTCCAGCCCCTTCCAGCCCCTTCCAGTCCCTAAAGGTGCTCCAGGAAAGCTGGGGAGAGACTCTGGAGCAGGGATGGGAGCCGTGGGACTCCTGCCCGCACCAGCGCGGGAGACTCCGTGTGAAGCCGCCCGCCGATTTCCTCCGCCGGGAAAGGAAACCCGGGCATCTCCATGGGATGCCGCGACACCCCCGAATCCCGCAGCCGAATCCCTGCGCTCCACCGAGGCCGCTTGCCACAGCCCGGCTGCTCCGGGTCCACCTTGGGGAGGCGCCGAGCTCGTCACCGAGTGTCCCTTTGCGGCGTCTTTCATCAGCATCAGGGGGGCAGGGGTGGGTTTTGAGGCCGCGAAGGACCACGCTGCGTTTTCTGGTGCCATTTTTAGGGCCGCGAAGGACCACACTGAGTTTTCTCACCCCCTTTTTAAGGCCACGAAGGACCACGCTGCGTTTTCTGGCCCCATTTTTAAGGCTGCGAAGGACCACGCTGCATTTTCTCACCCCCTTTTTAAGCCCGTGAAGGACCACGCTGCATTTTCTGGCCCCGTTTTTAAGGCCGCGAAGGACCACGCTGCATTTTCTGGCACCGTTTTTAGGGCCGTGAAGGACCACGCTGTAGTTTTTGGCCCCGTTTTTAAGGCCGCGAAGGACCACGCTGCATTTTCTGGCACCGTTTTTAGGGCCGTGAAGGACCACGCTGCAGTTTTTGGCCCCGTTTTTAAGGCTGCGAAGGACCACGCTGCATTTTCTGGCCCCGTTTTTAGGGCCGCAAAGGACCACGCTGCATTTTCTGGCGCCATTTTTAGGGCTGCGAAGGACCACGCTGCATTTTCTGGGACCATTTTTAGGGCCGCGAAGGACCATGCTGAGTTTTCTCACCCCCTTTTTAAGGCCGCAAAGGACCACGCTGCATTTTCTGGCGCCGTTTTTAGGGACATGAAGGACCACGCTGCATTTTCTGGCCCCATTTTTAAGGCTGCAAAGGACCACTCTGCATTTTCTGGCCCCGTTTTTAGGGCTGCGAAGGACCACACTGCAGTTTTTGGCCCCATTTTTAAGGCCGCGAAGGACCACGCTGCATTTTCTGGCGCCGTTTTTAAGGCTGTGAAGGACCACGCTGCATTTTTTGGCCCCATTTTTAAGGCCACAAAGGACCACGCTGCATTTTCTGGCGCCGTTTTTAAGGCCGCGAAGGACCACGCTGCATTTTTTGGCCCCATTTTTAAGGCCACAAAGGACCACACTGCATTTTCTGACGCCGTTTTTAGGGCCACAAAGGACCACGCTGCATTTTCTGGCCCCGTTTTTAGGGCCGCGAAGGACCACGCTGCATTTTCTCGTCCCATGAGCCGAGCAATCCCGGGGTTTTCTTGCGCCGGGAATGGATGTGGGATAAGCGAGCCCCGGATCGTCACCGCTGCCGGCCGCCGCGTGGCTTTACAGCCGAAATACCCTTCGCAGGGTGGAGGCTGGAAGGGATAAAAGGCATCCCGGGGGTTCGGAAGGGGCTGAAAACCGCGGCCGGGGGTTCAGCCCGGCGCTGGCTGCGATGGTGTGCCGGAGAAAACATCCCGAGGTGCTTTGCATCCCTCGTGCCGGCGGCGTTTCTCCTGCCAGGCCACGCGGAAGCGGCGCGTCCCGTGCGACCTTTACCCGTTTCTTTTTGAATTTGCCCCGGTTTGGGGCGGAGGAGTTTCCCCGGGCGGGGGGGACGAGAGAGGAAGAGCTTTGTGGCAGGAAAGGGAGGAGTGTGACATCCGAGGGCTCTTCGGGTGCCCGCGCTCGGCTCCGTGGGGCTCTCCCGGCCGTGGTCCCTGACCCCGCGCACAGCCCCTCGGACCCCAAAATCATCGGGGGGGGGTTAAACCTCACCCCTTTTATTTCCCCCTGCTGCTTAATTTAAGGGCACCCCGGTTAATTTACGGGCGCTGCCAGCTTGGGAGCTGCCTCGGGATGCTCGCATCCCAGCTCCACACACCCGAACGGGGATGGAGCGCGGACCCTCTCTCCCTAAGGGAGGTAGGAGCAACTTATTTCACCAGAATTCGGGGGAAAAAATGTGGGTTTGGGCTACGAACCGCCTTTTTTTGTCCCCCGTGGCCAGCGGTTGCCCAAGCGAGGGTGCTCCCGAAGCCGCCGGGCGCTTTCCCCATCCTGGCGGGAGGTTTTGGCGTACGGCGAGGTCTTGCAAAGGCGGGTGCAGGGGAGGTCAGGGCGATGCCCACCCCGGGGTGGGGGAGAAACCCGCCTGGCCGCAAGGGTTTGTGACCTCCGTTGCCTCAGCCGGTGTCGTCGGCACGGAGCGAAGCAAACGCTGGTGGTGCTGCCGGTTTCCTCCCCTTCCCTACAAATCCAGATGGAAACCGGTTTGAGATGGCTGGGGATGCTGGGGGGGGCGTCTCGCCCACGAGGACTTTTAATTTCTCACCCGTCTCAAGGGTTTGTTGGGTGTCCAGAGCCGGAATCCCCATCTTCCACCTCCCCACCTTGTACGGAGCCCGTCTCGTCCTTTTGTTTCCTCCAGCCTTGGGGCGTTTTCCCGATGGATGCTGCCGAGTCTGGGTAGGACCAGATCTCCTGGTCGGACACGTTTGGGCCGGCCGCGTGGCGCGCAGGACGGCGTGTTCCTCGTGCGGACGAGTTGATGTTGGCTTGGTGGAAAGGGCGGGAGAGTCCCCGCCGTCCCCTCCCAACCCCTCGCTGGGGCTGGGCCTGCAGCCAGCTGTGACGTCTCCCATCCCAAAGGAGAGCCTGAGGGCTGCTCCGCAAGATCCTCCTGAGTTAAATCTCACCCTACGTGACCCAAGCACTGTTTCCCTGTCCTTATCCCTCCTTCCTTACTTTTGCCTCATCCTGATTTTCCATTTCGCCATCTCCAAGGGCCTGGGTTGACCTTGCCAGCTCCATCCTGTCAACCAAGACTTTGCTGGCTGCAGTAACCTCCCTGGGTGGACCTTCCTCTTCTTGCATGGAACCTCTAGCTTGCACATGTGGATGGATGGATGGATGGATGGATGGAGGATGGATGGATGGAGGGAGGGAGGACGGATGGAGGGAAGGAGGATGGATGGGTGGAGATGGATGGATGGATGGATGGATGGATGGACGGACGGACGGACGAATGGAGGAAGATGGATGGATGGAGGAGGATGGCGGATGATGGATGGGAGATGGATGGATGGAGGAGGATCAATGGATAGAGGAGGATGGCAGATGATGGATGGATGGATGGATGGATGGATGGATGGATGGATGGATGGGAGATGGACGGATGAAGGAAGGGTGGGTGGAAGAGGATGGAGGGAGGGAGGACAGATGGATAGAGGAGGATGGATGGGTGGAGGAGAATGGATGGATGGAGGAAGATGGCAGATGGTGGATGGGTGGATGGAGGAGGATGGATGGAGGAAGGTGGCAGATGATGGACAGATGGATGGGAGATGGATGGAAGAAGGATGGATGGATGGGTAGAGGAGGATGAATGGATGGAGGAGGGTGGGAAGTGGACAGATGGATGAATGGATGGATGGAGGAGGATGAATGGATGGAGGAGGGTGGGAGGTGGATGGATGGATGGATGGATGGATGGATGGATGGATGGATGGATGGATGGATGGGAGACAGAAGGATGGAGGACGCTGCTTGGGAAGCCCTGAGCATCCAGCGTGGACCAGGAGAGCAGAGGGACATCTAAAAGTCTGCTTGGGGTTGGTTTGCTTTGAGAAAGGTGCTCGTTAAAGAGCTGCGGCTGCAATAGGAGCTTGTGGAGAAGGTCTCTGGGACCAGGCTGTGGCCGCTTTCGGCGGGGGGGGGGAGGGGGGGGTGGAGAGGTGCTGCTGGGGAGAAAGGCTGCGTTTTGGGACAAAATCTCAGGGCAAGGACCGGTGCTGGTTTTCGCAAACGGTCCCCAGCCGAGGGGCGTTCGGTGCCGCGAGACGCGTGGGCTCAAGGTTACAGGCAGGGCATCCTGAGCACCGTTCTCCCCACTTTCCACCCCCCTACCCCCCCCCGAAACCTCGGCGGCGGGGCCACGGGGTGGTTTTCCGGAAGGTGCAAGACGGGGCGAATCCCGGAGCTCCGAGGACTTCAAGCAGCGTTTCGACCGCGCAAAACCCGGCGGCGGCGGCGGCGGGGACTCGGTGCTCCCCCCTTCCCTTGGCCAGCGGGGCTGGTGCATCCCTGACCCCCCCCCGCCCCCAGCATCTGCAGCCACCTCGGGGGTGTCACCCCCCCCCCACTTTAACCCCCCCCCTTTTAGCAGCCGAGAGAGAAGCAATTCCCTTCCCCGGGGCTCTCCAGATGAGCTTTGGCAACGGGAGGAGGGGATGGCCGGTTGTCCCCGCGCCGTGTTTGCCGACGAGGTGTGGCCCGTTCCAACCGGTGGCGCAGCTTCGCCCTCAGCTCCGCCGGCGCCGGATGCATCCCGGAACACGTCGCCGGTGGGCGATGACGGGCTGTGCCCGTCCCATCCCGTCCCGTCCCATCCCAAGCGGAGCGGTGAGTCAAAGGTCAAGAGAGCCCTTTTCCCGCTGTTTTGGGGAGCAGCCGGGATGGGAGGTGAGAAAACCCCCCGGGAGAGGACGGGGTTGCGCAAGAGCCGCCGGACGCAGCCGATGGCGGCCGTGCTCCTTTCCTCCTCCGAAAGATTTCCTGCTTACAGGAGCCAGGAAACCCTGATGATTCCGGAGTTGTGGAGAGAGGTGGGCTGCGCTTCTCGCCTCTTGCCCGGGGAAGTGCCGAGAGCAAATTGGGTTGTTTTCAGGTTGTTTCGCTACTTTTCCCCCTCCTGCAGCCCCCGCCGCCGAGCCTTTGTGCGAGGTGTGTGTGTGTCCCCCCCTCGCCCTCTCCTTTGTTGGGCTCTTCGGAAGGGCGGCACATGCTCCCGTTTCCCCTGGAATCCCTGCTTTTGTCAGCCCCATTTCACCCCTGGAATCCCTGCTTTTATCGGCCCCATTTCCCCTGGAATCCCTGCTTTTCCCGGCCCCATTTCACCTGGAATCCCTGCTTTTCCTGGCCCCATTTCACCCCCGGAATCCCTGCTTTTCCCGGCCCCATTTCACCTGGAATCCCTGCTTTTGTCGGCCCTGTTTCACCTGGAATCCCTGCTTTTGCTGGCCCCGTTTCCCCTGGAATCCCTGCTTTTATCGGCCCCATTTCACCTGGAATCCCTGCTTTTCCTGGCCCCATTTCACCCCCGGAATCCCTGCTTTTGTCGGCCCCGTTTCACATGGAATCCCTGCTTTTCCCGGCCCCGTTTCCCCTGGAATCCCTGCTTTTCCCGGCCCCGTTTCACCTGGAATCCCTGCTTTTCCTGGCCCCATTTCACCCCCGGAATCCCTGCTTTTCCTGGCCCCGTTTCCCCTGGAATCCCTGCTTTTGTCGGCCCCATTTCACCTGGAATCCCTGCTTTTCCTGGCCCCGTTTCCCCTGGAATCCCTGCTTTTGTCGGCCCCATTTCACCCCTGGAATCCTTGCTTTTGTCGGCCCCGTTTCACCTGGAATCCCTGCTTTTCCGGGCCCTGTTTCCCCTGGAATCCTTGCTTTTGTCGGCCCCATTTCACCCCTGGAATCCCTGCTTTTCCCGGCCCTGTTTCACCTGGAATCCCTGCTTTTGTCGGCCCCGTTTCCCCTGGAATCCCTGCTTTTGTCGGCCCCATTTCCCCTGGAATCCCTGCTTTTCCTGGCCCCATTTCACCTGGAATCCCTGCTTTTCCCAGGCTTTGACGCTGGCAGCGGGGAGATCTGACACCTCGCCTCCTCGCTGGCCCTTGCCGAGCTTTGCGACCATTGGGAGCTTTTGTTTTAAGAAACCATCCCTTGGGCTCATCCCCCCCCCCCGCCACTTCCCCAACCCTAAACCCATGGAGCGGCGCCGGCCGCGTTTTGGGAACTGGTTACCCACTGGGTCGCACGGCGAGATGAAGCCCCCGGTCCTGGTGATCGTCAAAACCCAGGGGATGGTTTTTAATTAGTTGCTTTTGTCACCTGCAGACGAGCTTTGGGGTCGGAGCGAGCTTTGGGGTCGGAGTGGGGAGCGGAAGGAATCCGGCCAGGGTGGTTTTTCCGGCAGAGGACGGGAACAGGGGCTCCCAGCCGGGTCTGAGAGCCCTCCTGGAAACCCGAACCCGGCCAGGAAATTATTTGCCTGGTTCCAAAGGGTGGGAATTGGCTCCGGGGTTTGTGTTTGTGCCACGTGTTATCTCCCCGCCGCTGCCCTCGCGTCCCGGAGTTGGGCCACCGCCGCTTGTAGTCGGGCGTGGATTTAAGGGATGAGCGGGATCAGCTTTGTGGGACGGAGGGCGATGGTTAAAATCCCACCCGGAACGACGACGGCGATGCCTCCGAGGATCTCCCGTCTCCCAAGCTGGGCAGAGGGGACCAGCGGGAGCGGGAGGTGCTGAGCTGCGCTGGGCATCCTTAAAACTGGGGGGGGGGGGGAAAAGCACGTTTTGTGCCCGCATCCTCGGCCTGCCGGCGGAAAGCCGGGAAGCAAACAAGCCTGAAAAGGGGCTGGGAGAGCTCTCCCCGCTCCGGCCTTGGCTCTGCACCAGCCCTGCTCCCTTCCCCCGGCCGTTAAGCCGCTGGGTTTGTGCCAATTTTTTCCTCCCCGGGCTCCTTTTGGCGTCGTTTCCGTGACCGTCACGTGCCGCGGGAGGGTGACCGGGCAGCGCCGGGGCGCCCCGTGCCCACAGCATCCCCCCCTCCCCCCCCCCAACTTCCCCCAGGGCTGCGTGACGGAGGGGACGCCGACTCCAGCCGCCTTCTGGGACGGATCCAGGGATGCCATCGCTGCAGCCGGCACCCCAGGCATCTCCTAAATAACCCCTGGGATCAGCTCCCCTTATTATTTTAATTTTTTTCACCCTTTTTTTTTTGGGATTTCGCAGACAGCAGCAGGCTGCTGGGCCACCAGCGGCCGGGGTACGGGACGCTGCAGCGAGACGCCGATAAATCCCCCATGGTAGGTCCGAGGGCTTCGCCGTGGGGAGGAAGGGAATTTCGGGAAGGGCCGGCACAAAAAAAAAAAAAATCCACGTGTTACCTGCCCCACCGGAGCGAGACGGTGCTTTCCCAGCCCCAAAACTACTCGCTCGTCACCTGCCGGGTGTTAAATCGCGCCGGGAGGCTTGGGGTTTTCATCGATTTAGAATGTAGGCGCTTGATAATCTTTATTACCGGTTGATTTTTGTGAACGAGCGTCCCCGTAAAGGTGATCTCTTTTCTTGCAGGAGGTCACGGGCTACCAGACCAGGATGTGGCGGGTGGCCCTGTGCCACGCTGGCTCCGTGCTGACGGCGGGGCTGCTCCTCGTCCTCTTCCACTGGAAGCCGAGCCTGGAGGTGCAGGCGAAGTGCCAGCCCTGCGCCCTCGGCCAGGCCGACTGGGTCATCATCAGGGTAAGTCCCTGGGGGGGGGGGGTGGTCCTGGTGAGGGGAAGGGGGCCACCGGGGGACCCGGGTTGGGCTCTGCCACCACCCAGTAGGTTCCGTGCTGCTTGTCACCCTCCCCTGTCTGTGTTTGACATCTCCTTCCGTCAAGCGACGCGCTGCCCCGCAGCCAGATTATTCGTAGAGTTATGGAATGGTTTGGGTGGGAAGGGACGTTAAAAGATCATCACGTCCCTGTCCCCTGGGCGGGGACACCTCCCACCAGCCCAGGTCGCTCCAAGCCCCGTCCAACCTGGCCTTGAACCCCTCCAGGGATGGGGCAGCCACAGCTTCTCTGGGCAACCTGGGCCAGGGGCTCACCCCCCTCACAGCCAAGAATTTCTTCCAATATCTCATCCTAATCTCCCCTCTTTTGGCTTAAAACCGTTTCCTCTCGTCCCACGGCTCCCCTCCCTGCTCCAGAGTCCCTCCCCAGCTTTCCTGGAGCCCCTTTAGGGACTGGAAGGGGCTGGAAGGTCTCTCCGGAGCCTTTTCTTCTCCAGGCTGAACCCCCCCAGCTCTCTCAGCCTGTCCCCCCAGTCTGCCTCTGAATAATTTTGCGCTTTCCCCTTCCCTCGCAGCCAGCCCGGCTTTGCGTTTCTCTTTATTGTCCCTAAAACCCCACTGTCATCGGGGACGGGTGGCCGGGGCCTCCCTGCCTGCGACACCGTCCCCGTTTGAAGGAGCTGGGGCTCGGGGGGACACCCGCTCCCCGTTTCCCCCTGCGCAGAGCCCTGCCTGTCTTGCAGGACCGATTCGGGCAGTGCTTCACCACCCGCGTGCGGACGGAGGCGCTGGGCGAGGGAAGGTGAGCCGGGATCCCATCCCCATCGCGATGCCGAGATCCCGTCCCCGCCGCAATGCCAGGATCCCATCCCCACCACAATGCCGGGATCACATCCCCATAGCCATGCCGAGATCCCGTCCCTGCCGCAATGCTGGGGTGCCATCACCACCACGATGCTAGGATCACATTCCCATGGCCATGCCGGGATCCCATCTCCGCCGCGATGCCAGGATCCCATCCCCCTGGCCATGCTGGGATCCCGTCCCCGCCGCGATGCCGGGATCCCGTCCCCACGACCATGCTGGGATCCCATCCTCACCACAATGCCAGGATCCCATCCCCATCACGATGCATGGGATCACATCCCCATGGCCATGCCGGGATCCCATCCTCACCGCAATGCCGGGATCCCATCCCCACCGCAATGCCGGGATCCCGTCCCCATGGCCATGCCGGGATCCCATCCCCACCACAAGGCTGGGATCCCATCCCCACTGCAATGCCGGGATCCCATCCCCACCATGATGCATGGGATCCCATCCCCACTGCAATGCTGGGATCCCATCCCCACCACGATGCTGGGATCCCGTCCCCACGGCCACGCCGGGATCCCATCCCCACCGTGATGCCGTGATCCCATCCCCACGGCCATGCCGGCATCCCATCCCCACCGCAATGCTGGGATCCCATCCCCACCGCAATGCTGGGATCACGTCCCCACCGCAATGCCGGGATCCCGTCCCCATGGCCATGCCGGGATCCCATCCCCACCGCAATGCTGGGATCCCATCCCCACCACAAGGCTGGGATCCCGTCCCCACCGCGATGCTGGGATCCCATTGCCACCACAATGCCGGGATCCCATCCCCACCACGATGCATGGGATCACATCCCCATGGCCATGCTGGGATCCCATCCCTGCCACGATGCTGGGATCCCATCCCCACGGCCATGCCGGCATCTCATCCCCACCGCGATGCCGGGATCCCATCCCCACCGCAATGCCAGGATCACGTCCCCATGGCCATGCCGGGATCCCGTCCCCGCCACGATGCTGGGATCCCGTCCCCACCGCAATGCCAGGACTCCCATGGGCTTTTGGCTTCAAGGGAGACGGGCGTTCGCGGCGGCGATGGCGGGCGGGGAGGGACCGACCGTTGGTTTTCCACCCCGAGCAGCCTGGAGCATCACCCCGGGGCCAGGCTGGAGGACCGGAGGACCAGCATCGCCATCGGCATGGCGGACGAGGAGGAGAGCCGGGACACCATCCGCCTCCATGAAAAAGAGGAGGTAACGACCCTCCCCGCCTCTCCTCTCACCGTAAATCCTGTCTGGCGGCGTGGCCGGCCCTCCTGTCCCGCTAACGCCCTGGGTTTTTTCCATCCTGCTCCGCTCAGAAGAACGTCCTGCGGTACTACCTCTTCGAGGGGATGCGCTACATCTGGATCGAGCGGCGGCAGGCGTACTGCAAAGTCAGGTATTGCCGGCCCCCTCCTGCCCCGGCAAACCTCTCCGCGTCTCTCTGCTGCTCTCCTTGGCCCACCCCCCCTCAAAGAATGATCCTGACCCGCCTGGATGTCGCGTAACCACGCCGGAGCTTTTTCCCTGCGCTGCAAAGCCCATCCCCGGGGCGTCGGGTCGGGGCAAGCCGTGCTGCCCCTCTCCCCCCACCCCCCCCACCCCCACCGCCACGTTGTTGATTTCGCCTGTCTTTGTGGGCGGAGGAGACCGGGCGAAGCGGTTTGGCGCCCGCTGGACGGTCCCCGCCGCCCCGTGCCGCTCCCAGCGTTCCCAACTGTGCCCCTTTTGTTCCCGCTCCTTGGCGCCCGCGAGCTGCGGCGGATGCCGAGGAACAAGATGCTCTCCCTTTCCCAAAGCTTTTTTGTTGTTGTTGTTGTTGGGTTTTTTTGTGCGTGTGCGTGTTTCCCCAAGGACTTGGACGTGGCGTTTGTTCTGCCGGGCCAGGCTCCATGCTGATTTTAACTCCCATTTCTCCGTTTTTCCTTCCCCTCGGCTTTGCCAGCCTCTTGGATGAAGGCTGGACCTGCGCAGATCTCCACCTCGCCCAGGCTGGGCTGGACCAGCAAGACCACAACACCAGGTAGGGATCTTCCAGCTTCATGGGACACACGGGGAGTGCGGATGAGGCTTTTCCAGGGGCCAGAAAATTCCGGAGCGTGGGGTTTTTCTTGCCCCCAGACCTCAAAAGAGAGGATCCCTAGGTGTGCGGCATTGCCCTGGTGCAGCTTCTCTGCGGAACGGGGCTCCCGTGGGGGGTCTGGGCAGGGTGAGGGTCCCTGGAATTGGAAATAATGCTTTTCCAGGGGCCAGAAAATTCCGGAGCGTGGGGTTTTTCTTGCCCCCAGACCTCAAAAGAGAGGATCCCGGGGGTGCGGCATTGCCCTGGTGCGGCTTCTCCGCGGAACGGGGCTCCAGTGGGGGGTCTGGGCAGGATGAGGGTCGCTGGAGTTGGAAACGCAGCTTTTCCAGGGGCCAGAAAATTCCGGAGCGTGGGATTTTTCTTGCCCCCAGACCTCAAAAGAGAGGATCCCTGGGTGTGCGGCTTCTCCGTGGAACGGGGCTCCCGTGGGGGGTCTGGGCAGGGTGAGGGTCCCCGGGAGTTGGAAACGCGGCTTTTCCCCAGCCTGCCTTTGCTGCCCCCTTGGCTTTTGGTCTCTCCCCTTTTTTTTTTGCAGAAGGAAGATCTACGGACCCAACCTCATCGAGGTGCCCGTCAAGTCCTACGCCAGGCTGTTGGTGGAGGAGGTGTGCACCCGCGCGGCCCCGCTTCCGAAAGATCCGGTCGTCCCGGGGCAGATCCTTCCCCGGCTCCGTGTCCCTCGCTGGCGGGGAGGGGAGAGGGCTTTAGGAGAAGGAGCTGGGGGCAGAGGTGAGAGGAGGCAGAGCTGACGGAGCTGGGGAGGGCACCCGTCCTGCCTCTCAGCTCTCAGACAGGAGCATCCCCAGGGAGCTGCGGAGGTGGCTGAGCGTCCCTCGGGAACGCCGACCGTAAGCAAAGCCGGGGAGGACGGAGGGCGTTGCGGGAAGTCAGCCGGTTCAGCCCCAGCCCCAGGGAAGGGCCGTCTTCTTTCTCCTCTGCATAAACACTTGTTCCTCGAGGAGCCTGGATGGAGGTCTCGCGATGGGCTGGAGGAAGCTCTCGTAGTGCCTCCCCCCCCCGCCGCCCCCCGCCAAAACCTGCTCTCTCTCCTTGTTCCCTTCCAGGTGCTCAATCCCTTCTACATCTTCCAAGTGTTCAGCATCGTGCTGTGGGTCTGCGACGCCTATTACTACTACGCCGCCTGCATCTTCCTCATCTCCACCATCTCCTTAGGGCTGTCCCTCTACGAGACGAGGAAGGTTGGTGGGTGGCCTTATTTGGGACAACCATCTCTAGGGGAATAGACCCCTTTTCTCCTGCTGTTTGACCTCTGTGCTGTCGCTGGAACTCCCTCGGAGCCCGGCTTTGGGGGGGGACAACCCGTGCTCCAACGGTGGGGTGGGTCTCCTTGTCCTTCATCCGCGGTCCCGAGCCTTCGAGACCTGTCCTCTGGCTGCTTTGCTGGGCTTTTCGGGCTGTTGTTTGAGGTGTGCTGCCAACCGTCCCCTCCCTTGCAGCAAAGTGCCACCCTGCAAAACATGGCCAAGATGTCGGTCGGTGTCCGAGTCCGTCGCCCCAGCGGAGGTGAGTGCGATGGCCGCGATGAGCAAGGGCTGCAGGCACGAAGCCGTAGGGGACGACACCGGGATGACGTTCCTGGGGACGATGCCGGGATGACTTTGCTGGGGACGATATGGGGATGATGTTCCTGGTGACGATGCCGGGATGATGTTCCTGGAGACAATACTGGGATGACATTCCTGGAGATGATATGGGGATGACGTTCCTGGGGATGATGCCGGGATGATGTTCCTGGAGACAATACTGGGATGACGTTCCTGGAGATGATATGGGGATGATGTTCCTGGTGACGATGCCGGGATGATGTTCCTGGAGACAATACTGGGATGATGTTCCTGGAGATGATATGGGGATGACGTTCCTGGGGATGATGCTGGGATGACATTCCTGGGGACAATACTGGGATGACGTTCCTGGAGATGATATGGGGATGATGTTCCTGGTGACGATGCTGGGATGACATTCCTGGGGACAATACTGGGATGACGTTCCTGGAGACGATATGGGGATGATGTTCCTGGGGATGATACCGGGATGATGTTCCTGGGGACGATGCCGGGGATGGCATTCTGGGGATGATGCCTGGATGATGCTCCTGGGGACGATGACATCCCTGGGGACAATTGCTTGGATGACTTTCCTCGGGACGATGCTGGGATGACATCCCAGGGGACGATGCCGGGATGACATTCCTGTGGACAATGCTGGGATGACGTTCCTGGGGACGGTGCCTGGGGACGACGCTGGGATGACATTCCTGGGGACGATTTCTGGGGATGATGCTGGGATGACATTTCTTGGGATGATGTTGCTGGGGATGATGCCGGGAATACTCTCCTGGGGACCATGCCGGGATGACGTCCCTGGGGAGCATGCCGGCATGACGTCCCTGGGGACGATGCCAGCATGACTTTTCCTGGGGACGATGCCGGGATGACGTTCCTGAGTGTGGCCGCCCTTTTTTCCAGAGGAGATGGTGGTGAGCTCGGCGGACCTGGTGCCGGGCGACTGCATCAGCCTCCCCGCGGACGGGACGCTGGTCCCTTGCGACGCCGCGCTGCTGACGGGCGAGTGCATGGTCAACGAGAGCATGCTGACGGGTGAGAGCCCCCCCCACCCGGCGGGCTGCGCCCCTCTGCCACCCCGCCTTATGCTTTGATTTTGGGGGAGAGGACGGGCCTTGTATCTCGGTGGCCCTACGGCAGCCCCTTCCCATCCAGGCTGGTTGGATTCTGACCCCCCCCCAAGGGTGATAACCCTCCCTCCGTGATGTTCCTCACCGCAGGGGAGAGCGTGCCGGTGATGAAGACTCCTCTCCCGGCGGGCAGCCAGGCTTCTGGCACCGTCTATTCCCCCGAGGAGCACAGGCGGCACACGTTGTTCTGCGGGACGCAGGTCATCCAAGCCAAGTCCTACGTGGGCAGAGAAGTGCTGGCCGTGGTGACCCGCACAGGTGACGGATGGAGGGGAAAACCAGGACGAAGCCTTTACCTCCTTGGGAGCGGTGACTTTGCAACGTGCTTGCCTTCCTCTCCCCCAGGGTTTTGCACGGCCAAAGGGGATCTCATCAGCTCCATCCTCTACCCCAAACCCGTCAGCTTCAAGTTCTACAAGGACGCGGTGAAGTTCGTCCTGTTCCTCGCCGTCCTGGGTACGTCTTGAGCGTGGAGGGATGGCCGGGAGCAGCCAAACTCCTCTTAAAATGGTTGAACCCACCCCATCGCCTGCTCTGCTTTGTAACCGAGCCCGTTCTCCCGCGCAGCTTTTATCGGCACGCTCTACAGCATCCTCATCTTGGTTAAAAACCAGGTAGGGTTGTTGGAGGTGGTGAATCCCCGCGCTCGGGCTGGCACTGGGACCATCAGCCGACGGGGAGGAAGATGGGGAAGGGCTATGAGGATGCCCACCCCCCTTCCTCCTCGCCTGCCGAGGTCCCCGTGGGGCAAATCATCATCCGCGCCCTCGACCTGGTCACCGTCATCGTGCCCCCGGCTCTCCCGGCTGCGATGACGGTGGGCACCATCTACGCCCAGAACAGGCTGAAGAAGCAGGGCATCTTCTGCATCAGCCCTCCCCGCATCAACCTCTGCGGGAAGATCCGCCTGGTTTGCTTCGACAAGGTGGGTCTTGGGCAGCGCCGTGGTTTCCAGCTCCGGGAGGACTGACCCGAACCCACCACGCTCTTCCCCGCAGACGGGAACCCTGACGGAAGAAGGTCTGGATGTCTGGGGGGTGGTGCCGCTGGAGAACAACCACTTCATGCCCATCGTCCACGAGCCCCGCCGCCTGCCCGCCGGCCCTTTGCTCTACTCGCTGGCCGCCTGCCACACCGTCTCGCTGCTGCGGGCGCAGCCCATCGGCGACCCCGTGGACCTCAAGATGATGGAATCCACCGGCTGGGTAAGAGAAGCGGCGGGCAAAGTTGCGTTTCCATGAAGAGGGAGGCAGCACACGTCTTCCTCTGCCGGGCTCCCCGGTTCCGGAAGGACGGGGAACTGCTGGAGAGGGGACAGCAAAGGGCTGCCAAGATGCTGAGGGGATGGAACCCCTCTCTGATGGAGAAAGGCTGAGGGATTTGGGTCTCTTCAGTCTGGAAAAAAGACGGCTGAGGGGGGACCTTATCAACGCTGATAAACACTGAAAGGGGGGGTGTCAGGAGGATGGGGCCAGGCTCTTCTCAGTGGTGCCTGGGGACAGGACAAGGGGTAACGGGCACAAACTTGACCATGGGAAGTTCCACCTAAACACGAGGAGGAACTTCTTTGCTGTGAGGGTGGCAGAGCCCTGGCACAGGCTGCCCAGAGAGGTGGGGGAGTCTCTGTCTCTGGAGACATTCCAACCCCGCCTGGACGCGTTCCTGTGCCACCTGCTGTGGGTGACCCTGCTCTGGCAGGGGGTGGGACGGGGTGATCTCCAGAGGTCCCTTCCAACCCCCGCCATTCTGTGATTCTGTGAGAGGGGGTGTTTAAACCAGCCGGGGGGTGGACGGAGCTTGGGGTTTGCAAGGCAGGGCTTTGCCATCCCAGCATCTGCCTTGGTTTCAGCGCCTGGAGATGATGGAGGAGGAGGAGGAGGAGGAGGAGGACGGTGAGCTTCCCGCCTTCCAGCAGTTTGGGACGAAGGTCTTGGCTGTGATGAAACCTCCGCCTGAGGAAGAACAGCCGCGCGACAGGGTAGGTCGCGGGGACCAGAGTGGCTCGGGTTCCCCGGGTGGTTGTTCTTCACAGCCCCCGGAGAGGTTCCACCTCCCAGAGAAGCTCCATCCCAGCCCTGACACCCGCTCCCTCTCCTCCCCAGAAGCACCAGTCGCCCGTGGGGATCCTCCGGCGTTTCCCCTTCTCCTCCTCCTTGCAGAGGATGAGCGTCCTGGCCAAGCTGCCCGGCGAAGCCTCGGCCCACGCCTACGTCAAGGGAGCGCCGGAGATGGTGGCCAGCCTTTGCAGGAAGGAAACGGGTACGTGCCGGGGGGACGGCGGCTCGCTATCGCTCCCCCGCTGAAAAACGGCCGGTTCTGCTGCTCCGTCATCTGCCTGCATCCCCGCAGCGCATCCCAACGGGAAATTATCCTGGGGGATGCCCCATCCCAGAGGCACAAGGGCTTTGGATTAGCTCCAGCCTTGTGGCGGGAGGAAAATAGGAACCAAGAAGCCAGGGAAGGGGGTGGGAGGCTGGATGAGCATCCGAAGTTCTTCGGTCCTTTGGGAGCTGGGTCCGCGTCGCCCGGGTTCGTTCAGGGACGGCTCTGACCTCGCTTTTCCCCCGGCAGTGCCCCTGGATTTCTCCCAGATGCTACGACACTACACCACGGATGGTTTCCGGGTCTTGGCTCTGGCTTCCAAACCCCTCGGCGCCGTCTCCACCTTCCAGGAGGCCCTGCAGCTCCCCAGGTTGGTGCCAACCGCTTCTCGCTCCGTTTACGTCGTCTTTGCTCTGAGCGTTTCACGGGACGCTTGGCTTGTCCTGCAGCCTGCGAGGAATTAAACCCTCACCCGTACGAAAGCAATTGCTGGCTGCCCCCCGCCCCCGTCCCCACTGGATTTTTGGCTGGATTTTGTTCCCGATTGATGCCCTCTGCCTTGTGCCGAACGGCTCCTTGTCTCCCTCCCAGGGACTCCGCGGAGAGCGGCCTGACCTTCCTGGGCTTCCTCGTCATGAAAAATGTCCTCAAGCCGGAATCCGCGCCCGTCATCCGCCTCCTGAGGAACGCCAACATCCGCCCCGTCATGGTGACAGGTGACCCCCGCCGAGGCGGGACGGGGGACGCCGGGCTGGGGGAGGAGAGGGGACACGAGCGCCCCGTGACACGTTGGGGGGCAGAGGGTTTCCCCACCGGAATTGGGGGGACGGGGGGGGGGGGGGACAGGGCACGGCGAGGACTCCACGCCCCCGGTTTGGCGCAGCCCCGCTGCTTGGTGGCGTGTCCCTGCGGGTGGGGGACACGGGGGGGGGGCTTTTCCGTGGGTGCAGCCTGAACCCACAGACCTGGGGGGGGGCGGCTTAAAACGGCAAAACCGGTGACGGTTTCACCCCCCCCATCCCGTAAATGTCGATGTTTCGTGAGCACCCCGAGTCTCACGGCTGATGATGGGGGGGGGGGGGGGGGCGGGGGGGGGGGAACGGGATGTAGGAGTCGCCTGCGGGTTTTTCGCAAGGCGCTGGCAGGGTTGGAAGCCGCCGCTTTTCTTTGGGAAAAGGAGATTTTGACGCTCTCCCCCAAAACTGGGAGCTGGGGGGGGGGGGGCGGGGGGGGGGAAGGAGAGCAAAGAGCCCCCCGGCGCGGCTGTGGTGGCTGGGAAAAAGGGGGTGCCGGGGGTTTGTGCTTGCTCTTCTTGGCTCGGCAGCCGTGCGAGACCTTGCCAACGCTGGCTACCAAACACCCCCGGGGTCTTGGGGGGGGGGGTTACTAAGTCCCACCGGGATCTTTCCGCCAGGAGACAACATGCTGACGGCCGTGAACGTGGCCAGGAGCTGCCGCATGGTGGAGCCGAAAGAGCGGGTCATCTTCGTCAACGCCTCCCCGCCCGGCCACGACAAACCCGCCGCCCTGAAATTCATCCCCGCCGAGCATTCCCGGGGCGAGGAGCAGCAGCCGGAGGCGAGTCCCCGCCACGCCGTTCCGCGGGGGGGATTTTGTAAAGCCCGAACTGCCACCGCCTTGCGGGAATCTCTTTTTTCCCCAGCCATCGTTAACTCTTAAAACCAATTATGGGTGCGATTCTGCCCCTCGTTAAATGCTTCCTTGAGAAGATAACCGCTCTTCTTTCTCCTTCGGAGCACGTCAGGCTGGAGGGGATGCTCCAGACATCCTGGTGGGATGCAGCCGGCACGGCTGGTCCCATTCCAGGCTTGGCACGAAAGGCTGGGTCGCGCAAACTTTTTATCCAAAATACCGTCGTTTATATGCCCGAAATTGAGGTTTAAGGGAAGCTCCTTTACCTCCTGCTCCGCGCGGGTGGAGGACGCGGGTTCGGCCCGTTGCCCGGGGGCTGGAGCGCGAGTCGAAGCCCGGCTGCGGGGTTTAAAAAAGGAGGTGTTTTTCCTGGCAGGCTCCGTGCCAGCGGGATCCCGGCTGCCTCCTCCGGCCGCAGCCCTGCCACTTCGCCCTCAACGGCAAATCCTTCGCCGTGGTTTGCGAGCACTTCGCCGACCTGCTGCCCAAGGTGAGTCCGACGGTGGGGAATCCGACGGCGGGGAATCCGATGGCGGGGAATCCTCCCGGGTCAGCCTCCCCGGGATTCTGTGCTGCAGCCTCGCAGCTCCAAAATAAAACGCCCTTGAGGGGGGTGGGGTATTTTTGCCGGTGCGAGGTCCCCTCTGCCCTGCCGAGCTGGCAAAGCTCAAAATAAGCCGGCTCCTGCCGGGAGCGCGGGGATGCGGGTGCTGCCGTGCCGACATGGAGCCTTCCCTTCCCTGCAGATCCTCATCCGAGCCACCGTCTTCGCCCGCATGTCCCCCGACCAGAAGACTCAGCTGGTGGGCAGCCTGCAAGAGCTCAAGTGAGTCCCTCCGGCCCCGAGGGGACAAGGGACAGAGGAGGACAAGGGGGTCTCTCTCTGCCCGGAGGCTCCTCTTGCGTGCCCGAGTGCTTGGCAGGCGCGAAACCGCCCCCTGCCCTCTCCCACGTGGGGGGTGATCCTGAGCGTGGGGGTGCAGCCTGGAAGACCCAGGGCTTTTCCCCCATCCCGGCGTGAAATATTGGATCCCTTCCCGGCACAAGAAGGACACGGAGCTGTCGGAGTGGGGCCGGAGGAGGCCCCGGAGATGCCGGGAGGGCTGGAGCCCCTCTGCTGTGGGGACAGGCTGAGAGAGCTGGGGGGGTTCAGCCTGGAGAAGAGAAGGCTCCGGGGAGACCTTCCAGCCCCTTCCAGTCCCTAAAGGGGCTCCAGGAAAGCTGGGGAGGGACTCTGGATCAGGGAGGGGAGCCACGGGATGAGGGGGAATGGTTTTAGACTGGAAGAGGGGAGATTTAGATGAGATACCGGAAAGAAATTCTTCACTGTGAGGGTGGTGAGCCCCTGGCCCAGGTTGCCCAGAGAAGCTGTGGCTGCCCCATCCCTGGAGGGGTTCAAGGCCACGTTGGATGGGGCTTGGAGCGACCTGGGCTGGTGGGAGGTGTCCCTGCCCAGGGCAGGGGGTGGCACTTGGATGGTGTTTGATGTCCCTTCCCACCCAAACCCTTCCGTGATTCTCGCCGCAGCTACTGCGTGGGGATGTGCGGGGACGGCGCCAACGACTGCGGGGCTCTGAAGGCGGCCGACGTGGGCATCTCGCTGTCGGAGGCGGAGGCGTCGGTGGCCTCGCCGTTCACCTCCCGCGTGGCCAACATCGAGTGCGTGCCCACCGTCATCCGGTGAGCTGCCGGGAGCCTCCCGGGGGGAGACAAAAATCAAGGCGGGGGGTGTCTCATGGGTGCCTCTGTCTCCTCTTTGGGACAACTCCTGGAAAGGGTGCTGTGGGCGGCGGGCGAGTCTCTCTCTCCCTGCAGGGAAGGCAGGTGCTCGCTGGTCACCTCCTTCGGCGTCTTTAAGTACATGGCCCTGTACAGCCTGGTGCAGTTCGTGTCCGTCCTGCTGCTCTACACCGTGAGTCGAGCCTTGCCCGAATGCTCGGGGATGCCTTCGGGTCCCCTTGTCCCCGGCTGGGTTTTACCTTGTCCCTTTCCTAAGCCCCCAAACTGAGAGCGGCTGGTTTCTCCTTCCCAGCTCAACACCAACCTGAGCGATTTCCAGTTCCTCTTCTTCGACCTCATCATCACCACCACCGTGGCCGTGCTGATGGGTCGCACCGGTCCTGCCCGGGAGCTGGGAGTGGAGCGTCCCCAAGGGGCCTTGATCAGCGTGCTGGTGCTGGGCAGCCTGCTCCTCCAGACGGCTCTGCTCATCACCGTGCAGGTCCTCAGCTACTTCATCACCGTCTCGCAGAGCTGGTAAGGGACCCGGCTTCACCTCGGATTAGAGTCGTAGAATCATAGAGTCGTTCAGGCTGGAAAAGACCCTTGGGATCATCGAGTCCAACCACCAACCCCACTCTACAAAGTTCTCCCCTACGTCACATCCCCCAACACCACGTCAAAACGAGTCTTGAACACATTCAGGGATGGTGACTCCACCACCTTCCTGGGCAGCCTATTCCTGTGTTTGATGGCTCTGTGAAGAATTTTTCCCTAATGTCCAGCCTAAACCTCCCCTGTTGCAGCTTGAACCCATTCCCTCTTGTTCTATCGCTAATGACCTGTGAGAAGAGACCAGCACCAACCTCTCTACAATGTCCTTGCAAGTAGCTGTAGAGAGTGATGAGGTCTCCCCTCAGCCTCCTCTTCCTCAAACTAAACACTCCCAGCTCCTTCAATCGCTCCTCATCAGATTTATTCTCCTGGTCACACTATTTCTGATACAAGTCAGGATGCCATTGGCCCTCTTGGCCACCTGGGCACACTGCTGGCTCGTATTCAGCCGCTTGTCAATTAGAATTAGAAGCCCCAGGTCCTTTTCTGCCGGGCAGCTCTCCAGCCACACTTCCCCAGGCCTGTAGCGATCCGTGGGGTTGTTGTGGCCCAAGTGCAGGACCTGGCACTTCACGGAATCATGGAATTTTTCACAGTTGGAAGGGACCTCTCTAAGAGATCATCTGGTCCAACTCCCCTGCTAAAGCAGGACTGCCCAGAGCACATCCCTCAGGGCTGCATCCAGGCGGATCCGGAAAGTCTCCAGAGAAGGGACCCCAGATCCTCCCTGGGCAGCCTGTCCCCGTGCTCTGTCACCCTCGCCGTAAGGAAGTTTTCTCTCATATTTGATGGGAACTTCCTATGTTCCAGCTTGTGCCCGTCACCCCTCACCCTGTCACTGGGAACCATTGAAAAGAGCCTGGCTCCATCCTCCTTCAACCCACCCTTTAGATACTTGTAAACATTAATCAGGTCCCCCCTCAACCTTCTCTTCTCCAGGCTAAAGAGTCCCAGCTCTTTCAGCCTTTCCTCATAAGGGAGATGCTCCAACCCCTCCATCATCTTTGTTGCCCTACGCTGGACTCTCTCCAGTCATTCCCTGTCCCTCTTGAACTGGGGAGCCCAGAACTGGACACAGTATTCCAGTTGTGGCCTCACCAGTGCCGAGTAGAGGGGGAGAATGACCTCCCTCGACCTACTGGCCACACTCTTCCCTATGCAGCCCAGAATTCCGTTGGCCTTCTTGGCAACAAGGGCACATTGCTGGCTCATGGATAATTTACTGTCTACCAAGACCCCCAGATCCTTTTCTTCAGAGCTGCAATTTGGCCTTGTTGAAGCTCATCCCTTTAGCATTGACCCATCGGTCCAATCCATCCAAGTCTCTCTGTAGAGCCTCCCTATCCTCATGCCGATCCACACTCCCGCTTAACCTGGTGTCACCCGCAAACCTCCTGATGATGCGCTCTATGGCCTTATCAAGATCATCAATAAAGATGTTAATCAGAAACGGTCCCAACACTGAGCCCTGAGGAACACCACTTGTGACCGGCCGCCACCTGGAGTTAACTCCCTTGACCACCGCTCTTTGGGACCGTCCATCCAATTAGTGATGGGAACAGCGCAGAGGATGGCAACCAAGCCCTTGGCGTTGGCCAAGGGATGCGCCCAGTCGCCCTGCAGCGAGCGGCGCCTGCGGGCTCGTGGAGAACAAGGGGTGGGCGTTTTGGACCCTCTCCCCGCCTCTCGCTTCGTCTCACCCCCTGCCTTCTCCCCTGCCTGGCTCAGGTACGTGCCGCTGAACAGCACGGTGACGGCTCCCCAGAACCTGCCCAACTACGAGAACACCGTCCTCTTCTGCGTCACGGGCTTCCAGTACCTCATCCTGGCCGTCGCCATGTCCAAGGGGTACCCATTCCGGGAGCCGCTCTACACCAACGGTGAGGATGACGCCGGCCGCGTGGACGAAGAGAGACATCGAACCTTCATCCTCCCCCCCCCCCTCCTCCTCAACCCTCTTCCTTCTCGCCCTCAGTGCTCTTCCTGGTAGTCCTCATCCTCCTTTTTGGCCTCATGGTATGGTTGACCCTCTACCCGCTGGGCTTCCCCAAGAGCTTGCTGAAGCTGCAGGGCATCGACGACTTGAATTTCAAGCTGCTGCTGCTGGGGATCGCCGCCCTCAACTTCTTTGCTGCCTTCGTCCTGGAGGTAGGACAGCCCCGGGGTTGGAGGGGGGGGGACGGGACGTTGGGCACATGGAGTGGGGGGACACGTGTCATCCTTTTGGGTCCCTCCAAGCAACCCCTTTTCCAGGAGCGGTGGGCGCGGAGGGAGCAAGGCTCACCTTGGCGTCGGCTCTGCCCCTCTCCTCGGGGTCCACAGCCTCCCCCAAACCACTTTTCCCCCCACCCCCCCCCACCCCGGCCCCCACCATCTTTGCTGCAGACCGCCCTGGACCACGGTTTGCTGAGCTGCCTCCGCAAGCTGCGCCGCAAGAAAGCTTCCAAGAAGCTTTTCAAGAGGCTGGAGAAGGAGCTGAGCCAGCAGCAGCCATCCTGGCCCCCCCTTAACGAACCGCTCTTCGCTACGCCCAAGATGTCCATCGCCGTCAGATAGCACGCGGCGGGCTGTGCACCCCCCCCCCCGGCTCCAAGCCTGCCAGCCCTTGGAGACTCTCCTTTATTTATTTATCCTGGTAAATCGAGGGATGCGGCGGGCAGCGCGGATCCTCCTCCCCGCGGGGAGACCCGCGGCTGTGAACCCCCCCGGCCCCCCCGGCACCCATGCTGGTCCCCCAGCCCAGAGGAGGAGATGCTGGAGAAGCAAAGTGAGGGAGAAGGTCCAGAAGAAGAGGAGAAATGGTCCAGCTCTTCCTCCAGGACCTCTCCACGCTGGCCTCGGACCCGTCTCCCCGCGCTGGGCACCGGTACCGTTTCACGGGGGTTGGTGGGGGGGGGGGGGGGAACGGGGACCCCCCCCACTCCTTTTCCTCTCCTGGCTGGTCGAAACCACCGAGAGGAGGATCCCTGATCTTCTCACGGCGAGGGCAACCCCCCCCAACCTCGCGTCTCTGCTCACTGTGAAAGAAACCCCACCACCACCCCCGACCTGTGACCGCCCTGGATGTGTAGGAACTGTTTACAAACCCCCCCACCCCCCCCCGCCGGCCCCAGCTTGCCAAGGATGCTGCGTAGCCCCCCCCCACCCACCCTCCATCCCCGGGGACCGGCCGCGGGCACCCTCTCCGCTTGCCACGCTCCTGCCGAGCGTTTCTGCTTCGGGATGGGACCTTTGTAGCATTAAAAAAAAAAAAAAAAAAAAGAAAAAACCCCCAAACCCACCCACCCCCCCCAAAAAAAAAAAAAAGCCCCGAATCCTCTTTATTTTTTAACTCTACTCCAAGCGCGTCGCGGTGTGAGCGCGGTCGGGAGGCTGCTGACGTGCCGCTTTTGGGTGCCGTATGGCGCTTTCCTGAGCGTTGGCTAATAAATTAACACTATTTTCTTGAGCGCTTGCTGGCGTGGATGGGCTGCTGGGGGGGGCCGGACAGCCTAGGAGCCGGCGGGGTGGGGGGGCAGGCAAAAAAGAAGTTTTAGGGTCACCTCATTCCTCCCGTCGGGGTTTGGAAGATGCTCTCCTGGACGCCCGAAAGCCGAGAGCGAACCCAGGGACGGCACAGCTGGGATTTGTAGCAGCCCAAATAACCGCCCCCACACACACACACGCCACCCCCCCCACCGGGAGCCTTGTTTCCAGCTGGAATTTCCTAGAAAAGACGAAGAATTGCTGGAAAAAGGCAGAACTGCTGGAAAAACCTCGCTCCTTCGAGGGAGGCGAAGCCGGTAGATTGAGATGCCGCATCCCGCAAGGGGAAGAGCCGATGCCCGGTTGGGGTGTGGGGGGGGGGATTGGGGGGGGGTGGTTTTTTCGGCCGTCTCCCAGCCGGGCTTTGGGCTGGAAGGCTGGTGGTTCTTGAGGGAACTCTTCCTGCACGGAAAGTCTTAAACCCCCTCCGAGCGCCGGCGGCGCCTCTCTGCCCTCCGGGAGCTGGGGATTAGATCAGGAAATGAGGCACAAGCGGAGGTAAGAGGTTTCCTGAAAGCCCAGCCAAGGCTGGAGTTATTAAACCAGGCTTCCTGAGCTTGATTAAAAAAAATAAAAAATAAAATAAAATAAAAAATAAAAAAAATTTTAAAAAAAAATTTAAAAAATTAAAAAAAAAAAAAAAAAACCCAACCCAAACACCCACACAACCCTCCCAGCTTTTTTTTCCCTGAGCTTGGCCATTTTCAAAACAAAAGGCACCCGGGGATTGGCGGGGGGGGTGGTGGAGGTGGGGGGGGGGGGGGGGGGGATCCCCCTTTACACCTTTTTCTTCCACCCCCCCACCCCACCCCGGGGTGTTTTGCTTGGCTGGTTTTTCGCAGGGTGTTCCTGGCCTTGCGGGGGGGGTGGGTTGTAAAGTCCCACTTAATTATTAACAGGCGGCTCCTGCCCTGGGCTAGAGATTACCGGGGGCGGGGGGGGGGGGGGGGGGCAAGGGCCACGCTGGGTTTCGGGGCAGGCGGAAGCTTGATGGGAGCTTTGGAATCGTCTGGATGGTTTCGTCCATCCTTCAGGCTGGAAAACCAGGCTTGGTAGGAGACGGGAGCACCTTAAACGCTGCCCCCACCCCCCCGGCCCCCCCCCCCCACCCCCAGCTCTGCTTCTCCTCCTAGCCTGAAACGCTGTTTTCTCCTCATTTTTTTTTAGAGCAGTCGGACCCTCTTGGCTGCGGAGATGTTCCGCGGCACAAGGGGTTGTGGGGTTGGTGTGATGGGTGCAGTGGGTGCAATCCTGCCCCACGGGTGAAGAACCTCTGCCGTCTCCTCCCAGTTTGCTCATCCCCATCCCTATTTCTCATCCCCATCCCCGTTTCTCATCCCCATCCCTATTTCTCATCCCCATTCCCGTTTCTCGTCCCCATCTCCATGGCTCATCCCCATCCCTGTTTCTCATCCCCGTCCCCATTTCTCATCCCCATCCCTGTTTCTCATCCCCATCACCGTTTCTCACCCCCATCCCGGCTTCTCATCCCCATCCCCGTGGCTCATCCCCATTTCTCATCCCCATCCCAGCTTCTCATCCCCATCCCCGTTTCTAATCCCCATCCCCATTTCTCATCCCCATCCCTGTTTCTTATCCCCATCCCCGTGGCTCATCCCCATCCCAGCTTCTCATCCACATCCCTATTTCTCATCCTCATCCCTGTTTCTCATCGCCGTTTCTCATCCCCATCCCGGTTGCTCATCCCCATCCCCGTTTCTCATCCCCATCCCGGTTCCTCATCCCCATCCCTGTTTCTTATCCCCATCCCCACGGCTCATCACTATCCCAGTTTCTCATCCCCATCCCGGCTTCTAATCCCCATCCCGGCTTCTCATCCCCATCCCCATCCCTGTTTCTCAGCCTCATCCCTGTTTCTCATCCCCATCCCAGTTGCTCATCCCCATCCCTGTTTCTCATCCCTATCCTTATTTCTCATCTCCATCCCTGTTGCTCGTCCCCATCCCTGTTTCTCATCCCCCTTTCTCATCCCCATCCCCGTGCACGCCGCTGCCTGTCTCCGCAGACCTTCTCCCTCCCTCCCAGCCCCTCCAGCAACGTGCCAAAAATTTCCAGGTTTTTATCCCCCATTGCCAGGCTGGGTGTCACCGCCGGGCTGCGGGGTTTTTCTGGGGGCATCCCCAGCCTCGCCGGGATGCAGCCGGCATCCCGCATCCTCCGGAAAGCCGCCAGCGAGCCGGGGGGAAAGAGGGCCCCACGGTCAGCAGTGCCGGCTCCGCCGCCACGCAGGGGCTGCCGCCATCCTCACCCTGGCTGGGGAAAAAAGGGATTTGTTAATTTTTTCCCCCTTCCATCCTGGGATAAAGCTTTCAATCTACTGCAGGGTTGCAGCATCCTTGCTGTTGGGGGGCGGAAAATGGAGCGCCGATGCCGAGATTGGAGTCGGGAGGGGTGATTGGGATCCCGGGATCTCAACTTTTTGGGGGGGTTTATCTGAGATGGTGGAGTAATTCCCCGACCTGATCCTTCCATCTCACCTTCCAGCAGCACAAAACCCAGCTCAAAGGGCGCCGGCGTGCTCGGGGCTGCGCGACACCCTCCTCCCGCCTTGGTTTTACAATTAATTTAAAATTCATCCAGCTGGAAAAAGAAAGAAAACAACAAAAAAAAAACCAAAAAAAACCCCAAAAAAACCAAAAGCACAACCTAAACCTGACAACCATCGCATCGATAAGCGCATATTGCTATATATATTTTTTTTTTTAATTATTATTTCCCCCCCCACACCTAGCAAGCAGCAGTTGGGGAGGAGGAGGAGGAGGAGGAGGAGGAAGGGGCCGGCTCAGGTGTGGCATTAGGACCCAGCGGAGCCCCCATGTTGGAGGTAGGAGGTTTTTTTTTTTTTTTTTGGTGGGTTTTTTTTTATTTTTTTTTTTTGGGTTGTTTTTTTTGTGGTTTATTTTTTTTGTTGTTTCTTCTTTTTTTTTCTTTTTTTTTTTTTTCCCCCCCCTTCTTTTTTTTTTCTTTTTAACTCGTTTCGGAGTTTTTGGAAGCAGAGAGAAGAGAGCGAGGCGGTGGGCAAGGGCAGAACCGGCACTAACACCCAGAGCGGGTAAGGACCAGGCGAGAGAGACCACCCCCCCCCACCCCCCCCATTCCCATCCCACCCCCTGCATCCTGCAGGGATGCTGGGGACCCCCCCCCCCTCCCCAGAAAAGGATGGGGCTGAACCCCCTTCCCCCCCCCCCGTTTTTGGGGCTTTGCAAAAATCGCCTTAAAAACTCCGGGGGTCGGGGCAGAACTCGCCAAAGCTGTTTTCAACCTTTTAATCTCCGAAAAAACGAAAAACTTGATTTTTGGGGGGGGGGGGGGGGGGGGTGCCGAAAGGGGAAGGGGGTGGAAGGTTGGGGGGGGGGGGGGGGGAGCTTTGCAGCCTGACAAGTCTCGTAGTAGATTTTTAACGGCTTCTTAAAAAAAAAAAAAAAAAAAGTCTAAAAATACCCCCACGGCCGAAGGAAACCGTGTAGTTTATTTTTTATTTTTTATTTTTATTTTTCCATCCTGGAAAGAGATTGTAGAAAAGGGGTATTTTAATCTACCTCTTGATTTTGCCCCCACCTCCTTCTTGTTGGGGTGGGGGGGGTGGGGTGGGGGGGGGAGACGGGAAAATGCCATGTGTGAAAACGGGGGTGGGGGGGGGGGAAGGAGGTGGGTTTTTTGGTGGTTTTTTTTTTTTTTTTAACCTTTGGTCGGGGGCCAAAAAAACTTTGAATCCTTTCATATTCCCTTTGTTCTCCCACTCTCCGGCAACTGGAGAGCTTAAAAAAAAAAAAAAAAAAAAAAAAAAAAGGAGGAAAAGAAAGGAAAAAAGGGGAAAAAAAAAAAAAAGAGCTGGGGGAGGAGGGGGGAAAGGCGGGGGGGGGGGGGGGGGGGGGGGGGGGGAAGGTGGGGTTTAGCAGAATGAAAGGGAGAGACTGTGGTGTTCTTTCTTCGGGGTTGATTGTTCCCAGATGTGCAGTTGCAAAAACATCTGGCGCGGTTGGAGCCGCCGGACCCCTGCGCGGAGGGGAGAGGAGCTTGGGAAAGGGGGGACGGGGGGACGGACACGGGGATACCTCGGGTGTCATACTCCCAACGCCCCCCCCCACACCACCACCACCACCCCCCCCGGAGCGTCCCACCGGGTGGCTTTGGTGGTAGGAGAAGGCGAGGGTGGGGAAGGAGAAGGAGGAGGAGGATGGAGGTGGCCTCATCCCCTCCATGGTTGAAAGAAGACGTCGCGGTGACCCTCGGCGTCGCTCCCGGCCGGGTTCGGAGGTGGCGGCGGGCGCTTCGGTGTCCTCCGTCGGGAGGAGAAGACGGTGGCATCACCGTCGGGGGAAGACGTGACCCAAGTGTCCCCATTCCCCGGCCAAACCCCACGAGCTCGGGCCAAGATCTCCGAGTCTGGGGGAAATTCAGGGGGAATTAGGCTTCGAGAGAAACGTTGGGCGCTTTGGGACAAAAAGGGGCTGCCAGGGCCGGTTAATCCTGAGCCGTGTGGCCGTGTCCTTGGGATCGCTGGAGCAATGGGAGGATGGCGCGTGATGCCTCCAGAGATGGGTGTCCACCTGGCCCCAAGCTGTCCTGGGTGGGATACAAGCGCAGGGGTCAGGGTGATCTGGGGCCACAGGATGTCGGCGTTGGCATCCCATGGGATCTGGCCATCTGGAGAAGCGGCAAAGGTCAGGATGGGCATCTCCAGTCCCTTTTTGCCACCTCGAGGTAGCCCCAAGCCCCGCCGGTGCCATGTAGTAGCCTTGTCTTGGCCAGGCCCCAGCTGCTCTCCCAAACCCAAGGTCTGCCGGCAGCGCTAGGGCTGGATAAAGCCTCCCGGACCCCGGCCAAGCGCCCGCCAAACCCAGAGCCGCGCGTTGATCTCGCTCATCCCCGCTCAATCCCCTTTATCCCAGGACACACTTCACCTCGGTTAAACCCGGGTCCGGGGCTTCCCTTGTCATGGGAAGCAGATGGGGCTTGTAGGGGGCCGGGTCCCACCAAGGTGCAGCCGTGGGTGGGGGATAGTGCACTGCTGGGCGTTTCGTTTGGGACCACCAAAGTCTGACCGTCAGCTGAGCTTGGTTATCCCAGCCCAGCTCAGGTAGGGACCAACCTTCTGGTTTTCCCAAAGCTGGGAAGGGTCTGGAAGTCAGTTGTCAACATCTCCAGTACCTACAAGTCTGGGGATGGGGGAGGATGCCTAGAAGATGCAACTACGGGTGGTGGTGCAAGGGCATGATTGCTAGAAGATGCAACACTTTGGTCATCTTGAGGACACGGTGGCTAGAAGGTGCTGGGCTTTGGTGATGGTGAGGACACGGTGGCTAGAAGGTGCTGGGCTTTGGTGATGGTGAGGACATGGTGGCCTGAAGGTGCTGGGCTTTGGTGATGGTGAGGACATGGTGGCCTGAAGGTGCTACGCTATGGAGACGGTGAGGACATGGTGGCTAGAAGGTGCTGGGCTTTGGTGATGGTGAGGACATGGTGGCCTGAAGGTGCTGGGCTTTGGTGATGGTGAGGACATGGTGGCCTGAAGGTGCTGGGCTTTGGTGATGGTGAGGACACGGTGGCTAGAAGGTGCTGGGATTTGGTGGTGGTGAGGACATGGTGGCCTGAAGGTGCTACACTATGGAGATGGTGAGGACATGGTGGCCTGAAGGTGCTGAGATTTGGTGGTGGTGAGGACATGGTGGCCTGAAGGTGCTACGCTATGGAGATGGTGAGGACATGGTGGCCTGAAGGTGCTGGGCTTTGGTGATGGTGAGGACATGGTGGCTAGAAGGTGCTGGGATTTGGTGGTGGTGAGGACACGGTGGCTAGAAGGTGCTGGGCTTTGGTGATGGTGAGGACATGGTGGCCTGAAGGTGCTGGGCTTTGGTGATGGTGAGGACATGGTGGCCTGAAGGTGCAACACTATGTTGATGATGCAGGACATGGTCTCCAGAAGGTGCTGTACTCTGTTGATGATGCAGGACATGGTCCCTAGAAGACGCCATGCTCTGGTGACGGTGCAGTCAGGCCCGTTGACCCCCACCTTCCCCAGTGTGGCCTTAAACCCAGCGGGGACCGTGCTGTGCTGGGGCTGGAGCCGCGTTCCCACCCCAGGGTGCTGCACCCCGGGAGGCAGGATGGGTGCTTGGGTGCCTCCTGGCACGGATGGGGGGGCTGATACTTCAACCCAAACCGCCTAGCAGGAGCGAGATACCAATGGGTCCGGCTTATCTCCAGGCGTGCCTCAGTTTCCCCATTCCGGCAGCAGAGCCAGGGTTGCCGGGAGGGATTCCCCATCCCCACGGCATCTCGGTGAGCCGGGAAAGCCGACGTGTTTTATCCCTGACAGCCAAATGGTTGGGTTGGAAGGAGTTTTTCTGGAGGGAGAATTCATCTTTCCCCCCCACCCCGATTTCCCCCCCCCCACCGGGAGCTGGCTTGGGACGAGGGGGAAGGGCAGCCGGGGTCCCTGCCAGCCCGCGCCGGGGAAGGGGGCCCGGCTCCGGCCTTGGCCCGTCTTCCCGCCGGGAAAGCAGACGCTCGACATGCAAATCCCTGCTTGGAAAACGCCGGGGAGCCGCCAGCGCCGGAGGCTGCCAAACCCCAGCGCGGGAATTTTCTTGAAAGAGATATTTTTTTTATTATTTTTTTTTTTATTATTGGTTTTTTTTTTTTTCCCCTCCCCAAATTTCAACATCCCCTTGGATTTAGGGGATGCCGGAGCAAACGCAGCCTCCCCCCCGGCGGCGCGGACCCCCGAAATAAAGCCCGTTGCCGAGGAGCGGGGCTGAAAACCTCAGGAAAAGAGCCCCGAACCTCCAGCTCATGGGTCCGTTATCCCCGGCGGCGGCCGGGGGGGGGGGTGTCCAGATGTGCCCCCCTCATGGCGGTGATTCAGACATCCTGGCATTTCTCACACACACCCCCCCCGGCGTTTTTCCCTTGCAATTCTCCCCCGGGAGCGAGCGGTCGGGAAGCTCAGCCTGCATTTTTGAGGGAGGTTTCTTTATTTTTTAGGGTTTGGGTTTTGGGGTTTTTTTTTTTTATATATATATATTTTTTGAGGCAGCTCCTGGGGGCTCAGAGGTGCGGGGCGTCACTGGGGGGGGGGGGGAGGAGGAAGCAAGGGGTTTGGGGGTCCATGTCGTCCCCCCCCACACACACACACAAACACACACTATCCCCCCCTGTTTCCCCATCCAGACTCCTCCGGCTGCATCCCGGCCCGCGCTGCTCCTCCGTCGCTGCCGTCAGGATGAGAGCGGTGGGGCTCTTCTTGCTGTGTCTGCCAGGTGAGTGTCCCCTCCCCGGGGGTCCCCAAGGCGAGGTGACACCCCCAGGAACCGCCCACCCCCCCCCCCTCCATGACGCTCGGGTGCCTGCACCCCGTGGGGCAAACATCACTTTATTGCCTGTTATACCCCAAAATTAACCCAAAAACTTCCTTATATTGTCCCCAAGGTGAGGTGACACCCCCGGAGCCGGCCACCCCCCCTCAACAACACTTGGGTCCCTGCACCCTTTGGGGCAAACATCACTTTATTGCCTGTTATACCCCAAAATTAACCCAAAAACCTCCTTATATTGTCCCCAAGGTGAGGTGACACCCCAGGAGCCGGCCACCCCCCCTAATGACGCTTGGGTGCCTGCACCCATCGGGGAAAGCATCACCTTATTGCCTGTTACACCCCAAAATTAACCCAAAAAACCAGCTCGTATATGGGTTGAGACTGGCTCCAACTGGGAGGGCACGGGAGGGGGCGAGGGGTCTGGCACCCAAGTCCCTCCTGCTCTGGGGACATCGAGGTGGCACCACGGAGGGGGGGGGGCTGGGGGGGGGGGGCTGGCAAAGGCGGGATGGAAAGGAGGAGGGAGGCGACGACGGAGCCTGGAGCCAGGAAAACTTTGGGCGAAACCAGTTGGGCGGCACAAAGGCTGGCGAGCAGCTGGGAAAGATTAAGGAAGGGGAAAGGGGGGGCAGCGGCGGGGGGGGGTGGGAGGGGGGCAGCGGGCGGAAAAGATAAATCCCATCCCAGCACCATTCCCGGAGGTGTCTGGTTCGTGGATGACGCCTCTTGTGAGGATGCGGAGGGATGCGGGGGCTGGATGGACCATGGAGCATCACGGGGTGTCCCCGCAGTATCCCGGGGATGGGGGGGGGGGGGGGGGCGACCTGTTTCTCCACACACACACACCCCCTCCCCGAAGCATCCTGCCTGTGCGATCGCATCGGTTCATGGAACCTCGTTTGCCCCCCCGCCCCGGGATGGGCGGCAGGATCAGCTCCCAGGGATTCTCAAGGGATGCGGGGGGCGTCCTGGTCCCTGGGGGTGTCGGGAGCATCGCCGGGTGCTGGCCCCTTCCCCCGGAGGGGTGGGGGGGGGGGTGGGGGTCGTGGTACCCGGGTGCTGCCAGACATCGGGATCGCCCGGGATCATCCTCTCCGCCTGCTCCGGGATAACGTAGGAACGCCGGGGCTGGTGCTGGTCCATGAGCATCCCGCTTCCCTCTTCCCCGGGGACAGCCCCTGGGGCGGGGGGGAAGAATATTTTGGGGGATGAGGGGGAAGGCAGAGCAGGGAACCCCGAATTCCCGGCCTGGGGGTGGCCGTGCCTCTCCTGGTGATGCTTTTGCACCCCCTCCCACATCCCCCCTCCACACCCCACACCCCCCCCCCCGGCTCTGTTTTCCAGCAGCGCTCCTGGTCCAGGGACAGTACAGCAGGTTTGAAGGCATCACCTATCCCGAGCCGGTACAATATTCCCAGTACGACCAGCAATCAGGTTAGAGCCCCCTGAACTGGGAGGGGGTTTCTTTCCTCTCTTTCCCCCTCTTTTCCCCTTTCTTTTCCCCTTTCTTTTTTTTCTTTCTTTTTCCCTTTTTTTTTTTTTTTTTTGCTTTCTCCGGGCAAATCCACCTCAGCCTGATGCCTCCTCCTGCTCCAACGCTCTCCCTTCCATCCCTTTTCTCCTGCTCCTTAAATTCCCGACCTCCTCCCGACAGCTTCCCGCCTCCCCCCTCGGACACATCCCTCTCTTTTCCCCTTCCTCGCGCCGCCAATTAATTATTAAGCCTTTATTAAGCTTTTTTTTTAATTAAAAAAAAAAAAAAACCCAAAACAAAACACCCCAAAACCCAGGTGGGATGTTGCCCAGGTTCATTCCCGGGGGCGGCGGGAGGGTGTTTTTCCCATCACTCAGCTGCAAAAATTTGGGAAGCTCGTGGGAATGCCCTGGCCCCGATGGCGGGGGGGGGTGGTGGGGGGCTGTGTGTGTGTTCTCTCCCCGTACAGTTAAACCCGCTCCGTCCTCAGCCTCCGCTCTTCTTTTCTCTTTTCTTCCCCAGAAATTCAGGATTACTACGATTATCACGGTAAGTGGTCCCCCCCCCACGGGATGCCGGGGTTGGGGGGGGACAGGTTTTTGAGGGGGGGGGGGGGAAGGGGAGGGGGGTGCCCACGCTGTCTCTTCTCCCTGTAGATGTGACCCCCCGGGTCCCCGAGGAGCAGTTTCGGTACCAGTCCCAGCAGCAATCCCAGCACGAAATCGTGCCGGCCCCGACCCCAGGTGGGTGACAGCCACCATTCCCCCCCCCCCCCCCCCTTATCCCCCCCCCTGCACCCTTATCCCAGTGGTGCCCCCCCTGGAGCAGCTTCCCGGGTGCCGTAAGGATGCTCCAGCCCCAAAACCCAGGGAAAAGGGCTGCAAGATGCTTTTGCTCCATCCCTAAATTTACTACTCTCCCCACACCCCCCCCGCCCCCCCCAACAGCTGCCGCCCCCGAGACCGAGCCCACGGAGCCAGGACCTCTCGGTGAGTGTTTTGTGTCCCCCCCCCGCCCCCCCGCCCTGACTCCGTGGGGAGGTTTCCATCCTCTTTTTTAGCCTGTCTGGGACCGGGGGGGGGGGGGGGGGGGGGGGGCGGTGCCAGGGCGAAGGTGGGAGGAAAGCATGGGGGGGGGGGGGGGGGGGGGTGCTGAGCCCATCCCCGGGGTGTCCCCCATGGGTTTCCCGCATTCCCCCTCATGGATTTCTCAGACTTCCCCCATGGATTTCCCAGATTATCATCCCCACCCCCGACCATGGATTATTCCAGACAGCCCCCCCCCCCCACCAACCGCGCCCCCCCCCCCCGCTTTTTCTCCCCGCAGACTGCCGGGAGGAGCAGTACCCCTGCACCAGGCTCTACTCCGTGCACAAGCCCTGCAAGCAGTGCCTGAACGAGATCTGCTTCTACAGGCGAGCGGGGGGGGGACGGGGGGGGGGGGGGACACGACAACAACTTCCCTGACACCCACCCCCCCCTCCCCGTATTTTGAGGATCCCCTCTGCTTTTGCACTAAACACCCCGTCTTTTTTTTTTTTTTTTTTTTTTTAATCCCCCCCCCCCCCCCCCCCCGCCTTGCCCCATCCAGCCTCCGCCGGGTTTACGTGATCAACAAGGAGATCTGTGTCCGCACCGTCTGCGCCCACGAAGAGCTGCTGAGAGGTAAATAAATGGGGGGGGGGGGGCACCCCACATTGGGGTTATTCACCTCTTTTTCCATAGTTGGGGGGGGAGCGGGGGGGAAGGGGGGGGAAATCCCAGCAACCAACCAACCACAGTTGCGCCGGGCATGGCTCCGTAAGCAGTGGACTAAACTGGGATCCCATTTTGGGGTGTGGGGGGGATACTGAGGACCCCCTTGCAGCATCACGCGGGGGAAGGGGGGGGCCTTGCTGCTTCTCCTCCTGGTTTTTTCCTGCATCCAGGGATTATTCCTTTCCCGTTCTTCCCCCCCCTTCCCTCCCCGCAGCCGATCTCTGCCGTGACAAGTTTTCCAAGTGCGGGGTGATGGCCACCAGCGGGCTCTGCCAAACCGTGGTCGCATCCTGCGCCCGCAGCTGCGGAGGATGCTGAGCCCCAGGGGGAGGACAACAACCGCCCCCCCCCCCCCCCTTCACCACCACTCCCCCCCTTGCGCCGGCCGCATCCCGGCATCCCGACCCTTTCCCATCCTCCTCTTCCCGGCTCCCCGTCCCGCTCCGGATCTTCACCGTGGTGCTAAAGAAACTGTGCATGAAAGAGCATAAAACCCAAAAAAGTCCTTTTTTTTTTTTTTTTTTTTTTCCTTTTTGTGCACATAATAATTAAAAAAAAAAATAAGGGGGGGGGGAGGGTTTATTATTTTTATTACTTTCCTTATTATATTGTAAAGGGGGAGCGGTGCGAGCCCCCGCCGCCCCGTTTTCTACGTAGAGTATCCAAGAGATAAAGCGTAAGGGTCATTGCGGCTCCTGACTCGTTTTTTGGGGGGGGGGGATTTTCTACTTTTCGTGTGTGGGGGGGGAGGTGTTCTAATATTTTTGGGGGGGGGTTGGGGTTCCAATAAATTGAGCCATTCCCGGCCATCCGGCGCGGCAGGGAGGGCTGCGGGCGATGAGTTTGGGATGCTTTAGGGCGTTTGGGAGTTGCGAAATGATTTTGGGTGGTGGTTGGGGGCGGGGGGGGGGGGGAAATAGCGCAGCTTGGCGGGGGCTTAATTAGGGGCGGGGGGGAAGGTGTCTTATAGAAAAAAAGTGTGGGAGGTAGGTGTTTGGGGTGATTTTCTGAGTCTCTTCTAGAAAATAACGGGTGGTTTGGGGGTTGATTTTGGGGCGCTGCCCGGTTCCTCTATAGACGAGGGGCGAAGGGTGGGGGCCTGCGGTGTTTAGGGATGGGGCAACCTGGGCCACCCCCCTCACAGCCAAGAATTTCTTCCAATATCTCGTCTGAATCTCCCCTCTTTTGGCTTAAAATCGTTCCCCCTCATCCCATGGCTCCCCTCCCTGCTCCAGAGTGCCTCCCCAGCTTTCCTGGAGCCCCTTTAGGGACTGGAAGGGGCTGGAAGGTCTCCCCGGAGCCTTCTCTTCTCCAGGCTGAACCCCCCCAGCTCTCTCAGCCCCCCAGAGGGGCTCCAGCCCTCCCAGCATCTCCGGGGCCTCCTCCGGCCCCGCTCCAACAGCTCCATGTCTCCAGAGGGCCCTTCCAACCCCAGCCAGTCTGGGATTCTGTGTGATCCCCATCCCCTTCAATTCCCCTCCCCATCCCATCCCCTTCCCTTTCCCCATCCCATTCCATCTTCATCCCTATCCCACTCCCCATCCCTATCCCATCCCCTTCCCCATTCTCATCCCATCCCCTTTTCCAACGCTCTCCATCCCCCTCCCCCTCCCCTTCCCTACCCCATTCCATCCCCATCCCATCCCCTTCCATTCCCCTCCCCATCCCTATCCCATCCCGTTCCCCATCCCATTCCATCTTCATCCCTATCCCCTTCCCCAGCCCCTTCCATTCCCCTCCCCCTCTCCATCTCCCTCCCCATCCCTTCCCATCCCCTTCCTGATCCCCATCCCATTCCCATCCCCTTCAATTCCCCTCCCTATCCCATCCCCTTCCCTTTCCCCATCCCATTCCATCTTCATCCCTATCCCCCTCCCCATCCCCATCCCATCCCCTTCCCCATCCCATTCCTATCCCGTTCCCATTCCTATCCCCTTCCCCATCCCATTCCCAACCCCTTCCCTTCCCCATCCCCATCCCCCTCCCCATCCCTATCCCCTTCCCCATCCCATTCCATCTTCATCCCTATCCCCCTCCCCATCCCTATCCCCTTCCCCATTCCCATCCCATCCCCTTCTCCAACCCCTTCCATCCCCCTCCCATTCCCCTTCCCCATCCCATTCCATCCCCATCCCATCGCCGCCCCCATCCCATCGCCACTCGGGGCCTCGGGGACACAAGGGATTCATCCTTTCCTGGGGGCTCCCCCCCCCCCAAAAGAAAAAAGCTTAAAACAAGGGGGGGGGGCAGCTCTCCCCCCAAAGCAGCAGCAGGACCAATAATTATTATAATTATTTATTTATTAGTATAATTTAGGGACCTGGATCAATCCTGGTGTCCCGCTGGCATCTCCAAAACGCCTCGTGTGTCCCCCCCCCACCACCCCCAGCGAAATAAAACCCTCGGGGGGGGGCTGCCAAGTTTGGGTTTAATCCACATTTAATGGTGCTCCAAGGCCCCCACCTCGACAACCTGCCCCCCCCCCCCCCCCCCCCCCGACCCCCAGGCCCTCGGGCCGCCCAGTAGCACCAGTAAAAAAAACCTCCCAACTCCAAAAATAGCCGTAGAAAAATCCTGCTCTTCGCTTAAAAAAAGACAAAAACCCAAACCCCACCAAAATAGAGTAGGGTTTTTTTGGGGTTTGTTTTTTTTTGTTAGAAAAAGGAGAAAAATTAGGACCTGCTGAAGGTCGGGGCTCGCCAGGGGGGGAGGAGGGGAAAATAAAGCCGGTGTCAGGACAGGGGGTGTAAAAAAAAAAAAAAAAAAAAAAAAAAAAAAAAAAAAGGAGCATTTTCCAACTTTTTGTTAAAAATTGCGATAGAAAAAAGGGGAAACACCACCTCCCCCCCCCAATCCCCCCCCCCCGTATCAAAAATACGTGAGTGTCGTCGCCTGGTGGGTAAAGCGCGGCTTTTTTTTGCTGGGGAGAAGGGAACGCGGTGAGACGAAAAATCCACGTGTGGGGTTTTTTTTTCCAGCACGGGGCTGGGGCCGGCTTCCCCCCCCCCCCCGACCCCCCATGAGATGAGTTGTGCCGGTCTCTGCGGGCGCTGGAGGTGGCGGGGGACCGGGGGGGGGGGGCGCAGCTCTAGATGCTGGTGGGGTGACGGTGGAGCTCCTGCCCCTTCAGCAGCGCGATCTGCGAAGGAGGGGGGGTGAAAAAGGGAGGGGGGAGAAGGGAGGGGGTATGTGTCACCCCCACGGGGGTGTCCGTCGTCCCGTCCCCCCCCCCCCCCGCCACTGACCTGCTCCTCCAGGCCGCGGTGGCCGCGGTCCCCGGGGTGCTGGGTGATGCGCAGGCGGTCCAGCTCCCGCCGCAGCTCCGGCGACCCCCCCGCGCTCGGGGGTGACGGGTGCTCCAGCGCCGACACCTGCGCCTGGGGTGGGGGGGGGACGGACACGTCACCCCAAAACCTGTCCCCAAGCCGGGGAGCCCAGCACCAGTCCAGTATAAGCACCGGCATCCCCACAAACTGGGATGAGCCCAGCACCATCCCAGTATACTGGCATTCCTACAAACTGGGATGAGCCCAGCGCCATCCCAGTATACTGTCATCCCTACAAACTGGGACGAGCCCAGCGCCAGCCCAGTATAAGCACCAGCATTCCTACAAACTGGGATGAGCCCAGCACCATCCCAGTATACTGGCATCCCTACAAACTGGGATGGGCCCAGCACATCCCAGTATAAGCACCGGCATCCCCACAAACTGGGATGGGCCCAGCGCCGTCCCAGTATAAGCACCGGCATTCCTACAAACTGGGATGAGCCCAGCGCATCCCAGTATACTGGCATCCCTACAAACTGGGATGGGCCCAGCACACCCCAGTATAAGCACCGGCATCCCCACAAACTGGGATGAGCCCAGAGTATCCCAGTATAAGCACCGGCATTCCTACAAACTGGGATGAGCCCAGCGTATCCCAGTATAAGCACCGGCATCATCCCAGGGCAGGCACCATCACCCTCCAGGATGGGATGAGCCCCCAGTAGAGCCCAGCCCCATCCCAGTACAAGCACCAGCACCCTCCAGGATGGGATGAGCCCCGAAAAGAGCTCAGCACCATCCCGATACAGGCACCAGCACCCTCCAGGATGGGATGAGCTCCCAGTAGAGCCCAGCATCATCCCAGTGCAGGCACCAGCATCTCTCCAGGATGCGATGAACCCCAAAAAGAGCTCAGCACCATCCTGATACAGGCACCAGCATCCCTCCAGGATGGGATTAGCTCCCAAAAGAGCCCAGCCCCATCCCGATACAGGCACCAGCATCCCTACAAACTGGGATGAGCCCAGCCCCATCCCAGTGCAGGCACCAGCACCCTCCAGGATGGGATGAGCCCCCCGAAAAGAGCCCAGCCCCATCCCGATACAGGCACCAGCATCCCTCCAGGATGGGATTAGCTCCCAAAAGAGCTCAGCACCATCCCGATACAGGCACCAGCACCCTCCAGGATGGGATGAGCCCCCCCAAAAGAGCACAGCCCCATCCCGATGCAGGCACCAGCATCCCTCCAGGATGGGATGAGCTCCCAGTAGAGCCCAGCGCCCTCCCAGTGCAGGCACCAGGACCCTCCAAGGACGGGATGAGCCCCCCGAAAAGAGCTCAGCCCCCACCCTCCGCCCTCCCCGGGTGCCTCCACCACCGGGCAGGCAGCACCCAGGGGTGCCACCGCTCGGCCCCAGCCCCCCCCCCCCTCCCCGGGGGAGCAGAGGGGCACCCACCTGCAGCAGCTGGATGCGGTGCTGCGCCTGCGCCAGCTCCCGCTCGGCCGTGGCCAGGGCGCCCGCCAGCCGGCCCTTCTCCCCCGAGAGCCGCAGCGAGGCCTCCTGCGTCCGCAGCCTCTCCCGCTCCACCTGGGGGGGGGCGGCAAACGGGGGGGGGGGGGGCTGGGGAGGGCTCTGCACCCCCCACCTCCCCCCCCCACAGCACCACTCACTCCAGCCGATGAAAAAAAAACTACGTATATAAACATGTAACGTAGAGCAGGTAAAATATATGTCTATAAAATATATAGAATGCAGCAGGTTATAGATATTAAATATAAAATGCAGCCAATAATATATATTTTACATATAAATAGAGCATATTATGTATTAAATATGCTATATATGAAATATAAATATAAATATATAAATATGCTAGACATTAAATATAAAATATCGTAGGCGGAATATGTATTTTACCTATAAATATAGCAGACTGTCTATTAAATATAAAATACATCAGGCGAAATATGTATTTTTACGTATAAATATGGCAGATCGTACCTATTAAATATAAAATGTAGCAAACCAGACATATTTACACATCAATACAGCAGACCATGGATTAGATACAAAATTTAGCAGATAAACGATATATTTGACAGATAATATATGGCGGGTTGTATATATTAAAGATAAAATCTAGCCGATAAATGTATTTTACATATAAAATATATATCTATAGATATAGATATATGGAGATATCTAGAGATACATATAGAGATATCTACATATAGCGCTATAGATACATACAGATATCTCTATATATAGATAGATATAGAAAAATATAGATATATATAGATAAATATAGATATATATTTTAAGCGCGTACAGCCCATACATATAAAAACTGTATTTTTAATGGAAAATACCAACGCGCCACCAATAAGCTGCGTCTGGGGCTTTGTATTTGATTTTTCACCCCGGCCCGGCCCCAAGGATGAATTTTTCGGTGCCTCTCCCCCCCCCCCCCCCCCCCCCCCCGGGGCCCCCCCCGCGCACCCTCACCTTCTCCAGGGTGTCCCGCAGGGCGCTGCGCTCCTTCTCCAGGCGCAGGGCGACGCGCTCGGCCTCCCGCTTCTCGCCCTGCGAGCGGGCCAGGGCGCGCTGCAGGCTGCCCACCCGCTCCTGCAGCCCCCCCCGCGCCGCCTGCCGCTGCTGCAGGGCCTGCACCGGGGGGGGGCAAGTCACCATGGGGGGGGTCCATGGGGTGATGGGAGGGAGGGGGGCAATAGGGTGATGCGAGGAGAGGGGCAAAGGATGTTGGGGGGGGGGGTAATAGGGTGCTGGGGATGTAGGGGGGGCCATGGGGGGGGGCAAAGGATGCTGGGGTTATGGGGGGGGGTCCATAGGGTGATGGAGAGAAGGGGAGGGCAATAGGGTGATGGAAGGCGGGGGGCAAAGGACGCTGCAGGGGGGATAATAAGGTGCCGGGGATATATGGGGGGGCAAGGAGGGGGGCAAAGGATGCTGCGGGGGGGGGGGGGGGGGGCATAGGGTGATGGAAAGAAGGGGGGGGCAATAGGGTGATGGAGGGCAGGGGGCAAAGGATGCTGCGGTGGGGGTAATAGGGTGCTGGGGATATATGGGGAGCCACGGGGGGGCAAAGGATGCTGCATGGGGGGGCCAAGAGGGTGCTGGGGCTATGGGGGGGTCCATAGAGTGATGGAGAGAAGGGGGGGGCAATAGGGTGATGGAAGGCAGGGGGCAAAGGATGCTGCATGGGGGGGTAATAGGGTGCTGGGGATGTAGAGGGGGCCATGGGGGGGGGCAAAGGGTGCTGCGGGGGGGGGCAAGAGGGTGCTGGGGCTATGGGGGGGTCCACAGGGTGATGGAAATAAGCAGGGGGGGCAATAGCGTAGTGCAAGGAGGGGGCAAAAGATGCTGCAGGGGGGGGCAAGAGGGTGCTGGGGCTATATGGGGGTCCATGGGGGGGGCAATAGGGCGCTGGGGGGGGGGCAATAGGGCACTGGGGGGGGGCAGTAGGGCACAGGGGGCTGCACAGGAGCAACAGGGTGCTTACACAGGGGTGCAGAAGGGAAGCTGCAGGGGGGCAACAGGGTGTTGGGGGGGGCGGGTAAAAGGACGCAGGGGGCTGGAGGGGGGGCATTAGGGTGCTGTGGGGCTGCCTGGGGGTCAACGATGCTGCCCGGGGTGAGCAAAGGGTGCTGCCCGGGGGTAAAGGGCAGCAAATTTGGGGACCCCCACCGCCACCCCCACCCCCCCAACTCCCCCCCCCCCCCCCCACATCCTCACCTCCTGCTGCTGCCGGACCTGCGCCTCCAGCTCCTCCTTGTCGCGCTGCAGGGCCCCCTGCTCCTCCCGCAGCCCCCGCAGCTGCTCCCGCAGCGCTCCCTTCTCCTCCCGCGCCTCCGCCAGCGCCCGACGGGCCACCTCCAGCCCCTCCTGGGACGGGGTTGGGGGGGGGGGACGGGACACCCACGGTCACCCCCAACCGACAACACCCTGGTGTGTGTATGTGTGTGTTTGCCCCCCCCCCCGCCACCCTAGGGTGCCGGCTCCCACCTGCAGCGCCCGGCGGTCCAGCTCGCCGGCGGCCAGGGCGCTTTGGAGCTGCAGTAGCCGCTCGTGGACCAGGGTGCCGTCGGATAACGCCGTCGGGCTGGGAGCATCCTCCTTCGAGCCCCCCTCCGCCAAGGCCGCGCTCAAGCGCTCCATCGCCTGCTGCAAAGCTCCGGCGCGCTGCTGGCTCTCGGCGAGCTGCGGCCCGAAAAGTTTTGGGGGGGGGTTCGAAATGAAAGACGCTGGCGGCGAAATCGGGCAGGGAGCGGGGATCCGGAGGAATTGGCGCCGCTACCTGTTTCTGGAGCTGCTCGGCGCGGTCCTGCGTGGCCCGCGCCTCCGCTTGCCGCTCGCCCAGGGCCAGCCGTGCCCGTTGCAGCTCGCCCTCCAGCACCCGCTGCTGCAGCTCCAGGCGGGCGCTGCGGCTCTCCGCCGCCTCCAGCCGCAGCTTGGCATCCTCCAGCTCGGCTTTACCGGCTCGTACCGCGCTCATCCTCTCCTGCAAGGCACCGGCAGGCTGGCACCCAGCGGCGAGGGATGGCGAGAGGGGCAGGATGCGGCCCCCCCCCCCCCAACCACCACCCACCACCTCTGCCCACCTGGGCGGCTCGGCGTTCGCCCTCGGCCAGGTGCAGGCTGCGTTCCAGCGCCGTCACCTTCTCCCGCAGCGCCCGGCGCTCCCGCTCGCCCCGCCGCAGCGTCTCCTCCTGCAGCAGCAGCGTGGCCTGGGCGCTGCTCAGCTCCCCGCCGCGACGCCCTGCCGCGGCCGCCACACCGTTACCCACCCTACCCGGGGCACCCACGGGGGCTTCACCGGTTTTACTGGGGGGGGGGGTTCCCAGGGGCTTTTACCAGTTTTGCTGGGGTTCACAGGGGTTCCGCAGGGCATTTACCAGTTTTACGGGGGTTTACGGGGGATGTAGGGGAGTATTCACCAGTTTTACTGGGGTCTGTGGAGGGTTCCCAGGGGCTTTTACCGGTTTTACTGGCGTATACAGGGGATGCGCGGGGCATTTCCCAGTTTTCCTGGGGTTTACAGGGGATGTATGGGGCATTTACCCATTTTACAGGGGATGCAGGGGAGCATTTTACCAGTTTTACTGGGGTTTATGGGGGATGCAGGGGGGCTTTACCCATTTTCTTGAGCTTTACAGGGGATGCAGGGGGGCTTTTACCAGTTTTACTGGGGTTTACAGGTGATCCATAGAGGATTTTACCAGTTTTACTGGGGTTTATGGGGGATGCAGGGGGGCTTTACCCATTTTCTTGAGCTTCACAGGGGATGCAGGGGGGCTTTTACCTGTTTTACTGGGGTTTACAGGGGATGTAGGGGAGCATTTCCCAGTTTTACTGGGGCTTATAAGTGATGCATGGGGCATTTCCCAGTTTTACTGGGATTTATGGGGGATCCATAGAGGATTTTACCAGTTTTACTGGGGTTTACAGGTGATCCATAGAGGATTTTACCAGTTTTACTGGGGTTTATGGGGGATGCAGGGGGGCTTTTACCTGTTTTACTGGGGTTTACAGGGGATGTAGGGGAGCATTTCCCAGTTTTACTGGGGTTTATGGGGGGTGCACGGGGGCTTGACCCATTTTATCGAGGTTTACAGGGGATGCAGGGGGCCTTTTACCAGTTTTACTGGGGTTTACGGGGCATGTGTGGGGAGTTTTACCCGTTTTACTGGGGTTTACAGGGGATCCATAGAGGATTTCACTGGTTTTACTGGGGTTTACGGGGGATCCACAGAGGATTTCACCAGTTTTACTGGGATTTATGGGGGATTCACAGGGCATTTACCAGTTTTACTGGGCTTAGTAGTGTCTGCATTGGTCTTTTACCAGCTTTACTGGGGTTTACTGGGCATGCATGGGGGTTTTACTGGGATTCCTGGGGTTTGCATGGGCAATTTTACTGATTTTACCGATTCTAGGGGATTTTGGGGCCCCACCGAGCATCCCGCAGTCCCAGGCAGCATCACCACCCGCCCTGTGCCTCAGTTTCCCCCAAAGCCCCGGCTCTCCAGCCAGGCTCCAGCATGGGACAAACCACCCCGAACCCCACCAGTTGGGGGGATGCACCCCCCCCAAAAATACCCCTCCATCACCTTCCTCGCTCTCAGCCACCAGCTTCTGGAGCTGCTGTGCCCGGGCACCGGCGTTGTCCCGTTCCTCCTCCGCCTCCGCCAGCCGTCGGCCCAGGCTGCCCACCTGCACCCGCAGCTCCTCCTGGGGCGAGAAAATGGGGTGAAAAAGGGGTTTTTTGGGGACGATGGGGGCGGGGAGGGGAAGGGGAGGCGTACCCGCTCCCGCTGCGCGTCCTGCAGCTGGCGCAGGAACTCCCGCAGGGCTGCCCGCACCGCCTCCGGCTCCGCAGCCGCATCGGCGTCCGGGGTGGAGCCGGGGCTCCCCGGCCCCTCCGGTCCCCCACCTGTATGGGGACAAACCAGGTGGCGTGGGGACATCGGGGCGCAGCACCCAAGGGAGGACTGCAAGCCGCAGCAGGGTGCACCGCAACGGGATGCACCCATGGGATATGGGGGACCCTGGGGATGTAAGAGATGGAGCAGTGGGGTACGGGGGACCCCCAGGGATGGAGCAATGGGGTACATGGGGCCCCCGGGACGCAGGGGGATGGAGCAATGGGGTGATGAGGGACCACCAGGGATGGGGGATGGAGCAATGGGGCGATGAGGGACCACCAGGGATGGGGGATGGAGCAATGGGGCGATGAGGGACCACCAGGGATGGGGGATGGAGCAATGGGGTGATGAGGGACCACCAGGGATGGGGAATGGAGCAATGGGGTGATGAGGGACCACCAGGGATGGGGGATGGAGCAATGGGGCGATGAGGGGCCACCAGGGATGGGGGATGGAGCAATGGGGCGATGAGGGACCACCAGGGATGGGGGATGGAGCAATGGGGCGATGAGGGACCACCAGGGATGGGGGATGGAGCAATGGGGCGATGAGGGACCACCAGGGATGGGGGATGGAGCAATGGGGCGATGAGGGACCACCAGGGATGGGGAATGGAGCAATGGGGTACGGGGCACCCCCAGGGACATAACAGACGGAGCAGTGGGGTATGGGGGACCTCCAGGGATGGAGCAATAGAGTATGGGGGACCCCCAGGGATGCAGGGGATGGAGCAATAGGGTGATGAGGGACCACCAGGGATGCAGGGGATGGAGCAATAGGGTATGGGGGACCCCCCAGGGACATAAGAGATGGAGCAATGGGGTATGGGGGGCCCCAGGGATGCAGGGGGATGGAGTAATGGGGTGACAAGGGACCACAAAAGATGGAGCAGTGGGGTATGGGGGACCCCCAGGGATGCAGGGGATGGAATAATAAAGGATGATGAGGGACCACCAGGGATGGGGGATGGAGAAATGGGGCGATGAGGGACCACCAGGGATGGGGGATGGAGAAATGGGGCGATGAGGGACCACCAGGGATGGGGGATGGAGCAATGGGGTATGGGAGATCCCCAGGGATGTAAGAGGTGGAGTAATGGGGTACAGGGGACCCCCAGGGATGGAGCAATGGGGTACATGGGGCCCCAGGGATGCAGGGGGATGGAGCAATGGGGTGATGAGGGACCACCAGGGATGGGGGATGGAGCAATGGGGTATGGGTGACCCCCAGGGATGTAGGGGATGGAGCAATGGGGCACAGTGGGGGGCCCCAGGGACATGGGGGACGGAGCAATAGGGTATGGTGGACCCCCCAGGGATATAAGAGATGGAGCAACGGGGTATGGGGGACCCCAGGGATGTAGGGGACAGAGCACTGAGGTGATGGGGATGCAAAGGCTGGAGCAACAGGGTATGGGGACCCCCCCAAAGGGATGCAGGGGATGGAGCAACGGAGTGACGGGGATGCAGGGGATGGAGCAATGGGATACTGGGGACCCCCAGGAGCGCAGGATGTGGAGCACCGCAGCGGGATGCGCTGCAGCAGGATGCATCCCCTTCCCCTAAGCGAGGGACACGGCACTGGGGGTCCTCAGGGACTCTCACCCTTGTCCGGGGAGCCGGTCCGTACCCGGCCGATGCCCATGGTGCGGCGCAGGGCGGACTGGATGCCTCCCAGGCGGGTTTCGGCAGCCCGGCGCAGGGCCTCGCCGCGGGCCAGCTCGGCTTCCAGCCCCTGCGCCCGCCCCTCGGCCGCGCTCAGCCGCAGGCTCAGCTCCGCCGCTTCGCCCCGCGCCGCCTCCACCTTCAGCTGCAGGTTGCGGGCATCGGCCAGCAGCTTCTTCTCGTTGCCACGAGCCTCCTCCAAGCTGCGGGCCAGGTCCTTCTCCCGCTGCCGGAATTCGCCCTCCGCCTCCGACAGCCGCCGCTGCAGGTGCTGGAGCTGGGGGAGGGGGCGGGGGGGCGGAAAGGGGGTCACAGGGGGATGGTTGGGGTGCAGGGTGCGGAGAGATGGGTGATGGGCTACAAGGGATGGGGCAATGGGGGATGAAGGACCCCCAGGGATGAAGCAATGGGGGATGGAGGACCCTCAGGTATGGAGCGACGAGGGATGGAGGACCCCCAGGGATGGGGCAATGGGGGATGGAGGACCCTCAGGGATGCAATGGATGGAGCAACAGGGGATGGAGGACCCCCAGGGATGGGGCAATGGGGGATGGAGGACCCCCAGGGATGCAAGGGATGGAGCAACGAGAGATGGAGGATCCCCAGGGATCGGGCAATGGGGGATGGAGGACCCCCAGGGATGCAAAGGATGGAGCGACGAGGGATGGAGGACCCCCAGGGATCGGGCAATGGGGGATGGAGGACCCCCAGGGATGCAATGGATGGAGCAACAGGGGATGGAGGACCCCCAGGGATGGGGCGATGGGGGATGGAGGACCCTCAGGGATGCAAAGGATGGAGCAACAGGGGATGGAGGACCCCCAGGGATGGGGCGATGGGGGATGGAGGACCCTCAGGGATGCAAGGGATGGAGCGACGAGGGATGGAGGACCCTCAGGGATCGGGCAATGGGGGATGGAGGACCCCCAGGGATGCAAAGGATGGAGCAACAGGGGATGGAGGACCCCCAGGGATGGGGCAATGGGGGATGGAGGACCCTCAGGGATGCAAGGGATGGAGCGATGGGGTGATGGGGATGCAGGGAATGGAGCAGAGGCGTACTGGGGACCCCCATGGATGCAAGGCATGGAGTAATAGGGTATGTGGGACCCCCAAGGATAGAGCAATGGGATATGAGGAACCCCAGGGACGGAAGGGACCCCAAGGGATGCAGGGGATGGAGCAAAAGGGTGACAGGGGACCACCAGGGATGGAGGGGATTCAACAACAGGGTGATGGGGGACACAGGGATGCAGGGGATGAGAGCAGTGGGGTGATGGGGACACAGGGGACCGAGCAGTGAGGTGACGGGGACACCCAGGGACATGGCATCAAGCAACAGAGCAGCGGGGACACCCAGGGACACAGCTATGGGGCAGTGGGGATGCTTGGGGACAACAAGTCACCCAGCTACGGGGTGAAAGGACAGGGACACCTAGATACGCAGGGTACCGAGCTGTGGGGTGATGGGGACGCGGCAGGATGCGGGGCAGCGAGCAACGGGACACTGGGGACCCTGAGGGACGTCCCCCCACCTCCTTCCTGGCGGCCTCCGTGCTGGCCTCGCTCTCCGCCACCTTCTGCTTGAGGCCGAAGGCTTGGCGGCGGCTCTCCTCCTCCCGCTGCTCCTCCAGGGCCACGCGCGCCTGCAGCTCGCCCACCTCCTTGCTCCTCTTGCTGTTCTCACTGTCCAGGTCCTTCACCTGCCCACCCAGGAGATGGGGGAGGTTTGGGGACACCCCCGATGGCTGGGGAAGGCTGGGGGGGGGGGATGGGGGGGGGTCCCCACCATCCTCATCCTCCTCCTCACCTGCCGGCGCAGCTCCTGCAGCTCGCGGCGGGCGTCGAGGCGGGCGCACTCCAGCTCCCGCAGGGCGGCCCGCAGCTCCGTCACCTCCCGTTCCGCCGCCGCCCGCCCGTCCTCCACCAGCGCCAGCTGCTGCTCCTTCTCCTCGCCGGCACGCTTCAGGCTGACGGAGGAGGGCGGGACAAGGGGGCTGGCATCACCCCCCCACACACCCCCCGAGGGGCATCACCCTGGCCCCGAGCATCTCCCCATCCCTGGCATCTCCCCGAGCATCGCCCTGTCCGGAGCCAGCCCCCGTCCCAAGCATCCCGCTCCAAGTCATCCCCATCCCAGGTATCCCCCCACCCCTGAGCATCCCCCCCACCTTGGGTACCCCCTGCCGGGTATCAACCCATCAGGGCAGCCCCCACCCTGAGCACTGCCACCCCAAACTCCCCCGCTCTGTCCCCCAGCATCCCCCTCTAAGGCACTGCCCCATCCCAAGCACCGCTCGCCCCGCGCATCCGCCTTGTCCGCGGCATCCTGTTCCAGTGCATCCTCCAACCCCCAGACTTCCGTCCCCTTGTCCCGAGTATCACCCTGACCTGGACCATCACCCTCCAGGGCATCACACCATCCCCTGCATCTCCCAACGTGAACATCCCCGTGGCCTAACCGTCACCTCGACCCCAAGCATCATTCTCCAAGTCATCGCACCATCCCGTGTCTGCCCTTATCCCAACCATCACCCAAACTCCGAGCATCACCCACCGAGTCACCACACCACCCCAGATGTCATCACGCCACCCCATATGTTATCACACCACCCCATATGAGCCCCAACTCGAGCATCCCCCTTGTTCTGACCATCACCCCGACCCTGTCTATCGCCCTCCAAGACATCGCACCATCCCCTGTATCTCCCAACCTGAGCATCGCCATGTCCCAAGCATCACCTCAACCCCAACCGTCGCTCTCCAAGTCATCCCACCATCCCATGTAAGTCACAACTTGGGCATCCCCTTGTCCTCAGCATCACCCTTGTCCCAAGCATCACCCTCCAAGGCATCCCACCATTCTCTGCATCTCCCAACTTGATCATTCCCCTGTCCTGAGCATCACCCTGACCCCAAGCATCACCCCAACCCCGAGCATCACCCTCCTTTGGTGCTGCATCACCACATCTAAGTCCCAACTTGAGCATCTCCTTGTCCTGAGCATCACCCTGATACTGAACATAGAATCATAGAATCTTCACGGTTGGAAAGGACCTTAAAGATCATCGAGTCCAACCAAACACCCTACAATCTCTGCCACTAGAGCATGCCCTGAAGCGCCACATCCAGACATTTCTGAAACACCTCTAGGGATGGTGACTCAACCCCCTCCCTGGGCAGGCTGTTCCAGTGCCTGACCACTCGTTCAGTAAAGTAATTCCTCCTAATATCTAACCTAAACCTGCCCTGCCGCAGCTTCACGCCATTTCACGGAATCACGGAATCTTCAGAGTTGGAAGGGACCTCTAGAGATCATCCAGTCCAACTCCCCTATAAAGCAGGATTGCCCAGAGCACATCCCTCAGGGCTGCATCCAGGCGGGTCTTGAAAATCTCCAGAGAAGGGGACTCCACACCCTCCCTGGGCAGCCTGTTCCAGTGCTCTGTCATCCTCACCGTAAAGATGTTTTTCCGTGTGTTTGAACGGAACTTCCTATGTTCTAACTTGTGCCCGTCACCCCTCGTCCTGTCACTGGGAACCATTGAAAGGAGCCTGGCTCCATCCTCCTTCAACCCACCCTTTAGATACTTGTCAACATTAATCAGGTCCCCCCTCAACCTTCTCTTCTCCAGGCTAAAGAGTCCCAGCTCTCTCAGCCTTTCCTGATAAGGGAGATGCTCCAATCCCATAATCATCTTAGTTGCCCTTCGCTGGACTCGCTCCAGCAGTTCCCTGTCCCTCTTGAACTGGGGAGCCCAGAACTGGACACAGTATTCCAGTTGTGGCCTCACCAGTGCCGAGTAGAGGGGGAGAATGACCTCCCTTGACCTGCTGGCCACACTCTTCCCTATGCAGCCCAGGATCCCGTTGGCCTTCTTGGCCACCTGGGCACACTGCTGGCTCATATTCAGCCGTCCGTCCACCAGCATCCCCAGGTCCTTCTCTGCCGGGCAGCTTTCCAGCCACTCTGCCCCAAGCCTGTAGCGTTGCTTGGGGTTGTTGTGACCGAAATGCAGGACCCAGCACTTGGCCTTATTAAACCTCCTACAGTTGGCCTTGGCCCATCGATCCAGGCTGTCCAGGTCCCTCTGGAGAGCCTTCCTACCCTCGAGCAGATCAACACTCCCACCTGGTTTGGTGTCATCTGCAAACTTACTGAGGGTGCACTCAATCCCCTCATCCAGATCATTGATAAAGGTATTAAACAAAACTGGCCCCAAAACTGAGCCCTGAGGGACACCACTGGTGACCGGCCGCCAAGAGGATTTCACCCCATTAATCCCAACATCATGCTCCAACACCATCCCCTGTATCTCCCAACTTGAGCATCCCCATGTCCCAAGCATCACCCCAACCCCCAGCATCACTCTCCAAGGCATCACACCATCCCCTGCATCACCTCGACCCCGAACATCACCCTTCAAGGTGCTGCATCACCCCGTGCAAATCCCACCTTGGGCATCCCCATGTCCCAAGCATCACTCTTGTCCTGAGCATCACACTCCAAGGCATCACACCATCCCATGCATCACCTCGACCCCGAACATCACCCTTCAAGGTGCTGCATCACCCGGTGCAAATCCCACCTTGGGCATCCCCATGTCCCAAGCATCACTCTTGTCCCGAGCATCACACTCCAAGTCACCACACCATCCCCTGCATCCCCTTGTCCCAAACATCACCCCGACCCCGAGCAACACCCCCCAAGGTGCTGCATCACCCCATATAAGCCCCAACTTGGGTATCCCCTTGTCCTGAGCATCCCCCTCCAAGGCATCGCACCATCCCCTGCATCTCCCAAATTGGGCATTCCCCCTGTCCTGAGCATCACCCCGACCGCGAGCATCATCCTGATCCTGAGGATCACCCTTCAAGGTGCTGCATCACCCCGTGAATGTCCCAACTTGGCATCCCCTTGTCCCAACCATCACTCTTGTCCCGAGCGTCACGCTCCAAGTCACCACACCATCCCCTGCATCTCCCAACTGGAGCATTCCCTCTGTCCTGAGCATCACCCTGACCCCGAGTATCACCCTTCAAGGCATCACACCATCCCCTGCATCTCCTAATTTGCACATCCCCTTGTCCCAAGCATCACCTCGACCCCGAACATCACCCTTCAAGGTGCTGCATCACCCCGTGCAAATCCCACCTTGGGCATCCCCATGTCCCAAGCATCACTCTTGTCCCGAGCATCACGCTCCAAGGCATCGCACCATCCCCTGCATCTCCCAAATTGGGCATTCCCCCTGTCCTGAGCATCACCCCGACCGTGAGCATCATCCTGATCCTGAGGATCACCCTTCAAGGTGCTGCATCACCCTGTGCAAGTCCCACCTTGGGCATCCCCATGTCCCAAGCATCACTCTTGTCCCGAGCATCATGCTCCAAGGCATCCCACCATCCCCTGCATCTCCCAAACTGGGCATCCCTTTGATCCCGAGCGTCACCCTTGTCCCCAGCATGACCTTCCAAGGTATCCCACCATCCCCTGCATCTCCCAACTTGAGCATTCCCCCTCTCCTGAGCATCACCTTGACCCAAAGCATCACCCTGACCCGGAGCATCCCCCTTCAAGGCATCGTACCACCCCCTGCATCCCCCAACTGGAGCATTCCCCTTGTCCCAAGCATCACTTCGACCCCCAGCATCACCCTCCAAGGTGCGGCATCACCCCATGGATATCCCAACTTGGGCATCCCCTTGTCCTGAGCATCCCCCTGGACCCTCACCTGATGCGCTCGCCCTCGGCGCGCCGCAGCGCTGCCCGCAGCTCCTCGTTGGAGCGCCGCAGGGCTTCTTTTTCCCTGGCCTCGTCTCCCAGGGCCCGGCGTGCCTCCTGCGCCTGCCGCCGCTGCGCTTCCTGACCCTCCCGGCTCTCCCGCGCCTCCCGCTGCGCCTCCAGCAGCTCCCGCCGCCCCGCCGCCCGCGCCTCCGCCACCAGCCGCAGCTGCGCCCGCGCCTCCTCCGCCTGCAGGTGGAAGTTAGGGGGTGGGGGGGTGGGCGGTTCTGGGGGGTTGGAAGGGGTCTGGGAGGTGGGGGGGGGGGGGCGGTTTGGGATTCACCTCCCGCAGGGCACTGTCCCGCTGCTTGGCCGCCGCCGTCGCTTCCTCGCGGAGAGTCTTGGCCTCGCGTTCGTGGGTGGCTGCCGTCTCCTCCGCCTGCGCCCGCAGGCTGCGCAGCTCCGCAGACAGGCTCTGCAGAAGGTTGGGGGGGTAGGGGGGGGGGGGTACAGCACCCTGAGTCCCCCCCCGCCCCCCGGCACTGTCGGGGTCCCCCGGGGGGGGGGGGGGTGGCAGTGGGGACGGAGATGCTTGGGTACCACATCTCAGCATCCCCATCGCCGGGGAGACTGCAATGGGGAGTTGGGGGGGGCACACTTGCAATTAGGAGGCTGCAAGAAGCCGGGGGGGGGGGGGGGGTCACTAGAGCAGCAGCAAGCACGGGGGACTGTGTAGTGGGGGGGCTTGCAATGGGGAGGGTGACCATCGGGCATTGGGGGGTGCAATAGGGGAGATGGCCAGGCATGGGCGTTTGCAATGGGGGGGGCACAGAGGATGCCCAGGCATGGGCGTTTGCAATGGGGGGGGCACAGAGGATGCCCAGGCATGGGGGTTTGCAATGGGGGGGGGCACAGAGGATGCCCAGGAATAGGGATTTGCAATGGGGGGGGACATCGGGGACACCTGAGCACAGAAAGAGGGTGAATGCTTGGACACGGGGGCTTGCAACGGGGGGGGGGTGTGGGGGGCAACCCTCAGGCATTGGGACTTGCAATGCCGGGGGGGGGGGGTGACACCCAGGCATGGGGGCTTGGAGTGGGGGGGGGGCACTAATCATGCCCAGGCATGAGGGTTTGCAGCGGGGAGGGTCACGGGGGATACCCAGCCACGGGGGTTTGCAATGGGGGGGGGGCCATAGGGGACGCCCAGCCATGGGGATTTGCAATGGGGGGGGGCACAGGGGACACCTGGGCATGGGGGTTTGCAATGGCGGGGAGGCACGGGGGACACGGAGGACTCCCAGGCATCAGGGGTTGCAATGGGGGGGGCCACAGAGGATGCCCAGCCATAGGGGCTTGCAATGGCGGGGGGGACATGGGGGACACAGAGGACTCCCAGGAATGGGGGGTTGCAACGCAGGGGGCACTGAGGATGCCCAGGCATGGGGGTTTGGGATGGGGGGGGGGGGGGCATAGGGGATACCCAGACATGGGAGTTTGCAATGTGGGGGGCCACAGAGGATGCCCAGGCATGGGGGTTTGGGATGGGGGGGGGCACAGGGGACACCTGGGGATGGGGGTTTGCACTGGAGTGGGGGACATAGGGGACTCCCAGATATGGGGGGTTGCGATGGCAGGGGACACCCAGGCATGGGACTCGCACTGGGGGACACATGGGGCTCTGTACCATTCTAGGGGGGGGGTCCCGGGACCCCCCACCCACTCACCTGCTCCTTCTCCTGGTGGTCGGTGACCTCTCGCCGCTGCTGCTCCAGCTCGGCCGTGGCTTCGGCCAGGCTCTGCTGCAGCCCCCGCAGCGTCTCCCCCAGCGCCGCCCTCTCCTCCTCCTGCAGCGCCAGCGCCTGGGGGGGGGGACACGGCTCAGCCTGGGGCAGGGGGGACATCGGAGCTGGGCCACGGGGGGACGTCGGGGACACCCACCTGTTGCTTCTCGCTCTCGCGCTGCCGCCGCGTCGCCGCCAGCTCGGCCACCAGCTCCTCCTGCTCCCGCGCCAGCCGGCCCCGCTCGGCCTCCAGCTCCTCCTGCCCCCCCCAAAAAATCAGCATCGCACCCCCGAAAACTCAGCACCGGAGCCCAAAAAAACCCACCGTGCCCCAAAAGTCACCACGGCAGCCCAAAAATCACCGCTGCACCCCAACAATCAGCATTGCGCACCAAAAAATCAGCATCACGCACCAAAAATCAGCATTGCAGTCCCCCCCCCGCTCCAAAATCAGCATCACGCCCCCTAAAAATTGGCATCATGGTCCGAAAATCAACGTTGCACCCCAAAATCAGCATTGCACCCTCCCCACAAGCACCACCACGCGCCAAAAATCAGCGTCACGCCCCCTAAAAATCAGTGTCGTGACCCCAAAATCAACACTGCACTCCAAAATGAGCATCGTGCCCCCCCAAAATGAGCATCGCACTCCAAAAATCAGCAGCGCACCCCAAAATCAGCAGCGCACCCTCCCCAAAATCACCCTCACACTCCAAAAATCCGCATCACGCCACCTAAAAATCAGCATCACGACCCAAAAAACAACACTGCACTCCAAAATCAGCGTCGCGCCCCCCCCCAAAAAACAGCATCACGCTCTAAAAATCAGCATCGTGCCCCAAAAATCAATATTGTGCCCCAAAATCAGCATTGCATCCCCCCAAAATGAGCATCGCACTCCAAACACCAGCATCACGCCCCCTAAAATTCAGCATCACACCCCAAAAATCAGCATCACGCCCCATAAAAATCGGCATCACGCCCCAAAAATCAACACTGCCCCCCAAAATCAGCATTGCACCCCCCCAAAATCACCATCACACTCCAAAAATCCGCATCACGCCCCTTAAAAATCGGTATCATGACCCCAAAAATCAACATTACACCCAAAATCAACATCACACCCCCCAAAATCAGCATCGCATTCCAAAAATCAGCATCACAGCCCCCAAAAATCAGCATTGCGACCCAAAAATCAACACCGCCCCCCCCCAAAATCAGCATCGCCCTCCAAAAATCAGCATCACCCCCCCTAACAATTGGCATCACGCCCCCTAAAATTCAGCATCACACCCCAAAAATCAGCATCACGCCCCCTAAAAATCGGCATCGCGCCCCAAAAATCAACGCTGCACCCCAAAATCAGCATCGCACACCCCCAAAATCAGCATCGCGCCCCCTAAAAATCAGCATCAGGCCCTAAAACCCAACACTGCACCCCAAAAATCAGCACCCCGCTCCAAAAATCAGCATCGCATCCCCTGAAAGTCATTCTCGTGCCCCAAAACCCAGCGTTTCTCCCCAAAAAACAGCATCCCCCCCCCCCCCCGGTGCCACCTTCTCGCGCTGCAGGCGGTCGAGCTCGTCGCGGTGGGCGTCGCGGGCGCTCTGCAGGGCCACCGTCACCGCCGCCGCCTCGGCCGCCGCCACCGCTTGCCGCCGGGCTTGCAGCTCCTGCTCCCGCTCCAGCCGCGCGGCGCTCAGCTCCGCTGCCGGGACACACCCCCCCCCCCCCCGTCAGTGGGGACCCCCCCCCCCCCACCCCCGCCAGGCCCGGGGTGGGTTAAGGGACAGGAGCAGGGAGGTGGTGGGGACACGGTGGGGACGCGGTTGCCGGTGGGTGGGGATGGATGGGGAGGGGGGAAGAGGGACGGATGAAGATGAGGATGGACATGAGGATGGACAGAGACGGAAAGGGTGGATGGGGATGAGGATGATGATGGGGATGAGGATGAAAATGGGGATGAGGATGAAGGTGGGGATGGATGGGGCTGGAGAGGGGTAGGTGGGGATGAAAACGAAGATGAGGGTAAGGATGGGGATGGATGAAGATGGGAATGAAGAAGGGGATGAACACGGGGATAGATGAGAATGGGGATGAAGACAGGGATGAAGAAAGGGATGGATGGAAATGGGGTCAAGAAGGGGATGAAGATGGGGATGAAGAAAGGGATGGATGGGAATGGGGTCAAGATGGGGATGAAGAAGGGGACGAAGATGGGGATAGATGGGAATGGGGATGAAGACAGGGATGAAGAAAGGGATGGATGGGAATGGGGTCAAGACGGGGATGAAGATGGGGATGAAGAAAGGGATGGATGGGAATGGGGTCAAGATGGGGATAAAGAAGGGGACGAAGAAAGGGATGGACGGCAATGGGGATGAAGACGGGAATGGAGAAGGGGATGGATAGGAATGCGGTCAAGATGGGGACGAAGAAGGGGATAAAATGGGGATGAAGACAGGGATGAATGGGAATGGGGATGAAAACGGGGATAAAGAAGGGGATGGATGAGAATGGGGATGAAGATGGGGATGAAGAAGGGGAGGGATGGGAATGGGGATGAAGATGGGGATGAAGACCGTGATAGATGGGAATGGGGACGAAGATGGGGCTGGATGGGAACAGGATGAAGATGGGGATGAAGAAAGTGATGGATGGCAATGGGGATGAAGATGGGGATGGATGGGAATGGGGATGAAGATGGGGATGAATGGGGATGAAGATGGGGATGAAGAAGGGGATGGATGGGCATGAGGATGGAGAAGGGGATGGGAATGGGGATGAAGACAGAGATGAGGATGAAGATGGGGATGGATGGCGGGGATAGAGATGGATGACGGTGGTGAGGATGAAGACAGGGATGAATCGGATGAGGATGAAGACGGAGATGAGGAGAAATAGGGATGGATGAGGATGAAGATGAGCGTGGATGGGGATGGGGATGGAGAGATGAGGATGAGGATGGCCGGGACCCCTTACCCTCCAGCGCCTCCTTGGCCTGCAGCAGGGTCCGTCCCTCCGCCTCCAGCTGCTGGTTGCGGGTGTCGAGCTGGGCCAGCTGCTGCTGCAGCTGGAAGATGCTGCTCTCCAGCCCCTCCTTCTCCGACCTGCCGAAACGCCGCCCGCCACGCTGCCCAAACCGCTGGGGATGGGGGGGGGGACGGGAGGGAGACACCCTCACACCCCCCCTCCAGCACCCACCTGAGCCCGGCCGCCTCCTGGGCCTGATCCTGGCCGTGGCGCTGGGCGGCGGCGAGCTGGACGGCCAGGCTGGCCCCTTCCTTGGCCAGTCCCTCGCGGGCCCGGCTGAGCCGCAGCAGCTCGTCCCGCAGCCGCTCCTGCTCCCCCCGCGCCTGCGCCAGCGCCTCGCCCGCCGCGCTCTGCTCCTGCACCGCCTGGCACGGCGCGGGGCGTCAGGCGGCGGCCGCTTGCCCCATCCGTCCTCCCAGTTGCCCCAGGCATCTGCCGCGGTCCTCCCAGCAAGTCCATGCGTCCTCCCAGTTCCCCCATTCACCTTCCATGTCCCTCCCAGTCACCTTTTGCACCCTCCCAGTCGCCCCCCGCACCCTCCCCATCCCTCCCCCAGTCACCCCCAACAGCCTCACACCCCCAGCCCAGTCGCCCCCTGCACCCTCCCCGTTCCTCCCAGTCACCCCCTGCACCCTCCCAGTTGCCCCCTGCACCCTCTCCATCCCTCCCAGTTACCCCATTCACCCTCCCCATCCCTCCCAGTCACCCCTTGCACCCTCCTCATCCTTCCCAGTTACCCCCTGCACCCTCCCCATCCCTCCCAGTCACCCTTTGCACCCTCCTCTTCCTTCCCAGTTACCCCCTGCACCCTCTCCATCCTTCCCAGTTACCCCTGTCACCCTCTCCATCCCTCCCAGTTACCCCAGTCACCCTCCCCATCCCTCCCAGTCACCCTTTGCACCCTCCTCTTCCTTCCCAGTTACCCCCTGCACCCTCTCCATCCTTCCCAGTTACCCCTGTCACCCTCCACATCCCTCCCAGTTACCCCATGCACCCATCCCATACCTCCCAGTCACCCCACACACCGTCCCCACCCCTCCCAGTCACCCCCTGCACCCTCCCCATCCCTCCCAGTTACCCCATTCACCCTCCCCATCCCCTCCAGTCAAGTCCTGCACCCTCCCCATCCCTCCCAGTCACCCTTTGCACCCTCCTCTTCCTTCCCAGTTACCTCCTGCACCCTCTCCATCCCTCCCAGTTACCCCAGTCACCCTCCCCATCCCTCCCAGTTGCTTTATGCACCTTCCCCATCCCTCCCAGTCACCCCCTGCACCCTCCCCATCCCTCCCAGTCACCCTCTGCACCCTCCCAGTCACCCCCTGCACCCTCCCCATCCCTCCCAGTTACTCCATTCACCCTCCACAACCCTCCCAGTTACCCCATGCACCCTCCTCATCCTTCCCAGTTACCCCATGCACCCTCCTCATCCTTCCCAGTTACCTCCTGCACCTGCTCCATCCCTCCCAGTTGCCCCATGCACCCTCCCAGTCACCCCCTGCACCCTCCCAGTCACCCCCTGCACCCTCCCCACCCCTCCCAGTCGCCCCTTGCACCCTCCCCATCCCTCCCCTCCCCGCGCCCCCCCGCCCCACCTGGCCCAGGTGCTGGCGCAGCCGGAGGTGCTGGCCCCGCAGCGCCCGCAGCTCGCCCCGCAGCCCCCGCCAGCCCTCCTCGGCCGCCCGGCGGGCCCGCTCCAGCCCCAGCCGTTCGGCCGCCCCGGCCCGCCGGCCCCGCTCCAGCCTCCCCCGCAGCGCCGCCAGCTCCCGGCCCAGCTCCCGGCTGCGGCTGCGGCCGCTCTCCCGTTCCTGCTGCAGCCGCGCCAGCCCGCGGGCCAGCTCCCGCCGCTCCCGGGCCAGCCCGGCCGCCAGCTCGCTGGTCCTGGCCAGCGCCTCCCGCAGCCGCGCAGCCTCCGCCGCCGCCGCCCGCTCCGCCGCCGCCCGCTCCCCGCAGCTGCTCTGAGCCTGGGGAGGGGGGGGGGACAGCGCGGGTGGGGGCACCGAGGGCGCGGGGGGGGAACCAGGGCATGGGGGGGGGGGGGGGGGGGCGACACCTGCTGCTTGGGGGGCACCCAGCGCATGGGGGGGACCACGGCATAGGGAGCACCCAGGGCATGGGGGGGACCTGCTGCTTGGGGGGCACCCAGGGCACGGGGAGGGCGAAGCAGGGCATGGGGGGGACCTGCTGCTTGGGGGGGAACCAGGGCACGGGGGGGGGCACTCAGGGCATAGGGGCACCAAGGGTATGGGGGGGCACCTGTTGCACGGGGGCACCCAGGGCATGGGGGGGGACCACGGCATAGGGAGCACCCAGTGCATGGGGGGGACCTGCTGCTTGGGGGGCACTCAGGGCACGGGGGGCACCCAGTGCATGGGGGAGAACCTGCTGCTTGGGGGGCACCCAGGGCACGGGGGGGGGGCACTCAGGGCATAGGAGCACCCAGGGCATGGGGGGCACCCAGGACATGGGGGGGCAACCAGAGCACGGGGGGCACCAAGGGTATGGGGGGGGACACCCAGGGCATGGGGGGACCCAGTGAGTTGGGGTTACCAGTGCTTGGGGGGACACCCAGTGCATGGAGGGGGGGGGCACCCAGGGCATGGGACGGGGCACCCAGGGCACGGGGGGGGGGGGCACCCAGTGCATGGGGGGGGGACCTGCTGCTTGGGGGGTACCCAGTGCTTGGGGGGGGTACCAATACATAGGGTGGGGGGCGACCCAGTGCTCAGGGGGCACCCAGTGCATGGGGGGGGGGGGGGGGTACCAGTACATGGTGGGGGGGACCTGCTGCTTGGGGGGCACCCAGTCCTTGGGAGTGGGGGGGGGGATGACACACACCCAGTGCACGGGGGTCACCTGCTGCATGGGGGGGGGGGACTTGGTGCAGGAGTTGCACCCGCTGCAGAGGGGGCTAAGCCTGATGGGGGGGGTGGGGGGGTTGCACCCACTGCACAGGGGTGCACCCACTGCAAGGGGGGGGGGGGGGTGCCTGACGCATGGCGGGGGGGTTGCGCATGCTGCGCGTGGGGGCTGCATGGCAGTTCCGCTGCATGGCAGGTACACGCTGCAGGGGAGGTGGGGGGGGGGTCCCGGGGGTGTGGGGGGGGGTGTTGGGGGGGGGCACCCACCTTGCTGAGCGCCTCTGCCAGCGCCTCCCGCTCCCCCCGCGCCACCTCGGCCTCCATGGCCGCCCGCCTCAGCGCCTCCCGCGCCTCCAGCAGCTCCCGCTGCGCCCCGGCCCGCTGCGCCTCCAGCTCCTCCGCCTGCTGCTGGCTGCCGGGGGGGGGGGACAGGGGGGGGGACACGCTTCAGCGGACCCACTCGCAGGGGGTTGCAGCACCCGCTGAGGTTCTGCGACACCCACTTGGTTGGGGGGGTGGCAGCACCCAAGTTGGGGGTGGGAGGGAGGTGGCAGCACCCACGCTGGGGGGGGGCAGCACCCACACTGGGAGGGGGGGGCTTCAGGGGACCCTCTTGGGGGGGGGCTTCAGGGGCCCCACTGAGATTTTGCAGCACCCACTTGGAGGGGGGGGTTCCAGCACCCGTTATTTGCAGCATCCGCTTGGGGCAGGGGTTGCAGCACCCACTTTTGGGGGGGGGGGGGGCTTTGAGGGGACGCACTCGCGGGGGGGGGTTGCAGCACCCGCTGAGATTCTGCAGCACCCACTTGGTGGGGGGGTGGCAGCACCCAAGTTGGGGGTGGGAGGGAGGTGGCAGCCCCCACATCGAGGGGGGAGCTTCAGGGGACCCTCTTGGGGGGGGGCTTTCAGGGGAGCCATTTGGGGGGGGCTTCAGCACCCATTGAGATTCTGTGGCACCCATTTAAGGGGTGGGAGGGAGGTGGCAGCACCCACATCGGTGGGGAGGGGGCTTCAGGGGACCCTCTTGGGGGGGGGCTTCAGGGGCCCCACTGAGATTTTGCAGCACCCACTTGGAGGGGGGGGTTCCAGCACCCGTTATTTGCAGCATCCACTTGGGGCAGGGGTTGCAGCACCCACTTTTGGGGGGGGGGGTGGGGCTCTGAGGGGACCCACTTGGGGGGGTTGCAGCACCCACATGGTGGGGGGGTTGTAGCACCCAGTTTGGGGGTGGGAGGGGGGACCCTCTTGGGGGCGGCTTCAGGGGCCCCACTGAGATTTTGCAGCACCCACTTGGAGGGGGGGTCGCAGCACCCACTTTGGGGGGAGACCTTGCACACCCACCTTGGGGGGGGGGGGGGGGGGACGACTTTGAGGGGAGCCATTTGGGGGGGCTTCAGCACCCACTGAGATTCTGCAGCACCCACTTAGGGGGTGGGAGGGAGGTGGCAGCACCCACATAGGAGGGGGGGGGGCGCTTCAGGGGCCCCACTGAGATTTTGCAGCACCCACTTGCTGGGGGGTTACAGCACCCACCTTGGCGGGGGGGGTGGGAGGCTTTCAAAGGACCCCCTTGGGGGGGGGGGTGCAGGGGACCCGCTGGGATTTTGCAGCACCCACTTTGGGGAGGGGGATGCTGCAGCACCCACTATCTCGCAGCACCCGCTGTCACGCAGCACCCCGGGGGGGTGGCAGCCCCCCCACGCTCCATGTGTCGTGTCGTCCCCCCCCACCTGTGCTCCAGCTGCTGGCGGGCGTCCTCGGCGGCGCGGGTGGCCTCGTCCCGGGCGTCCTCCAGCCCCTCGCTCCGGCGCTGGAGCTGCGCCCGCTCCTGCTGCAGGGCACCCACCCGCTGCTGCTCCTCCGCCAGCGCCTCCTCCGCCCGCAGCCGCTCCCTGAGGGACGGACAGGCGGACAGCGGTGGGCAGGGGGACGGATGGGCGGACAGATGGACACGGGTGTGCAGACGGATGGACGGACGGTCACGGGTAGGCAGAGGGACACGGGTGGGACGATGGATGGACAGGTGGACACGAACAGATGGACATGGGTGGGCGGGCAGACGGACAGGTGGACACAGACGGCCAGATGGACATGGGTGGGCAGATGGATGGACAGGTGGACACGGGTGGGCAGATGGATGGACGGACAGTCACGGGTGGGACGATGGACGGACAGGTGGACACGAACAGGTGGACATGGGTGGGCAGGCGGATGGACAGGTGGACACAGACGGTCAGATAGACATGGGTGTGCAGATGGACGGACAGACGGACACGTGGACATGGGTGGGCAGGCAGACGGACAGGTGGACACAGACGGCCAGATGGACATGGGTGGGCAGATGGATGGACAGGTGGACACGGGTGAGCAGACGGACGGAGAGGTGGACGCAGACGGACAGACGGACATGGGTGTGTAGATGGATGGACAGACAGACACAGGTGGGCAGATGGACGAACAGGTGGACACAAACAGACAGATGGACATGGGTGGGCAGGCGGATGGACAGGTGGACACAGATGGACAGACGGACAGGGGTGGGCAGACAGATGGACAGACGGACACGGGTGGGCAGACAGATGGACATGGGTGTGCAGATGGACGGACAGACGGACTCGTGGACACGGGTGGGCAGGCGGACGGACAGGTGGACACAGACGGCCAGATGGACATGGGTGAGCAGATGGATGGACAGGTGGACACGGGTGGGCAGATGGATGGACAGACAGTCACGGGTGGGACGATGGACGGACAGGTGGACACGAACAGGTGGACATGGGTGGGCAGGCGGATGGACAGGTGGACACAGACGGCCAGATGGACATGGGTGAGCAGATGGATGGACAGGTGGACATGGGTGGGCGGGCAGACGGACAGGTGGACACAGACGGCCAGATGGACATGGGTGGGCAGATGGATGGACAGGTGGACACGGGTGGGCAGACGGACGGAGAGGTGGACGCAGACGGACAGACGGACATGGGTGTGTAGATGGATGGACAGACAGACACAGGTGGGCAGATGGACGAACAGGTGGACACAAACAGACAGATGGACATGGGTGGGCAGGCGGATGGACAGGTGGACACAGATGGACAGACGGACAGGGGTGGGCAGACAGATGGACAGACGGACACGGGTGGGCAGACAGATGGACATGGGTGTGCAGATGGACGGACAGACGGACTCGTGGACACGGGTGGGCAGGCGGATGGACAGGTGGACACAGACGGCCAGATGGACATGGGTGGGCAGATGGATGGACAGGTGGACACGGGTGGGCAGATGGACACAGGTGGCCAGACGGACAGAGAGGTGGACACAGACGGACAGACGGACATGGGTGTGTAGATGGATGGACAGACAGACAACGGGTGGGCAGACGGACACGGGTGAGCAGAGGGATGGACAGGCAGACACGTGGACACGGGTGGGCAGGCGGACGGACAGACAGACACGGGTGGGCAGGCAGACAGACGGATGGACACGGATAGATGGACATGAGTGGGCAGATGGATGGACAGGCAGACATGGACGGACACATGGACACGGGTGGGCAGACAGGCAGACAGACGGACACGGGTGGGCAGATGGACACACAGATGGACGTGCAAGGACGCAGAGGGACAGACGGATGCAAGGAGAGATGGAGGGACAGACGGACGCACAAGGACGCAGAGGGACAGACGGACAGATGCACACAAGGATGCAGAGGGACCAACGCAGGGATGCAGAGGGACAGACGGACACACGAGGACGCAGAGGGACAGACAGACGCAAGCACAGGGACAGCAACGCAGGGATGGATGGAGTTTGGGACAGACGGACGGAGCTCAGGAGAGACAGAGCTCAGGACAGATGGACAGAGCTTGGAACAGACAGACAGACAGACCTCGGGACAGACGGACGGAGCTCAGGACAGAGAGATGGAGTTTGGGACAGATAGACGGAGCTCAGGAGAAACAGAGAGAGCTTGGGACAGACGGATGGAGCTCGGGACAGAGAGATGGACCTCAGGACAGATGGACGGAGCTCGGGAGAAACCAAGAGAGCTTGGGACAGACGGATGGAGCTTGGGACAGAGGGACGGAGCTCGGGACAGAGGGACGGAGCTCGGGAGAAACCGAGAGAGCTTGGGACAGACGGATGGAGCTCGGGACAGACAGAGCTCGGGACAGAGGGACGGAGCTTGGGACAGACGGATGGAGCTCGGGACAGACAGAGCTCGGGACAGAGGGACGGAGCTCGGGACAGACGGATGGAGCTCGGGACAGACGGATGGAGCTCGGGAGAAACCGAGAGAGCTCGGGACAGACAGACGGAGCTCAGGACAGACAGATGGAGCTCGGGACAGAGGGACGGAGCTCGGGACAGAGGGACGGAGCTCGGGACAGACGGACGGAGCTTGGGAGAAACCGAGAGAGCTCGGGACAGACGGACAGAGCTCGGGACAGGGAGATGGATCTCAGGACAGATGGACGGAGCTCGGGACAGACAGACGGAGCTCAGGAGAAACAGATGGAGCTCGGGACAGACAGATGGAGCTCAGGACAGACGGACGGAGCTCAGGACACACAGATGGAGCTTGGGACAGACGGACAAAGCTCGGGATACACAGATGGAGCTTGGGACAGAGAGACGGAGCTCGGGAGAAACAGAGAGCTTAGGACAGACAGACGGAGCTCAGGACAGACAGACGGAGCTCGGGATACACAGACGGAGCTCGGGACAGACGGACGGAGCTCGGGACAGACGGACGGAGCTCGGGATACACAGACGGAGCTCGGGACAGAGCGACGGAGCTCGGGACAGAGGGCCGGCCAGCGGGTACCTGCGCAGGACCTCAGCCTCTGCCCGCAGCCGGGCCGCCTCTCGCAGGGCCTCGTCCTGCGCCCGCCGGCAGCCCCCGGCCTCGGCGCTGAGCTGCTCCAGCCGCCGCTCCAGGGTCCCCAGCCGCTGCTCGCTGTCCCCCAGCGCCCGCCGCAGGCCCCCCGCCGCCTCCCGGCTGGCCTCCGCCTGCCCACGGGCCTCCTGGGAGGATGGCGGGGGGGACACACACACACACACAAAGGGGGGGTCAGCCTTCATCATCCTCATCCTCGCCCCACCCCAAACCCCCCCCCCCCCCCGCCCCCCGGAGCTCACCTGCAGCTGGAGGTGGCGGCGGCGCAGGGCAGCGTGCACGGCGGTGGCGGCGGTGCTGGGGGAGAGGCTGCGGCCAGGGGACGCGGGGGGACACGGCGGGGGCTCCAGGGGGGGCGGCTGCTCGGGGTCGTCTGCCAGCACCGCCTGGGAGGGGAGACCCCCGTCACCCAGGGGAAACTGAGGCAGGGAGGGGGGAAACTGAGGCAAAGGGAGGAAACTGAGGCAGGGAGGGGGGAACTGAGGCAAAGGGAGGAAACTGAGGCACGGGGGGGTAACTGAGGTAGGGAGGGGGGAACTGAGGAAGGGAGGGGGGAAACTGAGGAAGGAGGGGGGTAACAGGCAAAGGGGGGGAAACTGAGGCAGGGAGGGGGGAACTGAGGCAAAGGGGGGTAACTGAGGTAGGGAGGGGGGAAACTGAGGCAAAGGGGGGAAACAGGCAAAGGGGGAAACTGAGGAAGGAGGGGGGTAACTGAGGCACGGGGGGTAACAGAGGGAAAGGGGGGGAAACTGAGGCAGGGAGGGGGGAACTGAGGAAGGGAGGGGGGAAACTGAGGCAAAGGGGGGAAACTGAGGAAGGAGGGGGAAACTGAGGCACGGGGGGGAACTGAGGCAAAGGGGGGGAAACTGAGGCAGGGAGGGGGGAACTGAGGAAGGGAGGGGGGAAACTGAGGCAGGGAGGGGGGAAACTGAGGCACAGGGGGGTAACTGAGGCACGGGGGGGAACTGAGGAAGGAGGGGGGAACAGGCAAAGGCGGGGAAACTGAGGCAGGGAGGGGGGAATTGAGGCAAAGGGGGGGAACTGAGGCAGGAGGGGGAAACTGAGACACGGGGGGAAACTGAGGCAAAGGGGGGGAAACTGAGGAAACAGGCAAGAGGGGGAAACTGAGGAAGGGGAGGCAAAACTTTGGCAGTGGAGGGGAAACTGAGGCGGGGAAAGGGGAAACTGAGGCAGGGGAAAGGGGAAACTGAAGCGGGGAAAGGGGACCCCCCGGCTGCAGGGGACGGAGGGGCAGTGGGGAGCCCCCAGCACCTGGGTGACATCCTGCAGCGTCTGCCGGAGCAGCTCCACCTCGGCGCGCAGAGCCTCCACCTCTGCCGGCGACAGCTCCTGGGCGCGCGAGGCCTCCTGCGGAGCCCAGCGGCGCGGCGTCAGGCCACGGCCCGCATGCACCGTGTCCCCGCATCGCACCCCGGCGTGCACCGCGTCCCGCCACGCGTCCTGCATCGCACCTCAGCATGCACCACCATGCGTCCTGCATCCCGCCTTGGCATGCACCGCATCCCGCCATGCATCCTGCATCGCACCTCGGCGTGCACTGCATCCCGCCATGCGTCCTGCGTCATGCCTCGGCATGCACCGTGCCCTGCCATGCACCCTGCACTGCGTCTCACTATGCACCGCCACGCATCCTGCATCACGCCTTGGCATGCACCGCATCCCGCCATGCACCCTGCATCGCACCTCGGCGTGCACTGCATCCCGCCATGCATCCTGCATCACGCCTTGGCATGCACCGTGCCCTGCCGTGCATCCTGCATCACGCCTCAGCATGCATCATGCCCTGCCGTGCATCCTGCATCGCGCCTCAGCATGTACCGCACCCGCCGCGCACCCTGCATCGCGCCTCAGCATGCACCGCCATGCGTCCTGCATCGTGCCTTGGCATGCACCATGCCCCGCCACACACCCTGCGTCGCACCTTGGCATGCATCGCACCCTGCTGCATGGGGGGTTGCACCTGCTGCATGGGGGGTACACCCACGCCGCCTGGGGCTGCACCCGCTGCATGAGCTGAGCCTCTTGCGTAGGGCATCAGGCCTGACGCTCTGGCATGCATCACACCCCGGCACGCATCATGCAACGCACCCCAGTGCGCGTCGCACCCTGGCATGCGCTGCACATTGCACCCTGGCGGGCATCATGCCCTGGCATGCATCGTGCATCGCGCTCCGGCATGCACCGTGCCTTGCAACGCATGACATGCGCAGAGCTTGGCGGGCGTCACATCCTGGTGCGCGCTGCACCGCGGCACGCAGCAGCCATCGCACCCTGGTGTGCAGCCCAGCCCGGCGTGCACCGTGCATGGCGCCCCAGGGTGCCTCGCGGCTCAGCGCGCATCATGCACCGTGCTCCTGCCCGCATCGCGCCCGGCTGTGCCTCGTGCGCCACGCTCTAGCACGCAGCCTGCCCCGGCGGGCATCGCAGCCCCGGCGTTGGTGCGCATCACGCCCCGGTGTGCGTCACGCGCTGCACCCTGGCACGCATCCTGCCCCGGCGGGCATCGTGCGTTGCGGCTTGGCATGCACCCTACCCAGGTATGCGTTGCGCATCGTGCCTCAGCCTGCATCATGGCTTGCCACGCATCCTGCCCTGGCATGCAGCATGCATCCTGACCCAACCTGCATCCCGGCTTGGCATGCATCATGCCTCAGCATGCATCCTGCCCAGCATGCAGCATAGCTTGGCATGCAGCCTGCCCTGGCGTGCATCGCGCATCCTGACCCAGCCTGCATCATGGCTTAGCATGCATCGTGCCTCAGCATGCATCATGGCTTGGCACGCATCCTGCCCTGGCATGCAGCATGCATTGTGCCTCAGCATGCAGCATAGCTTGGCACGCATCCTGCCCTGGCGTGCAGCACGCATCCTGACCCAGCATGCATCCCGGCTTGGCATGCATCACGGCTTGGCACGCATCCTGCCCTGGCATGCAGCACGCATCCTGACCCAGCCTGCATCACAGCTCGGCATGCATCCTGCCCCAGCATGCATCACAGCTTGGCATGCATCCTGCCCTGGCATGCAGCTCGCATCCCGCCCCAGCCTGCATCATGGCTTGGCATGCATCATACCTCAGCATGCAGCGTGCATCGCGCCTCAGCACGCATCACGGCTTGCCATGCATCCCGCCCTGGCATGCGGCATGCATCCTGCCCCAGCCTGCATCCCGGCTTAGCACGCATCCCGCCCCAGCCTGCATCCCTGCACCCCCCGACTCATCCCGCCCCGCGCCTCAGGGCGCCCCGCGCTCACCAGGTTTCGCAGCTGCAGGGTCAGCGCCTCCACCGCCCGCTCCTTCTCCCCATCCTCAGCCCGCAGGCGCTCCAGGGCGGCCGCCAGCTCCGCCAGCCTGCGGCAAAGACACCGGGCAGCGGCGCAGCACCCCCCCCCTGCACCCATCCCCTCACCCCCCCCAAAAAAAAAAACCAAAAAAACCTCCACCCCCCTCCTGGTACCTGGCGTTGAGAGCGGCTTTCTCCAGGTCGGCGTCCCGCGCCCGCGCCTCCAGCTGCTGCTCCAGCTGCGCCAGCCGCATGGCCTGCTTCTCCCGCGCTGCGCCCGCCTGGCTCTCGGCCACCCGCAGGTTGGCAGCCAGGTGGAGGCAGGCGGCGTGGGCAGCCCTGCCCGCCCGCGACGCCTCGTGCCTCAGCTCCGACAGGTCCCTGCGGCGGGACACGCGGGATCGGACTCGGCCACCTCCGCTCCTGGTTGGGGTGGGGGGGAACCCCGCCAGGGACATCCGTCCCAGGGACACCCCTCCCCGGGACCCTCCTGACCTCTCGGTGGTGGCTTTCATCTCCCCGAAGTGCCGCCTGAAGGCCACCACCTGCCTCCAGAGGGTCAGGAGCCGGCTGTGCTCGTTGCTGAAGTAGGCGTTGAAGGACTGCCCGCCGGACGGAGCGGTGTCGGTGCCCACACCGGCGCCCACCGCCTGCCCACCTCCCCTTCCCCGTGCAGCCGCCTCTGCCTTGCAGCCCCCCCCCCCCTGCCAGCATCCCCACCTCCCCCAGCCCTCTCCCTTTGGTCCCCAAAGCTCCATGCAACAACCCCCCCCCCGCCATGTCGGCACCCATCGCCCCCACGGGTCTCCCCAGCCAGCAGCCCCCCACCCCGATTCTCTTCCACCCTGCGCGGAGAGGGATGGGGGATGCATCCCTTGCATTGCTCTCCCATCACGTGCCGCCTCCTCAAATCCTTTCCCAGGCAACATCCCCCATGGCCCTGCATCCCTCCCTGGTGGCCCTGCATCCCTCCCTGGTGGTCCTGCATCCCTCCCTGGTGGCCCCGCATCCCTCTGCCTCACATTGCCCTCCCATCACATGCCACATCCCCTGCACCCCAAATATCTTCGTGTAACATCCCCCATAGCTCCGCATCCCTCCCTGTGTCCTGCATCCCTCCCCAGTGGTCCTGCATCCCCTTCCGTGCCACATCCCTGCATCCCTCTGCCCCACATCACCTTCCCATTGTACGTTGCATCCCCTGCATCCCCAAATTCTTCTCTGCATAACACCCTCCATGGCCCTGCATCCCTCCCTGGTGGTCCTGCATCCCTTTCCATGCCACATCCCCGCATCCCTCTGCCTCACATCGCCCTCCCATCACATGCCACATCCCCTGCACCCCAAATTCTTCGTGTAACATCCCCCAGGGATCCCTCATCCCTCCCCACGTCCCTTTCCATGCTGCATCCCTGCATCCCTCCACTTGCATCACTTTCCCATCATGTGCTGCACCCCCTGCACCCACAAATTCTTCTCCGTGCAACATTCCCCATGGCCCTGCATCCCTCCCAGTGATCCTTCATCCCTCCCCGCATCCCATTCCATGCCACATCCCTGCATCCCACTGCCTCACGTCGCCCTCCCATCATGTGCTGCACCCCCTGCACCCCCAAATTCTTCTCCGTGCAACATTCCCCATGGCCCTGCATCCCTCCTGGTGGCCCCGCATCCCTCCCCGTGATCCTTCATCCCTCCCCACATCCCTTTCCGTGCTGTATCCCTGCTTCCCTCTGCCTCACATCCCTCTCCCATCACATGCCACATCCCCTGCACCCCAAATTCTTCATGTAACGTCCCCCAGGGCTCCACATCCCTCCCCGTGATCCGTCATCCCTCCCCATGTCCCTTTCCGTGCCGCATCCCTGCTCGCCATCCCATCACGTGCTGCACCCCCTGCACCCCCAAATTCTTCTCCATGCAACATTCCTCATGGCCCTGCATCCCTCCTGGTGGCCCCGCATCCCTCCCCGTCATCCCTCACCCCTTTCCATGCCACATCCACACATCCCTCTGCCTTATGTCACCCTCCCATCACGCGCTGCACCCCCTGCACCCCCAAATTCTTCTCCGTGCAACATTCCCCATGGCCCTGCATTCCTCCTGGTGGCCCCGCATCCCGCCCCGTGATCCTTCATCCCTCCCCGCATCCCTTTCCATGCCACATCCCTGCATCCCTCCGCCTCGCATCCCTCTCCCCGCCACCCTCCCGTCCTGCTCCCTGCCGCATCCCCGAGCACCGCCCCCCCCCCCCCCCCCCCCCGCATCCCCGGGACCCCCCCAAACCTCCTCCTCGCGCCTCCACTCCGCTTCCCGCTGCTCCAGCTCATCCCGCGCCCGCGCCCAGTCGGCCGTCAGCTTGCGGATGTCCTCGCTCAGCGCCGCGTTGGCCACGTTGGCTTGTTCCAGTTGCTCCCGCAGCATGGAGTTCACCTGCACCAGGCTGCTGCTCCTGGGATGGCGGGGGGAGAGGGGGAGTCACACACCCCCCATGGAGTAAAGGGGGGGGGGGGGGTCCCGCAGCTCTCCAGGGACCCCCCTTTTACCTCTGCTGCTCCTCCTCCAGCCGGATCAGGGCGTTCTCCAGCTCGTTGCTGCTCTCCTCCTCCGGCTGCTCGCTGCTCGCATCCAGCTGGCTCTGCGGGGACATCGGCCCGCTCGTTGTCACCCCAGTTTGGGGATTTGGGGGGGAGGGGGCGGATTTGGGGCAGGGGGACCCCCCCCCCCCAAAAACCATCGCTCACCGTCAGCCTCTCCTGCTCCAGCTCCGTCGCCTTCTCCAGCAGCTGCTGCTCCACTTCGCCGCATTTCTTCTTGTACTGCAACACCTGGGTGGAGGGGATGGGGGGGGGGGGGGGGGGTGACGCTGCACGGAGCTGGGGTGGGGGGGGTCCCCAAAATGTCCCCGTGTCCCTCGGGAAGGATTTACCTTGGCTTGGAGCTTCTGCACCAGCTGGGCTTGCCGCTGCTGGCCCTCCTGGTACGCCTGCAGCTTGCGCTTGTAGGCGGCTTGTTCCTCCTCCAGCAGCCGCCGCAGCTCGATGTTGTGCTGGGCCAGGCTCCGGCTCTCCGCCGTCTCCCCCTCGCCCGTCTCCAGCCGCAGGGTTTGCTCCAGCTGGGATGGGACGCGGGGTGGTGCCGGGATACCCCCCCCATCCACCCACCCACCCACCAGGATGCTAAAGCGTGTGTGTCCGTCCCCCCCCTCCACCCAGCACCCACCGATTTCACTCGCGACGCCCCAGCCCGGACACAGCCGGCGCTTCGGGGTGCTCCTACAGCAAACCCCCACACGGCCGAAGCTGAGACGCTCCCCCACCCCCAAATTTTGCATTCCCCCTTCCTCCCCCCTCTCGGCATGCGCAGGGTGGGGACGAATGGGAAAATCTGGGGGTGCTTTTAAAAAGAACCCAACTTTGAATCAGGGGGGGTGGTTGAGCAAAGCCCCATCCCGGTTTGCGCGGGATTAGCCGATGGGTAAAGGATCCTCGGGCTCAGCGGCGGCGATTCCCCTTGGGCTATTTTCCTGATTTTTGCAAATAACCAGGCACAAACAGAGGGGCTGCCCCCCGCCAAAAAAGCCCCTTGATTCGTGTCCCCCCAGGAGCCACGTTCAGCATCTGGCCGCTGCCCAAAGCCCTGTTTAATTCCCCCGTTGCCGTGGCAAAGGGACGCAAAGGCGAGGGATGCCGATGCTTCCTGAAAAGCAGCGGGATAAATGAAATAGGGATGGGGGGAGGGATGCTTTGTGCATCCCGCAGGACAAGCCCCGACAAGGCAGGACGGGTCCGGACAAGTCGGATGCACGGCACCGAAATTCCCATCGCCGGGACGCCGCAGCGTCTCCCCCTCCGAGCACGGGGAACGCCAAGGTTGCGGCTTCCACCGCCTCGATTTTGGGGTGAAAACGGGTGGGTTCGGGGTTAACCCAGGGGGTGACCTTACCCGCTCGCTGATGGCGTTGTACTTGATGGCCAACTCATCGCGCTCGGCCCGGCTCTGAGCCAGCAAGTCCTCCACGCGCGACAGCTCCTGCTGCAGGATGCGGTTCTCCTCCTGGAGGGACAGCAGCGAGGACATGGCCCCCGCGACGGCCGCTGCGGGACGGGGACGGGGCTCAGGACGCCTCCCGAGAGCAGCGGGATCGGAATCCGGCCCCGGGATCGGGATCCGGCTCCGGGGATGGAGCCAAGATGCCCTTTGTTCCTGGGCTGGGCCTTCCCCACGCGCTCGGCCGAGGCCACAAAAAGCACTTTCTTTCCCCCAAAACGCGGAGGCTTGGCCCCGCGCCAGCCCGACACGCCGAGCGACGCCGTTGGCAACGGCACATCGGCCGCGGATTCGCCCCGGCGGCCGCCGAAAGCATCGCAAGCGCGCGCGCACGCGCTTGGAAGCGCAAAACGGCGGCCGATGCGCGGTTGCCGTCGCGGGAGCGCGGGAAATGCGCCGCCGCCGTCACGAAGCCGCGGCGGATTTGCCCTTGCGAGCGCGGGAGCGCCGCAGATTTGCGCCTGCGATGGCAAAAACCGCCGCAAATTCGCGGTTGTGATGGGCAAGACGGCTACAGAATCGCGTTTGCGATTGCCAGACCGCAACGGATTTGTAGCTGCAATCACAAAACTGCCGCAAATTTGCAGTTGGGATCACACAACGGCTGAAAATCTGTGCTTCTGACCTCGAAGCCGCTGCAGATTTGCAGTTACGGCCACAAACCCGCCGCGGATTTACAGCTGCAACCGCAAAACTGCTTGAAATTTGCAGTTTGGATCCTAAAACTGACGCAAATTTGTGTTTCTGATCGTGAAACTGCTGCAGATTCGCAGTTGCAATGAGAAAACCGCCGCAAATTTGTGCTTGTGATCACAAACCCGCCGCAGATTCATAGCTGCTATCGCAAAACTGCTGCAGATCTATAGCTGCAATCACAAAACTGCCTCAAATTTGCAGTTATGATCATTAAACTGCTCCAAATTTAGGTTTCCGATCATGAAACTGCTGCAGACTTGGCGTTGGCAATCACAAAACTGCTGCGAATTTGCGTCCGCCATCACAAACGCGCTGCAGATTCAGGGCTGCCGTCACAAAACTGCCTCAAATTTGCACTTAACGCTCATTAAACTGCTGCAAATTCGTGTTTCTGACCACGAAACCGCGGCAGACGTGCGTTTGCAAGCGCGAAACCTCTGCGAACTTGCGTCCGCCGCCGCAAAACCGCTGCGGGTTTAGAGCCGCGATCGTAAAACCGCTGCAAATTTGCAACTGCGACCGTAAAACTGCTGCAGATTTGCGTCTCCTACCCCCGAAACCGCTGCAAATTTGCCGCTGCAACCGCAAAACCTCTGCAGGTTCACAGCTCCTATCGCAAACCCGCCGCAGATGCGTAGCTGCCAGCACAAAACTGCCGCAAATTTGCAGTTATGATCATTAAAGCGCTGCGGATTTGTGTTTCCGACTGCGAAACGGCTGCGGACTTGCATTCGCAACCCCGAAACCGCTGCAGGTTTATGGCTGCAATCGCAAAACCGCCGCAAATTTGCAGTTACCGTCGTAAAACCGCCGCAGATTTGTGCTTCCGATCGCGAAACCGCTGCAGGCTTACAGCCGCAACCGTAAAACCTCCGCAAATTTGGGGGTACGATCGCAAAACTGCTGCCAAGTTGCGCCGCTGGTCGCAAAACAGCCGCAAATTTGCGTTTATGATCACTAAGGCCCTGCAGATTTGGTGCTCGCGAGCACGAAACCGCCGCAGATTTGCCGCGGCAATGGCAAAACCCTCGGCGGGCTCGGAGCGGCGATCGCAAAAAACCGCTGCGGATTTGCAGCTGCGATTCCAAAACTGCCGCCAAACCCGCCGTTGCCGTCACGAAACCGCCGCAAATCCGCGCTGCCCATGGCGAAACCGCTGCAGTTTTGCAGCCGCAATCCCAAACCCGCTGCTGCCGTGGCAAAGCTGCCTCAAATTTGCAGTTACGATCGTTAAACCCCTGCAGGTTTGCGTTTCCTACCCCAAAACCGGCTGCAGGTCTGCAGCTGCCGCCCCGACCCCGCTGCAGGTTTGCGGCTGCAATCGCAAAACTGCCACCAAATCGGCAGTTGCGACCGTTGAAACCGCTGCAGATTTGCGTCTCCCATCCCGAAACCGCTGCAGATTTGCGGCTCCCATCCCGAAACCGCTGCAGATTTGCGTTTCCCATCCCCAAACCGCTGCAGATCTGCGTCTCCCATCCCGAAACCGCTGCAGATTTGCGTTTCCCATCCCCAAACCGCTGCAGATCTGCGGCTCCCATCCCGAAACCGCTGCAGATCTGCGGCTCCCATCCCCAAACCGCTGCAGATCTGCAGCCGCGATCCCCCAAAACTGCCGCGGAGGGATGTTTACGATCACGAAACCGCTGCAAATTCGCGGCTGCCGTCGCCAAAACTCCGCGGGTTCGGAGTTGCTGCCCCAAACCCCCTGCGGGTCTGCATTTCTCAGCACAAAAGCTCCGTTTCCCCCCTCAAAAAACACTGGGAAAAGTGGGGTTTTTTTCCCCAAAACCGCCACCCCCACCCCCCGCGCCGTGGCCGCTCCCGCGAGAGCAGCCACCAGTTCCCGCTGGGGACAAGGCGGGGGGGGGGGGGGGGGGTGACAGGGACAGGGACACCCACCTCAACCACAGCCTCCTCCGTGGGCTCCGCTTCCCTCATGGGCTCCCCGGGATGGCGGGGGGGGTCCTCAAGCCCCGCGCACCCCCTCGCCGCGGCCTCCTGGCTCCGAAAAAAAAAAAAACAAACCCTTTTCCTGGGATTTTTGGGGGCTGCGGTTTGGGCCGGTCGCCTGCGAGCGGAAAAGCGGATGCGTGGTCGGGATTAGCCCGAAATCCTGGGTTTTGTTTGGTTTTGTTTTGTTTTGTTTTTCCCCCTCCCTGCGTGACGGAGGGAGCGGGGACCCTCCTCTTCCTGGCCACCTCGGGGGTCCCCACGCCACCGGCGGCGACATTTTACCATCCGCCCCCCCAAAAAATACCACAAAATATTCCCCCCCCGCTCCCCGCCCCCAGCCTCGGCCAAGCTTTGTAAATAAAACCAACCAACCTCTTGGCGGGAGGGGAAGGAGGAAAATAAAGGAAAAGAGCAAAAAATAGCAGCTCCCGGCACTTCCCCGTACCCAAAATGGGTGGAAATGGGCTCACTTTGCCGCTCTGACCCCCGCCGGGCAGGATGGTGCTGGCCCCCGCCGGGGAAAAGAGCTCCTTGGAGAGAGTCAGCCGGCCCTTTCGTTAAATCCCGGCCCTCGTTAAGCTCATTAAAAGCCAAGGGTTTGCTCTGGCAGGAAAAGCCTTGGGGTGGAGCGTGGGAGGGTTGCTACGGGGGCGAAGCGGCATTAAACCCCCCCCGGGGACGCGCGTCCCCCCTAACGCAGCCGCCCCGGGGCAGCAACTTTTACCCCCCGGGGTAATTAAAGGCTTCCTGCCCCCACCCCAACAGGCAAAGCCATCGGTAAATCCCCAACCCGAGCTCCAAATCCCCCCGTGGCGGGGGCTGGAGGCATCCCCGCTCCCAAAATAAATCAGGGATCCGACCCCAAGCCACACTCCGGAGAGGGTCGGCATCTCCCGGCCGCTCGCTTCCCAACCCCGCACCCCGGCAAAGCGGCATTTCTCCTCCCCGAGAGCCACGGAATTGAGGATTTCTGGATTCTCAGATGCCTCCGGCCAGCGGGAGCTGCTTGGAGGCTGCCCCCCCCTTGCTCTGGGGATGCAAAAAATCTTATTTTTCCCCCTCATTTTTCTCCTTACGTTCCCCTCCCGGAGCCCTCCGGAACCATAAAAGCACTGCTAAGCAACAAGCCTCTGTTGTGCTTCCATGTCCCACACAATCTCCTCGACAGCAGGAAGGAGGGGGAACCACAAAACTCACCACGGTCTCCATGGGGGGGGCGGGGGGGGGGGGTGGGTTAAAAACAATTAATATTTGGCATTAAAACCATTTTATTATTCGCTTTAAATTGATACAGCTCTCACCTGGGTTCGCACGCTCGCTGCCAGGCAAAGTTTTAAGCCCCGAAACCAAAATGCTGGTCATCCAGTTGGAAATAGAAATAATAAAAAAAAAAAAAAAAAAACCCGAGGCGCTGGAAAAAAAAAAAAATAAAAAATAAAGCGGGACTTTGTAGACTGAAAAGCCTTAATATAAATAGGTAAGAAAATATTTATTCGTTTAAAGAGGAATCTCAGCCCCAGCTCTGTCAAAGAGACCGACTCCGTTCCGTCCTTCATTGCGTCTATCGCTTCATAAAATGTCCGCAGAAAGAAGTAAAAAAAAAAAAAAGATAAAAATAAAAATCTCTCTCTTCAAAATAGAGGTGAAAAAATAATCTTCCCGGAGCAAGAAAATAAGGAATTTCAGCATCAAAACGCAGCGGTCCGGCTCCCCCCCCCACCCCTCCAATCCCGCATCGCAGAGAGAAGCGCTCAGGAAATAAGTGGGGTGAACCCTCGGCATTTGGTTCGTCCGGATTTTGCAGGCGAGGTGTCTCCGGCAGGACGCTCCCCGCCGAGGGAAGGATTCGTCCAGCCCAAATCCGCGAGGAGGAAAGCTCCGAGGAGGCTCTGTCCCATAAACCTTTCGCCAAAATTACCTTAATTAAGGCAGAGCTCCCCCTGCTCCGAGCACTCGCTCGCCCTCTCGTTAATTAAGGAGAGGCGACGAAGCCGACGGCTTTTTTTCTTTTTTTTTTTTTTTTTGCAGAAAGGAGAAGCCTCGGAGGTTCGCCGAGATCCAGGTAAAAAACACAAGGCCCCCCAAGGCGGAGGGCGCTGGCGTGGAGTGTTTTAAGGCACGTGTTCCCTTGCTCTCCGGCATTTATTTCGGCATTTCGACGCCGGGGGCGGGCGGGGGTATATTGAAGGAGCTGGGGGTGCCGAAGCCCCTGCTTTGGTCCTGAAGGAATGGTGACGATCCCAACGCCCGCATGCGGGGAAGAAGGGACGAGGGGCCGGGCTCAGAACTGAACCCAGCCTGCGTTCGCCTGAGCCTGGTTAGAAGCCGACCTGGAGAGAGAGAGAGAGAGAGAAAAAAAGAAGGGAAAAATGAGCTTTTAGACGCTGAAAGGGACTGTGGAACGTGGGGAGGGAGCCAGGGGGCGAGAAATGGGTCCTCCGGGGTCGTGCCAAAGCTCTCCCCGCTGCACGGCACCGGTGCCGGGAGGAAGAGGAAGGCAGCGCCCCCGGAGCTGCTCTGAACCGGGGGACTTCGGGATACACGCTGTCGGAGCCGCTTTTAAATCCCCAACGGGGTGTTTGGATGGTGCCATGCCCCCACCCCCAGCAAAACCAGCGGGATTTGGTTCGGATGGGGGGGTTTTATCGCTGTGGGCATCGCCCGTCCCACACACAAACCCCACACGGCCTCACCCCGAAGCTTTGGCAAAGTCTCCCCAGACATCGGCGGCGGCAGAGGGAGCAGCAGCGGGCTGCGGCCAGGCCAAGAGGGAGTCTGTTGTCAGCCAGGAAAGTCGGGAAGAGAGAAAACAAACATCAGGAGTTATTTCCCACTCTTATTCCCAGATTCCCCCCGCTCTTTTCCCAACTTGGATGGATAAAACTGAATCTAAGGAGCTTTAGTCGTCGCCGCGTAACCACGGACCTGTGATGGGGGTACCCGGGAGCTGGGCGGGTGTGGAGAGCGAAGACGCTCGCTCTCCGGAAGGACAAACCGGCGCGGGAGATTTTCCTCCGGGAGGTGGTGGGAGCAAGCTCAGGCCCCCAAGACCTGCAGGACGCGGTCTGGTGTTCCCTGTTGTTCCTTCCTTTTTCTTCATATTCTGGAAGAAGAGAGGGAAACTTGGGTGGCATCACGTTCAAATCCAGAGCCGGAGTGTGATTTCTCCCAGGCACGGCTCACATGAAACCGAATTGCTTTATTCTGGGGGAAAAATCCTGCTGTGCTGCGACATCCCGCTGCCAGAGGAGCAAGAGGCATCAAAATAAGGATGTTTTTTACCCGCAAACCCCCACCGCGAACTCCCAGACCTGGATCTGTAACTGGGAACGCTAACGCACCCCCTCTGCAAATCACTGCACGTGGCGTTACCACAAAGGGCTCTGCACCGGGCTTCCCCCTGCACGGGGATTTTGGGGAGAAGCCAGCCGCTGCTTCCTCTTGTGCCAACCCCAAGGGAAACGTCGGGGGCGGATTTAGCTGGAAAAGCCCCTCACCGCGATGTTGAGTTTGATGGTTTGCCCCTCCTTGAAGCCCAGATCCAGTTTGGGTCCCTGATCGGGGTTCTCGGCCTGTTTGGCCAGCTCGCTCTGCTGCCTCACCCATCTGCAGGAATTAAATAAGCAGAAAAGGACACGTCAACCACCAGCCTGAGGCTCTCCCGGACAAATCCCGCTCCAGATCATCCCCTCTGCCCAAAAGCAGCTCTTCAAAGGCGCTGGATGTGATCGGAGACCTCACCAACCGGAGCGAAGTGCTACGGGCAGAGCCGGGGGGAATGATTCCCATCAACGGCTCGAGCCGCATGGATCCTCCGGCCAGCAGCACACCCCACCCTGCCCCAAAGCCCCACTGTCTCCCAGCAGCTGGAGCAGCATCCCAGTCCCTCACTGGTGGCACGTGAAGAGAAGGAATTAGGGAATTTGGCCAATTTTAGACTGGGAAGCCCAGTTTGGGAGCCTGCTGGGAAATACTTGAGAGAGGGAGAGCCGCCTGCACAAAGGCTGCGCAGAGGAACAGGCGTTTCCACCTCTTTACACCACGCTTGCCCACTCAAGCACGACAGGAGCCGACAGCTTCCTCTTCCCCTCCGTTTCTGGCAGACACCGGCAAAAAGAGCTGAGCTGAGGGGACACAGGGAGAGGCGCAAACTCACTTAAAATGGTCTTGGAGAGCCACGTTGAAGTCAAAAGCATCCCCTCGGTCGACAAAGCCGACTCCGATGAAAGCTCGGCGGCCTGGAGAAGGAGGAAGAGTACGGAAGGGCTGGAGCCACAAAGTGGCAGAGGAAGAGGGAGGGGATACCCCATCCCACACACCACCGTGCCCTCTGCCTCCTCCAGCTGGAGCTGGGACTCCGGAGACCGAGCTATGGGCCTGGAGATATCTTTAGCTTGTTGGCTGCACATACAGGCTTAGTAAAACCTGCTTTTAAATTAATACAAGCAAGACAAAGCAGAGGCTGCCATCACGGTGATGATTTTTTACACAGAGGCGTCCTCATGCTAACATCGAGCAGCAAAATTAAACTGGTTTTATTCCTGGTGAAGGACAGAGCACAGCTGGCACGTGGGAGTGAGATAATTCATCCCTTTGCCACCATATGCTGGGAATATTTAGCCCTTGAAAGCAAGAATCCTTCACAAACTAGAGCAGCGAGGGCACTGAAGGCTTTCTGAGGTGATTCCCCCAATCTGTTCCCCACATATCGCGACGTACCGTTCCCATCTTCAATCCGGATGACAAAATATCTGCTGGAGTCCGTCACGCTCTCCACAGCGATGCCAGGGAACTGCTCCACCGGAGCCTGGGCAAAAAGTTCTCCTGAAAAAGAGAAATGGAAGTGGGTTAATGCCGAGGCGTAGCGTCTCTACGTCATGTTCCTCCCCACAAAGAGGTGTGGAGCTGTCGCCTTCCTCCCTTCTTACCTGAGGTCTTGTCTTCTAGCTTGATGTACGCGATCTTGCCCTTGGCGGTGATCCGTAGCCTGCCGCTCCAGGCTGGCTGGTCCAGCTGCCACTCTGCAGCTCTGGAGAAAGAGGAAATGGCGACCAACGTCTGAGCTGCCTCTCACGTCCCAGGCAATACCCCTGACCTATTTTAACGCCCCCATAACACACCACAGAGCACGTCTGCCCAACTCCCCTCATCAACAGCACCGAAACAGCGCAAGCGAGAACCTGCTTGCACCCACGCTCGCTGCGGAAGGAGGCGGATTTGTCACGACATCTGTCGTTTCCCTCCAAACCAGCTGGGCCCCTGCAAAAGCGGGTGTCAGGTCCCAGCGGGGCCCGGTTAAGAATTGCACAAAAGGTTTCGCTTCCCTTTCCCACAGGATCTCCAGCTCGAAAGCAGTTTCTCGGGGGTGCTGAGCTGCGCTGGGTGCGGCCTGGCTCTGCCAGGGCAGCCTTCAGTCCAGGCTGAGGACTGAGGAGCCCCAAAACACACGGGGGGGATGGAGATACCCCACTGGGGGCCGGGATATGGGGCAGAGATACCTCATAGGGGGCGGGCCTGGCTGCCCCACAGTGAGGGACAGGCCTCCTACACCTTATGGGGAGGGGACGCCACGGGGAGGGAGGCAAACCCCACACAGCCCCATGACAGGAGGGGCAGACAGCCTGTGGGGAGGGAGGGGACAGCCGCCACGTAACCCAACGGCGGGCAGAAGCACCCCACAGCGGGACGGGGCGGAGGGGAGAAGGGAAGGCCCCACCTGTAACCGCGGTTGGAGGCCCGCGGCGGCACCCGGTAGACGTGTACCGCCGGCTTCACGCACAGCACCGCCTCGTACTCCTCCTCCTCCGTCGCTGCCATGGCCGCCATCGCGGCGGAACTCCGCCCGCCGCCGCTCTGCCCACCCCGCCTCGCTGCTCCGCCCCGCCTCTATGGTAACGCCCCCTTCCCCCCCCCCCCCCCCCCCGGCGGCGCCAAGGGGAGCGAGGCGCTTCCGCACCCGCCGCCGCTGCAGCGCCCCCTGGCGGGCGGGAGGCCCCACTGCCCCAGCTCGCCCGCCCGCTCGCTCAGCGGCTCCGCACTCCCGCTGGAAGTCACCTTTTTATCCCGATTTCGCGTTAAAAAAATTATTAAAAATAAGAATTAAAAGGGAGTCAGGGACTGGTGGAGCTGCAAGCCTACCCTGAGCCCTCCTCACCTTGGCCAGGGCACCGCGACAGCGCCCGGCGGGGAGAGAGACCAGCACACCGCAAGAAAATCAATAAAATAAATCGAATAAGTTAAAAACCGCTTCTTTTATCCTCCACGATCAGAGTCAACACGGGCACAGCTCACGCCCGAGTTTGGAAGCCACATCTTCCTTCTAAGCGCTGCCACTTCCCACCCTCTTCGGGCCACATCTCCCCAGCAAACCTAAAAAAGGGGCAAAACTCCCACTTTTTGGCTAAATACTGGCACAAATAGGCTGAACGCTCCCAGATTTTACCTTCCTTGACAAATTTTTTTAAGGATCTACCCTGGGAGCTTAGGCTGCCACTGAAATGTCCCTCTTGCAGCAGTCCCTGTGACAGACAGGGATAAAGGAGGAAAAAAAAAAAAAAGTCGTTAAAAGTTTAAAGACATTTATTTAAAATACAATTTATAAAACGTTTTCTTTTCGGCGCACGTTTTGGGGTGAAAACACGCGGTACCGTGTTTATCCTCCACCTTCCCGGGACGAAGGGCAGGAACGCCGCCGAGCCCTGCCCGCGGGTGGGACGTGTCCTGGTCACCGGGATGGAGGAGCCGGGAGATTCCAAGGCCGGAGACTTCGGTGCCAGAAATGGACATTTTGGTGCCAGAGAAGGAAAATTCGGTGCCACAAATGGAGATTTTGGTGCCAGAGACAAAGATTTCAGTGCTGGAGGCGGCGGCAGCTTTAACACTGGCCAGCTACACCACAAATTGGGTGAACGGGGGAGGTTTTTTGGCCATTAAAAGCTATTTTTAGTAATAATTAAGGAAAGGCGCGGTGACTATGGTTATTGCTGACGTCCTTCTCCCCTCCCGCTCCCTCCCGGGGACTCATCCTGGGTGGGGATAAATATTAAAAAAAAAAAAAAAACAAAAAAACAAACAAACAAAAACCAAAAAGCACCGGCAGTTGGGGACACCTGGGGGACGTCTGCCCGCCCGTCCCCACCTTGCCACCGTCCTCGGTGTTTTAATCAGCTTTAATCAGCTAATTAACGCTCTGGCAGATTCTTTTTATACACAGGTAGTTTTATTTTACCATTTTTGTTTTTTTGGTTTTTTTTTTTTTTTTTTTTTTTTAAGCCGTATTTCCATACACGTCTTTTTGTACGGTCGCTTCCCTTCGGGTAGAAGGCTTAATTAAGATTTGCTCGTTTACCCTTGAACCTACTGAGCACGAAGCGGCAGGAAAGCTGCACCCGTACAGAATAATCCGCCCATAACCAGAAACTGTTCTCCAGGTACCGTCCCCTCCGAGGGGAGAGTTTAGTGTTCATCTAATCCCTCGATATTAGGCGATATTAAGGTAGGTCAGCTTCATCCGGGGGGGGAACATCCGCCTTCCTGCGGACCGCCAGCCTCCCCGTCCTCTTCCTGGGAGCCAGAGGAGGAAAAATCCCTTCCCCGAAGCCTCGCTGCTGCTGGGAAGACGGAGGGGGGAATCATCCAGGCTTTATCCAACTCCGGTTTCGCTCCCGACGTCCGCAGTTTCGGGAGGCAATGCAGCTCGTACCGTGAGCGAGAGACGGGACCAGGAGCCTTCACCACTCGGGATGGGACGCTCGAGATGTCCCCACTCCCCCTCGGCAAGCGCAGGCCGTACGGAGCGGGGCTCCTCACCACCCATTTATTCCACGGAGCGGAGCGGTGCCGGTTATTCTCCTCGCAGCGGAGCCCCGATTCTTCGCCGCCTGGGCGCTCTCTGCCACAAGCAGCAGGCGGGCAGCAGGCATTTTCACAGGATCCGTCTACATTCCCTTCTCCCCAAATATAAAAAGAAAAAAAACAACAACAAAAAAAAAAAAGATGTATTTTAAGCTTTTCTTCCATAGCCAAGCTTTAACAGGTGCAAGACGTAAACTAGGTCGGCGGACTCCGCCAGCTCCCAAGGCGATCAGAAAGGCCAGGTATCCAGGAATCCGCTTCCAGGTGCTTGGCAGCAGTAGAAATAGAGACCAAGAAGCAAGAGCTTGCCAAACCCGAGCCATTAAAGTCGCAGAAGTTCATCGAAACTCCTTTTTCGAACGCTTAACTACCTTCTCTCAATTAAAACAAAACAGTTAAAACCCTTCCCATGCACTCCATTGATCTGATATACAGAAAAACAAGCAGGAAAAAAAATAAAATAAAATAATAAAAAGAGATCCTTTGAAACAGAACTTGCTCTTAAAGTGATGAGGACAACACGCGCGTCTGGGGAGGCTTCCCATATTTTTTTTTTTCCTTAAATCCCAGGTTACGAGTACAACAAACATTATTGCTGGCGCTAGCTTCAACCCAAGTGGCACACACACGACTCCCTGCACCCGTCCGAGTCCTTTGCACCCCCCTTCCCTCCCCTCATCGTCCCCCTTTTCCTTTTCCAGCGACTCGGGGGACAGCCCTTCTCGGTCACAGTGGGTGGAGAGGGGAGGTCACAGTGCGTGGGGTTGAAGGTCACAGTGGGCAGAGCAAAGGGGGAATCACAGTGCAAATAAACCAGGTAGTTCCCTTTGCTCGAGTCCGTTTGTCCGTCCCGGCAGCGCGACCCATGGCGGCGGACCCTGCCTTCCGCAGCAGCATCTCCCGCCCGCGTTTATCTGCGCTGTTTGAAGCCTTGTGAGCCATCGGGACCCAGGGGCTGCCTGATCACATTGTTGGGCTGTCTGGTGTCTTCCGGCTGGGAGAGCCTCGGCGGCCTGCCAGGAGAAAGGAGAGCAGAGGCTGTTGTGGTTTAAAAATGAAAAAAAAAAAAAAAAAAAAAAAAAAAAAATCAAACTAGGATTTCATTTCTTTCCAAAGATTTGGGAGTCTTATTCCCAAGTAGCCAAGACCCACGCTGAAACTACAGGAAGAGCACGGTGCCGGCAAATAACCTGTGTTCATTTAAGAGCACTTAAGCTCCACGCTCCTGTCTGCACGTGGCAGCTCCCTTAAATCAAAAGCCTCGGGGGAAAGTCGAGTCGAGTCAAGAAAATCTCACGGAAAAGTCAAGGTAGTGGTAGAAATACAGACTGAGAAGCAAGAGCTTGCCAAATCAAAGCCATTACAGTCACAGAAATTCACTGAAACTCCTGGATAACTCTGGTTGCCGTACTCCTCTCTAAACTCCCAGCGTGCTCTTCCAAGGGTCTAAGAGAACTATCACAGCCTTATCAAGCACTTGTGCTTCCCTTAACCCCCATAAATTTGAGATTTACGATGCCCTGCTCGCTAACAAAGCGCTCCTTTCTCCTTGCTGGCCTCACTCGACTCTTCAAGGCACTGGTCCCCCTCCTCCTGACGGGCAGGTGTTTGCGAGGAGCGCAGACGAAGCACGAAAGGCTGCTCTCACCTATCGAGGATGGGCTTCTCCTGCTCCTCTTCGGGGCTCGCGCTGCCCAATATTCGTTTCCTGGCTTCCGCGTACTCCGCTTCCCGCTGCGCCAAGGATTTCACGGGAAAGGCCGGTCTGCTGGCGGAGTTGGGATTGCTGAGCACACCGTTGGTCGTCGGCCTCTTCAAGATGCGGATCTGGGGGGGAGGACCCGCGGGAAGGCTGTCGTCCTGAATCACAATCGGCACTTTAGGAGGAGATTTTGACTTTCTACTGTTTAAAAGAAAAAAAAATAAATTGGTTGGTACTTGTTTTCTACGGCAAGCATGTTTTTCACTCTGCATGTGAATTCCTCCCAGTCAGATGTCATTCCCATGATTAAGAAGGCAGCCTGTAATAATTAAAGACCTCATTATATTTGTAACCCTAAACTAGAGCGGCAGGCAGGTTTGCAGGAGATTAGCTCAGTAAAGGACAGAAAACCAGTCCCTGCTGCGTTTGACATCTTTAAACTCGACCGAAGGGAAGGGAAGCAGACACCGGGCAAAGTTTTTAGCACTTCTATTCAAAGATACTGGTATAAGCACCTTGATTCCATTCCCTGCAAGGACTTTTAGGGCTCCTCTTGCCAGGATACCCAGCTGTCCGCTCCAACCCTGCCATTTCACTTCTCAGAGCCAGCCTTGGCCCCCGTCTCACCATGTGCATTTTTTTTTTTTTTTTAATGGTCCCTTCTCTGTGCGGAAATCCCAGAGAAACAATACCGTGACTCTTTAAGTGGCCTACTAAGAATCAAAGGGGAAAAAAAACCCAAAACAATAGAAGACTTGTCAGAAGTGATTAGAAATATTTCTTCTAGAAGACAATGACACACACACCCGCCCCAACCCAAAGTAAGCGGGAAAAGAAAGTCCTACTGACGCAAGACACGGCAAGCCAATTTAGGGCCATGAGTTGGGATTACCTGACTCACCCATTTCTTCCTTTGAGTGTCTTTTTCTTAAATGGCTTCCCCATAGCTGTAGCTACATCCAGTCTGGAAGACCCGGCTCTGAAATAAAATCACTCTCAAGAAGCTTTCCGCTACCCTGCTATGGATCGCAAGGGCCATCTAGTGGCACGATTACAGAGATTCCCTATTTCTGAACTCAAACCCAGTGGGCTCTGCTCAGCTTGAAGCCGTTTCCCCACTGTTCCCGCTCCCCAGGCCTTCGATGTCCTAAGGGCACCGCAGGAAAATAAGGTTTTTTTCCAAACCGCACAGCATCGTTACCTTTCCTTCTGTGTAATCTTCAGCTTCTTTTCCAACCGTCTGTCTATTTCCTACAAAAGAAGGAGATAAAAATAAAAACCTGAAGGCTTGTCTTGGAGATGGGAGTTTGAGCTTGTCTGCGCACACATTTCACGTCACTCTTCTGTACAGCTATACTATAAACGGGGCAGAGAGAGCGTGTGTCTCCATCTGAGGATGACTTGCAAATCAAGAGGCAGAGAAAAGCAAAGCCACCACCTATGTCCCACCGTAGCCATTAATACACCTACAGCAGGCTGTGGATTTTGCGTATTGCGGTGAGAGGGCAGCTGCGAGGCGCTCATCTTTCATTTTAAGGACTTCGATTGGCAAGAAAGCTCTCTTCAGGGTAAAGAGCCATGGGAATACGCAGGAAGGTATTCCCAGATCGGAGCAGGAGCCGGCGCCAGACCTCTCGGGCAGAGGAGCAGCAGCAGCAGCCGGCTGGGGCGATTCACATCAGTCTACATGCTTGATTTCAGCAGGGCAGCTCATCCCCAAAGCCTGCAGCCATTCAGAGGACTAGCCGGCAGGTCCGCATTCCTGCTGCTTGCCGCAATAACCCTCCTTCACAAAAAACCCTCCCTGCCCTGCCCGACATGCACCCAAGGAGTCGTCAGGGCACAGCAGAGCCTTATTGCACTTCTCCTTCCCTTTGCAACATAGCTGCCGAGTCATCAATCGGCAGAAAGGCGTATTAATCACCCCTGAACACCAAACGAGCGTGGCTTTAAACATGTCAACTTCTCTCCAAGGCTCACACCTACCTTACAAAGGTGTTTACGTTTTGCCATCAGAGCAATTATGCAGAGAAATCTTGCTAAATAGAAAAAATAAAGCCACTTTTCAGTCCCAATCTTTTAGGTAACCTTCTCCAACCTCGCTGCTATCTTTAGCTTCTCACGACTGCCGATGTTATTAAAAGAGCCTCCGAAACAGCGATGTGTTTTATTTAATCATCAATGAAGAAGAAAAAAAAAAACTACCTGAGAGTGTCCTAGTTTCGCCAGCTGATAACTGGCAATACTGAAGGAAATTCCAAGCTTCTGGCAGGATGCAGCTGCTCTACTTTTCAGGCCGGTTTGCTTAACTACGCTGAAAGCTCGCTGCCAGCAGAGCCTACCCTGCTGTCAAAAACCGCAGCAGGCGCAACCCGGTAAATAAACTGGTTTGCACAGTAATTCCCCGATGCCCCAGTAAGCAGGGAATGAACACAAGTCACTACAAGATGCCAGACCACGGTGTTTGCTCTTGGTCACGCAGCTACGCAGGCCAACAGCCCACAGCAGCCTCCATCTAGAAGGAAATAGTTATAAACCGTTTTGGGAAGATAAACAGTGGGCGGGAGGTTGAATTTCCTACCAAACTCTGTCCTGGGAAGCGATGGGTGATTTTTAAGGACAAAACCAGCCAGGGGCTTCATGTGGCATTGAGCTGAAGGCCAGGTCACTGCTAGAACCTCCCATTGAAGGCACACCTGTAGTTTCCTTCCTCTTCAAGAGGACAGGGAGGAAAATCCCATCCCAATGCTCAGGAGGATGGAGAAAAATGTGCATCAGCTGCCTCCTGCCCGCAAAGGTGGAGGAACAGCCAGCCGGGAACAGGCAGGAGGGAAACGGATATCCCGCCAAGGATGGAGATGTCATAGAGCAGCTGGCAGCAAACAATGAAAGTCCAATTAAGGGGAAGGGGTTAGCTCATCTGCCCACACCACACCAGAAGAGGTTACATCCGGCTATAGAAGAGTCTTTCAAATACTTTTTCAAACTCAAATAGGTAACCGCGCCTCCCCAGGGCCTCCTGGAAGCGGTGGACTGGAAGGAAACTTCCCTAAATACCCCTTATTAAATACTTCAGCGCGTGGGGGAGAGGGACGTCAGGAAGATAGGGCAGAAAGGGGGGGGAAAAAAACCTCATTTCACTTTGCGTTTGGTGCCGTACAGTGACTCCGTGAACTCCATATAGTTTGGCTCCGTACAGGAGCCACCTGCGAATCAGAAGCCCCACGCTGAACCACCCAGCTACGTCAGACAAGCTCGACAGCCCACAGCGAGGACCGTGGGGCACAAAAGTATGACAAGCCACATGGCAGCCACGAGGAAGCCTCCATTCTGCTCTCCCTTCTCTCCTTCCTGACAGAAGAGAGATGGCTTTGACAAAAGCCGCATTTCTACATTCCTGGTGGCTTTGCAGGTCACTCCCAGGCCTAAAGTCGCGGTCTGTACATCAGACTACACGATCCTGTAATTGCAAAGCGTCAGTTTGACCTCAGCACCTGAAAAGCATGCTGATTATCATGACTGTCACACCGAGCCCTGCTGGGCAGCTCTTCACACCCTCACACGCGCCAAACTTCCTCCGACTACATCCTCCGACGCCAGAACCTGCAAGCTTCCCCTACCAGAAAAAAAAAAAAGAAAACCACACAAACAAATTGCTCTTTAATTTGCTCAACACATGCAAACTCACTCAAAGGAATCCTTCCAACCCTGCCACCGTGACACCCCTCCCCAAACAAGCCCTTTACAGTCCAGTTTCGCTCCTTCCTACTCCTGTGCAGGCCACTTCTTGCGAAATACTTGGTATTTTTGCCTCCGCAATTGCCAGTAGTCACTAAGCAAATGCACATGGTCCTGGCTCATAAGCCACCACACGCAGGCTCGACAGTTGCTCCGTGCCTGGGGAGCTCCTCACCAAGGAGCAAAGTAACAGGCAGCTAAAATATCCTCCAAGTTATAACATCAGCAGCTGTTAGAACCACTGTGTACTCTCCAAAACAAGAGGCTTTCTCCACACGTAGAAATCCTGGCAGAATAATATAAAACAGCCATCCCCACTAAATAAACACGTATCACTCTCACCCCATCCAAACAACTGTTAGTCTTACACGATCCTCATAATTCCCAGCGCTGCTGAGGGGATTCCAGCTGCCTCCAGAACTGGCACTGAACTTTGGGGTAGAAAAAGTCTTCCTTTGTGCTCAAAGTGGATGTCTAGTGTAAAAAAGCAGCTCCCCACCTCACACACACCTCTTGATGTGTTAGAAATGGTTGTGTTTGCTTTTAAATGCAGGGATTGACCCTGTCTTTTCTCAGCAAAAGACACAGCACTGCAAACTCTCGGTGTTTAATACTACTATATTTGGAGTTGTAGGTACGGAGGCGTTAGGACGCGGAGAGCATTGCCAATTCAAATGGGCAGCCCTTAATCACTCTGCAAAGACAACCCAAGAAATTAGCAGTTTGTGACCGGGCTCACACTGCACGAATTTACAAGCTTGAGAAGCTGAAACACCTTGACAGGGCTTATTCTGAATTTAAAAAAAAATAAAAAAAAAAAAAAATCCCTGCCGCTGCTCTGCAGAGGTCTGTTTGTCTGCTGATGTCATTCCCTTTCCACTGCTATGTCACATTGTCACCAAGCTGTGTGGGTAATAAGATAAAATTAGGACCTGACTTACAGGGCAAGTGCCAGAAGCACTACAACAACTCAAAGGCATGAGCTCGCAGAAGAGGCAATTAGACTTGGCATTCGAGGACATCACGCTGCACATACCCAGTAACTGGGCACATCACACCATACAAAAACCAGTTATTAATCTTCTTGAGGCTCTCCTAGCTTTCATTTCCCAAACAAACTTATTTATATAACCAAAAACTAAGCCTCATTTACACGCCCCTTCAAAACACCCTCCCCAAAGATTAGTAAAGAATCTCAACAAACTATTTTTAGTGCTATTATGTCTAGATACTAAAAAGGACCCAAACAAACAGCATGAAGAAGACACTGTTCTTTGACATTTAAGCTGCATTTGCAGATGAGGACGTAATGGAAACTGAACTGCAGGCCCATCACAGCCATTCTTTCTACCCTTTAGCCCTGAGAAAAACAGCAATGCATAAAAGGATCGATAAAATACCTCTTGGAAAAAAAGAGTCAGACACAAACACCAAGACACAAACCCACCACTTAGATGCAGCACTCCTATGCTCTGTCCACCCTGAATAAGAATCCCATCCACATAGCTGATAATTTTGCAGTGTTATTGGCGAGTTGGAGATAGATGCTCCCACCTGACATCCCAGAAACATGCCCTTCAGGAAGGGATGTCCCTACGGAGGTCAGCTCCTACCGATCATGGTTTCACATGGGGTCTAGGCACATTCCCAAGCAAACCCAGTTCTCCAGTGTATTGCAAAGCAGGGAGAGGCACCAGTCAGCCCGAGCTGTTGCCTAAAGAACTTTGCTGTAATACGTGTACTGCATCGGACACGTACGAAGAATTATCCTGCACATCGTTGCCAGCAAAGACTCTCTATTTAGACTAAATAACGGCAGCTCCAACCTCTGCTGATACGGGGGAAAGGAATAACAAGATAACTGCTGGCTATTTTTTATTTCAAGTTTAGTGAGTAACCACAACTGAGTGCTTAAAGGAAGGCAGAGACTTGGGCTTTCTACAAATCCCTTATGCTAGGAGGGTATCTCCCCCTCTACCTCCAAAATTAGGTTACTTTGCAGAAATCAGGAGATACCTACCAGCCCTCCTCCCAGAGCACAGGATTGTGCCCAATAAAGGAAGCTGAGCTCTCCTAGAAATTTGATAAAATTTCAAATATGCAGCTCTAGAAAACCATTAACCACATTCTTTAACGTATTTACTGGAAATTACTCCTGAACACCACCTTCTACCCTTGCTCACTCAAATAATGTGTAAGATCAAACCCAGAAAGAGGGAATTTAGGCTAGAGTTGCATCCTCACACGCCAAAGCTAAAAACAAAGCCTCGTCTGCTTATTAAAAGCACCATCAGATACTCTGGCACTTTCTAAAGGATGGGAGATAAACTTCAAGGCCTACTTAACAGTCTCTTATTTAGGAAAAAAAAAAAAAATAAGTTTCAACATCTGAGGTTACCAAAGCTGTTCATGGGTAGCTTACAGCTGCAGATATCTGACTCCACCGAAAACACCGTCAAGTAAGAGCAGAAGTAGATAATCCCAAACTATCTCCAACCTGACTCCTTGTTAGCTACCTATTTCCTTCCTCTGAAGATAAATTAATCTTCTATTAATCACTGGAATATTTGATTCCTGAGGCTATTGGCAATCAGGCTGCTCCATTAATTAATTCTCCGAGTTATTCTGCTTACGTTAAATCCTGGCAGTGGACTATACCCAAGAAAGCCACAAGATGATTTTAAGCTGTGCTGGTGGTGTTTACATCTTTCATAGGTAGGTAACACTTCTCAGCAGCTACAATATTGAGAAACAAGACATGAGAGTATTTTTGGGAACAAGCCTGGCAGGCGCCACACGGTATTCCCAGCACGGATATGTTACAGAGCAGAGGGGGGAAGCATTTGGGAGGGCTACAGCTCCTTCTCCCTCCCCACCCTTCACACCCCCTGCGGCAGACAGGTCGCCCAGACACTCCTTGGAGATCCAGATCGGGAATATATTTACATCCCTTATCAATCTAGAAAAAAAAGAGGCTAAATCTAGCAAAAGCCTTTTGCATGCTACTTTGCAAAGGCATCGGAACATCTCTTAATGCAGAGGATCACCCTTGCATTCTGCACCCACGTCCCTGCGCAGCGTCAGTCAGCACATCCAGATGCTCATCAAGGTCTGTGAGAGCAGGTACCAAACAGAGCCCGCTCCCATATGACCCGAGGGCCAGGCAGGACTCGCAGCAATATCCCAAAACTAATCCCCGCTTCACCATATTAAGGTACCTGTTCATTCCCAACCTACCCACACCACTTTTCTTATCAAACACACTGCCTCTGCCTACGCAACGCTGAGCGGTGGGATCAGAAACTTTCATTTCCCAGTTTCAAGATTTTTTTTGACCAATTACAAACACATAAAGCAAATATTTAGGAAATGTTTTACGAAAAATCAAACCCCATCCCTGCAGCCCTGACATCAAAAATCAGCAGTTATTCTCCTGAGTTTCCTCCAGGGTACAATTCTTGCACACCAAAACCCCCTTAATTTGTCTTCTGATCACAGAAGTACTCAGCAGTCCGGAGGCCCCAGCGTTACACTCTGAAATTTCTCCCTTTTGACTTCTCTGTACTTTGATCATATTTAGCAACTCAAAGCAATACCAGCCAAAACTTTTAACACCAGTGAACACACTGCCTTTGCTGGAGGGTGAAATCCAAGGTGGGCAGCCCTCTCTGCCACTCGGGCATCAACCCATTTGGAGATGATAGAAACGAGTGGGATTTTTTGCAAGCCTCAGGTGAACGGCCCTCACCCAGCGCTGCAACACAAGCAGGTGACAATCCCCATCCCCACACACGAGGGACAAAGTTCAGTCACCCACATTCGGCTGCTCACATCATTTCCAAGCGGCCGGTAATCAGATGATCAGGGGGATTTCCCTTTCTGCTGGCCATCAGTGAAGCAAGGCACAGCCTAACCAAGGGACAGGGTAAGTTACTAATTAAGATGACACTCAAATTCTAGTTAGTGAAGGAATAAGCAATCAATCCAGTTGAAGAGTGCCAATTCAGGGCTGAGGGTTACCTATGACCCTGGACACAGGGCTTCTGCTCCAGATTCGGAGCCCAGCTTCCTACCTGACATTTAATTATTAGTTTAACCAGGTAAATAGACTTGGGTGTCACAAATAGCCTCCTTATTTCTGATTTCCCTCTTCCCTAAAGCCAGATAGGCCACAGGAAAGAAAAACAAGCCATGCATTAAGTCATAGTAGTGTTTACTAACCCGAACTGGGTCTTTGAAGCCTCACGCTTCAATCCTGACTCATAACTTAAAGACAACTCACTCGTCATTCACACACTGGTTTTCCATCTGTAACTCACAGACAAGCAAAACCTTCCCATTTCACAGCCATTTTGAAGATCTAATTAGATAGCAATTAGATAAGACAGATCTAGAGGCCCCGCCGGAGTTCTGCTGCACCAGCATTAACACCGCCATGCCTGCGGGACTCCTGGGGCAGGTGAAGCTGCCGGAGCAGAGGGCACCTGCTTGGCATATGGTCACTTGGGGGGTAGCACGTACCCAGGGAGCTCCTCCTTTTCCTGGCAAGCATGGGGTAATTCTGACACAGAAGACTAAGAGACAAACAGAAGCCACGTTAAAGACATAAAAAAAAAAACCACCAACCAAAAAAAAACCCCTGAGGATCTGTTTTACAGCTACTTGACTGACCAAACCAAAGCAGAAGGTCTGTGTCAGGTTTTTTGGGGGTTTTCCCTCAACCTAATGAGATTTTAGTGCTGCCTGTTTTGTAAGGCAGATCTGCAACAGATAAATTAAGTGACATTATAACTAGGAGGCCACAGCATCTCTGGTCAGCCCAGAACTTGAGATTCTCAGCCTCTTGCTGAGAACCATCTTCTTTAAGACCTCAAGTAGACATTTCCAGCCTAACACCAAAGCCTACACACACAACAAAGGTCCAGCACTGCAAATTTGATGTACTTTCTGTCCTAAAGAACATCCTTGCAGTGGAATATTAAAAAATTACAAGCTGAGAAGCAGGCAAGGTATCTCAGAAGCCCACCATGGATCTCTTGCTACAACTCTACTATTCCCTCAGACATGTGCTGAAGGGTCTAAAAATTAACTCTGGTTTTCAACTGCATAAAGTATTAGGAGAAAAGTATGAATTTTAAGCTGCTCCTTGGCGTCTCTTACGTTTTACTGCATATTCGTCTTGAGTACTGACCATGACTACCAGGTCTCACACCTTCACATTGGGATCCGTCTCGTGACGCCTCAGACCCACACCAAATAAGCTAAAAGTGGAAGAAGAAAATAAGGGAAATCCCTTAAGACAAAAAAAAAGCCCTTTGATGACAGGACCAGGCCAGCTCATACGCCTTTCCTGCACATCATTTTTCTTCTCGCACCTTCAACTGAAGGCTGGGGCAGTTCCCAGGCTCCCTTGCCTGATGACTGCAGCAGGGTTTCAGGCACAGAGAACAGCACGCGCACCTGAAGTCTCTTTCAACTGCTAACCAGTGAGTCGGTCATGCTGCCTGCTCTACAGCGGAGCCTCTTCCTGCCCTCTCTTCCTCTTTTCTCAACCTGCCTACCTCCGGTAGCTTTGATTTCTGTAGCAGCATGGAGAGCATACAGTCCCTGACTGCCTGGGCATCCACTCGGTCCACAAAAAACGAGGTTGGGCTCTCCTCTGCTCCATCCCGCTTAGCCTTTCCGCCTCCTGTGGCCACCAGCAGCGGCAGAGGGTCGCCTTCCTGCCAGGCAGGGTTTGAAAATGACCTTTCTAAACCACGACGGATGCCAGAAGGCAGCTCCTGTCTCTTCTTACGTAAGAACTCCTGCTGCAGATAGCTCGCTTTTCTCATTGCTCCAACTGCTTTTGCAGACATCCAAAACCCCGACAACTGCAAAAGCAGCTGCAAGCGTGGCGGCGGCTCCGCAAGAAACGTCTCTGCTCTGCAGCACAAGCACCACTGAGTTTATGAACACAAATTCTCAGCAGTTTGGACTGGAAAAGGATGTGAGAAAGGACAGGTGATGGAGATTTTTCCTTCTACGGGCTTTAAAAGAACACCTAAAAGGTGTTCCTAAAGGTGTACCTAAAAGGTACAAGCTAAAAGGACAAAGAGGAAAGACAACCAATGGCTGGGACTTGAGCACCCTACAAATTTAAACCATTACTCAAGGCCATCAGCTCCCGAGACACAAGCTATGTCCCTTCATGGAACGATTTAACGAGCGCCGGAATTAACTCCGCCACCCGGTGCGAGGCTTCCTATGACTGCAGTCTCACGGCACTGGCAAGAGGAGAGGGCGAGCGCTCCGCTTACGCTGCCAGCCTGACGCTGGCATCTCCCAGGCCACTTGGCGAGGGCATTGAGTTACAGGGTCTATTTTACTCCCTCTTTCTGGCCAGCCGTAACCCAATCTCCTGACCAGAATCAAATTCGGTCTTCTCACCAAGTCATTGTTCTGCCCTCTAATCATTAACGAGTCCGCTGATCTTATTAAAACAGGAGTGCAACTGGCAGAGACAATTTCCTTTCTCTAGTCATGCTGTTGTGAATACCCCGCAGATCACCCGCCCACACTCCTGCTAAAATAATGATTTTATTTTGCAAGCGCAACACGCAGAAGTGCTTCAGAGTCTCACAGCATGAGAGACGTGATGAAAACTTCAGCTATTGAGCTGGCTATTAAAAGCAGGTGAGAACTTAAGCTACAACACTGAAAGCTGCGCTAGGCCATGCTAAGGCTTCCCACGTTTTGCCCTAATGAAGAAGCACGTTCATCTCAAGTGAGGGGGAGAAAGGGCTTCTGATGTTAACCCCCAGATCCCCTGCTACACCCCACAAGACACAGCCCACCCGCCTCTCCCCAGAGGCCCTGCGAGGGCTAACGTGACGCCGGGGAGGCACGCTTTGTCAGAGCCCCTCAGCAGAGGGAGCAAGCTACCCGCCATCCTCCCAGCACCTACCGCATGCTCCCCGGCGGCAGGAGCTTTGTTCCGGGCTCGGCTGCGACCCGCACTGACCACCCGCTGCCGCCCTGCCCCACAGGGCCGGGGTGAGGTAGGGGGGGGAGAGAGGCGGGTTTGGAGACCGAGGAGAGAACGGGGGCCGAAGAACGGGCAGGAAGCAGCTCCCTGCGGCAGCACCGGACCCACAGGATGGAGAGGAGGCGAGAGAGAGGGGCTGGGGCCGCGCCACAGCCCCCCACACCGAGCGAGGCCGCGGTCCCTTTAAGAGGCCTAGCAGGCACTCCGGCCCGCCGCGCCCCACCGCCTCCTCGAGCACCGCCAGCGCCACCTTCCCCCTCTCCCCCTGCCGACCCCCGGCCCGCCCGCGCCGCCCCAAGTAGCCGCCCTCACCCCGCTGTCGGCCGCCTCCTCCCAGCTCTCGGCGACCTCCTCATCTTCCATTTTAATTCCCCTCCGCCGCCGCCGCCGCCAGCCCGAGCCCCGCGCATGCGCGCGACTCCCCCCCCAACTCCCCCCGCGCGCCTGCGCCGCCACCGCCTACCGGCGTGCGAGCAGTGCGCGTGCGCCGCGCGCCGCTGCGGGCGGCCACGTGCTGCAGGCGGCGGGGGGCGGGGGGAGCAGCGCGCCCCCTGGTGGGCGGGAGGACCGGCCGCAGGACCCGCGGGGGGGGCACACGCGTGTGCGTTGCATTTGCACACTCACTCTTGCACACACAGACACTCTCACTCTTGCACACACACACACGGCTTCTCACAGCCCAGGCCAAGCCCCAGCAGGGCAGGAAGGGCGGCAGCAGCACGGAGGGATCCACGCTCCAATGGCTCGGCGAGTTTGGGGGCATTTTGCCTTAATTTGGAGGTTCTTGACCAAAACACCCAGCCAGTTTTTAGCAAATCTTGTCACGAACCCAACCGTCCCTCCCGCAGGCTTTGAGGTGTCTGTGTGTCCTTCCATCACCCCAATTTATCTCTCTTTTCATCTAAGCCCTCCGCTACTCTGAAATCTCCGGAGGGGCAGCAGGGCCCACTTCAGCTCTGACCTTTAAAAACAGCTAGATTTCCCAAAAAAATAAAACTAATTTATTAGGTTTATCTCCTTCATACCTGGGATATTCATCACACCAATGTATTACTCTGGGTTCTGAGCGATACAAAGGCATCGGGGGTGAGGGGTGCGTTTGCTCGCTGCAAAATTAAACCACCGCTTCCAGCATCCTAAAAAAAAAAACAAACCCAACATTCGGACAAGGAGTTAGAGAAACTGCCCTTAAATCCTTCAGTTTTCCCCCAAACGCTACCTGGGAGCTGCAGCTTGCCACCAGATGGCGACGGGCTTCTTAGAAAAAAAAAAATAATAATTACTCCAGCTCAGAGAAATCCTGACCGAATGGCTGGGGTTTGCCCCCTCCGCAGCCCCCTCTCCTCTGCCAACCCCAAAACCCGGGCAGGGACCCGCCGGGCACCCTCGCAGCCGAGTTTTGGGGGGTTGTCTATCTAAAGTGGGGCTGTTAGTGGGGTGTACAGCACTCAGGGGGGATTTATATCCTCGGATTTCCACTTTTTTGGCACCCTGGAGGGGATGTTGCCACCCCGAGATCAAACATCCCCTCCCCAGGGTGGCACGGGGCTCAGGGGAGTGGGAGGAAAGGGTGCAGCCGCCTCGGGCTGTTCCGACCCATCCTCCAGGGTTTTTTTCCAGGAGGAAACAGGAACTGTGTTTTCCAGCAGGCAGTGCCCGGCATTGTTGGCTCGATCCGCAGCACATTCAGCTTCCCAGCATCGTTATTCTTGGATGCTTCCCTCCATCCTGCCGGTTTTGCCCACGCTATAAGAAATCCCATTCCCGTCCATGGCGCTCCTGCTTGAGACCGAGCGCCCCACAAAACCTTGCTGGAGCATCGTGTATCTTTGGGAATGTGATCTTAATGGTTGCACGCACACACACACACACACAAAAACGCTGGGTTACTTACGGGCTTGTGGACGAATTCGACGTCTCCTTTCAGGTAATCCCAGCCCTTTACAAGGCAACTAGGGCATCCGATTTGGCATGGCACAGCGTCCAGGGTGCTGAGCAGCATCCTCTGTGGTAGACGCGGGTCTGCGGAAGACAGAGAGGATGGTGCCCCTTCCCCAGAGGAACAATGTCATCCCACAACTCGGCAGCACGTCAAAATGCAGACCCGGTGTGCCCAGACATACGTACCCACGCGGGGAAAGGCTCCAGAAGCACCGAGGGCTCCCTCCTTTCCTCAGCTCTGTGGTGAAATCGGCACCTGCTGTCCCCCAGGGGTGAAGACAGATCCCCTCTCCTCTCCCTGTTGGGCCTCGTCCCCTGCCTCAGAAGGCAGCAAGGCCTCGGGGGAGAGGCAGTGCCATGGCGGGGCCATGGTGGGCAGCGAGGGAAGCCCTGACCCTGTGGGCAGGGAGGCTCCCCGGGCCCCAGTCGTGCCTCCTCGGGCTGTGGCTGAGGCGATGAGCCCGGGAAAGGGTGAGGCGTGAGGAGAAGGGCGGCGGCCGAGGCCTGAGAGGCAGCCGGGGAGGCGAGGGGAGCCGCCCTGCCACCTTCTCCTCAGAACCGACCTCCCCAACATGGCGGCCTCGCCCGCCCGCCCGCCCGCCTCTTCCAACATGGCGGCGGGGAGGTGCGCGTGCCCCTGGCCAGACCCTCCAAACATGGCGGCCTCCCCCTGCCGCGAAACGTCCCCAGCGCTCCGTAGGGTGGACCTTCTCATCATGGCGCCCGCCGCCACGTGACCCTCTCCCCCCCTTCCTCCCCGGTCATGTGACGCGGGGCCGGCCCCGCGCCTGCGCAGTGCTCTCTCCCCGCGGCCGGAGCGGCGGCGGCGGCGGCGGCGGCGGCGGGGAGGGAAGATGGCGGCGCCGGGGCCAGCCGTCACCCGGGAGACGCGGCGGCCCCGCCGCCTGCAGCCCTGAGGGCCCGGGCCCGGCCGCGGCGGGCGGTGAGCCGGCGGCAGGTGAGCGGCCCGGCGGCGCGGCCTCCCCCGGGGGCGGGGAAGGAGGGGGGCCGGCGGTGGGCAGCGCCCCTTCCCTGGGGAGCGGGGCGGCGGGCCAGGCCTCGCCTGGGGGGACCCACCCATTTGGGGGCTTGAGCCTCTCTTTTTTCCCCCGCTTATCTCTTTTTGGGGGGGTCCCCACTGAGGGCAGAGCTCCCCCGGCGTGTTGTAGCCCCACCACCCCGAGGGTTGCTCGGCCCTGGGAGGGGAGGGAGGCCCCTTCCCTGCCCGCCGAGGGCAGCGGCAGCCCCGGGGGGGGTGGTGGAGGGAAGGCGAAGGCAGCCCCGTGGTCTTCCTCAGCGCCGGGGTGGGCAAAACCTACCCTACCGCCCCCCCACCCCCCCCCCAAAAAAAAAAACCCCAAAACCCTAGGTTTAGCCCCAAAAATCAGTGGTGTGGTTGTGCAGGGCCACGACACAGGCTGGCAGTGAGGGGGAGACGGGTGTGAGGAGGCTGCGGGGGGCTGCGGCTGCTCCCCAAGGCTCACGTCTCCTACGTGTAAAAACAAAGGTGAGGCTCAGTCTCCAGTTATTCTCCATATAGCTCCACGTCTCGACTCCCATCTCCGTTCGTGCCTCGCGTGCTGCTCATCCTATGTGCATACATGTATATATATATACTTGTTTTGGTCCTGAACACCTTGTATTAAATCAGTAGTGGTGGCGAGCTTGGTATTTATTAGGATTTAGGGTGTTACTCCCTATTGTCTTCGCTGATAATCTCTCGTCGGTGGTTTGATAGGGGGCTTTATTTATTACCGGTTTTTTGGCACAACGGGGCTGGGCTGGGCAGACACTGCAGGGGCTCGCCTCGATGCACAGGTCTCACTCGGGAGGATTATCTCATGCTGCCTGCAAGATGCTGCCCAAACCTCTCCAGGGTGAAGCGTCTTGCTTCAAGCCTGTTTGCATTTTCAAATTGGGGAGGGCATTTCTTAGGAGCCAGAAGAGCAGGAGCAGAGCCTTGGTATCTCGCTGTTAATAATCTAAACTCTAATTAACGCTGGGAGGAAGAACAAAAGAGAAGTCGTGCAAACTGAGAGGCTTGTCTGCAGTACGGTGAATCAATTCGTTATGTGGGCACTGTGTTCTGCTTGTAAGATAACCCGGTTGATCACCGGGGATGTCGTTTGTATTAAAATGGCTTTAATTATCACTGGTGAGACTGGCTCATGCTGCAGGTCACCAGCTGGAAGTCTTCCCCTTCGCTAAAGGGGACGTGAATTAAAATAAATTACATTGGAGAGGCCGCTGACCTAAATTTGTAACCTGGGTGTAACGACGTCTTTACCCACCCTGCCCTTCAACGAAGGAGCCACCTTCTGCCGTTGCGTAGCAGCCCGAAGCCTGAATCGATCCTCTGCCTCGCAGGTGGCCTCGTGAAGCCCCAAATCAGAGATGACACTGCAGTGTCCTAACGAACTGCTTTATATCGTAACGCGGTGGTCGCAGACCAGGCTGGGCCCTTCTGGAGAGCCAAATCTCTGAGCTGGACATTAATTCAGAGTTAAGAGGGACTCGCTGTTATTTCCTCCTTTCCGTAGCCCTGAGTGTTCCCACCACCATCTCTCCTTCCTTTTCCTTCCGTTCATGCCGGAGAAAGGCCACATATCCATGGCTTTCCCTTAGGTTGTGTTCCTAAGGTTTGCCTGGGGCCGGTCTTTCCCTGGTGTCACAGCTGGGAGAGGAAAGAGCAAGATCCTGGGCAGGATTCCGGGCTATTTCCAAAGCAGGGTGACACTTCTCTTGCAGAGGAAAAAATTCCAGTTGTCCCTTCATCAGGCTACAATCCTGTTCATCAGGGCTTTTGTATCTGCGTGCTTCTAGCAGAAGCAGAATCGCATCCAGCAGTTGTTTTCGCATAGCGAAGATGTTTTGTGCGTGTTTTTCCTGCTGTGTTACCTGGTGTTTTAACTGACGGGTGGCTCCTCCCAAGCAGCATTTTTTTCCACGGAGGCAAGTGAAACACTTGGGTTTGAAAGGCACCGTACGGTTTTATTATTGCGCTGGTGTACAGACCTCTGCTGGTTTACTCGTGTGGACTTTTAAAGGCAGTATGTGTCATTTTAAATTTTACTTTGAGTTTACTACAGCCTTTAGTCTCTGGGACTCAAATTTTCTCGGTGTTTGGGTGTCGGAGAAGCCCTAGAAGAAATCTCGCCCGCAGAGCAAATGGTGTTGTCCTGCCTATGGTTGGTATAAAGATCGGGATGGTTTATTGCTGCTGTTGAATGTGTGTTACCTTTGACTTGGGGATTTCAAGCCACTGGTATTGCTGGCTGCTGCATCAGGTACCTTCTGAAGGGGGGGGTGTTCATTCCCAAGGATAGCAGGGATGTGCTCAACTGTCCTGTCCTTAATTTCAGGAAATTTAATGTACATAGTCTTCACGGCTAACAGAAGGTGTGACACCAGCTGTAGCTTTGGAGTGGGAGGATGGGGATGGTCTGTACTCTGTGTGTTCCCGGCACACGACTGATTTTTTAAAGTTCTGTTTTCAGGGTTCCAAGAAGGCGTTGGGTTTCGGCGCAGCCTGTTTCGCCTGCTGCCGATTCCAGCCGCTTCCACAGGATGTGAGCGAGTGTTGCTGGAAAAGGCTTCCCACTCTCTGTATAAACAGAGCTGCGCCTCTGAGGGAAGTTATTTTTCCCTGTGTATTTAGTCATGGCAGGCTTTGTTGTAAAACATTGATTCAGGCTTTGCCCTAACAAATTTTCAGAAGGTTGAACATAAATAAGCGTCAAGCCCTTGGCTTTTGAAAGGCAGCATTGCGTGGGGAAGTCTGCGGGGGCTTATAAAAGGTGTTAGAGCCAGAGCTAGGCTCGGATTCAGTCCAAATCTGGATAAAAGCCTGTGAAAAGAGGACTCTGGTGGCTCTGATAATGTGCTTTCTGCAGGTAAGAGCTCCTTTTGGAGTGCATTTTCTGACCTGAGTGGGACCGTCTGCAGTTGGTGACGTTCCCGAGAGATGCATCAAGGTATCTGGGCTGTGCTGCCAAGCGGCTAATGCAGCTTTTTGATGTAGCTTAGAAATTCAGGTCAAGATCCATTTCGAACTCGCTTGTGGCTTAGATTAAAGGGGAGCAGGGTGACACAGCCGCATCGAAAACTGTGGCTTGTGTTGAGCAAGATGCAGAAAACGTGGACTTTGCCTTCAGGAGCTTGCTATTTCAAGAGCTGCAAATGTTCTCCTAGAGCTTCGGTTCATTCGCGTCGCATCGTGCTGCGCGCTGTATTCGCTTCCCCATTTCTATGGCAATTTTTAAGATATTATCTTTGCCAGCTGAACACCTACTGAAACATCTGTGACTTACAATGTTGGTTTCCCCCCTACTTAACTGAGTTTAGGCAACAGTGATTTGCAGCTGAGACACGCTGTATCTCTTCGTACATTTCAGACTCATTTTGAAACGCTTGCCTGGCTTATTTTGTTCTGTGCTTGTGCAAATTTTGCGATAGCGTGGGCTTTTGAGGGCTTAAGGTACGTTGGTAGAGCTACTTGAATTTATTTGGGGCTTCTCGGTAGGTTAATATTGGTGTGCTGCGGTAACGCTCCCTTCCGCCGCTGGTCTTGTCAAACCTCAGATCGGCGGTGACAGATCGTCGGCGCTCTGAGATGTGTTTAAGGACACCCCAGGTCTCCACGGCAAGTCGTGTTTGGTGAAAAACTGTTTTTATTTTGAGTCGGTTGCGAAGGGAGGATGTTAGGAGGTGTCTTGCTGCCGGGCTGCTTCCTACCAGAGGTGTAAAAGCAAGAGGCTGTCGCCGAATGCTTCAGATCTTTGCCAAAAAATACATTATAACCTTAGCAAAATGTGTATTTTGTGGTATACGTTCTGCGTAAGCAGAGCTCCTTGTAAAGCTGCAGAAATCCTTGCTCTTGCCGTTACTGACTGTACGGTCTGACACATTTCAATGGGCAAAAGATCATCTCTGGTTTACTGAGCGATTTCGGGTTTTCCAGATGAAAAGCAGTTCATAGATGTCAAAATCTTGTTGTTAAGTCGGGGTGACTGTGGGAAGAAACTGTCCATCCCGAAACTTTTTTTACGTTGGGGAATCTGTGAGACGTATTAATTTTTAGGGCTGGCTTTTTATCATACTGCAATGATACGAGCGATTTAGTTCTGCTTTAACAAAGGACGGCGAATCCCTTCAGTGCAGTTACCCTCGTGGTGAGTGTTCAGAGGAGGGTCCTGAGTGTCGGGGGGGTACTAAGTCTATTAAAAAAGCGTCGCTCTGCAAAAGTCAAACATTTTCAGTGAATCTCTGGTTTTTTCTTGTCATCGGTATCAGCTACGCGTCGGATCCTTTGCCAGCATGCGAAGGCGCCTGCCCAAAGCACCTTAAACAGCAAAACCGAATAGCAGCTACTCCTGTACCATTGTTGTCACATCCATTCTGCAATTATTTAGTTCAGTTCCTCTGTCGAGCAGCCACCTTTAATCTCTCCGGTTGAATTGCTGCTCTTCCTGCATTTGTTTTTAGGCCGCCTGTTTTCTTTCCCTGTCGCAACCGCTGCCGGGGGCTCCTGCACACCTCCCGGAGCCGTTCTGGGGACACGCACACACGTTGGAGCTTGTGGGGGGGACACGTGGGATGCTTTAGCCCCTCTGAACCTCATTCTTGGATGCTGTGAAATCCCAGGGTTTCCTAATACATGGTTTGCCCCGCTCAGTACGATGCCAGGCTGTGCTTATCAGGTAGAAGGGGGTGCCCTTGTTTGGGATCTTAACGAAGGGAGACCTTGGGCTGCTGGAGGAAGCTGAATTTTTGGTTAAGAGGCAGGGATGAATTTGAAATGAGCACAGTTTCCCTGAATTTTTCTTTGCTTCTCAACATAATGTGGATTAGACTTCTAATTTATGTCTTCTCTTTCATAGTATTTAATATTTTTAAGCCTCACTAAACAACTAGGCTCAAGATACGGCGTATAGGATAGAAAGATAACCCTTGCTCTTCCCATCACGCGTCCCAAACTTGTGATGCATTTGCTTCTCAATGCATTGCCTTTCTCACTACCTGGGGAATAAAAAAGTCCCATAAAAAGGAAGGCAAGCTCTCAAAATGTGCGGCAACAGCAGCAAATCCTCATCCAGCCTGTTGGGTGGGTCAAACTAGCTCTCGTGAAATCGATTTTTTTTTTTAAACGGAATTGCTGGGTTGTATTTTCCTGTAGGTGGCTCGGTTGCTTGCGAGGTCTCCTCGGTGGTGTTGCGGGTGCCGTTTGCCACCCCTCGGGCCGAGGTGGGTGGGTCTGCCCTGCGGATTCAGCCCGATCTCTTTGTCCTTTAAAGCCTTAAAGTGTCGGAGGGGATGTGGAGCAGTCCTTCCCGTTTTATAATGCTAGGGTTGCAATCGCCGCCACCCTACGGGCTGTTTTCCACGCTCATGTCGCTGAAGAAGAAAGTATTTCTCCTTCCCTTCCCATCCGTTTTACCTCCTGAAAGATCCTCTGTTGCTCACTTTAAATGACACCGCTGTTTGCTGGGAGCTGGTTGGGATTTTTCCCTGCCAAGACGCTAGTTTATGGGAGAAATGTGTTTAGCAGAAGCTTTAGCGCTGGGAGAAGAGCTCACCCAATGCTCGCTGCCAACACCATATTGACAGGGAATCAAAGGGACGCTGTCTAGGCTGCGGGTCACCGAGCTAATGACAGCTCCGCGGGATTGTGAGCGAGGAGAAGACACGCTGCCTCCGAGTCAGTCCCGCCTTGAAGCCGGCGTTTGCCTCTTTGCTGGGCTCCAGCGATGCCCTTCGACACATGCCTCTCGTGCTTGTGGACCCGTAGGCACCGTTCTTCTCTCCATCCGCATTGCGCAGCGCGACGAGGGGGTACGTAGTCTTACATTTGCAGAGACTGGCGGGTGTTTGCCCTCCTTAGTTAATATCTTCTGCTAAAAAAACCCCAGTGATTAATTCAGCCACGTTCTGAATTTATACGCTCAAGCCCTCCTCATGGGTGTCGAGGCAAGCGCTTAAGCTCTGTGCTTGCTTTTCATAAATCTTATTCTTTTCCATCACCCTTTTTTGTTTTCATTAGCGTATCTTTGTTTCCAGCTCGCCCGTCAAAAATAAAACAGAGCTCTTGGCGCTATCTGCATATTCATCTTAACTCGGGAGAGGCGGTAGCCTCATTTATTCGGTGCAGGTCAGGGAGCCAGAAACCTCCGGTATTGTAATCCCAGCGCTGTCGAGGGCTTGCTTGACCTCGGCTTCTCGGCGCTTTTGTTCCTTTACCTATAAAATGGGGTTAATTACCGCTGTGGCGCTTAAAGCCAGGCCGATGCTGCGCTTTTTGTAATGCGTGTAGGTGTTCAAGGTTGCATCGGGCAGGTACGTGGCCAGAGAGTTTTCTGGCCAGGTGTATCTCTTTTGATGTAAACTCCTTTTTCTTTTTTTTTTTTTCCCCACCATTGAGAGAGAGAACGTATTTTCTATATTGTTGCAATCGCTGTTTAGCAAACAGACCTGCCTTTAAATTCTCTTTGGTGTGATCCAGCCCTGCTCCTGGGCAATATTTGCTAGATGGTTAACTCCACAGTTGGCAGCTTTCATCAAAGGCTTTGCACCGGGGGTTACACCAACTAGTTTGAAGGTGGCATACAAATGTATTTGATGCGATTAGACATCACGAAAACACACTTTTGGTGCGTGAGACACGCAGTACGTGTTACGGCCGAGCAGCTCATCTGCTAGGAGTTAACAATCGGGGGGGAGAGCATCGTTTGCAGTGCTCGTACACGCTGATAACGTCTGTGTCGAGATGGTATTAGATATCTTGGTACCCTGCTTGCTCGCAGAGAGAAAACCATTGCATCAGCGCGCTGCTGCGAAGTCAGCAGTCCGTCTGCAAGCTGTGGATATCGATTTAAATTAAACCTTGGCTACCCATCTACACTAATACGTGGCTTTTTCCAGTGCATCCTTCTGTTTCTGACCTGGAAGTCAGTGCCCTTGAGCTCGTCTTCGCTTCAGATGAAATGTCTCAGGGCTCCTCGTGACTTATATTTCTTAGTCAGTAGAGGAGCGTTGTGGTTCATGAATTTAGGCTGCAGAATAACTTTCTTTATTGCAAAAATGAAATTCTTTCACACCCTTCCTCCTTCACGTGCGTGTGCTAAGGCAAAGACCAGGCCGCTGGGGGGGAACCAGAGGCTTGAATGTGAGCGCAACGACAAGTTGCCCCGTTGGTAAACTCTGACCTTGACCTAGTCTTTACTTAACTTAGTTTTCCTGAGCGCTAAAACTTCATTCTTCGTTCCTGAAGCCAAACGTAAAGCCTGAATTTTGCGGCGGGGTTGGAAACCGAACTCTTGACCGCTTGTCCTTCTGCTTAACGCAACAAGAGATGGCTGGATTTACATGGGCAGCGTTGCAGCAGGGGTATTGACACTGGTGATTTATGTCTCTTGAAGTGCTGGTATATTCTGAAGAAGCTGTGTGGAGCCTCTCGAGGGGCTTTGCCGGGGTTGTTTTTTGGGAAACAAGGCTTTCGTAGTTTGTTTTTCCCTCCCACGCTAATTCCTGATCCTATTGCCCCTTTCTGCCTGATTCAACGGAAGGATAAGAGTCTCAAAAATCCTGAGTTCTCTCAAGTTTCACAGGAAAGAGCCCGTCGAAGGCAAGAAGGCTCAAAATCCTGGAGACCAGAGGAGCTCCCGGGGAGGAAAAAGCTCTGACTCCCCCAAGCCCGATTGCTGCGGGCGGCAGAGGCTCACCCACCGGCCGTGCAGCGGTAGGAAATGACATTTTGCTGCTTCCCGAGCCGCCTGTTTTGCTGGCTGGGCTGGAGGAGGTGGATGTGATCCAGGGCTTTCCTGGCCAAGGAAGTCGTGCGCCGGGTCGGACTCTGACACTCGCCGCGGGCTGCTTTCCTGTGGCAGCGTTTGCTTGACACGTGGGCACCGCGGGGACTGCGGTTTCCTCCGTGTGGGCAGCAGTTTAGTGGGAATTGTGCTGGGAGCAGCTGTTTGGATTCATCGGGTTACGTTCTGCAAAGAAAAGAGTTTATTTAAAAAAAAAAATAAATAAAAAATCCTAACCACACCGAATAAACATCTAATGCAGTCAGTTAAAAAAATCAGGAATGAAGTGGCCCAACGTGTTTGGGTACCTCCTAGTTTTGTTAGCAAACCCTTCTCCAGGATGTTTCCGTGCTTTACCTGTAATTATTTTGCCTGAGCAGGTTTTCTGGGCTGTTCGGCCATCGAAATGGGCATTGGGCTGGATGGAAAAGTAAATACAGAAATGATGTTTCCGAGTTGTGTTTTCAGGCTTATTTTTCGTACAGTCAAAGCTAGGCTGGTTTTTACGTCAGCAGTCCGTGTCTTCCTCGTGGTTCGGCTGTAAATTCGCCTTCGTTTGCCTGAAACCTTTATACAGATTAACTAATTTTAGTGGCTTTGGTAGGTTGAAGAGATGCCTGTAGAAAGTAAGGAGTGCTGTGTCATTTTTCCAGGCTGTCCTCAAAACAATTAATTTAAGCGCAGCTTTCCAAGCGCTGCCACGAGCTCCAGACCTGCTGCGCTATCTTAACGAAGGCGGGAGGTGACAGTTATTTCCAGGATCTGCCGTTATGCGTTCGCTTGGCGTTACGGAGCGGGAATTCTTACTGATGAATCATCGCAGGCAGGTTTGGATAGGTACCGAAAATCGCATCCCATGTTTTTGATCCAGACAGGTGCTGCGCAAACTTGTTTATCCTCAAACGGCGAATGTTACAGCCGGCGAAGCATCTGCACATCTTTCGTAAAATCCTCTATTTTCAAGTCTCGAAGCCTTATATTTGCCTGTTTAGGGGTCGCTCTCGTTTTTTGGCTAGCGTGCAGTTTTGCCTTCATTTTGAAATGAATCATGGTTATTTGTTTTGCTAGAAAAAGTTCAGGCGAGAATAATTTTAATTAACGGCTTGCAGGGAGCCAGTAGAGGGAGTGTGTGAGCCCGAAATAATACTTATTTCCATCTCTCTGGAATTCAGAGGGATTTCAGGAGAGGAGATGGATCGCCAAGAGCAAACCTAGATGCAGTCCGGTCGATTTTTGCACATTTTGTTTTCAAAACAGGCCAAATCTGGGTCTGAGTTCCTAGAATGACCCTTTCTGCGCCTGGAAAATCCCAGCTAGGGTTGATATTCAGGGATAGGGGGATCCCCCCCGCTATCCATAGGGATGGAACGTTGTTGAGCGATTACTGAGATCCCCGAGTTGGAGACGTGGATGTGGAGGCTGGAATTTCTATCAGGGAAACCCAAAGAGCACGGTGCCCTATGTGTAGATGCCTGGCCCTTCCAGATTATCTTTTTAACCTAAGGATAAATGTATTTAATGCCGAGTGTGATTAAACCGGGGCCTCTTTGGCCAACCGTGTGCTTGTGACCTCAAGCAGTACCTAAATAATTAATACGTAACAGCTTCTTCTGGGGCGTTAGTGCTTATCAAGCCAGACTTCAACGGGTTTTAAGCAACTTAAGCTGGTTTAAGGGGAATAACGCTGTCAAAAGAAACTAGAAAGTCTCCAAATCCCATTTGTTCTGGATGCATTTGGGGGGTTTTGTCGGTTGTTGGAGATCTCGGCTTGTTTAGCAGCGTTCTGCAGGGATATCTCCCGAACTGTACGCTAACAACAAGTATATAAAATATTTGCTGCCTAGCTCTGTATTCCTGTATAAATCCAGAATAAACCTCAATTTTTTTCTTCCTCATTTTCAGTGCTTTAATTCTGTAGGAAGATAGATTAGGCAGAATTTATTTTTAGGTTGCTGTGCTGTTTGTGCGATAATAAATCTCGCTGCATAATGTTATCTTACTACTTTTGGGGTTGGTTTTTTTTTTTTCCTGAAAACTTAGAATAAAGATGAGCAGGAATGTGAAATAGCGGAGGGTCAGCTCGCCGTTGTCGGGGTGGGAGGGTTTTCTGGTAACTCTCTAAACCTTTTTATTACGACCGTATCAATTAAAATCCAGTTGTAATCGTGCTGTTTTGTTACGGTATGGTGCGGGTCCTGTAATTTTGAGTGAGCCTCTATAAAATTACTGGTTTATCAGGCGAAACACGCGGCAGGGAGGTAGTACCGAAAGGTGCGTATTTGAATTTTCAGGCTTGCAGCTGGAATTCAGGAAACCTTTATTTTCATGGGCGAAGTTAGGTCTTGTATGAAAGAAAAAGAAAGAAAGAAAAAAAAAACCAAATCCACACCAATTTCCTGTCGAAAGGCGACTAAAGGGAAAAAGCTTGTGCTTCAAAGAACTCGGAATTGCCTGTTTCGCAGGGCTGAGAAGAAAAGCCTGGCGCAGGTGTCCCCGAGGTCCCGCTCCTCCGCCTGGGCGCCGCGCTCCAGGGCAGCGCAAGGCAGGATATTGCTCATCGTTCCGTTTCCCAGGGGCTTTGTGTTCTCTTTCTTGACTAAAACCTGCTTCTTTTTTTTTTTTTTTAATTATTTTCCAGTCTTGAATTTCTCTAGCAGTTGATTTTTCAAATGGATCGGCTCTGACCGGTGCAAGTTTTGAGGGGCTGGAGTCGTCTTATTTAATGGTGTTTATCCATACACCAAATCCCGTGGCTCCCGCAGACCTTTTCCTCCCTGTGCTCTCGCTGTCATAAAATAATGTGCTTCTACCTAGGAAATAGTCCTTTATTTTTCCTCTTATATCGCTAGAAAAGGGCTCGCAGCTTCTGTAGGGCAACCGATAGCAGCAAAAGCCGAACTGGAGGCGGGGGTGCTGCCATTGAAGTGGCACGGCTGCGTGAGAGAAACAAGAAAATATGCAAAAATAATCCTTCCCGGTACAGATAGGAATTTTTTTATTTTTTTTTTCCAAGGAAGCAGCCCGAGACTTATTATTAAATGTGTCTGTCTGATGGAATAGGCTTTTTTTTTTTTTTTTTTTAAACTGGGCAAAAGAATAAGCCTAAAAGGTCTAAATGTCTCCCGAAATGCTACCCTGCCGTGCCGATGGGGCTGCTGACAAGCAGAATAAGCAGTTGCATGGTATGAGGAAGAGTCTGGAGCGCGTTAGAGGCAGTTGCTTGCTGTCTTCCACCCCTAAATTAACGCCGATTGCCAAGTGCAATTAATTGTTCTGTTCTGCAGAGTCCCTTTCTCCTTCCAGCCGGGGCTGGGTCCTTTCACACACCTTCAGTATTTTTTTTGTATTTTTTTTTTTTCCCTCCCGGGTGAGAACCTAGCTTCTACGGTTATGTTTTGGGAGAGAGAGTTTTTCGGTGGCATGTGAAAATGAGCATTCCCTTATGACTAATGTGGTCTGACTCAGTACTATTACACAGCCTCTTATTTTCATTCAAGATCTTTCCCTTGGAGGCTTTTTTTTTTCCTCCTAAAATCAGTTGACTTTTTTTTTTTTAAAAAAAAAAAAAAACAAACCCCAAACACAAAAAAACAAACCCAGGTCAAAAACCCTGCGGGATCGGGCACTTCTTAAACCAGCTGAGAGTGGCGGAGAAGAGGAGGGAGCTCGGGATGGGAACCACTGATGCCACCCACGCCTGTGAATTGGGGTCGGTGGGACCGGCAGAGGTGCCTGCAGGTAGGAAAACCTTCCTGGGGCGCGGGGGGGTTTGCGGGAGCAGGCTGCCGGCTGCCTGGTGTCGCTACCGGCCTTCTAGAAATCCTTCAACCCGGTGGTTTTTTCCCCCCCGCCTGCATTTAATATTCCTCATCTTGTTTGTTCCGCTGCAGCGGATAATTAACTTTAGCGGAATAAATAGCAGGTTCTTCAATAATTTCAGGAGGGGAGAGAGGGAAAATTGAAGTGCTCTGAAAGGAGGAAAAGACTTATAAAGTGTTTTGCCAGCTGGCAGAGACACAGCTTTTAGGAAGGGCCAGGCAAATTTGATCAGCGCTGGCAGAGCTCTGTTTCGATTGCCCTTCTAGCGTTTCTTTACGTGTTATTTTAAGCGGTTGCGATCCCTCCTTGGTAGGGCTTTAGGCTAATTTCTGAATGCCGTAAAACCTTTCTGTTGCTGGAATAGAGGGGCAATTCTTCCGGAGCAGGAGGGCTGTAGGGTGCAAAAATGCAATATGATGCATAAAGGGGCTTGTGTTGGCCTTCGCAGCAGTCGATCCAAGCAGAAAGTGACTCTTGGATCCGTCCGGGCAAGTTAATTGAATTGCAGGTACTTTTGGACGAGACGCGACTGCTTAAATCCCTTTACTGCGGCTTTTTGAGTGCTCGGAGATTAATTTTAGCCTGCGTACAAACCGAAGCTCGGTTCAATGCGAGCAGAGAGCCAGCATGAGTGAGAAAGCACCTACTGCGTCCCCCCGAAATGCAAACAGGACAGAAACGCTCCCTTCTGCCCATGGAATAACTAGTCAAAACACCGGCATGGGATTTTCTCCTGTGGATCTGCTGGATAATTGGTAATAGAAGCTGGCTGGGATGTGTTAGCTCCCTATTACCAACTGCCTGGCTTTCTTTAGCCTTTTCCCTTTTTTTTTTTTTGATGTTGGCGCAGGGTTATAGGAAGGGCTTTTTCTGCTTTGCAATCCGGGGGTGGTTATTCCCAGCCCGCTGTTCCCGTGCCGTAAGAGCAAAAGCTGCGTCCAGGGCAGGTCAAGCTTGAAGGGTTATTTTGACGGCGGCGTGCCTTTTGGGAGTTGAGTTTATTGCTGGTCTTGTTTTCCTGAAGAAAAATAACACGGCGTGGGTGTGAAAGCTTGGAGGACGGTTATTTCTTACCCTCAAACGTTTAGAAATCGAGGAGCTAGCACAGCGAATGCGTTTGAATATTTATAATATTGTCAAGTGGTGTGGTAAGAACAGACAAAAGTTGGTGCAGCTTCTCCATCCCCTGATCTCACAAGCACGTGCTATCGGGAGGCATCGAGGGGTTTCCCTGCTCCTCCTGCCTCTTTAAAACGGGCCTCGGAGATGCTTTTCTAACCCCCGAGCTGTTTTGTGCCTGTGATTAACTTGCTGTCTTGTGTTCTTCCCGAGCCTGCCCCAGAGGATCAAAATTGGGATTTAATAATTGGAAAAAAAAAACCCCTTGCTAGCCGGGCGTGCGTTCCTGCACTTCTCAGCCGACTTCCTCCAGCAGGTTTTGGACATTATTTAAAGGGTAAATAAAAGCTGTTGGGGAAACACATAATCTTTGCTTCTAAACCTTAGCAACACAACAGATGTCTTGTGCGAACCTGTCGAGCCGAGGCTTATGTTCGCCGTTGTCACCCGCAGGTGTCCCATTGTACCTGATCTGGATGCAAATACACCCCGGTTTGGTTTTCTAGCACGTTTTTAGGGTGTGAAACGCCTTCTGCTCCGCCAGGGTAGATGTGCCGCGCTCTGTTTTTCCCAAGCCCCGAGAGATAGGGACCGACCCTCCTTGCTCCGGGAAAACCGCATCCCCAGGTTGGAGTCCCGGCAGCCTTTGGCTTCCTGCCATGGCCTGTCGAGATGGAAATCAGCACACACTTCACGACGATAGATGTTTTCGCTTGGAAAAGACCCAACCCTCTGGTTTTTAATTTTGATTTTTTTTGTAGTGCAGCTCTGCTTTTTTTTTTTTTTTAGTTTTCCGTTTCTTAATCTTTGGGAATTTGTGTATTATCTGCTGCGTAATGCAGTTTGGCGGCGGCAGCGCTTTCGTGTCAAAGCGTTTGGGTTTCAGCCTTTCTCTGTCATAACATTGACTCTGAGAAGGATTTCTGACACGGGGAAAACGTGCGGAGCATCTGTTAGGATGGTAACTCTTAAGTTCAATTTTGACGTGGTTTCTACCGAAGATTGACAGCCCCGTGGATTTTCTGAAGCTGCTTCGTCAGGGAACCTGACAAAAGGGGAGAGTAATGCTGTCGAACATCATTTTTCTGAGCGTGAATTAGTTGTCATGGCAAGCTTTTCCGCTCCACGTCTCCGCCGTCTGCTATTCCCATGGCTCTTCGGCTTGGTCTGTGCCGGGATGGGAAAACCCCGGGTTTAGCTGGGGAAGGCAGTAGAGTTTGCATTGCTGGAAGCTTATAACAACTCCGTTTATTCCTGATAGCTAGGTAACTTAAATTCCTTCAAGACATGTTTTCTGCAATACTGAGAGTTTGGTAAAAATAGGATACGATGCTTTATGACCAACACGGTGCAAGGGACTTGTATTTAAATACATATTGGGCAAAAAGCTGCGTCTGTTCTTCCCTCTTGAGGAGCAGGTTTGCTTCCTGGGCTCTCCGCAGGTGGGATTTGTCCCATGGAATGTGTTGATCCGTGTCCTATCGTCCCGGTCGATCTGGGACCTGGGGATGGCTGGGCGGTTCTGCCTCGCGGTGTCGGGAAAAACTCACGCTGAGCAATGTTAAGAGTTGAGAGCTTGCTCTGTTTTGGGTCCTTCATTGCAGCCTACTGTGCTGGAAGAGATTAAAAGGGAATTTGCAATGGCAATTTCTGGAAAAGAAAGTCCCTGGGTCATCCTCGTGAGTTATATTGGTTTGAGCTGTCGGTGCAGGAATAATCACGGAGCGGTTGCTTTCCCTTGGTCTTTCTACCCAGCGGCATGGGAAGGGAAAACTCTCACTGCTCTCCCCAAAACAGGTCGGCTGCTTCCTAGGAAATAGGGTCCAGGGATTTGTTTTGCAGCAACGGGCATGGGTTTAACTGCAGACCGTGCCAACTGGCCAAAATGGACACAGCCGCTCGTTAAAATGGATTTATTTCATGGTGTATTTCTGCCATCGGGACGTTACCTTATACTTAGGATGTTCTGAGTAGCTGGAGATACAATATTTGATACTCCAGCCTTTCAGCAGCAGTAAATCCTGTGGGGGTTTTTCTTTCCTCACCTACTGCCGGTAAGAACTGTGTGCAAGTACTTAATGGAAAAAAAAAAAAAGGGAAAAAAGGGGGGTGTTAAGGGAGAATGGGACAGGGATTTTTTCCCCCCCTGCGTGCTGCTGAGAAGTTGCTCGGGGTAAAGCAGGCTCGCTGGCAAAACTGGTTTCACGGGGGAGGAGGGGCTGCAGAGCTGTCGCTTCCCTCCTGTCTTGCCTGGCCTTGCTCTGGATTCGGTGGGGATCCCTTTCCCCCACCGGTGCGGTGGCATGACACCTTCTGCACCCAACAACAGGGGTTCGGGAGGCTGCAATCCCTCCAGCAGGTTTATTTTTTTTTTCTCTGTCCGGTACCGTCTGTAGGCGATGGTAGGGCTGAGAGCGATGAGAGGTGAAGTGGCCTGGGAAAACACTGCGCCGATGGAAAACGGCTCATTCCTGTGTGCAGCCTGCTTCAAAGCTTTGCAAAAACCACGTCCACAACTTAGAGTTTGCTGGGGTAGAGCTTGATGCAGAGGCATTTCTGATGCTATTAATTTTCTTTGTGACCTTACCGTTGTCTCTTTTCCCCCCCCCGCCCCGTGAAGCTGTGAAGTGGAATGCCATGGCCAGTTCCTCGGACAGTGAAGATGACGGTTTCATGGCCGTGGATCCAGAAGACGCTGTGGTCGAAGGGACGATGGAGCAAGACGAGGAGCCGCATGCTGAGCTGGAGGTCGAGGAGACCAGGCACAACAGATCGATGTTGGAGCTCCCAGAAGAGGTTTTGGAATATATCCTCTCCTTCCTTTCACCGTATCAGGAGCACAAAACTGCTGCCCTTGTCTGCAAACAGTGGTATCGACTGATCAAAGGTACACACAGCTGTAGTGAGAGTGCGTTTTTTTTTTTAATTGTGGGAACACAGATTCATATCCCAGCTGCTCTTTGCTTTGCTTTAGCCTCACCTGGTTTTTTCCCCCTTTAACTCCAACATTGGACTTCCGCAAAATGCTGGAGCCCCTCTGCTGTGAGGACAGGCTGAGAGCTGGGGGGGGATCAGCCTGGAGAAGAGAAGGCTCCAGGGAGACCTTCCAGCCCCTTCCAGTCCTTAAAGGGGCTCCAGGAAAGCTGGGGAGGGACTCTGGATAAGGGAGGGGAGCCAGAGGACGAGGGGGAATGGTTTTAAACTGGAAGAGGGGAGATTTAGATGAAATATTAGGAAGAAATTCTTTGCTGTGAGGGCGGTGAGCCCCTGGCTTAGGTTGCCCAGAGAAGCTGTGGCTGCCCCATCCCTGGAGGGGTTCAAGGCCAGATTGGACGGGGCTTGGAGCGACCTGGGCTGGTGGGAGGTGTCCCTGCCCAGGGCAGGGGGGTGGAACTGGATGGTCTTTAAGGTCCCTTCCAACCCAAATCAGTCTATGTTTTTATGATTCTATGAAAAATAGCTATGGGTCAGTTACTTTGCTGAAGACATTGCTAATAATGGTGCAGAACTGAGCCCTTCAGCCTCTTGTACTTGACGTGTGAAATCCAAAACCTCCACTTACGTTGCTTTCGGATGCTCCCCACGCGCTGCTGACGTGCAGCGCTGTTGACCTCGCATTCAGGCTTCCTTTCCACCCCACAGCATTCCCCCGTTGCCGGTGTCCCATGTCTAATGTGGCTGTAATTGTGCTTTCGTTTGTGTCTTGCTCAGTAATTAACGTTCCCAAAGCTTACGCTTTCGGCTGGAAACAAAACCGTGTCTGGTTCTTACAGCTCTGCTGAAGATAAGTGGTATATAAATCTACATTAGTATAGATCTACATATTCAGACTTCCTGAAAGAGTAGCCCTGAGATACAGATACTTCACTTGGCCTCCGTGCAGCGTTAATTCTGAAGCCTTATGGGGATATTTTAATGCTAGATATATACGATACAACAACTAGGTAGGTAAAGTTTGGACAAGGACACAAGCAAAGCTCTTCTCTTCGGTAATTTTTCAATACATTGGACGATTTCTCTTACGTTTCTGTTGGGGACACACGTTTTGACTGCAAGCTTCCTTAAAAAAACAGGCAGTTTAAGAGGAGACCAGAGTTAAATCTGTAGGAAATGAGGCACGCTGCTGCGCCAGGGTAACTTGTTTCTTCTGGAAAATGCAGAGCGGGTGTCAGGTGAGAAACACCTTTGGCAGAAGCGTGGGGTGATGTCTAATTTGCGGATTCCTCTGCGCATGTGAAAGCATTGCTCGGATTCCAGGCATTTTCTGCCTTGCCCAGAGTTTAACAGGCTGGAGGTTAAAAAAACCGCAGATACTTCAGAAGCAAGCACAGCACGAAATTCCTCTTTTTGCATAATTTTGGGGCAGCAGCAGCCCATACCCCTGTTGAAAGGGTTTTTTTTTCAAGTGTCCGAGGCCCTTGGGTGTGCTTTCTCACGGGTCCTTGTTCCGGGAGTGGCTTTAAGAGCTGCAGAGGATGCAGCTGGAATGACCAAGCACCTGGTGATTCACCCTGAAAGAGTCTGTGGGAAACATTCCTGGAGCGCAGGGGAGGGATGAGCAGCCCGAGGCGCGACGTGGCATTGGAGTGAGTTGTCCATGTCTCAGGGGATGAGTGGTGCTGAGCAGCCGTGCCATTTTTGCAGCAATTACAGCAAAAAATTGTGGGGGGGGAAGCGTAATGGCTAACCTGCTGGCCACGAAGCAGAGAGGTCACTCGAGGTAAACACTTGATTTGTTTTCTCCTGGTTAATTTTTCCTGTTTGTCAGGATACATCTGCCGTGAAATCCTATAGTTCGGATTACATTTCCCGCGTGATTCTTGGCGACCAGCTGCTTCAGGGACCCCGAGAATTCTTTTTTTTTTTTTTTTTTTTTTTTAAAAAAAAAAAAAAAAAAAAAAAAAAAACCAACCAAACCAACAACAAACTTCCTGCTTTATATCCCAGAGTGTGATTTCTTGCTGGAGGTGTTCCTGGCACGGGGCTTTCAGTAAGCAAATCCTTGGGAAGAAATCTTGGCGGGTTGTGGCATCCTCAGCGCGAGGGCTGCCGTAGCGTAGCGGATGCCACCCGAGCATCTGCTGAGCCGCTGCCGTCATAGATCTTCACCAGACCTTTTTTCTTTTCCCCCTGGGGATCAGGCTCTGGCCCCTCGCAGCACACACACAGACACACGTACTCCATACACAGAATTAATTGCAGCTCTGGGGCTGCCCACCTCCGCAGAGGAGCCCTTGTCGGCCAGATCTTCTCCCTCGCGTGGCTCAGGAGGAATATTTTCACCTAAGACACACACTGAGTTTTATCACTGATGCCTCCTCTCATATTTATTGTAGATTCCTGTGCGGTAGCTGCATGCACGCTCTTAAAAATTCATTATTGCACGTTATTTATCCTCTAAGGTCCATTAACGGAAGGGCAGCTGCTCCTCCGGGGGCGGGGGGGGTGATTAAGGGACAGCAGGTTTGTGTTGCAGCAGAGAAGGCTGGAAATGAGCTCCGTGGAGGCATGACACGTGCTTACCTTTCACAAAGGCTTCGCTTTACCCAGCTAGAGCTGACAGATATCGGAAACGTAGTGAATCAGTTCAGTGAACGTTGCTGATTTCCCCATTCGCAGCGTCCCTATTCTTTATTCTCTTTAATCCTCTGAATCTCCACCGGCGTGTTTATAATCTAAATACAGGGGTTCTTTATAATTGCTGTCACTTGTGCAACTGGGCAGGCACAGTTCGTTCCTAACATGCCCCAAATTTTGCTGACACCTTGTTTTTTATTTTCCCTAGGTGTGGCCCATCAGTGTTATCACGGCTTTATCAAAGCAGTGCAAGAAGGAAACATTCAGTGGGAGAGTCGCACTTACCCCTACCCTGGAACCCCCATCACCCAGCGCTTCTCGCACAGTAAGTAGCTGCTGGGAAAAAGCTCCGCTCGTCCCTTTTCAGCTCCGATTTGCAACGGAAAGCTGGAACACCGAGGGGTTTGCGCTGTGTCGCTTGGGATCTAGCAGTGCCGCGCGTGCCTGTCACCCGCTCGGCGTAACGCGCAGCTCTGCCAACACAAGCACTTTGCACAAAAATAGGGATTCAGCAGCTGCTCGTCGTGGTTATTGGCTCATTGCTCCTAGGAAATGTTAATGGAGCTCGGGTGGGATTTTTGCTTTCTGGTTTTGCGTATTTTACACACAGATTTCTTCCGCAGCCGCCCCTAGAGTCTGAGCTTCGTGTCCCCTTCGATAGAAACCTCGCTTAGCCCCTAGACTCAAGTCTTTACCGTCACAGCCAATGAGTTTGCGCACCCGCAGCGCTCGGGGATGTACGCTGGCTGCTTTTCCAGCAGATCATCTTCTACATCAGTGAGTCGGACAATTTGGAGGAGGCTGAGTGTGGCTTGCTTCAAAATAAACACAGACCTGCACGTGAGAAGCATTGAGGCAAGCGTATTTGCTGATGGAAGTAAGCGATGCAGTCGATGCTTCATGTAGGGGTGAATTTTTGCCCTGCTTCCAAGTTTCTGGAAGAAAAAGCAGAGAAAAGCATTCCTGTTGAGGGAAAGATTCTTAAATAAAACTTGTTATTTGTAGTGCAATAACATCTAGCTGCCTCAGCCTGCTCCGCCGGGCGACGTAGTCGAATATGACAAAAATTCAGTCCTTGTGGCTTCATCGCTGGGTCTAAGCCCTCCGGGAGGCGCTTCTTCCAGGCAGCAAATTTGGTTTTTCTAAAGGTAAATAAACATGGTGTAAGCTGTGCGATTCCAAGAGCAAGCAAGCGTCAAATTTTCATATTCCGTAGTAGTAATTTATGAAGCAACCGATGCACAGTCTCCTGCCAAGACAAGTCCAGGAGACGCTGCAGGAAGTTTGGGTGAAGTCATTGCGCTCTTCAGAGGTTTCCTTGTCCTCCTATAGAATCGAAAAGGCACCACCGTTCAGAGCTTGTTTTTAGTAAAGTGCTTATTAATGACTTGTAGATTGGCATATATTTTCCCCTCCGTTTTTGCAGCCTTTTTGCAACTGGGGAGCTTTAAGGCTAGCTACAAATTACCCCGAAGAAGACCCAAATATTGCACCGAGGACCGCTGTGCGCGATGTAATTTATTCTGCTGCTCTCCAGGAGCTTTCTCGGAGCGTGCTGCCGTTATACTCCCTCCAAAATGAGTTGTTTTACTAAAGCCGCTGCCCTCGGAGCCCGTAATCTGTATTAGCCTCGCTATTTGACAGTGTCCTGGCTCTGGTCAGCCCTCGGTCGCTACAGAAGTGTTATCTGCACTTTATGCGCGGAAAGCTAATCTGGATTAACTTGTTTGCTGACTTAAACTGATTTTTTTTTTTTTTTTTTAAGCGGTTCTCCAGATCTGCGATACCCCTACAACAACGCGTTGTGTGTTTGTGGGTGGATTCCGGTGTTAAAACTGAAGCTACGAATCGTTAAAAGCAAAAATTCAAACCGAATCTGTAAACCTACAACCTAAAATACTAAGATGGGGGGAGCCAAGGTGAAGTAAGAACAGGAGGTTTGGGGAAGGGGGAAAGTGAGGGAGGACTCACAAACCCCTTTTTTTTTTTTTACGAGTGAGGGATTTGCCAGGTTTTGTGGGAAGACGTCATCGGCCAGGCACGAGTCATTTGAAGCCAACAGGCAACGGTAACGGGAATCAAAGAAGTGGCTGGGCTGTCTCTCTTAGAGGATTTATTAGAAATGTCCCAGAAATGGTCAAAAGGACAAGTCAGAGGATATTAAATAGTTAGAGGTCACTGTGTCTTCTATCAATTCTGAAGGGAGTAATGGAGAAGCTGTTTGATAAGGAATAATTCATGGAAGTTGCTGTCGTCTCACGGGGAGGGGAGCGTTTGGCAAGGTCTTTGATCACATAACTGATAAGAAACTTTCTGGATGAGCTGGAGCTTTTCGGAAGGGTTTGATTGAAGCTGCAGAACATCGTGCCGTATCAATAATGCTGGTTTTAAGGTGTAAACGTACGGGCTTACTGGAAGAAATACTTCATGCAGAGGTTTTTTTGAGCTGAACACCAGGTATGAGGTTTGCGGGAGTCAGTGAATTCTTCCTTCGCCCTAACGTATGAGCCCACAAATATCATAGCAGGGCCGTGACTCATGTGGTTAAATAACTGGCCGCAATCAGAAAGCCATGTCAGAAGGCACAGGAATGCAGAAACGGAAAAGCAGCGGAGGAATGCCGACCGTTGTGCCAGAAATATTGATCCTTTGATGGAAGAGTGACTAATTTTAAATACGGATTTTTTTTTTTTTTTTTTCCGTGCAGTCTGGGGAGCATGGCACCACCATGATGACTAATTAAAGCAATTTTGTGGGTTTACCCTGAGAGGCGAGGGAGAGGTAAAAGCTGGAATGTTGTTTGTTTTACAGGATGGGCTGCTTTTCCACCAGAGCTACGGCTCTTCATATCGCCCAGCTTTGCTCAATATATCGCTGCCTGGTGTCTGCACCGAGTCCCGGGACTGCAAAGAGCGGGAAAATAGAGTTTTTAGAGAATAAAGGGATAGACGTGGGACTTTCTTTCCCCCAAAAAACACGGAGGCAGTTGCAGAGCTGAGCTTTCCGAGGGCTGGTGCATTTTTTTATCGTGCCGCAACTTGCGGCGTAGTTGGTGTAAACATCTGTACCAGCCAGCGGGACCGGGCGCTTTCATCTGCAACCCTGCCTCCTCGGCGCCGCCGTCCCGCCGGCTCTCCAGCCCAGCGCGGTCAGGCCCGGAGAGGTTTCCTCCAAAAAAAAATACCCCAGCCCCACGTTTGGGGGAAGCGGTGCCAGCAGCTCAAGGTACGATGTTTGCAGCATCGCCTTGGCGGAACGCTCCTGAGAACGCCGACACCAAGGGCTGTCAGCCTTTAACCATAAAGCTGCGGGGTTTTTTTTGAGCCGAGGGTTGCGTAGCAATGGGATTTCAATAGCCAAGCTGGATTTTTTCCCTCCTCTTTCCAGTGGGGAATATAACCTTTGAACTTGGATGGGTTACTTTATTTGATGTACTCAAAGTTTAAGAAGTCAATGCCCTTTAATTATTGCAAAGGGCATTCGGTGTTCCCTTCCCAGTTGATCTTTATTTCTGTTTTCTTGCGCTCCGGGTGAAAGTCTGATGCTTTGTTGTGCAGCACAGACGGGGAAACAGGAACGCGCTCAAAGCAGGCTGGCTCCGTGGTCGCTTTGGGTATGGGTGGCTTCAAACATCAGCGATATTTATTCTCTCCATTTCCAGTTACAAAGATACGCCGTCTCTGCAACACTGAAACTCTGGGACTTACAGAAAAAACCCAAACAACTAAAAATCCATCCAGTGCTTCCCACCCAAAAAAGAGCTAAAGTACCAGGGACTCACACCCTCCTCCCCTGATTTATTCTGCACCTCTGCAAGTGCTTTTTTTTCTTTCCCCCAAACTGATCTGTCTCCCTCGGCTTCAGAAGCTTTGAACGGCTTGCTCAGAAGAAGTAGGAAAGAACAGTTTAAATTATTTTGGTCTAGGATTAAAATACATGCCGTCGTGGTGCCTGGCTGGCTGGCCTGGTTTTTAAATCCAAATAGAGGAGAAGAATGCTGCCACCTCCCCTCAGAAATAATAAACGAGCCGTGCTGTTGTGTGAAAGCCCGTGCTTGCCAAGGGTTTGGCGTGGGGAGGAGGTAAGAGGCTCTTGACCTGTCATGGTTGAGGTAGCGATTAGATTTCTAAGGAAATGAAACCTTTCGAGAAAGGTGAAGTAGAAAAACCGCGGCGTTGCTTTGCACCAGGTTTTAGTTGCACGTGTTTAGGGTGGGAAGCGCCGGCTGATGCCTTCCTGGGTGGAGGTGACATCGCCGCCTACAAAGGATCTTGCTGTGGTAAAAACGATATAGGGCCAAAGCTTAAGGAGTAGGGAAATCTATCAAAATGCTCTTAATCATTATTTCTTCCTCGATGCCATGCCAGGTAGAGCCGCTACATGGCTATTTCTGTATCCTCCACCCCAGGCAGAGCTCCGAAGCGATGTGCCGTGGCGTGTGGGTGTGGATTATAGTCATTTGGCAAGATGTGGGTTGAGATGAAGACAGTTCAGTTGCACGTAAGGATGGCGTGTGGATGCGGATGGGGAGAGCTGGGTGGTCTCCCCCGACGAGCACCATTGCCCTCGTGCATCCCCGTGTCTCCAGCCCCCCGTTCCCGCTGTGTGGTCAGCAAAGCGCCCCGGGCTTGTCCCTAAAAGCCAAGGGCACGAGGGCTGCTGGCTTTTCAATAGGGGATCTGCATGACAAGCCCCAGGTCAGACAATGGGACCCTCGGCAAAGGCCACCGGGCGTCACCGCGTCCCCCACTGAGCCACGGTATTGTCTGCGGGCGCTTGAATGCGCCGGTTTATGGCGTTGCGATTCATTCGGAGCGGCAAGATGAATATCGCTGGCGTGCGTATGGGTGGGCTGCATTAAAGAGCTCCTTCACGCTGGAAATCCGTACCTCCAGCCTGCGAAACCGGGGCTGCGGGGTTGGATCATTGGAAACCAGGGACGTGCTTGTACTGGTCCAGAGCGGAGCTGGAAGCGGGGACGGCTTCGCGTGGGGATTTGCTCTGAATTGTTTTCTTTTACTACCAAAAGTAGGTTATCAGCCCTTCACTCCAGACGCTCCTTTTTCAAGTCGGGGGTTTTTTTTTGTTTTTTGTCTTTTATCTTATTGCTGCCGTTTCAAATAGAAAACGGCCTTTATGTCAGCAGGAGCTCTGGAGCAGTCCTGTGTCCCGTCAGGTCAGCTCATTTCAGTCTATTTTTATTTTTTAACTGGTGAACAGCAGGGTACAACGTGTGATGGAGAGAGGGAGGGAAGGAAGGGTGCAGCTCGCACCCCTGCCGTGCGTCTACCTCTGCTTTTGCTTCAGCACAGAATAAATCCTGATGCTTTTTGTCAAAGCCGCCGTACTCGCCTGCTGATCCTTCATCTTGTCGCTGCTTATTTACGACGGCACGTGGTCCTCAACCTGGAGACGCTCCGTGGAGGGGCTCCTGCAGGATCACAAGCGCTTCTCGCTCCGTCTCGGCCCCAGGGCCAGATGCTGCCCTGCGCCGTGCTCTGGCCCGCCTGAACTTTGACTTTTCCTCTTGCTTTTCATGTTAAGCAATATATCGCTTGTCATCGCGGGGGCGATGACTCCCGCTCCCTCCGAGCCCTGGCTGGTACCTTTTGGTGTTCCCAGAGCATAAAACACCGCGGCTTTCTGCTATGAACTGGCTCGTGTCTGTGCGGGTATGATTTATTGGGGGTTTTCCCCCTGGCTAGACTTGATAATATAAGCTCAAGGAATTGCCGGGGAGGCCTTGCTCATGTTGAAAGGCACGATATTAGGTTTTTATTCCTTTTTTTTGAGGGTGCTTCTGCATGAAGTTGGGCTTTACAGGGAGATGCCTCAGTTCTGAGTGGGATTCGGGCGGCGAGTTCTTTTTGAGGCAGCGCCAGGACGATGTCTGGTCCCTTTTTGTAAGGAAATTGGGTACTTCTGTCTCTGTCTAAATAGAGCCAGGTCGGAGCCTGCTGCTCTCCTGGCTGCTGCTAAGGGACTGCACACAGGATTTTGTGTTTTGGAACCATCCGTATGTGCGATGCTGAATTCCTGGTGTCTGGAGACCATTAAACATGTCCTGGGAGATGCAATAACGAACAGAACAACTCCCCGGCAGACAGATCAAGGCTTCAAAAACAAGCTTGTCCTTCTTGCCAGCTACGCCATGCGCCTTTTTTGCTAAAGCTCTAGGGGAAGAAAGGGAAGAATTTTACAAAAAACCCAAGAATTGAGATTTTTTTCAGCCTGTGTCAGGTCAAGGGAGGATGGAATTTCAAGCACGTTGCCGTCGCGGGCAGGTCAGTGGAGCAGACGGCAGGCACCCGGCCGATGGGTGCGGATGCAGAAGAACCTGCTGCCCCATCGCCCAGCCCAGGAGCTGGAGTCACCTTTGCTCCTCGATTCCCCGCTTGCAAACGTAGGATCCGATGGGAGTTTGTCTGTCAAAGCTGCCGCCGAAGGATGAGCTTTGTCTTCCAGCATCGCCATCCGGCGCTTATCCCACTTCTCCCGAGTTAGGCAAGACATGGAGGAGATGCCTTGCCTTGCAGGGATCTCGAGAAGGTGAAAGGCGAGCGGTTGTTTACGAAGTCAACGGGTCTAGCTGCGTTTGAGGAGGGAAATGCAGAAATTGGGAAATCCTCTTTGTAATTGCAGGGGTTTGACTTTCTGAAAGCATTTGAATCTTGCTCGTCCTCCACGTCAGAGAGGCCGAGCAAGTCCTGGCTGCTCCAGCTTAGGTTTAATTTACTTCTTGTCGGAGGTGCCTGGGTACCACAGCACATCAGCCGCCAAATGCTTGCATATTTGATTTTTTTTTTTTGCTGCGGAGTTTGGTTTGGGGCCGAAAGCTCTTTATTTCCCCGGCTACCTTGGAGGGGTTGTCAAGCGTCGTGTTGCCTCCCCGTTCCCCTTCTCGCCGCCTAATCCTTTCCCCTAAGATGCGAAGGGGCTGCTCGCCTGAGATCCCTGTGTTTCAGTGGTGCTTTTCTGTGGTGAGACAGGGTGAAATACTGTCAGCTTTGGAAAAAGAGAATAAACGACCAGGTCTAGGTAAGACAGGCCAGTTTCTCAGTCTAATTTGGCAACCCTATAAACCACCCCAACTGGCTTAGAGAAGGTAAGTGTGCTGAGCACGTTAATCGTAGCTAATCTAATTAACAACAAGCTTCTGCAGCTTGCTTTGCGCTTTCAGGGGCTGCTCCGCTTAAGGGAATAATCGTCTCGGAAGGTTCTTGCTGGAGATTTACGGTGGTCAGGGACACCCCTAAGCTGGCCCATGGTTTTATGGCAGTTGGGGCAGCCTGTCTGCTTCCTCCCAGGAAGGGGAAAGAAAACGATCTTTTTTTCACCCAAAAGCCTGAAGGTCAGAGACTTGGCTGATCTCTGCATTTGCCTTTTTCCTAGGTGCGTGTTACTATGATGCTAACCAGTCGATGTACGTGTTCGGCGGCTGCACGCAGAGCAGTTGTAACGCCGCTTTCAACGACCTCTGGAGGCTTGACCTGAACAGCAAGGAGTGGATCCGGCCCCTGGCATCAGGTGAGAGGTGGCAGATGTGCAATTCCCCCCAGCTTCATCGAAACTCACCTTGTCCCCGGGGGTGGCTGCTCTGATTCTGTATTTCCCCACGTGTTTTATCATTATCTCACCAGTTTTCAGGTTAGATCCTTCTTTTTTTGGGTGCAGAAGATGCATGTTCTGGTGCTGAGTTGTTTCTCTTTGCCTGGAGCAGCTTCCCGGTGCTGGTTCGTGCCACGCGGGATGAGTGACGCTCACCTGCGGTCACGAGAGACTGTGTTGATAAAAGCTGTTGTCCCGGAGCTGAGATTTTATTTATTTTTTAATAACTTTAGTAGCTGCCACTTCAGGTATTTTGAGGAGTGGAGGAGACATGCCCATGCGGGCTACCCACGGCAAGCGGGAGAGCGTGGGAAAACAGGTACATTCCTGCAGTCCACACGCTCGGAGCAGGGCAGGAAAACACCACAGATGATTTCCCACACTGCTTTTTGTACTCAAAATGTCACAGACGGCACGCTTGTTTTCCTTATGTTTCTGAATTTGACTAAAATAACTTGGAGAAAGGCAGAAGAATTGGGGGAAGCTCCTGTGGCGGGGGGGAGGGGGGGAAAGTCAATATTAAACTCGCCATTTCAGCAAAAGCTTAAAATTTATCGAAGAGTAGGAAGCAGAAAAGGAGCTCAGCATCCACCGAGGGCTCCTTGCTGATTTGTCTGCTTGGGTGCAGGCTCCCCCTCACCCTGCTTCACGTGCTCGAAGTATTGTGGATTACTCGTTTTTTGTTTAAAGTCTTGTTTTCTCGTCTGATGCTTCTTTTTCTTATATGAAGTCCTCCAAAATCCGGATGGTTCTGCGTACTGGTGTTATCTGGGAATTGGTCGGATGTCATTTTTGAAGTGTTCACTTCAAAAATGACTGTGGTGGTGAAGAGCTCTGATCAACTATTTCTTTCAAAGTAGAGGCGTTTGTAGATTCAGGCCAAAAGAAAACGGCACTACGAATCAAAGTAGGCGTGGAGTGTAGGACAAGTCAAAAAGGAGGCGTATAGTTAAAAGACGGAAAGCCCAATCTGCTCGAGATTTCGGAAAGTTTTGTAACAAAGATGTCGGACTAGGGAGCCAGATACCACACTTTCATAACCCTACAAAATTCAAACTTTCAGCCTATATAGAAGGCCTGAAGAGAGGGGAAGTAAAATATATTCAGCAGCTGATTTGTGATCTGCCGCGAAGTTGGAAGCAAAAGTTGTATAAAAATTGGAATAATGGTAACACGCAGAATTCATTGTTAACAGATAAAAATAACGTTACATTTGGTGCTTGATGACCACTGGCTGGGTATCAGCCTGCGCGACTCTTAATATTTTGGTTTGATTTTTGCATCTGCGCACCCACCGTGGGACGCCTGCAGGTGAGAACTGAGCAGTCGTGGCCTTAAAATGGAGGAAGAAAACAAACCACAGTCTACGCGTCTGCGGAAAGCGGCTCTCGCTCTTCCTCCTTCCCCGCCGTAGCGCCCTCCCTCTGCTCAGGGGTGGAGGAGAGGCCGTGGGTAGCATAAACAGGATGCCGGGCGATGCGGACCTCTGCTCTGACCCAGGACATCTATTCTTGCTGCCCAGCGAGTTCTTCCGTCGGCTTGAATGCGGGGCACGACTCGGCAGTCGCGTTAACGACTCCAGCCGCCGGCACCCAGCTCCCCATCTCAGTCACCTTCTTGGTATTTCGCAAAGTCCAAATTCCCACTGCCTTACTAACAAATAACACTTTGAAAAGAACGAGTCCTGTGGGAATATGTGTCAGAGTTAAGTCCCATGGGAAGATCCCCCGAGGAGATATTTCGGCATGCTGTCATGAGCGCGTGTAGCGAGATGGGATCGCAACTGAAACTTCAGGCAGTCTCACCGAACAGAGAGCGCTCTTGTTCCTCGCTCTGCAGAGGAGATGAGTCACCCCGCGCTTGTGCCGGTGGTGGTTTCTTACACGTAACTGCTTTTTTTTTTTTTTATTATTATTATTTTGATGCCCTTAACCAGAGGGTTGGCACCCGCTGCCTGGGAAAGAATAGTGACTGGAGGGGGCAAAAGCAGAGAGCGCTTTGAAACTCGGCAGTCAGGCGTAAATAAGGCAGGAGAGAGATTTTTATTATTTTTTTTTTTTAAAAGAAGAGCTGACGTTGATTGATTAACGCTCGATGTGTCTGCAGGCTAATTGCTCGTGGAGGTGAGGAGGAGTTCCCACCCCTGGCTCTAGAGGGTAGGTCTTGCTCCAGAATAAGACGGCAGTTTTTCCGCGAGGCCGGTTCTTGCTCGGAAAGGTTTGATCACGCTCTACTTGTGCCCTCATTAAGCATGGGCATCTTAGCTAATGAGACCTGAGTGGAGCTACCTGAAGGGAACGGGAGCGTGGTGCCAGGGCTGTGCTGAATGCCTTGGACACGGCTCAGGTTCATCCCTTCCCCCTCTCTGGAAGGGCTTTTCCAGGAGAAAACACCCGTTTTTTTTTTTGTTGTTGTTTTGCTCCTACCTGTTTTCATTTGGGTTTTCTTACTTGCAGGCATTGGATGACATCAGAGCTGGGTAATTCACCTCCAGCCTGAGCCGCTGCACTTCAGCGAGGAGTAAATATTTAGCCTTCAAAGAAATAATTGGCCCGCGTTTTGTCTTTCTTTAGTCTCGGAGAGACGGAGGAGGGAGATAATTGCTTCCAAAAACCCTAATTTTTGAGGTTTCAAAGTATTTTTTTTTTTTTTTTTTTTTTGCTTAGATCCAAAACAATGGCGTTGGCTTTCTACTTATTAGGCTGGTGCAGAACAAGAGAGTTAATGCCCAGCTTTTATGTAGCCCTTTTTACTGGCGGGGCTTAACGCTTTACAAAGGAGGGTGTAAGGCAGCAGCAGGATCTCCGTTTTAGGAACGTGAACGGGAATGCCTCTCAACTCTTCTCCCTCCAGCTCTTCTGGCCACTTCGGAGCTACTTTCCACCCCCTTCACTCCCACACACACGAGTCTTGCTGGAGCAGGAGGGGAGCGATAATTAACGGCCTGTATTGTGTGGGAAGCCTGGAGTGTTATGCCGGGGTAGGTGGTGCCTGGGAGGCAGGTGCCTTTCTCCATGTGATGAGGATGCTTTCTTTGCCTTTATTTGCATAATTAATCTGGGCACTTCTTTGACTCGTAGCCTATCTGCGCCGAGGAGAGCCCGATGGAGGACTGGAGGTGGTTTACGCTGGAGTCTGTTTATCCAGCTAGAGGCGAGGGTTCGTCTCGACTCCCCTGTAACTCAAGCTGCAGCACGCCGCTCTTGCAGCCAGGGCACAGGCAGGATGACTTCGGTGGCAACAGTCCTCCGGTGCTCCCCAAAAACGAGCTCTCGTGCAGCCAAAACAGCCAGGAAAGAAACCAAAACCCATTTGAAACAGAGACTCCCAGGATTTAATGCAATGGGTAGTGCAGGAGCTGCAGGGGTTCCCGTGGTGAGGGCTTTGGCAGGGGGTTGCTGATACCCGGAGCTGGCTACCCCGGGATTCAGCCCTGGATCTGCCGCGCCGGTGGCAGGGAAGGTCTGTCCCGTTTCCATGAAACACTCTTGATGAGATCCCTTCCATCAATGTGCAATGAAAACTGCTGACAGGTCCTGGGAGAGGCTGCCTCGGCCGCCAGCACTGACCCGGGCCCTTTACCGTCCTCCGTGGCTCCTCTTCGTGTCATCCTCGGGCTGCAGCGGATAATTTATAGGCAGAATTGGGAGCGTATCCCCAGGCAGTTATCCTTCTGGCCTGCCTGTGCTATTTCAGACCGTGTGTGTCTGCAGACTTTCTCCCTTCCTGCATTTGTGAGTTTATATTCCTCAGGAGCCCTGCACTTGGCCTCAGCCTGCCAGAACCGTACACTAAACTTGGGAAATACCTTTTTTAAATCGGAGAGAAAAACGATGGCACTTTTGCCCGTGCTCCCAGGGGCTTATGGGACAGTGGTGGAAAGGTTTTCTTTTTAAAATCGAGCCTTTTATTGTGCTTATAAAGTAAGGAACGACAACGTAAAGACCAGGTCTTCGCAGGGGGAGGAATGCCAGCTGAAGTCCTACGGGGTCTGTGCATCATCCCTGTTGTTTCTGCTTTATTGTCCTCAGCCAAGTGTGATTCCCGCCCCCGCCCCATCTTCCCAACGGCTACCTGGGAATACAAGAGAGCTGGAAAGACCCCAGTCCCCCCTGCCTTGATGCATTGTGTTCTCCCACTGCCGGGCCGTGATATCCTGCTCTGATAGCAGGGAATTCAGGAGACTCACGGCTCCGCTTTTCCTGTTTGCTGCGACAAGGCTCGCCGTGCGGCCAGCCCCGCGTCCACCCTTCCGTCGGGGGGGGATAAAACTCCCCAGAACTTGTTTCCTGGTGGGTTTGTCTCCCTGCAGTCATGCCGCGTTCGCTTTTGCTGGGGAGACGGGAACGCTTCCCATCTATTTTCTCGAGATTTCAGAGTGAGAACAGGCTTGGAGGCAGAACTTGTTCATTAGGTGCTCTGATTTTCTTTGTCCGTGTTCGCAGCATCAGTCATCACAGCAGCCACATCGGAGCAGCTGATCCTGCCTGCGTCTTACTGCTTTAGCCTGAAAAGGAGTAGAGACTGTCAGCCTGAAGTTTGCCCTTAAAACCTTCTGGGTAGCTTTAACGCAACGCAGTAAATGTGCAAAAAAAAAAAAAAAAAACCAAACTTCTCCCATGTCAGTTCTTCTTGGCTCCATCTTCCCCCAGGTCCCTTCCATGCTTTGAGTGGGAGCTGCTGGAGTTTGAGGATCAGGTTTTTTTCCCCTTGAGAGCTGAGGGGAAGGTGCTTTTGATGGTGTTGTGTCAACACAACTAAGAGCCCAAAGGAGGTAGGAGAGACTCTGCTGTCACCTGCCCGAGGGGGTTGTATCAGATGTGGTCCCCGTGCGGTGGGAGGCTCTCAAGGCTGAGCGCGCCAGAAACCTGCCCGTTAGTCGTCAAGAGCAAGCGGAGCGGTTTGCCTTTGACGCAGCTGCGTGAAAACCTTGCCCTGGGTTTAAAAAAAAAAAAAAAAAAGGGGGGGCAAAAAAAAAAAAAGCCCCTGTTTTCATCATCTTGTAGAAAACGGCGGCGAGTTTTGAAAACAATTGGCGAAGGTTCATAATGCTGGTCCCCATCCAGGGTGAGCTTCCTTGCTGAGGGCCTCCTGGGTGATGTGAGCTTTGTGGAGCTGAAAGGAGACGTGAGCAAGGAGGTTTGCAGGGAGGGGACGCGGCGGGGCGGCTGAGAGCCTGCAGACACCCAGCCCTCTGCGTCCGCAAATCCGTGTGACGCCTGCGTGCGTGGTGTAAATAACTTGCAGGACTCGCGGCTGCGGGGCAGTCCGAGCGATCGGTGGGGTTTCTAAAGAGTAAATAGCTGTTACAGTGGAAACCATCTCGCGTTTGGATTTAAAACCTGCTGTGCCTGAAGATGTCCTGAGATTGGGCGGATTGTTCAGTCCTTGGTTGTGTTTTGCATCTTCTTTTTTTCCTGCATAGCGGTAACCAGGTGAGACTCGTTACCGAAATACTCTGCCCTGGCCCCATATTGCAATTCTCCTGCTTCCATTGCAGAGTGACTTGCCTCGCGGTAACGTAGTGAGCGATCTGAGACAAATCCTTGCTTTGGGGATTCCAAAAACCCCGCAAAATCCTCACCCGACGGTGCCAGTAGCCTCTCTGGAGCAGCATTTCTCAGTCTGTGGACTGCTGCCGGTCCCCGAGCCACCAGAACGGAGCTTGCGAGGTGTTTCTTAGCAAAACAAACACCTTCCCCCGTACACAGGGAAGGCAACCAAGGGAAGCAGGTTTTGAAAATAAACTTGCAAAATTTAGCCCGACTCATTTCCCCTTACAGCCCTGGAGGGGAGGCTGCAAAATGGTCTTCGTGTACCCCCGCGCTTCTGAATTCGGTGCGGAGTTGAACGGCAGTTGAACTGTTTAATTGAAGGCGTGCCTGATTTTTTTTTTTTTTTTTAATAAAATCTGGGGATCACCTTGAGCACGCTGAAGCCCTGTCGTAGCTGCTGGCCTCCTGGGAATCAAAAGGAGTGAAAAGCTGATGCCTGGCACAGAATAAGGTCTCTAATTTTGACCTCGGCTACTGTCTGCGGGTGTCTGATACTTCAAAGTCGATCGGGTTAATGAAATGGATGGAAATCCCGCGCTGCATGTACGGTGTCTTTCTGCTGTCGTAGTATTGAGTGCAGCCTGGAAGAGAGGGAAACTTTTTCTCCAGCTCTTTTCCTGATCTGGTTTGTTTCTTCCTCGTTGCCCTTTGAGTTTAGTAGCAGTAGGGCGTATTCCTGCCCTCGCAGAGCTAAAACTTTCCGCATTATCATCGAAAAATCCCTTACTTTCCCACCACGATCAAAATGCTCTTGGAGCCCTCAAGCCCGGAGTGACTTGACCCCGTTGGAAACTCAGCCTTCGTTCTGGTGAGTCTGCCGCCTGACCGGAGTTTCCTTATCACCCCGCTAATTTCTGCCCTTCTGAAACAAAACCACAACTTTCTGGGCTTCCTTCTGTGCCGTTCTTTGGGATGGACGCTGTTGCGGCACGGGTTGCTTGCGATTGCTTTCTCTGATTTAAATACATGGGGTTTTTTTCCCCTCTTTGGGCTCACAGGTTTCCAAGGGGATGAGTAACCGCTCCTGCAAAGTGCCTCTGACAGCCGTATCCTCCAGCCCGGAGTTGTCCTGTCGGGCTGGGAGTGACAAGGAGCACTGAAGGGTAAAGCCTTTCTGAAATTTAAGCTACGATGCAGAAATCAAAAGGCAAAATGCATCTTTTGAAGAAGAATCCTGGTAACCAGAGAAATCTAGCTGGGGGTACATATAGCAATGCCACGTGCAGGCACGCAGGGCAGTAGCCTGCCGCTCCCGGGTGAAAACCGCGTCTGTACAAACCTTAAAACATTTATTTCTATTGCAAAACACGACTTTGCAGGGAGTGCGCAGGCAGCTGGGCTTGCTGCCTTTGGAAATGGCAAGCTGCGCCCTGCTCTCCAAAGGAAGCAATACCCTCGAATATAGACTTTAAACTTCTTTATTGCCCTTCCAGAGAGCAAGCCCAGAGCTTGTTTGGCAGGCTCTGAGCTGCGGCTCCGTGGAGCTCAGGTGTTTCTCGGTGCCTTTCGGTCCCTCGGTTCGTCTGCGCGAGACAGACAGGAGGCTAATTTGTTCCTTTTCTTCGCTTGGGTGGTTTTGAAAAATGTCTCTAATGAAATTCGTGTTATTAAATACGAAATGTTTCAGGGGCGAGGGACGAAAAACTGACAGGTGAAGGTTGTTTTTTTGGTTTTTTTCAAAAGCGGTGACGCCTCATTGGGAAAGCACTGCTTGTGCGTGGAGGGCTGTTTTCCAGGAGATTAATCCGTCGCTGTTTGGGTTCTATAGGATTGCTCTGCGACGGTAATTAGTTGCCTAATCTGGGTTTAGGTTTACAACACACATCTACCCTCCCTTTGATTTGTCAGGCCCTGTCCTCTTCGGTTCATGTGGCCTTTCCGGCTGTTTGCATTTAACCTCTGGAAGCTTTTTTTGTTGTCTGGCTCCGTCGTCTTCTGAATCGCGCTCATCCAGCGTCGCTGCTTGTGTGCGGGTAGGTCTCTCCCCTCGGGATGGACACCCTGCCGCCACCGACCCAGCAGCATCATGGGAATTAGACCAGGGATGCAGAGGTAGAAAACGCACTCAAATTGGGCACGGATCTGCTGTTTGCAAGGATCTATCCTGCAAACGCCTTCGCCGAACCAGGCAGGAGAAGCCGAAAGACTCCCTCCTCCTTCCTGGGAGCCTGTACGGCTCCTGGAGGCTTTCTGCTTGGGAATCTGCTCCCTACAAAAAAAAGCCACCTGCTTGGAGAGAGCAGCTTCAGAAGTAAAGCCCTTAAACTCTCCAGCTGGTCCGCGTGATGGGAAGCGGATGCGGGCTACTGGTACCGGGGTGAAAAATATACCTGCGCCTCCTGTTCTTGAGCACTGCATCTGAAAACCATCTCGCTGCGTGGCTTTCTCCGTTCCTCCCTGCCCTGATCCTGCAGCCTGCCCCTTTCCCCAGCTGGCGCTGAGTAAGTTATCCTTATGGATGCACCCGAGCCGGGTTCCCGTAACATTTCTAAATATTCCCTAGATCTGCAGAGGTCACGAAGTCACTGCATAACTTCGTTCCTCTCTTACAGCTTGAGGGTGGGGGGCAGAGTCTGTTTGGCAATCGAAATAAGGAGTGACTGCTCCTCACCTTATCCGCAGGGACAGCGGGATGCCGCTGCCGTCGCCTCTGCGGCATGGCAGGAATGTGGCGCCAGAGGCGGGCAGGAATCGCTTTGAAGAAGCCAACCCGCCCGCACACAGAGGTGGGAACGGGCCCAGGACTGGAGGCCGGCGGCGGCAGAGCTGGCTCACATCTCCTCTGCCCGAGGGAGCGCTGAGCTTGCTTGTGATGGGGGTGCGCTCCTGGCTCGTCCCGTTGGTGATGTTGGGTGAGTTGGCTCTGCCGGAGCCGTGTGGCGTCGGATGAAATGGCTCCGTCTGCTTCCTTGTGCTGGGTAGGTGCTCCATAGCCAAGGGATGGCTAAATGAGCCGTTGCGGTGGTGCTGAGACTTGGTAGAGGCGGTTTAATATCAAGCAAGCCAAAGCAACTGGTGGTTTCTCTCTCCCGTTCCCAGCTCTTGGTGCGTCGCAATAGTTGGAAGTTGAGCAAATTTTCGTCTTCAGATGGAACTTGGAGGGGGAAAACCAGTCCCTGCTGTGGGAAATTCGCTCCTCGGAGTGATGGCTCGCCTGCTTTCATCAGCAGGTCAGAGAGGCTTGTCTCTCTGACCGTGGCGCTTCCGCAGGGAAAGATGCTTTACCCCTTGGATGCCCTTCTGTCCTGCCTTGGACAGCTTGGCCTGACGTGGGGGGAATATGGAGGGGAAAACGCACCAGAGGAGGCTGAGAGAGAAGTGACTTGAAGGGATGTTTTAAGTGATGACTCTTTATCAGGGAGTGGAGCAGTAGGATGAGGGGGAATGGTTTTAAACTGGAAGAGGGGAGATTTAGATTGGATATCGGGAAGAAATTCTTTGCTGTGAGGGTGGTGAGCCCCTGGCCCGGGTTGCCCAGAGAAGCTGTGGCTGCCCCATCCCTGGAGGGGTTCAAGGCCAGGTTGGACGGGGCTTGGAGCGACCTGGGCTGGTGGGAGGTGTCCCTGCCCAGGGCAGGGGGTGGCACAGGATGGGCTTTAAGGTCCCTTCCAACCCAAACCAGTCTGTGATTCTGTGATCTGGTTTTCTTCTTGCCTCAGTACAGGTCCGGGGACTTATGGTTCTCTTTAAGGCAAGGGAAGAGCTGAGCATCTGTATGTTGGTGCAGAAATGGAGTCAGGCAGGAGGAGATGCCGTGCATCTGTTCATCCTTGAGCCCGTGGGTTCTCTGGTTCTCTTTCGGCGAGATATTTGCCATTGAGGGCCTGGGGCTCTGTGTAGGCTGCGATCAAGACAGCCCTGAAAGAGGGGAGCTGGTTGTTCTTTCCCTTCCCCGCCGCACTCACAGCTCGCTGGCTCTCACCCCTCCTTGCTCCTGTTGGAAAGGAGACACCCGGCTGGTCAGAAGCGCTGCCAGGAGTTTCCCAGGAGCGCTTGCTCAAATGGGAGCTGGCAACCTTGCCGCGGTAAAACCAGGAACCCTGCGCATCTAATAGAGCCAGAGACTTGACAAGGAATGGTTTTGGTAATGCTCTCATTTCCTGGAAGATGAGAAGGAGAGGGATTTATTCAGGATTTTAAATCCTCCTGTATGGCATTTGTCTCTCTAGAAGCTTTCTTGTGTCTCTGCATGGAGCAGCCCTTCTTAAGATGCTATCGGCATGGATCGAGCGGAAAGGCATGAAAAATAGCTTGTTGCTTTAACCTTGTCGCATTTAGGTTCTCAGAGAGAACCTCCCTGGGCACGGATCCCTCCAGAGATTAACGGAGGAATTTTTCCCACTATTGCCTTTATCGGCCTCCGGCATGGATACGGAGAATTTTTAGCTCGATACCCATTCGCGACGCACAAAGGTAACCTGGAGCAGGGCCGGGGCTGGCGGTCGAGGGCTGGCTGATGCACGCCGCTTTTCTTCGTCGCCAGTAGTACACGCTCATTTTAAACATGACCCCGGGCCATCTGAAAATACTGCTGACAAAACATGCTGTATACCAAAATTGGGGAAAACTATTTGCAGCCCTGGTGGTAAATAAAAAGTCCGTGATTTGCAAAAATAGGTTTCCTGGGGTTGGGAGTCCTTATATAGACAAATAAGTAGTTGTGTCTCGGTGGTGGTGCTGAGCACCCGGTAACTCCCGATGAGTTTGGAAACTTCTGGAGGTCTCACCCATCTGAGATTTGGGTACCTGCCGTTGAAATGATGAGTGGAAGTCTCTCTCCTGCGGTATTCCTTCCTGCACCTTGGAAAGCCGGCGCTGGGAGAACAACTTGCTTTTTAATGGTCTCAAAGCGCAGGCCTGTGATCTTTCAAACCGGTACTTCCCTAAGCAGAAGTTAGGGTTGATTTTTTTTTTTTTTTTTTTTTCCTCTTGATTTCACAGCCCGGCGGAGAATTTAATTTCTTGCCGCTATCTGCTCGTCCGAGTTTGGCTGAGCGGAGCCGAGGTATTTGCGAGCTGTCGGGAGGCTGCGAGAGCAGCCAAGGCATCTGTGAAACCTTCTATTTTATTTCCATATCAGGAAAAAAAGGCTTAAAAATATGCAAACGGGCGCCCCAGCCACACATACTGGTTGTTTACATTGGTGGTGTCTCAGATATAATTAATGCGTTGCAGCAGGGAGGAAGCTGATAGCCTGACCCGGCTCCTGCCCCAGGCTGGTGCCGTCATCCCAGACGCCGCCCTGGGCGAGAGGCGCGGGAGGTACCGGGGTGTGATGGAGGTACCGAGGTGTGATGGAAGTTTTTCTGACCACAAGCTCCTCCGGGGCATTTGATAGCGAGTTATTCCTTTCCTCCCGGCTCTGTTGCAAAGCTTTCCCTCCTCGATAGGTACATTCACCTTCGGGGGCAGCTCCGTTTTGGGGTGCGTGAAGTAAAGCCCCGCTATCCCGTGGCTAGAGAAACCTCGTCGGCTGGGAAGGAGTTTCCAGGAGCCTTGGGAAAGGTCCTGCTCGGAGGCTTGGGGCAGGCTGTGCTGACACCTATCGGCAAGAGCTCCTTCCGAGGCATCCCAGCCAGCAGGGCACGCATCCCGACGGGAGTTTTTCCTTCTTTAAGCTGATGCTGCCGTTGAGCCTTTGCCTTAAGGGCTCTCTCCACCAAGATTACATATGTAATACTGAAGATTGAATGCGCAATATTCACTTTACAGTATATACCCAACCCAGCGTGAGGTGCTTTCAAAGACTCTACGTGCTCGCAGCCGGATTTTTATATCTTTCACAAAAGCATCTGCTGGAAAATCTCCTTAAATCTGGTAGGCACGCGGAATGACGAAGCACTAGCTCATGCTTGTCTGCAGTCCAAAAAAATGAACATTTCTTCCTGACATGAAATATTTAGCGAGTTTGGCGTTAAGCGCCGGATTTACCGGAACGAGGGAGAAAAGCGCGCTCCTCGTGCGAAGAAAGCGTAGTGGAGGAACCGATGGCTTGGAAAGGAAGTTAAGGGGAAAGGCGGCGAGTGAGGGAAGAGCTGGTTAAAAGGGAGATGTAAAAAACCGGACTGAATATCCCTTCGTGTGTTGTACTGGGGCTTTCAGTAGGTAGATGTCGGATTTTCAGTAAGTAGCTGCGTTTTCTTTCCAGCAAACTTTGGAGACCAGCGGAGCCCCGCTCTTCCCAGCGCCGACTTTTCTGCGCTTACTGGAGTAGCCTTTTCTGACTGTGCCCACAGGATGCTCTTTAAAGGATGCTTGAGGGTTTTTTAGCCCCGTGGTAGCTATAACCCCAAATTACACGGCAGCCATTTCCTGAAACGCCGGTAATTTGGGGGTTCTCTTTCTTGAAATGCCTCTGCTGCCTCCCTGGTGCCGTGACAAACAAACCGGGAGCGGGATTTGAGCAAAAAGTGTGGAGCTCAGCAGAGCCGGGGCACGCTCCTCCGCTAACCCACACATACCTCCCTCCCTTCCCTACAATTAGCCGCTTATTATGGCGTGGTTGTAGCCTGATACAGCAATTTCCATCTCTCCCTTTGCCTCCTGGAGGGAAGACAAAGTCGCGGGAGCTGATCGACCCTTTTCTCTGCAAGCGTTGAGCTCTTTAATTAAGCGGCAGAGCTGTTTTGTGTAGGATGTCAGACTGTTACTCAAATCACTTGAAAGTCTGCAGGGTATCGCTTAAGCTGGGGGGGGGGGGGGACGACACAAAACCCCAAGTATTAAAGCAGAGAGAGGCGGATTGCTGGCTGGCGTTCGGATTCCACCCACCTTGGAGGGAAAGGCAGCTTTTGCAACGGCGGCGCCCTTTACCGCAGGGCCAAGTTTGCGTTTCCCAAAAGCCGGGGCGATGATTGCGATGGGGAATAGGGGGTGACCTCACCCTGAGGAATACTCGGCGCCGGTGAGAAACGCTCAGGATGATGGACCCTAACAAAACCTCTCCCTCAGCATCCGGGGGGGGCGTGAATCGCATCGATCCCCGTTTGCGGCGATTAAGAGAAGAAGGGGGCAAAGCCCCGGGGCGTTCTGGCACTCTTATCTCTTAGCTGTTTGCTCAACTTGCTGCATAAGGACATTTTTGCCCGGCATTAGCACAGCGTGAGTCAGTAATCCTTGTTGCGTAGGGTTCAGAGGGCACTGCCTCTCCTTTTCAACAGCTTTATCGGGCTCCGAGTCGCAGCATGTAAGGATTTCCAGGGTAAATAAAAAAAAAAAAAAGGAAAAAAAAAAAGGGAAAAAAAAAAATAAAAATGAGTGTGACATTGCAAAAGCGTGGAGGTGACTTATCCTCCCCGGCGGGGATTTCTGCCTCCGCCTTGTAAAGATTGCAAGAAACCAAAGCTCGGGTTCGACGCCGTGGGTTTGACGGGGCTTGTACCGTCAGCCTGTGTCATTGTAAGGTGGAAATTCAACACCGAGAGCCTGGTGGAAACTTGTTCTGTGTGTAAACATCGGGGGGTGGGGGGGGGGGCTGCTGTGGTTTGGTTATATACCCCCCCTAACTTGCAAAAAAAAACCCCCAAAACCCTCTGCAGTGGTGCACAGATATTTTTTCCTGCGCTGCCCGAGAGGTATTTTGCAGCCATCTGCGCCTGCAAAAGTTTTATCTCCCTGTTGGGGAGACAGATCGGATCATGTCCAATTTTTCTTTTTTTCCTCTTGCAAAGCTGAATTCCTGAATTCCTGTCTCTACTTCTGAGCAAGGAAATTTTTTTTTTTTTTTTTTTTTTTTTGGAAGCCAGATTTGAGGGAACACTAAATCATATGTGGCTTTGGTAAGGGGAAATGATGCTTTCCTGGCTCTTAAAAGCTTTAAAGTTGAGGCAGACCCAGTCAAAGCCGGTCTTGAAAATGTTTGTAATCCCAGTGCCCCATTTTGAACATCTCGGAGATAAAAATGGGTGAATGTCGGATGCTGGATCCGAGGCAGCTGAGCAGCGAGTCCGAAATGTTGGTATTTGACTTAGGGAATCACAGAATGGTAGGGTTGGAAGGGACCTCTGGAGATCATCTAGTCCAACCCCAGAAATACGTTCAATATGCCACGGAGATGTCCAAGTTCTCATAGGAGCTCTCCTTTGGCGTCTCCCAAATCCGATGCTAATGCTGGGATTGCCGGGATGCTCATCCTCCGCCTATCACGCCGTATCCTGCCCTCTGAGCCGCCGCTCCCCGGCTTGTCGTCTTCCCCTTGTGAAACCTCGCGAACTGCTGGCAGGGGAAAAGCTTTTGGGCAAATCTGCAGACTGCTGCGGAAAAATCCTGGCTGGCCTGGGAAGTGGAGGGATTTGTTATTTTTTTTTTTTCCTTCTCTGGTTTCCCTTCCCATCCAAGGGGAAAAATTGGGGGATTTCACGCTGTCATGGAAGTTTGGGACGGAGCTTTGCGTGGTGGAGTGTGGTTGAGGTAACCCCTCGGCTGGGGGAGATGGTGGTGCTGGGGTGGGTGAGGTCTCCAGCGTAGGACCCACGATTTGGCATCTTTAAGTCTCTGCCAGCCTAAAAAAGCCCGGACCAAGACCATAAATCCAGACCGAGCATCAGGCCCTGGCTGCTGCCGGTCACTCGGAGACAGCGCAGCAGGTTTCTCCCTCTGCCAAGCCACGGAGGAGAGCACGAGCTCTCCGTTCCGCAGGCAGCAATCCGAGAGTGGGACACGGTTTAAAACGGCAATGGGACAGCCGGCTCCTCCTGCCAGGAATGGTCTGAGACGGGCTTTTTTAAGCCAGAGCGCAGTAAGTCCAAGCCATGCTTTTAGCCCCATTTCTGCTGTGATACTCAACAGCCCGGTCAATTAATTTTTTTTTTTTTTCCTTTCTTAAAAGGAATTTGCTTTTTACCACTTCTTTTTGACTCTTCCCTAAGCAACACGAGCTCCTCGGGGTGAAATCCCACTAAACTTTTCATTCTTCTGCAGATGGGCTATACTGAAACGCTCGGACTTTGCAGAGGTACAAACCATTTAGGAAACACCAGCGCCGGTCACCGGCAAATGGTGCTTTTTGTACCAGACTGCGCAGGTTCAGCATCTCCCTCTGGCTTTTTCTTTGGGATTATAATGTGCTTTGCTGATAATGTAGCCACCGAATTAAGCGCGTCCTTGTGATGGGACGTAATTTGTTGAACAAATGTAATTTGTTCGCAGGGAGAGGCCGGCTTTGGCAGGCGGCTGCCGTGTTTCCAGCGTGGCTCGAGCCACAGCGGAGTGGGACCATCGCCTGGCCTCTTTATTTACTGGTGCAGGTGGTGGCTATTAGCCCCGAGCCCTTCCCCGGGATGGTTTCCTACACCTTTGGTGTGCAGATTGCGGGCGGCTTTTGAACCTCGGGAGCTTGGCTTCCTTTGCGCGTTGAAATCCACCGGCTGCTGGACAAGCTCGCTTGAATTTCTCACCTTTGAAATTGGAAACGCGGCTGCGGGCCTGGTTTTTGTTTATCCTGGCGTTTTCACGTCAATCGAATCGGCTGGCGATGACTCCCGATCAGCTCGCTGGAGTCGCAGGGAGAACGGCAAAGTCTCATGCTTGAGCTAGGGCGGCTTGAAAAATCCATCAGATCCGGCAATAACGGCCCCCGGTTGTTATTAGTAGCTCTCGTCTCATCTATCTCCAGAAAGCTTAGTCTGCCGTAATAAAATTCCCCCCAGATTTATCCCCTCGCTACAACCCCAGGACACTTTGCCTGTCTTTACCTTCCCCCCAAGACGGTGCAAACCCTTGGCTCCGCGCCAGCGCCTCTCTCTCACGATGTTTCCCCAAACGATATCGATCTGAACGGATCCTTTCATCTGGGTAATCTCGTCAAATCAGGCCCCGCGTGATTTTTTGTTATCATTATTATTATTATTTATTTATTTTTTATTTTTTCCACACACCACACACACACACACCCCCCAATTGGTTTTCATTTCTAGCTCCACTTGATACTCATTTTCGGAGTCGCTCGGGGGCTGCGGGGTAAAAGGCTGCTCTGGAAATTCGTGTTACACGTTGCCCTTCCAGCCAGGCTGTTCTTTTGTGGCCGCTGATCTCTGCGGGTGCTGCTCCCATTGCGTTAGAGACCTGAATAAATGGGCTTTAAAAAATGCTTATAAGGCCAGATCCTAAATAGATAGTATCCAAAGCTGGTGTCAGAAGCGATCAGAGGCTGGTATTTCTCTTCCAAACATCCGTGGCAGCCGGAGATCTTTGTTTGTTTGTTTTTCTTTTTCGAAAAGTATGTATCTGCTTTGCGAGCCAGGAAAATCCATCAACTGGGGGGGGAAAAAAAAAAAAAGCTCGGACCAGCTTTAAGCTGCTCGTCTCGACTGAATAAACAGCGTCAGCTGTAAAAGGGATGTTGCCTTCTATGTTTAGGGGTCGTGAATCGTGCTGCACCCTCTGCCTGCTTGAATTTTTATCCCCAAGGAAAGATAATCTGATATTGGGCTGGATGGTGTTATCAGGGCGTGGAGCGTAGAAACCCAGCCGGGCAGAATCCATCCTCTCTGCTCTTCACCAGCCCTGACCAAGGGAGAGCAGTTGAAACCAGGGCAATTAGCTAACGATGTTCCGCCGGCACTTCAGTCCGGTGGCGAGGAACAGAAGCCGTTTCATTTGCGAAGAGGAAGAAGCCCTCCCGTGTCAAGTAGGTTCCTGCAAGCCTTTGAAACGCCCCGCCGGGAGCTCGGACTTTGAGCAGGTCGTTATGGGGCCCCACGTAATTGAGCCCTGTCCCTTTGATGTCCCTGCTGCCCTGGTCCCTGCGCTCCTCCGCATACTTGAGACCTGAAGTCACAAAGGCTCCCAGTCTTCGGCGGGGCAGGGCAGGCGGTGCTCTTGCCTCCCTCCAGATGCTCCTGCCCTTCCCGGGGACGGTGGCACCAGCACCCGTCGTCTCTCCCCTGCTTTAGAGATAAGTGGTATTAATTCCCCAGGTTTCTACCGTTTCTGCTCGAACACGAGATTTCTGAAGCCCTCTCCGCTCTGACAAGCTCGCGGTGTGTCTCTTTCGCAGAACGCATCTGTAGATACCCCAGCGTTCTGGTGGGAAGAGGCTTTTGAGAGGCCAGCTCTTCCTTTGACTTGTAAAATTCAGGGTTTTTTTCCTGCATTGCAGAATGAAACTCTGCTCATTTACACCCCTACAACTTCCAATAACAGGCAAAGCTTCCTGAAAAACCAGGGCTGGCCTCTGCCCTGGGCTGTTTACCCGGTGGTGACTCATTTGGGAACCGTCTCGGTGTCTGAGGCTGGGGTTGACCTTCAGGTTACAGCAAGTAGGAGGGTGGCTTTTCTCACTCCGCACCATCCCGGACCTTTCTGAGCCAAGTACTGATCTGTTTCTCCATTGTGGGATGGCTCTCACCAACCCTTCTTGTTTAAAAATAACCCAATTTCAACCCGGCGCCTTTTACCGTGTGCTGCCTCCTGACATCCTCGATGGAGAAGCCCAGCCAGCCGATCCTCCCCAAGTCAGGTTGAAATGTTTCTAGCAGTCCGGTTTGCGATGCCAAGCTTGGGAGAGCAACTTCACGCTCCGCCGGGGAAAAATATTTAGGCTGGGAACCTGCTGGCGTGAATTAAGGCATTGCGCACAGCCGCAGAATGAGCCAGGAAAACTGGAATTTGGGAACAAAGGGTAACCAAATGTGACCCTCTTCTGGCACTCTTGTCTTTAAGGAGACCTTGGATATAGCTCTGGCCACGCTACGTATGTTCCCCCCAGCACAAGAATTGTTTCCTGCATGACTTTATTCCCTTTTTCCGCCATAGCTGTATACCCGAGAGCAGCAACAAAGCGTGTTTTGTCCCTGGAGAAAGGCTCAGGGACCCTGCGCCCCTCTCCTCCGCGTCTGGCCGGGGGTTGCTTTTTTGACTGGGCTCTTCCCACCCGCCACCTGGAACCCATCGCGATGGAGTTGCTTTTCTCAGCTGCAGCATCTTAAAATAGCCTCTCTGGGTTTCTTTTAAAAATAGTCGGCGGGGTCTGCGTGTCATTACCTGCTAAAAACGTTTCTCCGAAGTCCTGTTAGGACGTGGGAGGCGAGAGGTCGGTTTGGTGGACCAGCCTTTTTGGGGAGGGTGACGGTGCTTCCGCGGCCACGTGCGCGGCCTTGCCCTTGAGCTGCTCCCGCTTCACGCGCGTCCGTTTTTTTTGGGTGATGTATTTCTGATTATTTTGAAAGCCTGCCTGCAGAGGCAGAGGAATCTGCCGGGTGCCGGTGACAGCGGTGGGAAGGAGGATGCTCAGACGCATCAGCCCTGCCTTTAGCTTTTCCCGGGAAGCAATCCGGCGCCTAACGCATCAGCGAGGCGGTGACACAGCGCTTGCAGGCAGCGGGGTCGTACGAGAGCAGCGGTAGGCTGAGCAGCAAACTTGGCGCTTTGCTGCGCTGCAGGAAAGCCTTCGGCACGCGCGGCATTTTCTGAGCGCGGCGCAACAGTATGCCGAGCCCAGGAGGTCACATCGTCTTGCTCGCCCAGGTCCTACTCGGGAGGTCCCTGGCCCCTGCGGAGCCTTTTGAACCTCAAACAAGCCAAACAAAAAGTCTCTAAATGATTTTTAGGGGAGCGCTTCGTTCTGCAGACTCAAGGAGCGGCTGTTAAATCACGCAGCAAAGTGTTTAGGGTTTAATCGTGCTGCTTGGCAAAAAAAAAACAAAACAAAACAAAAAAAAATGGGGTTCGGTGCGTGAGTACCCAAGCGATCTACCACGAGCGACGCCGGATGCGTTAAGAATTGGTATTCCTTCTCCCTCCTTCCCTGGGGAGAAGTTACTAGGTATTTGGAAGTAATTATTGCTTTTATTCAGTGCTAAAGCAATAATTTCAAGGGATACGTTAGAAAGCTAGCAATTTCCTGCCAGCGAGTGACAGATGTTTTGCCATACATGAGATGTGCTTTCAGGCTCCTACTAATTACAATGACACAAATTGGCAGTAGTTTTCTTCCCAGGCTCCCAACTCTAATTTTGCCTTCTTTTCTGCTATTTTTTTTTTTTTTTTAAAAAAGAAAAAGGTGGAGTCCCCTTGTTGTCGCGCTTCAGTGAAACCGATGCGGCGTTCAGTGGCTGTGTCGGAGCGTGGTTCCCTAACCTTCCTCCTTCTCTGTCCCCTGCCCAGGTTCGTACCCCTCGCCCAAGGCTGGGGCCACCCTGGTGGTCTACAAGGACTTGCTTGTGCTCTTCGGTGGGTGGACGCGGCCGAGCCCTTACCCTCTGCACCAGCCAGAGAGGTTCTTCGATGAAATCCATACCTACTCACCCTCCAAAAACTGGTAAGGGCAACATCTGGGTACGAAGCCCAAGCTTTGATCCCGTACAAATGTGTCTGTAACGCAGCTGGAGGAATGCTGGCGGGTGTCTGTCCGAGCCCGCCTGGGAAGCTCTGCGCTGTCCTGGTTTCCCAGGTGTGTCTAATCCTGGTGTGTCTCTTACTTTGAAACAGCAGAATAAACCCCCAAAAAACACAAGAGCGCACCGGAGACACGGGCACGCTGCTGTCTGGCACCACTTGGGTGGTGGTGGTTGCTTCCGTACAGCTCTCGACTCGTACCTAAAATATGCCAGACCCCCCGAGAGTTCCCATCCAGCCAGGTGGGAAATCTGGATGTGAATCTTTTAAAAGCGGCATCGATTTGGCTGTGAGCGGTGAGGTCTTTCTGAGGAAAGGAGGAGATAAAACCTTAACTCCTGGAGGCCTTGCTTTTAGCGATGGTCCAAAACTCAAAGCTCCTGTGGCCCTCCAAGGGAGACAGGGTATCTGCAGCGTTTCAGTAAACTCTTTGCCCTTAAAACTCCTGGATTCCTAGTAAAGCATCCAGCAGCCACCGCGGAGATGGCAGGAATTTTCCTTTCTCCTTTAAAACACCGTTGGGCTGGTTTCAGACCAGGCTTTCTCACCGATGCTTGTGTGTGAGAAAAGGAGCGAATGCTGTATCAAAGCGGCGCTGGTTCCTGCTCCTCTTTCATTGGGAACTTTTCATCATCAAAAGTGTCAATTATCCAATGCACTTTTGGGCAGTGTCGTTAAGAACGCTGTAATTAAACCGCGTTGGAAATAATTCAGGGCAAACTTAATTGAAAGGGGCGATATTTCCAACTTGGCCTTGTGACTTTGTCATGCTTTAAAAATGTTTAGCGCATTAGTATTTCTAATTACTTTCGTTATTATTTGGATCTTTGGAGGTTTTCCCTGAGGTTTTCCTCTGTAAAATGTTCTTGAGGACTTTGTCGGCCCCTGGGATTTTTCGTTTTGCCATTCATCCAGCGCTTTCCTTTCTGACCCGATGGTGAATGTCTTTCTCTTTCCCCAGGTGGAACTGCATCGTGACCACCCACGGCCCCCCTCCCATGGCGGGACACTCCTCCTGTGTCATCGAAGACAAAATGATCGTCTTTGGGGGTTCGCTGGGATCTCGGCAAATGTAAGTCTGGGGTGAGGGTGTCTGACAAGTGCCAGGAGCCTGTTGGGGTGGTCCCGGGGTAGCTCATAGCGTTTCAGAAGGCAATCTCCGCAGGGTTTCGGAGTCTGTGGGCTGCCTTAAGCGCACCTTTTGCATCTCGTGGTGAATCCCTTCAAGGCTCCAGCCTGTGGAGAACCCAATCCTGCCCCAAAACTCTGCCCTGAACCCATGTTTCAAATGCCCAGAGGTTCTGGTTGTATCATCAAGGCTTGTTGTCTCGTCCTCGCAGGAGCAATGATGTCTGGGTGCTGGATCTCGAGCAGTGGGCTTGGTCCAAGCCCAACATCTCTGGGCCCAGCCCTCACCCGCGAGGTGGCCAGTCTCAGGTGAGCTCTCCGTCCCCAGCTCAGCTCCCCAGCACCGACACGCGCTGCCAAAGACAAACCAGACACCGCTTAATTTCCAGCTTCCAGGCAGCTCTCTGCAGGTCGCCTGAAAGCTAGCGCCCCGTTTCCAAGTTATCTTTGCAGCCTTTGCCCGACGGGCCCTTGTTTTCTGGAGCCATGTGTTCTGCGAGGCTGCACTTTTTAATCTCCCTAACGCTCAGGCGGGTACCGTGCCGTGTCTTGCGCGTGACTCAGAGCTCTAATGAGCACTGCTAGAAAACAAACTGCTGTTTTCTCCCGCTGATCGTTCCCCGTGGCGTGTGAGATCAATGAAGTGTTATCACCAGCTGGTTTGGCTCGGGGCCCTTTTGATTGCTCTGCTCTCCTGATTCTCCGTTGGAGACTCGGGATCGTACCCGCTCGAAACACAGGGCTGGCAGCGCTTGTTTTATTGCCTGCCCGGGGCGGGAGCTCGTAGGAGTCTCACAGCTCGATGCAGGTGTCTCCGTCGCAGCTGGCAGCTCTGCTTTCCCTTCGCGGTCCCCAGGAAGATGGTCAGTGGTCCCCAGCGTGCAGTTCGTCTCAGCAGGGTACCCAGAAGAGATCGGATGGATCGCGCGTGAAAGTTCCTTTCTCTCCGTCCACTGGAAAAGGAGATTAAGGGACTATCTCGCCCACCCCCAGCATCTAACAAATATCGCAAGCACGTGCCCTCCCAGACAATCCTTCCACCTTCTCCCTTATTTGAAGAGGGGTGTCGAGTCCCTTGCTGTTTGGCTCAGCTTCAGGGAGGGTAATTGCCCTCCTCTGTAAGGGGAACTCGTTTGCAAGCCGTTTGGGACAAGGCAGTGGGGTGAACCCTGCATCCCGCTTTGCCTCGGGCCCGGCAAAACTGGCTCTCCGTCCCAGTTCCACTCCTCATCCCGGGGTGGGCTATATTCGGCAGCGTCTGCGCGGCTGAGAAGCCGTAACCTGGCTCTGCCTGCGCTTGGAGGCTTTGCCGAAAGCGCTGGGCACCGCTTCGCGTCCTTCCCAGTCTGAAAAAAAACGCTGTTCTTTGTCCCCTCCAGATCGTAATAGACAACGAAACCATTTTAATCCTGGGTGGCTGTGGTGGTCCCAATGCAGTAAGTATCCCGAGGGGAACATGGGCATGAACTTCACGTGTCTCGCCGTAACTGGGTGCTGGACTGGGGAGAAGGGGGTATTCCGCACCTTACCCAGGTGGCATTTTATCCTGCGAATCTGGGCGCCCACGCAGTAGATAATCCAGAGAAGCTGTCTAGCTATTGCTAGAGCTGCTTTAATTAAGAAAAAAACACCCCAGGCGCTATCTGAGCAGCTCACGAAGTTAATTGAGCCTCGGAAGAATTCGCCCTGATTTTATACTGGGGTAGAAGATGGAGACGAAGGGATTTGTCCGTGGCCGCAGTAGGGTGTAGTCACTCCGGGGTGGTCAGATCCTGATCTGGGTCACCATCCCTCTGTCTGCAGCAGCAAAGCACCGCTCCTACCTCTGCTGGGATGATCTCAGCCGCAAGCCAGGCTCCTAAATCTCAAACCGGGCTCCTAAATCTGTCACGCTTGTCTTCACAGCTGTTTAAAGACGCCTGGTTACTGCACATGCACGCGAACCCCTGGACGTGGCAGCCGCTCAAGGTGGAGAACGAAGACCACGGAGCGCCAGAGCTGTGGTGCCATCCTGCCTGCAGGGTACGGATGCGGTGGGGTCTCTGCTCTCTCAAATACATCCGCTGATCTTTATTGCCTGCCCAGAACGCTCCGTACCCCTCTATTTTCATCCCAACGCAGCGCGAAGGGTCATCCTGCCGTTTGTAACCTCTTGTTTCCCCTTCTCTGCCAGGTGGGCCAGTGCGTCGTGGTCTTTAGCCAAGCTCCCAGCGGGAGAGCCCCGCTGAGTCCCAGCCTGAACTCTCGCCCCTCTCCCATCAGCGCCACGCCGCCCGCCCTGGTCCCCGAAACGCGGGAATACCGCTCTCAATCTCCCGTCAGGAATACGGACGAAGCTCCCTGCGTCAACGGCCGCTGGGGCACCTTGCGACCCAGAGCGCAGAGGCAAACCCCGTCGGGATCCCGGGAAGGCAGCCTCTCCCCGGCAAGAGGGGACAGTTCCCCCGTACTCAACGGTGGGAGTTTATCGCCCGGAGCCACGGCGGCTGGCGGTGCCTCCTTGGACAGCCCCGTGCAGGTCGTATCTCCCAGCACGCCTTCCGCCGCTGAAGGATACGACCTAAAAGTGGGGCTCGCCCTGGCTCCGCGCCGAGGATCGTTGCCGGAGCAGAAAGACCTGCGTTTGGGATCCGTCGACTTGAGTTGGGAACAGAAACCGGCTTCCATCATCTGCCAGATGGACGGTGTGGAGGGCAGGACGGTCAGCGCCGGCGTGAGGAACCCCCCCGAGCAAACCAACGGCATCCACACGCCTCCCCACGTCGCCAGCTCCCTCCCGGGGGCCGTCTCCCCTAGCGCGCTCCGGAGGAGCTTGGAGGCCGTCAAAGCTCTCTCTTCCAAAGGCTCCTCGGCTTCTGCGGCGCTGAGCCCTCCGCTGGCTTCTTCCCCGGGGTCCCCGGGTGCCGAGACGGGCTCGGCGGCGCGGCCGGGCTCTACCCAAGGCGACGGCCATTCCTTACCTCCCATCGCCCGCCGCCTGGGCCACCACCCTCCCCAATCCCTCAACGTGGGGAAGCCTTTATACCAGAGTATGAACTGCAAACCCATGCAGATGTACGTGCTGGACATTAAGGACACCAAGGAAAAAGGACGAGTCAAATGGAAAGTGTTCAACAGCAGTTCGGTGGTGGGACCGCCCGAAACCAGTTTACACACGGTAGTGCAAGGCAGAGGGGAATTAATCATATTCGGTGGCCTCATGGACAAGAAACAAAACGTGAAATACTATCCCAAAACAAATGCCTTGTACTTTGTGCGAGCAAAAAGATAATGCGGCCCGAGCCCTTCGCCGCCATCACCTTCTCCCCTCCCTCTCCGCGGCTCTTCCCTCTCCTTTCCGAGCCCTTACTCTGTCACGCAGGCGTTTCAAACTGTGAATTAGGGAGCGAGAAACGAATAAAAGTCCAGGCAAAACCTCCAGCGCTGCCCCGCCGCTTCCCAGTAAGACCCCAGTTAAGCGAGTCATGTTTACAGGCGGGGAAGAACCCGTGCCGCTGCGAGCCGAGGCGAGGATTTGGGGTGAGGTAGGGAAATCTGCCATCCGATATCCTCTTGGGCTTGGTTTTTATTTTCCAGGGGGTTGAGAGGCTTCGGATCTCTCCAAAACTCCTCCTGGGATGTGAGGAAAAGTGGGTTTCGATACGAACAAACCAAACAGCGGCAGGCAGGAGGCTGTCAGCTTGCGCGCACTGATTATTTCCATGCTTGACTCCGTAAGGAAAACAAGAGCAATACCAGGAATCTTCCAGCGCTGCAAACCTTTGCTCGACACAAACGCGATGCCTTTTTTTCTGCTTCTCACCCCTTTGGCCTGTCGTGCTCCTTCCCGTCCGCCGTACGGGACCGTAAGAAGGAAGAAAGGACAGGGTTTTTTGCATTAAAATGCCAAAAATAGTACGAATTAGCCGGGAGTTAGCACCCCCCTCTCCCTGCCCTGTGCTGGATCAGGCTTTGGGATCAGCCCTGATCCCTCCTGATCAGCAAAAAAACACACCGTTTACTCTAAAAATCCCATTCTTCCCGCAAAACTGAGAACATTTGGCTGCCAATTCCCTTCTAGACTTGAAGGTTTCGTTTCGCTCAAACAACCCAAACCCGTCCAAGGCTGAACCAGCACCTCGTAGCCTGGGAACGGGGTTGGGGTTTTTTTTTTCCAGCCAAAAAGATGAATATTGGTAAATTTGAGGGCGTGAGCAGCCTCCGTGGCAGTAGCTGCACCTCATCTTTGCACGTGCCTCCTCCTTCCGCAAAAATTCAAATTGAAATCCGAAGGGATTAAACCTGGGCGTCCTTCTCTTTCCCTTTCCCCTCCAGATGATGGGGGAAAATGGGCGGATTCTGCCAGGTTTTGGTCACCAACCTCCAGCACCCAAAAAGTAGGGAATCCTCCCCAAACCGGCAACGCCATGACGTGGCCCCTTTTCCCCCTCAATTTTTCCCCCCCCCACCTCCTCCATCCCCACTGAGCTTTTTTTGCCGGTCGGAGCCTTAAATCGCATCCCAGCTGCGTGGGGATGGGGAGGGTTTTGGTTCGTCTGCGGCGTTTTCCGCCTCTGTAAATAAATCCCTCGTTAAATCCAGCCTCTCCCGCTCCAATCCCAAACCGATTTGATTTCTCCAAAGGGAAGGCAAAATGCTGTTTTTTAACCCCCAAAACCTCAGGAGCACCTAAAGGTGATTTAGGAAATGTTTCTTCTCCACTTTTAAGCTTGGCTGCGGGGAGGGCGGTCGGGGCTTTGGCATCGATTCCCTCCTCCCCTTTGCATGTTTCACCCCCAAAAAAGTCAAAAAAAAAAAAAAGGGACGGACGGTGGATCGTTGGATTGACGTTGGGTCAATGTTGGGTTGACGTTGAGTTGGTATTTGGTTGACGTTGGGTCAGCGTTGGGTTGACGTTGAGTTGATGTTCGGTTGACGCTGGGTCAGCGTTGGGTTGACGTAGGGTCAGCGTTGGTTCGATGTTGGGTTGACGTTGAGTTGATGTTCGGTTGACGCTGGGTTGACATTGAGTCGACGTTGAGTTGACATCCCTCTCCTTGCACGGAGCATCCCTCAAGGGGTGTTTTCCCAACATTTATGTGATGTCCGTCCCCAACCGCTCCCAAAATCCCCCTAAATGGCCCCAAACCCACCGAGCGGCTGGGGCCGTCCCTCCTCCATCCCTGTCGGTGGCGGAAAGGCATGTTCTGCGCCGTTAACCATGAATTCATCCCAAATTTTGATACCCCCTACCCCCCGTGAGCCGCTGGTGCTGTGAGCGAGGTGTTGTCCCCCCCTCCCCCGCGACTCAGGTGTCCCCCCCCACATCGGGCTCGGCCGAGCGTAGGAATGAAAAACAATTTTCGGTGATATTTAAAAATCTTGTGTACATTTTTTTTGGGGGGGGCGAGGGGGGTGGTTAATGGATTTCCCCCCCTCCCCCCTCCCCCCATCCCGATGAATTTTTAGCAGTTTAACAAATAAAAAGGAAAAGAAATGGATGGCTGGTCCTTTTGGGGAGGGGGACGGGGGGTGAGTTTGGGGGTGAAAAGGGGGTTTGGGGTCTTATTGGGTAAAAAAAAAAAAGGGTAAGTTTTCTCTAGGGGGATGTTGGAGCAACAGAGAGAGGCGGAAAAAAGGGGGGGCACGAGGTTGGGGGGAGGAACGGGAGGGTTCACAAAAGGGGGAGAGTGGTGGAAATGGGGGAACCTAAAGCCTGTGGGGCTGGAAATTGGGGATGGGGACCCCAAATCCTGCCGGGGCTGGAGGTTTGGGACCCCGAAGGCTGGCGGTGTCAGTAGTTGGGGATGGGGGACCCCAGAGCCTGTGGGGCTGGGGACTGGGGACCCCGTATGGGGCAGCACTGGACACAGGTTCCTGTCCCGGCCCCCCCCCCCCCCGGCCCCCAGTCGCCTACAGGGCTGGGAACCCCCCCATCCCCTACAGAGTCTGGGTCCCCACAGGCCCCCCCATCACCTATAGGGTCTGGGTCCTACACTCCCCCCCCCCATCTCCTATAAGGTCCGGGTCTCTCACAGGGCCCCTCCCCATCCCCTATAGGGTCCGTGACCCCCACCGCCCCCCCCCCCAACCCCTGTAGGGTCTGTGACCCCCACAGCCCCCCCATCCCCTATAGGGTCCAGGTCTCCCATAAAACCCCCCATCCCCTATAGGACCCGTGTCCCACACAGCCCCTATAGGGTCCAGGTCTCCCACAGACCCCCATCCCCTGTAGGGTCCGGGTTTCCCCCAAGGGTCCCCCCCCATTCTCTATAGGGTCCATGACCCCCACAGCCCCCCCATCCCCTATATGGTCCGTGTCCCCCACAGACCCCCATCCCCTGTAGGGTCCGGGTTTCCCCCAAGGGTCCCCCCCCATTCTCTATAGGGTCCAGGTCTCCCACAGCCCCCCATCCCCTATAGGGTCCGGATCTCGCACTGAACTTCTCCCCATCCCCCCTATAGGGTCCGTGACCCCCCCATCCCCCCCCATCCCCTATAGAGTCCGTGTCCCCCACGGGGCCCCCCCATCCCCTATAGGCTCCGGGTCTCCCACTCCCCCCGCCATTCCCCATAGGGTCCGTGACCCCCACATCCCCCCCCATCCCCTATAGGCTCCGGGTCTCCCACTCCCCCCCCATCCCCTATAGGGTCCGTGACCCCCCCATCCCCCCCCATCCCCTATAGGCTCCGGGTCCCCCCCATCCCCATAGGCTCGGGCTCTGCTCCCCTCCACTTGCCCGCCCGCTCTCGCGCATGCGCGGCAGCGAAGGGGGCGTGGCGGAGGCGAGGCCCCGCCCCCCTCCCGCGCTGACGTCACCCCGAGGCGGAAGCGGGCGCAGGTGAGGCGGCCGCGCCTTAAAGGGACCGCGGGGGGGGCGGGGGGAAGTCCATGGCGGGGGGGGGCATTGCATCCCTTTTGCTGGGTTTGGGGGGCAGGGACCCCATGGGGGGGGGGGGTGTTCAAGGACAGCATGGAGGTGGGGGGGGACGGGGACCCCATGGGACGATGCTGGGACCCCGGGGTGGGCACGGGGACTCCGGGGCTGGGGGAGAGACTCCATGGGGGGGTCCAGGACCCCATGGGGGGGTCAGGGGCCTCGGAGGTGGGTTCAGAGACCCCATGGGAGGATGCTGGGACCTCGTAGGGGGTGGAGGGACCCCGTGGGGGGGGTTCAAGGACCCCATGGGGTGGTCAAGGACCCCGGGGGGGGCACAGGAACCCTATAGAGGGTGTCAGGGAGAGTGCTGGGACCCCGGGGGGGTGCAGGGACCCCGGGGGGAGGTTCAGGGACGCCAGAGGGGGGGTCAAGGATCCTGGGGGGCATGAAGGGACCCCAGGGGGAGGTGCAGGGATCCCGGGGGGGGGGGGTCAAGGACCCCGGGGGGGCACAGGGACCTCATGGGAGGGTGCTGGGACCCCGGGGGGGTACAGAGAACCCACGGGGGGGCTTCAAGGACCCCGTGGTGGGAGGTCAGGGGCCTCATGGTGGGGTCAAGGACCCCGAGGGTGCAGAGAACCCATGGGAGGTGTGGGGACCCCCGGGGGGGGGGGGAACGGGGACCACATGGGGGGAAGTCAGGGGCCCCTTGGGGGGTGTCAGGGACCCCAGAGGGCTTCAGGGACCCCATGGGAGGGTGCTGGGATCCCGGGAGGGGGGGGGGCAGGGACCCCAGAGGGGGGGTCAAGCACCCCATAAGGAAGCTCAAGGATCCGGGGGGGGCACACGGTCCCCAAGGTGGCACAGGGACCCCGGGAGGGGGGGACAGGGACCCCAGAGGGATTCAGGGACCCCATGGGAGGGTGCTCGGATCCCGGGGGGGGGCACAGGGACCCCGGGAGGAGGGATCAGGGACCCCAGAGGGGGGGTCAAGCACCCCATAAGGGAGCTCAAGGACCCGGGGGGGGGGGGGGGCACAGGGACCCCGGGAGGGGGGGGGGCAGGGACCCCAGAGGGATTCAGGGACCCCATGGGAGGGTGCTGGGACCCCGGTGGGGGCAGGAACCCCAGAGGGGGGGTCAAGCACCCCGTAAGGGGGCTCAAGGAGACGGGGGGGGGGGGACGCAAGGTCCCCAAGGTGGCACAGGGACCCCGGGAGGGGGGGGCTCAGAAGGGGCTCCCCTGCTCCCCCAAGGTGCGGGGTGCAGTGACCCCACGGGGGAAGGCGGGGGGGGGGGGGGGTAGTGTTTCTCTGCACCCCCAGGTTCCGGGGAGGGGGGGTGCCCATGGCGGCGCGGGGGGGTTCGGTGCTGGAGCCGGGCTGGCTCCTGTCCCCCGCCGGCCGCCCCTACCTGGACTCCATCCTCCAGAAGAACCAGCGGAGAGTGTTCGGTGAGTCCCACGCCCCCCCCCCAAAAAAAATCCATAACGGGGTGCCAGCACCCTAAAAATATCCCCCACACCCCCCCCCTCCAAGGTCTGCTGGAGCGGCCAGTGCTGCCCCCCACCTTGGCCGCCCCCACTGTCACCTACAAACTCTTCCTCTCCGGCAAGAGCGGCGTGGGCAAGACGGCCTTGGTGGCCACGCTGGCCGGGACCCCCGTGCCCCCCGGCCACCACGAGACCCTGGGTAGGTCGGGGTAGGGGGGACACACACACACACACAACAGCACCCCCCCGGATCTCACCTGGGGGGTGACAATGTCATGTCATCCATCCCCCCCGGCCCCCACTTCCCAGGTATAGAGGCCACCACCGTCTACTGGCCGGCCAAGCTGCGGGCCAGCGGCCGCCCCGTCATCTTCCAGCTGCATTTTTGGGATTGCGGGGACGGCGCCCTGAAAAAATTCGAGCATCTTCTGCCCGTGAGTCTCGGGGCGGCTGGGGGGGGGGGGGACACACGCACCCAGGACACCCCCCTTCCATGCTGGTGGGTGTCCAGTCTTGTAAGGAGGAAGCGGACGGCATCCTCTTCCTCTTCTCCTTCACCGACCGCTCGTCCTTCGAGGAGCTGCCGGCCCAGATGAGTCGGGTCGTCGGTCCCGACGAAGAAAACCTCGTTAGGGTGGTCGTCGGCACCAAGTATCCTTCTCGGATAGCCCCCCCCCCGGGGGGGGTCCACATTCCCCCATAAGCGGGTTTGTACCCCCGTATTTCACACCGCTCGGCATCTCGGTAGGCTGAGAACGTGCACACTTCGTTACACCAATGGATCCACCGCTTCCACCTATTTCTATAGGCTCTTGCTCCCCCCGGTGGGGGGGGCATTTCTCAGGGTGCAGGTGTCTCCTTTGACCACGTGTCGCCCCCCACGAGCAGATTTGCCCCCCCATATTTCACCCCACGCAGTACCCTGGTAGGCCGAGAACGTGCACGCTTCATCACACCAATGGACTCAGAGTCATCCGCTTCTTTTTATGGGCTTTTGCCCCACCCCGGGTGGGGGCGGGATTTCTTGAGGTGCTGCCATCTCCCCTGACTGTGTGCCTCCCCCCCCGCCCCCAAGCAGTTTTGCACCCCACCACTTGGTACCTTGGTGGGCTGAGCACGTGCCCACTTCATTGCACCAATGGCTCGGCATCTCCCACTTATTTTCATGGGGTTTGGGGGGGAGTTTTTCAGGGTGTTGGTGTCTCCCTTGACCATGTCTCCCCCCCACAACCCCCCAGATTCGACCTGTCCCCTCAGGCGGACGTGACGGAGGGGGACGTGGCGGCCTTCGAGGGGACCTGGGGGCTGCCGGTGCTGCGGGTGAGCAGCGGGCCGGGGGCCGGGGGGGGCCGGGGGGGGCTGGCCCGGGTCGCCCCCCTCCTCGACGCCCTGGTGGAGAGACTCTGGCGATGGGACCAAATCGCCGCCGGCGTCGCCCTGGGGGACGAGGGGTCCCCCCCAGTTTGAACCCCATCTTGTGGGGTGGGTTTGTGGGGGGGGCCCTGCAGTACCGGGGACCCCTCACCGTGGCCTCTGGGCTCCCCTCGCCATTAACCAGCACTGCCCAGCACCCCTGTGATGGCAGGGGGAGGGGGGGGAATGGGGGGGAAAAAAAGGTGCTTTTTGACCAAAAATCTATGTTTTTCCACAAAAAAGATCCTTGGGTGCCCCGGCTCATCTGATTTGGGGTGCTGGGTGATTTGGGGTGGGGGGGTGCTGGGGGGTGCTGGAGATGGGGGTGCTGAGGGTTTTGGGGTGCTGGGGAGGAGACTTGGGGTGGCTTGGGGTGCTGGATACGGGGGTGCTGGGGGGTGCTGGGGGTTTGGGGTGCTGGAGATGGGGGTGCTGAGGGATTTGGGGTGCTGGGGGGGGGATCTGGGTTGCCTTGGGGTGATGGAGATGGGGGTGCTGGGGGATTTGGGGTGCAGGATTTGGGGTGCTTTGGGAGGATGGGGTGGGGGTGCTGGGGGATGTGGGGCGCTGGGGACGGGGGTGCTGTAGATGCTGCGGGATTTGGGGTGCTGGGGGGTGTTGGTGATTTGGGGTGCTGGGGGATTTGGGGTGCTGGGAGGTCTTGGGGATTTGGGGTGCTGTGGATGATGCGGGATTTGGGGTGCTGGGGGATTTGGGGTGCTGTAGGGCGCTGGGGTGAGGGGTGCTGGGCGTTTTGGGGTGCAATGGGATCATGGGGGTGGGGCCCTGCGGGATTTGGGGTGCTGTGGGTGATGCAGGATCATGGGAATGGGGTGCTGGGGAATTTGGGGTGCTGCAGATGCTGGGGAATTTGGGGTGCGGGATTTGGGGTGCTTTGGGGTGCTATGGATGATGCAGGATTTGGGGTGCTGGGGGATTTGGGGTGCTGTGGGGCGCTGGGGATGGGGGTGCTGGGCGTTTTGGGGTGCAATGGGATCAGGGGGGTGGGGCCCTGCGGGACGTGGGGTTCGGGATTTGGGGTGCTGGGGGTGATGCAGGATTTGGGGTGCTGCAGGATCATGGGGATGGGGTGCTGCGGGATTTGGGGTGCTGGGGGGCGATGCAGGAGGGGGTGCTGTGGGAATTGGGGTGCTGGGGATGCGGGGATGGGGGTGCTGGGAATTTGGGGTGCTGCGGATGCTGGGGGATTTGGGGTGCGGGATTTGGGGCGTTTTGGGGTGATGGGGATGGGGGTGCTGCGGGATTTGGGGTGCGGGGGGGTGCTGGGCTGGGGGGGTGCTGTGGATGATGCAGGACTTGGGGTGCTGCGGGATGATGGATGGGGGTGCTGGGGGATTTGGGGGTGCTGGGGATGGGGGTGTTGCCAGATTTGGGGTGCTGGGGTCCGATTCAGCCCCCCCCCCCCCTGCCCCCCCATAGCCGGGACCGGACTCCCCTCCCCGTCGCGGCGGAAAACCGGCATTATTTTTAGGCCGGAAAAAGCCGATTTCTGGTTCCGGCCTTTTTCCGGCTCAGCGGGAAAAGGGGGGGGGCCGGGAAGAGCCCCCCCAAACCAGTGACACCACCCCCCCCCCCCCCCGAGTTACCCCCCCCCTCACTGTCCGGTATCGAGCTGGTGGGCGGGGGGAGGAGCCTGTAGTAGCCGCCTGGCCACGCCCCCTCCCGCCATTGGCTGCCGCCCCCCTCCCTTCCCACGCCGCTTTATGAATGAAAGGGGAGGGGGCGGGTGGGGGGCGCGTTAACCCCTTCGGGGCCGGAGCCGGGGCGGGTGGGGGACACACACACAGGGTGCTGCGGGACGGACTCAGCACCGTGGGGCGGATCCGGACCCACGCCCCCCCCCCCCCAGCCCCCCGCCACGGGGGGTCCCGGACACCCCCACCCCCAAAACCCCTATTTTAGTTTTCATTTTTATTTCTCCCCCCCCCCCAATTTTAGCGTTCCCCCCGCTATTTTAGCTCCCCTCCCCATTTTCCCTTCCCCCCCCCCCCCCGCATTTTAGCTTTTATTTCCCCCCCTTTTTAACTTTTTGCCCCCACTTTTAACTTTTTCGCCCTCCCCCTTTTAACTTTTTCCACCCCCTTTTTAACTCTCCCCCCTCATTTTAGCTTCCCCCCTCCCCAAAACGCGCCCCGGCAGCCGGCGAGTCACTGCCGCACCCATGGGTGCCCCTATTCTTTTTGGAGGGGGGGGGACACGACACACACCCCCGTCACCCTTTATTTTGGGGGTGCTCCCAGCCCCCCTCAACCTTTCGGAGACCCCCAACCCGCCCAAAATTCCTCCCCAAAGCGCTCAAACTTCCCCTAAAAACCCCCCCCACCCCTTCGGGGGGCGCACCCCCCCCAAAAACCTTCCCATCCTCAGGATCGGGCCCTCCCAGTGCCGTACTGGTGTGGGGCACTGGGAGCGGCTCCTGGCCCTTTAAGAGCGGGCGTGGCCGGGTGACATCACTCGGGGCATGAATGAACAGGAGCGGGGTGCTCAGCCCCACACGCCCCACAGCGCTGGGCGCCGCCGGTTGTGGGGTGCACCCCGACACCCCCACTCCCCCCCCCCCGCCACCGACATCCCCCCGCCATGGCGGGCGCCCCCCTGGCCTTCACCCTCCTCTTCCTCACCGCCGTCCCCCCCCTGGCAGCCGAGGAAGGTGAGCGCCACGCTTTTTTTTTGGGGGGGGGGGCACCCCAAAACCCACTTATTGGGGTGCTGGGGGGGGTGTGGGGGGTGCTGGGTGCACCCCCGAAGGGGTGGGGTGGGCTTTGGGGGAAAGTTTGGGGGGTTTTGGGGGAACTTTGGGCAGTTTAAGGGACTCCGAAAGGTTGGGGGGGGCTGGGAGCACCCCCAAAATAAAGGGTGATGGGGGGGTGTCCCGTCCCCCCCCCCAAAAAAAAGGGGCACCCATGGGTGCGGCGGTGAATCGCCGGCTGCCGGGGCGCGTTTTGGCGGGGGGGTGGGGGGGGAGCTAGAATGAGGGGGGAAGAGTTAAAAAGGGGGTGGAAAAAGTTAAAAGTGGGGGCAAAAAGTTAAAAAGGGGGGGAGGAAAAGAAGCTAAAATGCGGGGGGGGGGGGAGCGAAAAAGGGGAGAGAGCTAAAAGGGGGGGAAAAGGGTAAAATAGGGGGGGGAAAAACTAAAATGGGGAAAAAACCCAAGAGTTTTGGGCAACTTTTCCCCGTGCAAAGTGTCCGGTTCGTGCGCCGGGGCCGGATCCTGCTTCTGGCCTCCCCCCCTCCAAAAAAAGGGGGATTTAAAAAAAGAAACAACTCAAAAAGGGGGAAAATCACCCTAAAATGGAGCGTTTCCCATGGGCGGCAATGGGCCGGGCAGGATCCAGGCCGGAGAACTGGAAAACAATGTCAGGAAAACCCTAAAAAGTGCTGGGAAAAACAAGCGGCGGCTCGGCCTCCACCTCCCGAGCCTTCCCCGGCCGCTGGGTTTGGGCTCAGTTTGGAGGGTTTTGAGTAAAAAAAGAAAAAAGGAAAAGTCACTTTTTCAAAATATATATTTAATTTAAAAAAAAAAAAAAAAAAGATGATTTTTCTAAAAAGTCCTGTCCCAAGGGTTTAATCCCTGGTTTTTCGAGGGAAAGATGGAAGGATCCGGCCCTGAGCGCAAATAAGTGGGAGGCTGGGGGGTGGATTGGGACGGAAAATCCCCCCCTAAAACGTAAAAATGGGGTAAAACCCCCTCAAATGGGGGTTTGGGGGAGTGTTGGGAGGGGGGGGACCCTGTGGCGGGGACCCCAAACCACCCCGAGACGGCTGTGAGATCTGGGGCGCGTTCCCAAAGTGCCGATTCCCAGGAGGGATCCTTGGAGATATTGGGATTTTGGGGTTATAAAAGTGCAAAAAGGGGGAAAGTGTTGGGGGAGCAGTGGGATTTGGGGGGGGGTTAGGGGGGTGCTTTTCTTCCCGTGGGTTGGAAAGGGTGAAATCCGTTGGGAAGGGAAGGTTGGGAGGTGCTGGGTGTCCCAGACGGATCCTGCACTGCCCGGCCGAGGTCTGGGGTGTCCCCGAGGGTGGGGAGGGGACGGGGACGGGATGGGAATGGGATTGAGAGTGGGATTGGGACGGGAATGGGGACAGGAGGGGGTGGGGTTCATTTTGTGATTGGGATTCAGGTTAAAGTTGGGATGGGGACAGGAGGGGATGGGATTGGGATGGGAACAGAATGGGGACGGGATTGGGATGGATGGGGAGGAGGACAGGACTGGGATGGGACTGGGATTGAGATGAGAATGGGGATGGGAGGGGACGGGATTGGGATGGGGATGGGAACAGTAATGGGGACAGGATTGGGATGGGGATGGAAGGGGATGGGATTGGGATTGGGATGTGAGTGGGAACAGAATGGGGATAGGCTTGGGATGGGGATGGGGTGGGATTGGGATTGAGATAAGGATGGGAACGGGATGAGGATAGGATGGGGATGGGGTTGGGGATGGGGATGGGATTGAGATGGGGCTGGAATGGGAAGGGATAGGATTGGGACGGGATTGATTTGAGGATGGGGACGGGATGAGGATAGGATGGGGCTGGGACTGGGATTGGGATGGGGATGGAATGCGAAGGGATAGGATTGGGACGGGATTGAGTTGAGGATGGGGGCAGGATGAGGATAGGATGGGGATGGGGCTGGGGACGGGATGGGATTGGGATGGGATGGGAAGGGATAAAATTGTGATGGGATTGAGTTGAGGAGGGGGACAGGATTGGGATGGGGGGGGGACAGGACAGGGATGGGGATGAAAAAGCAGCTGGGGACAGGGACAAGGCTGCAGCCGGGGATGGGATGGGGATGCAGATGTGGGGTGCGGTGATGATGGTGGTGATGATGGTGATGGTGATGATGGTGATGATGGTGATGGTGATGGCGATGATGGTGATGGCAACGGCAGTGCCGACGCAGCTGGGGACAGTGACAGCAGGGGTGCAGGGGGGGCTGGTGGCGGGGGGGGGGCTGGTGGTGCGGAGGGCGATGGGGCTGCAGATGCAGAGGGGGATGGTGGTGGGGTGAAGGGGGAGATGGAGATGGCAGACCAGATGTGGAGTGGGAAGGGGATGGTGCCGTAGGGGCTGCGGCTGCAGCTGTTGATGGCGATGGAGGTGGTGGTGATGGTGGAGATGGCGATGGCCGTGGTGGTGGTGATGGCCGTGGTGATGATGGCGATGGCCGTGGTGGTGGTGATGGTGGAGATGGCGATGGCCGTGGTGGTGGCGATGGCCGTGGTGATGATGGCGATGGCCGTGGTGGTGGCGATGGCCATGGTGGTGGTGATGGTGGAGATGGTGATGGAGAGGTTGATGGAGGTGGTGATGGCCGCGATGGTGGTGGTGGTGGCCGTGGTGACGATGGCGGCGGAGACGTTCATGGTGGTGGCGATGGTGGTAGCCGTGGCAGAGGGGGTGCAGATGCCGATGGTGATGGCCCCGGGCATGGGTGCGCCCTGGGGTGCTGCGCCCCTTGACTCAACAGCCACAGCCCCGGGTTTCTCCCCTGACTCAGCCCCGCCACAGCCCGGGGCCGGGGGGGGTGGGTGTGTGTGTGTGTGTGTCACCGGGGGGGACGGGACACCCTGCAGAGAACCCACCAACTCAGCTCACGCGCCAGCCTCCCGCCGGCTTTCCGCTCTCCGGAGGTATGCGGGGGGATTTCCAGCCGCAGGAACGCCGGGATATCCGCCCCGGCATCCTTCCTGACCCTGGCCATGGGGACAGGGGGGGACGACACAGAGCCATGTGTGCCCTCCCCCAACCAGGTCCTTGGGGTTCCCCCCCAGACTTTACCCTCTTGGGGCATGTCACGAGCTCGGCCGTTCTCAGCAGAGGGGCTTGGGGTGGGGGGGGGGGGGGCATCCGTCCCTGAAACTCCCCCACCCCCTTGGGACCCGTCCCGCCGGCGTGAACCCAGGCGTCCGGGCGCATTCCTGGGGGGTGATTCACCGACGGGGGGGGGGGCCACCCGTCAGCGCTTCCCTCCCGGCCCTCGGCGGCCTCCTCTTCCTCTCCCGGGCACTGGATCCGGCCACCGCCCTCGCCGGGGCGGCCGGCGTGCCACGGCAGGTCTGCCCGGCCTCGCCACGGGGCACAGCTCTGCCTCCGTTTCCCTTCTTTTTGAGGGGGGGTCCCTGGGGGTCCCAGGTGAATCTGTGGGTCCCGGGGGCATCTGTGGGTCCTAGGTGGTGTTTGCAGGTCCTGGGGACATCCATGGGTCATGGGGACATCCGTGGAGTCCGGGTGCATCTGTGGATCCTAGGGGTACCCATGCGACCTGGGGACATCTGTGGGTGCTGAAGATATCTATGGGTCCAGGGGGACATCCGTGGGTCCCAGGAACATCCATGTGTCCCAGGGATACACACATAGGTCCTGGGAATATCTGTGTGTCCCAGGGACATCCATGGGTCCCGCAGGCACCCGTGGATCCTGGGGGACACCTGCGGGTCCCAGAGATATATGTGGATCTCAGGTGCATCTGTGGGTCCTGGGGAATATCCATGGGTCCTAGGGACATCTATGGATCCTAGGGGACATCCATGGGTCCCAGAGACATCCATGGATCCTGGGTGCATCTGTGGGTCCTGGGGGACGTCCGTGGGTCTCAGGAACATCCACAGGTCCAAGAAGCATCTGGGTGTATTGCTGGCATCTGCATGTCCTGGGGCCATCCGTGGGTCCTGGTGGCATCTCCCAGGCTTTGCTCCCACCCTGCTAATGCCCCTCTCCTCTCCCCACAGTGGTCCTGCTGGACTTCGCCAAGGCACAGGGGGAGCTGGGCTGGCTCGCCCAGCCCTACGGCAAAGGGGTGAGCCGCCGGGGACCCAGGCGTCCGGCCCCATAGACCACCACTGCCCCGAGAGCCCACGCCAGGGATGGGGACATCCATGGGGACCTCCATGGGGATGGGGATAGCGATAGTGACCTCCATGGGGATGGGAACGAGGGCATCCATGGGGAGGGGGAGCTGCATGGGGATGGGGATTGGAACACCCATGGTGACCTCCATGGAGATGGGGGTTGGGAATATCCCTGGGCATGGGAACCTCCATGGGGATGGGCATGAGGACCTCCATGAGGATGGGAACACCCACGGGGTTGGGGACCTTCACTGGGATGGGGACCTCCATGGGGATGGAGATGGGAACATCCACGGGGTTGGGGACCTTCCCTGGGATGGGGACCTCCATGGGGATGGAGATGGGGACCTCCATGGGGATGGGGATGGAGATGGGGACATCCACAGGGCTGAGCACCTTCCCTGGGATGGGGACCTCCATTGGGATGGGGTTGAGGACCTCCATGGGGATGGAGATGGGGCCATCCACGGGGTTGGGGACCTTCACTGGGATGGGGACCTCCGTGGGGATGGGACCGCCATTGGGTTGAGGACCACCATGGGGACAGGGACACCCATGGGCATGGACGCAGGGCCATCCATGGGGATGAGGCCAAGTGCATCCATGGGGACCAGGGGCACCACCCACCCTGCCTCAGTTTCCCCCCCCCAAAGTTGACCTCCGTTTCTCTCCGGGGGGGGGACAGTGGGACCTGCTGCAGTACGTGCTGAACGACTCCTTGATCTACATCTACTCGGTCTGCAAAGTGCTGGAGGGCGAGCAGGAGAACTGGCTCCGCACCAACTGGATCTACCGCGGGGTGGCCCAACGCGTCTTCATCGAACTCCAATTCACCGTCCGCGACTGCAACAGCTTCCCCACCGCCGGCGGCGGCTCCTGCAAGGAGACCTTCAACCTCTACTACGCCGAATCCGACGTGGATTACGGCACCAACTTCCAGAAGCGCCAATTCAAGAAGATCGACACCATCGCTCCGGATGAAATCACCGTCCAGGACGATTTCGCTTCCCGCAACGTGAAACTCAACGTGGAGGTGCGCTCGGTGGGACCTCTCCGTCGCAAAGGGTTCTACTTGGCCTTCCAGGATTTGGGAGCTTGCGTGGCTTTGCTTTCCGTGCGGATTTATTACAAGAGGTGCCCGGCTGTTTTACGGGGTATGGCTCGTTTTCCCGAAACGGTGGCCGGCGTCGACTCGCAGACCTTGGCCGAGGTGCGGGGGACCTGCGTGGAGGAGGCGGTGGCCGACCAAGCTCCGGCGCTGCATTGCAACGCCGACGGCGAGTGGTTGGTGCCCATCGGGGAGTGCCTGTGCCGGGCCGGCTACGAGAAAGTGGGAGACAGTTGCCAAGGTAGCACTTGGAGGGGGGGGTAAATTGGGATTTGGGGTGGGGTTGGGGGGGGGAAGGAGACATGGTCGGGGGGATTTGAGGAGGCTGAGGACGCCCCAGCTCAGTGCATGCCAGGGGATAGAAGGGGGGGTGTGGGAAAATGAGGTGTTGGCCCCAAAATTCCCCATCCTGGTTCCTCGACTTTGAGCATCACTAGTGCAGCGAGTGCGGCAGGGCTCGGAGGGGTGGGCTGGGGGGGGGGGGTGTGTGGTCCCCAATAATACTAGAAGTTGCAAAATAAGGTGAAATACCCTAAAATCCCCACTCTGGGCATTCCGGGGTATGGAGAAATGAGGCATTTAGCCCTGAAACCCCCTGCCCTGGATCCTTACCCCTGAGCACCACTAGTGCAGCGAGTGCGGCAGGGCTCAGAGGGGGGGGCTGGAGGGGGGGGGGTGTCCCAATAATACTAGAAGCTGCAAAATAAGGTGAAATACCCCAAAATCTCCACTCTGGGTTGGAGGAATGTGATGGCAGCACCAAATCCACCCCGTCCTGGATCCTCACCCTCGAGCGTCACTAGTGCAGCGAGTGCGGCCGGGCTCAGAGGGGTGGGCTGGGCTCAGAGGGGTGGGCTTGGGGGGGGGGGGGGGGGGCGGTCCTAATAATACTAGAAGCTGCAAAATAAGGTGAAATACCCTAAAATCCCCACTCTGGGTCAGGGAAATGAAGCAGCAGCCCCAGCCCTGCCTCCCTGGATCCTCACCCTCGAGCGTCACTAGTGCAGCGAGTGCGACAGGGCTCAGAAGGTTGGGGGGGGGAGGGGGGGGGGGAAGGTCCCAGTAATACTAGAAGCTGCAAAATAAGGTGAAATACCCCAAAATCCCCACTCTGGGTGCTCGGGGCGGAGGGGGGTGGGGGGAGAAGGGGAGCCCCAAACCCAGCTGGGTGAGGATGCCGTGGGTGGGGAGGGGGGGATTTGGGGGGTCTCACTGATGTCATTGTGTGTTTGTGTCCCCGTGTCCCCCCCCCCCCCCCCCGCCTCCAGCTTGTCCCCCCGGCTCCTTCAAGGCCACCGTGTCCCCGAGCGGCTGCCAGCCCTGCCCGCCCCACACCCTGCCCTCCCCGGCCGCCGCCGCCGCCTGCCCCTGCCAGGATGGCTTCTTCCGCGCCCCCGACGACCCCCCCGACGACCCCTGCACCCGTAAGTGACACTTTAAGGGGGGGGAAACTGAGGCACGGCACGGCCATCCCCCCCTGACACCCCCTCTCTGCTCTCTGTCCCCCCCGCCCAGGTCCTCCCTCGCCTCCCCAAGGCGTCACGGCCGTGGGGCTGGGGGCCTCGGTGCAGCTCCGTTGGTCCCCCCCCGCCGACCCGGGTGGCCGTGGGGATGTCACCTACAGCGTCACCTGCGAGCAGTGCTGGCCGGAGAGCGGGGAGTGCCGTCCCTGCGACGGCGGGGTCCGCTATTCGCAGCCCCCCCGGGGTTTGACGGGGACGGGGGTCACCGTCACCGACCTGGAGCCGCACGTCAACTACACCTTCACCGTCGAAGCCCGGAACGGGGTGTCACCCTACAGCCACCACCGCAGCGTGGCCACCGCCACCATCAGCGTCAACCAGACGGGTAAGGGGCCACCAGCATCTCCCACAGCTTCCCTCCACCATGGGGACACCTCCGTGATGGCCCTGTCCCCCATGGGGACACCCCCGTGACATCCTTGTCCCCATGGCAGAGCCACCCCGGGTGACATCTGTGAGCCTGGATGGACGGACGGCCACCACCTTGGTCCTCTCCTGGACGGTGCCACCACGGCAGCAGAGTCGGGTCTGGAAGTACGAGGTCACCTACAGCAAGAAGGTCCGTCCCGTGTCATGGCTTCATCCCACCACCCCCAAATCCATCCCCCCATCCATGTCCTTCCACCATCCTTGCCCCCACCCGTGTCACCCCCCCATCTGTGTCACCTCCACCCATATCACCCCTCCATGCATGTCGCCTCCATCCGTGTCACCTCCATCCTTGCCCTCATCCATGTCGCCTCCATCTGTGTCATCTCCACCCTTGTCTCCATCCACGTCACCCCTCCATCTGTGTCACCTCCATCTGTGTCATCTCCATCCTCGCCCCCACCCCTGTCCCCAGGTGGATGAGAACAGCTACTCGGTCCTGCGCTGCGAGGGCACCTCCGTCACCATCCCCAAGTTGTCCCCTGCCACCGCCTATGTGGTGCGAGTCCAGGCGCTCACCGCGGATGGCCACGGCGCCTACAGCCCCCAGCACGAATTCGAGACCCTGCCCGAGGGTGAGGACCAAGGAGGGGGGCAGAATTTTGGGGTGGGGAGGTCCGGGGGGGTGCATGGTCACCCCAAAACACCCCCCCGAATTGTCCCTGCAGGCTCTGAGGCCATGGCATCCGCCGCTGTCATCAGCGGCTCCGTCGCTGGTGTCGTCTTCGTCGTCCTCCTCTTGGCCGCTCTCCTCTATGTTCTCCGGCGGTAAGGATGTAAAAAAAAAAAAAGAAACCCCAAAACCCCCCAAAAACCCAAAATACCATTTTTCCACCCCACCAAAGATGCGTGAGGGGTGATTTTTAGGGGCAAAACGATGCTTTTCCGCAGGAGGAGGAGGTCACGGCCACGCCAGTCTGTTGAGGACGTCTACTTCTCCAAGTCAGGTGAGGAACAGGATGTCAACGGATGATCAACCTCATCAACAGATGAGGTCAACGGGGATGGGTGGGGGGTGACATGGGTGCTGACCCCTCCCGGCACTCCGCAGACCAGCTGAAGCCCCTCAAGACCTACGTTGACCCTCACACCTACGAAGACCCCAACCAGGCCATGCTGAAGTTCACCACCGAGATCCCTCCGTCCTCCATCACCCGCCAGAAGGTCATCGGTGCCGGTAGGTCATCAGGTGGCTTCGTCCCCCGAAAGATACCCCAAAATTGGAACAGGGTGGGGGTTAAACATCCCCCCTTTCTCCGAGCAGGTGAATTTGGGGAGGTCTACAAGGGGACCCTGAAGCGCGGTAAGAAGGAGGTGCCAGTGGCCATCAAGACCTTGAAGGTGGGCTACACGGAGAAGCAACGGGTGGACTTCTTGAGCGAAGCCACCATCATGGGCCAGTTCTGCCACCACAACATCATCCGCCTGGAAGGGGTCGTCTCCAAGTGTGAGTGTCCCCGCCCCCCCCCCAGAAAACCTCCAATTTCCCTGCAAAACGCCCCAAAAAAAAAGGCTATACAAAAATAGGGTGTTCTGAGCAACGATGGGTGGGGTTTTTGGGGGGGGTTGGGTTGGGAGGGAGGTTTTTGGGGGGGGGTTTGGGGTTTTTTGGGGGGGGGGATGGGATTTTGGAGGGGTGTTGAGGGTGGGTTGGGGTTTTGGGGGGTTTTTTGGGGGGAGGTGGGTTCTTTGGGGGGTTGGTTTTTTTTGTTTTGGGCGGTTGGTTTTGGGGGGGTTGGTGTTTTTTGGGGGTGGTTTGGTTTTTTTTTTACTCGATTTTATTTTGAGGGTCGGGGGTGGATTTGGGGTAGGGGGGTTGGGGTTTTGGGGGGGGTTTGGGGTTTTTTTTTTGTCGTTGTTCGGGACGGGTTGGAGCTTTTTCGTTTGGGCTTTTTTGGGGAGGTTTTGGGGGGAGTTTGGGGGAGTTTTATCCATTTTGGGTCTCTTTTTCGCTTCGTACAGACAAGCCCTTCATGATCATCACGGAATACATGGAGAACGGCGCGCTGGATAAATTCCTGCGGGTAGGTGAAGCGTGATGGCAACCTCCTCCCCCGGGGCAAGGATTACCGGGGTGGTGGAACCATCACAACCCACCACGGGAAGCGAGACGAGAGATGGATTCGAGGCCGGATTCTCCCCTTTTCCCAGGAAAAAGAGGGGGAATTTGGCGTCATCCAGCTGGTGGGGATGTTGAGGGGCATCGCCGCCGGCATGAAGTACTTGGCCAACATGAATTACGTCCACCGGGATCTGGCCGCCCGCAACATCTTGGTGAACAGCAACCTGGTGTGCAAGGTGTCCGATTTTGGGCTCTCAAGGGTGTTGGAAGATGACCCTGAAGCCACCTACACCACCAGCGTAAGTGCCACCAAGGTGGGATGGTTGGCCATGGTGGGGTTTTGCTTTCTTGGGGGGGGGGGGGTGGTGCAGGGTTGACCCCCAATGTTGTGGCAGGGTGGGAAGATCCCCATCCGTTGGACGGCACCCGAAGCCATCTCCTACCGCAAGTTCACCTCCGCCAGCGACGTCTGGAGCTACGGCATCGTCATGTGGGAGGTGATGTCCTACGGCGAGCGACCGTACTGGGAGCTCTCAAACCACGAGGTCAGCATCCACCTTCCCCCCAATTTTTGGGGACGGGGAGGCATCGCATCCTTGCAAACAGACGGCTTTTAGGAGAGAAGCGCCACTCAACCTTCTCCTCCTCCTCCTCGCAGGTGATGAAGGCCATCAACGAGGGCTTCCGCCTCCCGGCCCCCTTGGATTGTCCCTCCGCCATCTACCAGCTGATGATGCAGTGCTGGCAGCAGGAGCGCAGCCGGCGCCCCAAATTCGCCGACATCGTCAGCATCCTCGACAAGCTCATCCGCGCCCCCGAGTCCCTCAAGGCGCTGGCGGACTTTGACCCCCGGTGAGCTCCGGGGAGAGATGGGACGAGGCGAGGACCCGGGGTTGGGGGGGGGGGGGGCGGGAGGATTGGAGGGGGGGGTGCCATCTGCCGCGTTGCGCTCTTGCACGCCCTCGTGCGCCGTCGCGGCGTTGGGTGGGTTTTGGGTTGTTGTGGGGTTTTTTTGGCATCGTTTTTTCCCAGCTTTGCGTTCTTGCACTCCTTTTTCGCGCGTCCTGGCGTCGCGTTTCGCATCTCTACGTTCTTGCGCTCTTTTTCTTGCACTTTGCTTTTTTTTTTTTTTTTTTATTTTTGCACCTCCGCATTCTTGCCTGGCGTTTTGCGTCTCTGCGCTCTTGCCGCGCTCTCTTGCGTCTTGGCATTTTTTTTTTATTATTTTTTTTTTCGCGCTCGTTTTTTGCATCTTGGCATTTTTGCGCCGCCTGGTTTTTTTGTGGGTTGTTTTTTGTTTGGGGTTTTTTTTTTTTGCGTCGCCTTTTTTTGCGTCTGGGCCTTCCCGCGCTTTTTTGCACCTGGGCGTTTTTGCGTCGGTTTGAGGGTTCTGCGTTCTCGCAGGGCTCCTCGCGTCGCCACGTTCTCGCGCTTCTTTACGGCGTCTCCGCGTCTTTGCGCTCGTTTCCGCATCCCGCCGTTCTTGCGTCGCTTTTTTGCGGCTCAACGGTCTTCCGCTTTTTTGCCCCTTTACGTTTTTTTGGCATCGTTTTTTCGGCATCGTTTTTTCACCGTTTCGCGTTCTCGCACTCCTTTTTTTGCGCGTTCTCGTGTCGCTTTTCCCGCCTCTACATTCTTGCATTCATTTTCTTGCGCTTTGCTTTTTTATTATTTTTTTTTTTTTTGGCCTTTTTCGCACCTTCGCGTGCTTGCCTGGCTTTTTGCGTCTCTCTCGCCACGCTCTCTTGCGCCTTGGCATTTTTTTTTTTCGGCCCTCGCTTTTTTGCACCTCGGCGTTTTGGCGTTTCTTCGTCGCATCTCCCCATTCTGGCGCATTTTTGCGCCTTCGCGGGTTTTGCGTCGGTTTGGGGGGTTCTGCATTCTCCCATCGCTCCCCCCCGCCTCTCCCCATTCTCGCGCTAGTTTTTCACACCTTCCGCATTCCTGCAGTGCGTTTTGCATCCCCGTTCCCGCACGCTCTCCCGCATCCCTGCATTCCCGCGCTTCTTTACGGCATCTCGGCGTTTCTGCGCTCGTTTCCGCATCCCGCCGTTCTCCCGTTGCTTTTTTTGCGCCCCCGGCGTTCTTACGCGTTTTTGCACCTTTGCGTTTTTTGGCATCTTTTTTTTTTTTTTTTTTTTTTTTTTGGCGGTTTTTGTGTTCTTGCGCTCCGTTTTGCACCCGGGCGCTCCTGCGTCGCTTTTTTCCACCTCCGTATTTTTTTGCGGTGCTTTTTTTTTTTTGCATCTCGCCATTCTCGCGTTTCCCTATCGCATCTCCCCGTTCCCGCGTCGCTTCTCGCGTCGTTGCGTTTTTGCCCTATTTTTTGCATCTCGGCTTTTTTTTTCTTTTTTTTTTTTTGGCCCTTTTTTTTGCACGGCTTCGGCAGTTTTGCGTCCTCACGTCGCCTCTCGCATCCCTGCGTTCTTGCGCTTCTTGATGGCACGTTTTTGCATCCCTGCGTTGCTCTTTGCATCTGTCCTTCTTTAACTTGATTTTCCCATTTTATACATTCCACCTCTTTTCCACCTCTTTGCGTTTTTGCATTAGTTTTTTGCATTCCTGGGTTCTTTCCTGCTTCTTTACGTCTGCACATTTCCACTTTTTCTTTTCCTTTTCTTATTTCCGCCGTCGCTTCTTGCTTTTCAGCATTCTGGCCTTATTTTTATTTTTATTTTTATTTGCATTTCCACTTTCTGCATTACTCTTTGCGTCTTCGCGTTTCTGCCTTCTTTTTTTTAAGACTATTTCTACTTTCGCATTTCTGCCTTCTTTTTTTTAAGACTTTTTTTACTTTCGCGTCGCCTCTCCCCGCATCGGCCTTTTGCCGTTATTTCCTGCGTCTTTGCACTGGGGCGTCCTTTTGCGCGTCTCCGCGTCTTTACGCTTTTCTGGCTTTTTTTGCATTTGCGCATTTATTATCTTTTTTCCTCTCTTCTCGCATTATTTTTTGCATCCTTCCACTTCCGCATTATTTTCTGCGTCGTTCCATTTTCGCCCGATTTTTTCACCCTTCCGTTTCCACACCATTTATGCGTCCTTCCGTTTTTGCCTTACTTTTAGCACCTTTCAATTTTTTGCGTTATTTTTCTGCATCTTTCCATTTCTGCTTTATTCCTTGCGCCATTTTTTGAATCCTTCTATTTTGGCATTATCTTTTGCATCCTTCCATTTCTGCATTATTTTTTTTGCGGCTTTTCATTTCCCCATTTTTGCACCCTTCCATTTCTGCATCATTTCCCGCGTCTTTCCATTTTCGCATGATTTTTTGCGTCCTTCCCTTTTCACATCATTTTTTTGCGCCTTTCCAATTTCTGCATTATTTTTTGCACCCTTCCATTTTCGCGTCACGTTTTGCATCTTTACATTTCTGCATTATTTTTTGCGTCACTTTTTGATTCCTTCTATTTTTGCCTCTTTCTACTTTTCGCATCGTTTTTTGCATCCTTCCATTTTTGCATTACTTTTCGCATCTTCGAGTTTCTGCATCATTTTTTGCCTCTTCCCGTTTCTGCGTTATTTTTTTGCATCCTCCTCCTTTTGCATTACTTTTTGCCCCCTTCCATTTTTGCATCATTTTTTGCCCCCTTCCATTCGCGCACCATTTTCTGGGGTCCTTCCGTTTTCGCACCTCTATTTCACATCCTTCCATTCCTGCGTTATTTTTTTTGCACCCTTCCATTTCCATATCATTTTTTGCACCATTTCTTGCATCTTTCCATTTTTGCATGATTTTCGCACCCTTCCCTTTCTGCACCGTTTCTTGCGTCTTTTTATTTTTGCATTATTTTGGCGTCCTTCCATTTTTGCATCGTTTTTTCACACCCTTCCATTTTTGCGTTACTTTTTGCGTCTTTCCATTTTGACATCATTTTTGGCACCCTCCCCTTCCGGCACCGTTCACTCCCCCATTTCTCACGCCCCGCCCCGCCGTCGTCCCCCCCCCCAGGGTCTCCATCCGCCTGCCCAGCACCAGCGGCTCGGAGGGCGTCCCCTTCCGCTCCGTCCCCGAGTGGCTGGAGTCCATCAGGATGCCCCAGTACACGGAGCACTTCATGGCCTCGGGCTACAGCACCATCGAGAAGGTCCTGCAGATGACCAGCGAGTGAGTCCGCATCCCTCCGGTGTCCCCTTGGTGTCCCCATGCTGTCCCCATACTCTCCCCATGCTGTCCCTATGGTGTGTCCCCTTGGTGTCCCCTTGGTATTCCCATACCATCCCCATGCTGTCCCTATGGTGTGTCCCCGTACTCTCCCCACGGTGTCCCTTTGGTGTCCCCATACCGTCTCCTTGTATTCCCATACTGTCCCCTTGGTGTCCCTGTGCTGTCTCCTTGGTGTCCCTATGGTGTGTCCCCTTGGTATTCCCATACTCTCCCCATGCTGTCCCCATAGTCTCCCTACGGTGTCCCTTTGGCATCCCCATACTGTCTCCTTGTGTTCCCATACTGTCCCCATGGTGTCCCCATACCATCCCCATACTGTCCCTATGATGTGTGTCCCTGCAGTCCCCATACTGTCCCCATACTCCCTCTTGGCATCCCCATGGTGTCCCCTTGGCATTCCCATACTGTCCCCATACCATCCCCGTACCATCTCTATGGGGTCTGCTGTCCCCATGGTGTCCCCATACTCTCCCCATGCTGTCCCCTTGGTATTCCCATACTGTCCCCTCGGTGTCCCTGGGCTGTCTCCTTGGTGTCCCTATGGTGTGTTCCCTTTGGTGTCCCCATACTGTCCCCCCGCTGTCCCTATGATGTCCCCATACTTCCCCTTGGTGTCTCCATACTGTCCCCTTGGTGTCCCCCTCCTGTCCCCTCCCAGCTCCCATGGGGACGGGGATGTGCTGGGAAAGGAAACCACTTCCGTGGCGTTGGCGTTGTTGGCCCGAGGGATGGGATAAAATTAGACATTCCCTGGCCAGGATTCGGCCGGAGAGGTCGGGACGAGCTGTAGCTGTCTGTCTGTCCCCCGGGAATGGCCGGGAGCAGGGGGTGGGGGTGGGGGCAGTGATGGGTCCCCAGAAACAGGGGGGTTGGGGCCAGATCCCTCCCAGGACGTGCTTGGCTGGATTCAGCCCCATCTCCAGGGGGTGTTTGGGGCTGGATCTGGCCCCATAGGATGCTCCAGGTTGGATCCGTCCCAGGAAGTGCTTGGTGCTGGATTTGGCCCCACAGGATGCTCCGGGCTTCATACATCTCTGGGGAGTTTTGGGGGCTGGATTTGTCCCCAAGGGATGCTCAGGGCTGGATCCATTCCTGGGAGGGGATATATGGATCTGGATTTGACCCCACAGGATGATCCAGGCTGGATCCATCCCTGGGGGGGGCAGATATTTGGGACTGGTTCTGGCCCCACAAGATGCTCAGGGCTGGATCTGTCCCTGGGCAGGATTTGAGGCTGGATCCATTCCCACGGGATGCTCAGGGACAGATCCATCCCTGGGGGAGGAGTTGTTTGGAGCTAGATGTGGCCCATGGGATGCTCAGGGATGGATCCATCCCGGGGTGGAGGGGGGTGGGGGGTGCGGATATTTGGGGCTGGTTCTGGCCCCACAAGATGCTCAGGGCTGGATCCATCCCAGGGCAGGATTTGGGGCTGGATCCGTCCCCCCAGGATGCTCAGGGAGGGATCCCCATGGGATGATCCCCCCCCCCGCCCCCCAACCCCCCCCCTCCCACCTGACCCCTTTTCGGGCTCTTTCCACCCCAATAACCCTTATTTTTATTGTTTTGTTGTTGTTTTTTCCAGCGATATCAAGAAAATCGGGGTGCGTTTGCCGGGGCACCAGAAGCGCATCGCCTACAGCCTGCTGGGGCTGCAGGAGCAGGTCGGCGCCGGGGGGGTCCCCATTTAAACCCCCCCCATCATCGCCCCCAAAAGACTTGAAATCAACCAAATGAAGACCGCCCCCCCCCCCCGGCTCCTCCTCCCCGAGGGGTTTATTTATTATTTCTATTATTATTAAGGGGTTTTTTTATAGTATTATTATTAATATTATCCCCGGGGTTGGGGATGAAACAGGTGCCACCCCCATCCTCATCCTCCTCCCCCCCCCCACCCCCCCAAAAAAAAAAAAATAAAAAGAAAATTAAATTTCAAGCTCATTTTGGGCTGGGGGTGGGGGTGTGTTTGGGGGAGTTTTTCTCTTTTTTTTTTTTTTTTTTCTCCCCCCACATTTCAAAAAAGAAAAGGGCTCAGCCCCAAAACTGGCTCTTTTTTGCCTTTTTTTTTGTTTGTTTTCTCCCTATTTATTCCTCTCCCGCCGGGTTTTGGGTGGAATTTTTTCCCCTTTAACGCTGATCTGCCAGTGTTAACCTTTCCCTTTTATTTTTTAACCTAATTTATTCTATTTTTGTATATTTATTGCGAGAAAGCGAAGGTCGCGTCAGATTCGGGAGAGAAAAAAGGGGAAAAATGAAAAAAAACCAACCCGGTTGCCTTTTTTTTTTTTATTATTATTATTACTATTCCCTTTTTTTTTTTTTCATGGATTTTCAGGGGTTTGGGGGATTTTTTTGTGAGGTTTTGATTCAAATAAAAATATGTTTTTTGGTGGTTTTTTTTTTTTTCCTATAATATCCTCGTTTCCCAGTGGCTTGTAGGAATTGAGGGGGGAAGAGGGATGGGGTGGGGGGGTTTGCCCCTGGTTTTAAGGGGGTTGGAGGGTGTTTTAAGGGGTTTTTAAGGGTGTTTTAGGATTTTTAAGGGGTTCTGAAAGGTTCTGAGGGGTTCTAAGGTGTTTTTAAGGGGGTTTTTAATGGAGTTTTAGCATTTTTAAGGAGGTTTCAGGGGTTTTAAAGGGGTCTGAAGAGGTCTAAAGGATTTTAAAGGGGGTTGGGGGGGCTTTAAAGACAGTTTATAAAGGGGTTTACTGGGTTTTTAAGGCATTTTAAAGCATTTTTAAGGGGGTAAAAATTTTTTAAGGAGGTTTAAGGTGATTTTTAAGGGCTTTTAAGGGGAGGTTAAAGGGTTTTAAGGGGGGGTTAAGGGATTTTTAAGGGGTTTTAAAAGGGGTTTTCAAGGCTTTTTAAGGGTTTATCAGTTTTTAAGGGGGGGGGTTAAAGGGTTTTTAAGGGGTTGCACAAGCTCGAGGAGCATTTCCCGTCCGGGGCCTCTTTTCCTCAGCAAAACCCAGGAGGAATTTGGCTTTTTCACCACCCGCCGCTCCCCCAAAGCCAAAGCCAAGCCGCAGCCGCAGCGGGGACAGCTGCCTGGTGCCTGCAAATAACAGGGTGGAAAAAAGCCGGAAAAGGGATTTTTTTTTTTTTTCTTCCCCCGAAAACCATTAAAAAGGGGGTGTGGTTTAGGAGGGGGGACACACACCAGCATCTTACTGCCAAAGCTGCTGTTTGGGTGGGTTTTGCCCTGTTTCAGGGCTTCTGGCCCCCTAGGTGCCCCATGTGTGTCACGAGTTCGCCAGTCTCAACCCTGATGCCACCCTTGGTCCCGGCTCAAAGTCCGGCAGCGCCCAGGGAGGAGCCGGGGGGGGTAAAAACGCCAGATTTGGGTGCGTGGCAGCACCTGGCAGCACCTTATCGCTGTTTGCCTATGGTGGGGCCGGATAAGGGCGCTGGGGAAACTGAGGCAGGGAGTGAGCGGGGCCTTTGGAGTGCCCCCCCCCCCGCCACCTCTGTCACCCCGGTTTTTGGCAAAACTCCCATCCTAATCCCCACGGGAGCAGACATGGGGTGACAGACAGGGATGGGGGCGTCATCCATGGGTGCTGTGGTCCCATCACCCCATGAGCACCCTCAACCCCACCGAGCACCCTCCGTGGGTGCTCTGGTCCCCCTCCCCATGGTCCCCTCACCCTACTGAGCACCCACCATGAGTGCTACGGGTGCTGTGGTCCCCACGCCCCACTGAGAAACTGAGCACCCTCCGTGGGTGCTGTGGTTCTATCACCCTTCGAGCACCCTCATCCCATTGAGCACCCTCCGTGGGTGCTCTGGTCCCCCTCCTCATGGTCCCCTCACCCCTCTGAGCACTAACCCTGAGTATTCTGGGGGCTGTGGTCCCCCATTCTCCACTGAGCAACTGAGCACCTTCCATGGGTGCTCTGGTTCCCCTCCCCACGGTCCCATCACCCCACTGAGCACCCTCCATGGGTGATATGGGTGCTGTGGACCCCATGCCCTATGAGCATCCCTCTCAAATGACACAAGTGCTGTGGTCCCATCACCCCATGAGCACCCTCACCCCACCGAGCACCCTCCGTGGGTGCTCCGGTCCCCCTCCCCATGGTCCCCTCACCCCACTGAGCACCCTCCATGAGTACTACGGGTGCTGTGGTCCCCACGCCCCACTGAGAAACTGAGCACCCTCCGAGGGTGTTGTGGTCCCATCACCCTTCGAGCACCCTCATCCCATTGAGCACCCTCCGTGGGTGCTCTGGTCCCCCTCACCCCACCGAGCACCCTCCATGGGACCCATGGGTGCTCCAGCCCAGCCCTGCTCCCAACAGCCTCACCCCCACCCCAGCACCCATCCCGGCGCCTCTCCCATCGCCCGCCCCAGTTTTGGGGTGTCTCCCTGGCGCTGACCCCGCTTCACCTCTCCTCCGGCTGGGCCCGGGCATGCCCGCCTCGCCCAACCTGCTCTGCTGAGCATAATTACCCCGCCGGGCTTAATTACGTCTTCGTTAGCACCTGCCGCACCCTCCACTCTCCCCCAAAAACACTGCACCCCAGTTTGGGGGTGGCACTAAAGACCTGGGGGGGGGGGGCTCAGCACCCCATTTTCCCCAGAATCTTGGGGTTACAAAGCACCTACCGCCCTTATTAATTGCAATAATTAAGGATAAATATGTGCTGATAAGGATAGGAGGGGTCATGGCTGGGGGTGTCGCAGAGACTGGGGTACTTCGGTGCGTGTCCCAGGGCTGGGTGCAGTTTTGGGGTGATTTGGGAGGTTTTGAGAGCTGTTGTGGGGTATGGTATGGAAGGGGGGTGACTCCCCCCCCCTCAAAAATTAACCCCATGGGGCTGGAAGAGGAGGAGGAGGAAGAGTGAATCATCAATCATCGATGGATTTAATGCAGGAGCACACTCTGCCAGAGAACCACCACCCCCAGCCCAGATGCTTGGGTTCCCCTGGGGGGGGGGCACCCCCCATCAGCTCTTTCCATGGGTGACATCCCCGGGGAGGGGTCCCTTGGGATGCCCAAAAGTCGTCACTTGGGGTTGGCGAGCTCCTCGATCGCTCTCCGCAGCTGCAAGGGGACAGAGGAGGTGGGTTGGGGTCTTGTCCCCTCCTTGTCACCCTCTTGTCACCCTCCCGTCACCCTCCTCACCTTGTTGCCCCCTTGTCCCCTCCTTTTCCCCCACCTTGTCCCCCCTTCGCTCCCCCCCCTCACCTCCACCCGGCTGACGGCTCCCACCAGCTCCCCGCAGCGGGTGACGAAGATGCGCTGCAGCTTCAGCAGCTCGAAGAGGTGATGGGCCTTAGGGAGGTGACAACAGGGACACGTGGGGACAAAGCCACCCCTGCCCCATGTCCCCTCGCGGTGACACAGAATCGGGGAGGGGGGGGGTTGGTGGCTCCCAGCCCCATCAGGGTGTGTGTCCCCTGCCCAAACCTGGTGCAGGGAGGTCCACGGCGAGAGCTGGAGCATTATGGGCTCAATGGCGCAGCTGTCCCCAAGTGTCCCCACGGTGGCCGGCTTGGGGAAGGTGCCATGTTAATTTCTGGGTGGAAAAACAGCTTTTTTGGGTGCAGTGGGGTGCTCACCTCCCCCCCCCCCATTTACCTTCTCTCCCGGGGGTGCCTGGGGATGCTTGTGGCTCTGGAGGAAGGTGACCAGCCGGGCCCTGCTGATGGTGCCCACCAGCGTGGGTGACCCTGGGGGACGGGGACAAGCCTGGTGATGTCCCCCTCTGGTTGTGGTGACCCCCCCCCCATATCCCACATCCCACCTGTGCTCTCCACCACAGGGTATTCGGCATCAGCGGAGGCATCCAAGGCCACCAGCACCTCCTCAAAGCCATCACCCTTGGCCAAGGTCACCACCCGGCGCTCCATGAACTCCTCCACCATCACTTGGTAGGAGCTGGTGATCCATAAAACCCCCAAATTTCCATCATTTTGCAACAAATCATCCCAAAATATGAGGTTTTGAGGCGGGTAGGGGCCTTACGCCATGTGCCGGCTGCGGATGGGGGGCAGGTAGGGCAGCTTCTTGACGATGATGGTGCCGTCGTAGAAGGACGGTTGATGCTTCTGGGTGATGGCATTGGCCACCAGCACGGCCAGGACGACGGGGAGGACGTGGCCCAGGTGACCAGTGACCTCGCACACCAGTAAAGCCGTGGAGATGGCATGGGTCACCGAGCCCGAAAAGGCAGCCGCGCCTGCCGTGGAGATCCAGGGAGGGGGGAGTCAGTACGTGGGTGGTGGGCGTCCCCCACCCACGGGTGTCCCCCCTCCCCACCGACTCACCGGCCAGGGCGTAGCCCCCAGGGATGATGGGGCGCGGGTTCCCCTCCGACCAGAGGCCCCGGGGGAAGAGCAGGGCCACCGTCTCCCCCACTAAGCGCCCGATGGCAGCTCCTAAAATGACAGGGGGGAAAAGATGGGGAGACCCCAGCAGTGCCACACCCCCCAAAATGGTGCAGCTGGAGGTGACCACCATCCTGCAGCCCCCCCTGGGCTGGATGCAACCCCCCTGACCCACAGGGCTTGATATAACCCCCATACCCCCCCCAGACTGGGTGTACCCCCCCCCCCCCCAGACTGGATACAAATCCTGTACCGCCCCCCAGACTGGATGTACACCCCCTGGGACTGGATACAACCCCTGTAACCCCCCCTAGACTGGAAGTACCCACCCCAGGACTGGATGCAACCCCTGTAACCCCCCCCCTAGACTGGAAGTACCCCCCCCGGGACTGGATACAACCCCTGTACCCCTTTAGCCTGGATGCAACCTCCCCCAGGGCTAAATCCCCCCTCCCCCAGTGCTGGATGCAACCCTTGTGTCGTCCCCCCCAGGGCTGGATACCCCCACCTCCAAGGGCTGGATGTACCCCCTGCCTCCCCCCAGGGCTGGCTGCCCCCCCAGTCCAAGCCAGCAGACGCCCAGACTCACCGTAGATGAAGATGGGCATGAAGTAGCCGGCGGGCAGGGGCAAGGTGGTGGCCAGGATCAGCATCCAGAACTAGGGGGGCAGAGCCCAGCCGAGAATGGGGGGGGGTCATCCCCATGGGGACACCACCTCGGGGAGGGGGGCACATAGGGACTGGAGGCGAGGGGCATGGCTACCTTCATCAGCAGGAAGAAGGCCAAGGTGCCAAAGACGGTGGTGGAGGGGTGGCACCACTCCTGCCAGAGCTCCCGACGGTCCACGCCGGGGGGGTCGGCCATCGAGGAGGCGTTGGGGACCAGCTCGCCCCAAGTGCGGTTGTCGAAGAGGGAGGTGAGATACTCCTTCATGGTGAGCTGGAAGGACAGACGGACATCCTGAGCACCCGCTGGGATGTGTCGGGGTGCCCTGGGGAGCCCCATGTGTCCCCCCCCACTCACCCTGGAGGCCATCAGCTGCCCCAGCCCGGGCGGGAAGGTGATGGAGGCGAGGAGCAGCACCACCAGCACCGTGTAGACGGGCTTGCTGGAGGGGGGGGAGAGGTGGGGCTGGGAGGCGTGGGGACAGATGGATGGATGGGGTGGGTGGGCAGGGTGCAAGCGGGGGGGGGCCCATGGATGAAGAGGGTACGTGGGGGAGGACCTATGGACACCCAAGGTGCACAGGGTGGGTGGGCAGGGTGTACAGGGTGGACACAAGGATGCCCGGGGGGGGACATAAGGATACACAGGGTGCAGGGGGGTGGACACATGGACACACAGGGTGTATGGGGCGGACACACGGACAACCAAGGTGCCTGGGTTGGACACACAGGGAGCGTGGGGTGGACGCACAGACACTCAGGGTGCACGGAGCGGATGCATGAAGATGCGCAGGGTGCACGGGATGGACGCGGAGACATGCAGGATGCAGGGGGTGGACGCACAGGGTGGACAAACGGACACCCGGGGCGCATGGGATGGACGCACGGACACGCAGGATCCACGGGGTGGACACACAGACACCCAGGGTGCATGGGGTGGAGGAGCAGGGTGCGCAGGGTGCATGGGGTGGGGGGACGCATGTACGTGCACGGTAGACATGCAGGCTGCATGGACGCGCAGGCTGCATGGCATGGACGCACGGACACGCAGGGCGCGTGGGGGAGACACACAGACACGCAGGGTGCAGACAGACAGCCAGACAGCCGGTACGGACTCGGTAGCCAGCAGCTTGGCCGTGAGCCGGTTCTCCTTGACAGCTGCCAGCAGCCAGCGCTGGCAGAAGAGGTAGGCGCAGGCCACGAGCCCACAGACGGCCCTGCGGAGGAGAGGGAGGGTACAGGCAGGGCACAGGCAGGGGAACAGGCAGGGGTACGGGCAGGGGAACAGGCAGGGGTACGGGCAGGGGTACGGGCAGGGGAACAGGCAGGGGTACGGGCAGGGGTACGGGCAGGGCCCTCCTTACCCCAAAATCGCAAAAAAGAAGGTCTCCAGGAGGTCAAAGGGGAAATCAATCTTGAGGTCGCTCTTAAAAACAGCAGCGATGGTTTCTGGTTGGAGGGGGTAGAAGAACGAGTGTGTGATTTTGAGAGTGGGCACCACAAAAATGCTATGCCCGGTGGGGGAACCAGAAAAGGGGGGGGGGGGGGCAGCATCCGGCCCACCCTGCCTTGCCTTGCTCGCTATTGAAGACGGCGAGGAGGCGAAACATGAAGGCGCCGCAGGTGGCAGCGAAAAAGCCCCGCCAGTAATCCCGTACGGCGAAGTGGGAGGACATCACCTCGATGCTGAAAAGCACCCCTGGGAAAATGGGAGGCGGGGAAAAGGTTAGGGAGGGCTTTGGGGGTCCCCAGGGTGGGATGGGGGGGGGGGTCCTCACCGCTAATGGGCGCCCCAAAAACCGTGGCCACCCCGACGGCTTGTGCTGCCACCAGCATCTCGTTCTGCTTGAACTTGTTCTGTGGGGAGGGCATTTAGCCATAATCTCAATTTTTTTTGGGGGGGGGGTGTAAAATGAAATCCCCCCTAATTTGGGGGGGGGCAATGACCCCCCTCTTAATTCTGGGGGGGAAGCACCCCCACCTCGTACTCCCTAATGACTGAGGTCCGCATCTTCCCCAGATATGCCGCAGCCATGGCAGAGAGGTGGACGAAGGGACCCTGGGTGCCGAGGGGGGGGACACACAGCGCTGAGTGTCCCCGCCACCGGGGCACCGACCCAAACCAGTGGCGATGCTGGGAACGTGGAGCGGGGTGGGGGGGGGGATCCCTCACCACTTTGCCGAGGAAAACGGTGCTGCCGCACATCAGGGTGCAGGTCAACCCCACCACCTTGGCTCCAAAGTTCTGGATGGCCAAGTAGTCCTCCAGCACCACGCCCGTCAGGATGGTCTTCAGCTCCGGGATGCCGGAACCTGGAAGGGGTGGGGTGGTGGATCCAAATTTTAGGGGTCCCCCCCACTACCGGGTGGGGAGTTTTGGGGAGCTGGGAATGTTGGGCTGCAGCCAGCTCACCTCCCGAGTGCGGGGTGATGCTCTGGGAGAAGCCGGTGGAGAAGGCTGCCAGCGCCATGGGGTACATGGTCCACGAGAGGTACTTGAGCACCAAGATGTCACCAACCTCTTGGTAAAGCCACCGGTGGGCTGGAGAAGAAGCACTGGGAAGGGAGATGCCCCCCCCCCCGCCCCCAAAGGACACCCTCCCCCATCCCCACCCAAACACCAGGTGACGGCCCCCAGGGGAGCCCCTCATTTACCCTCGAAGAGCCTGGAGACAAGGAGGTCCATCATGAAGCTGATGGTGGCCATGAGGACCCCCAGGATAAAGAGGAAATACCAATCCTCCCCGACACGGAAAAGCTGACGCTTCACCCACTCCAGGCACCCTGCAGGGAGGGGGGGAGCAACGGGGTGATAACCCTCCTAAAAAATACCCCCACACCCCCAAGTTTTCCCCCCCCCGCCTTGGGTGGGGGTCTCACCTCGGAGCCTCCTCCGGGCTTTGGGGCAAGGTCTCCAGCTCTTTTCCGACACCAGTACCCTCTCCTCCTCTTGCAGCCCCCCGGGGATGGGGCGCTCCATCCTGGGGATGTTTTGGGGGACAGGACCCCCCCTTTATTCAGCACCCCCTCACCGGTCCTCCTGCCTCAACCTCCGCCGCTGGACTGAGTTTGCAAACGAGCTCATTAAAAATGACCTTGACGAAGCTGACGGACCCGCTTGGGCTGGAGCAAGCCGGGTTTCCCCCCCCCGCTCCACTACCTCCAAGCTCAAATACAACCCAGGGCGAGGAGTATTTAATAACTAATTTAATTAATTCTCATTATTATTCCTTAATAATAGGCAGGAACGCCGGCATCGCATTCCACAGTGTTGAGGGGGGGGACGGAGAAGGGAAAAATTTCCACCGTCTCCGGCGCAAGACCTAAATTTAGCCCGTTTTACGAGAGGTCTGGCAGGCGGCCGGGAGCCTTAACGAGGCTTTAAAAAGCACGTCAAGCCACCCCCCCCGAAATAACAGGCCCTGCTTCGCCTTGGCGGGGAGGAGGACGAGGAAGGGGGCTTTGCTCTTCCTCCCCAGCGGGAGCTGGGGGTCGAAGGTGAGGGGGGAAGCGGTGGATGAACGGGAAATCCTCGTCTGCTTTCCGATTGGAGCACAGCTTTCACCGGTCGGCATCGCCTGCCGACACCATGGAGCTTTTTGGGAGCTTCGTTCGCCCCCGCGGCGAGACTTTGGGGTTCCCAGGTGAGTTTTTGGGGGGGGGGTTCACCCCATTTTTAGGGCTGGGACGCCTCCTCTTCCCTTGTGCCGGCACATGCCTGTCCTGGAGGGTTTGGGCGAGTCGGAGTGGTGGGAGAAGTGTTTAGGGGGTGCCCCCCCCACCGAACCGTGGCTGTGACACCCCTCTTCTCTCCGGCAGCTCGGCCCAGCAACACCGGCAAAGTGAAGACCTTGGGCAACACCTATCAGTTCACGGTGGACGTCTGTGACTTCGCCCCCGAGGACATCATCGTCACCACTTCCAACAACCAGATCGAGGTGCATGCTGAGAAGGTGGGTGCTCCCTCCCTTCCCTGCTCACCCCCAAAATCCTCAACCAGGGAATCCCCCAGCTTCCACCCGACTTCCTAACAGCCCCAGCCATAACCCCAGTGAGGTTTAATTCACCATTTCCTCATCTTTTCACCCCCTATTTCGCAGGAGCGAAGCTCATGAGACTGAACAAACTCATGGTCTATAATCACCCCTCTCCCAACAGGTGGGAACTGAAAAAAAAGCACCTTTGTCCCCCCGCCAATGCCACCCACATCCCACCTGTCCCCTCAGGGAGATAAATATTAACACCACACACAAGGCGTGACTGCCAGCCTCACCCAAGGGCAGGGAACAACAAAGCCCTCATCCTGCCTGCACCCTAAAATCGCCCTTTTCCACCCATTTTTTTCCCAGCTGGCTGCAGACGGCACCGTCATGAATACCTTCACCCACAAATGCCAGCTGCCCGACGATGTGGACCCCACATCGGTATCGTCCTCGCTGGGGGACGATGGCACGTTGACCATCCGGGCTCAGCGACAGCCCGCCAAGCACGCCGACCACGTCCAGCAAACCTTCCGGACTGAGATCAAGATCTGAGGGGTCAGGGGAGTCCCTTTTCCCCCCTTCCTTGTTAATTATTTGGGTGATTTGGGAAGGAGGTGGGACGTGGGGTAGGGGACGGGAATGCTCCCCCTCAGGGTCAGACCCATGCTGGGGGCTGGCGTGGAGAGACACATCCCGTCACCCGCCAGAGAAATTCCAGAGGGGAGTCCCGGCTCCGGTGGTTTTTAGCCAGTGAGGGTTGATGGGGAAGATCCAGCGTGCCAAGAGCCCCACCGGGAGTAAGGAGCGAGGTTCCCTTCCCCGACCCTCCGCCGGAGCTTGTCTCTGTATATACAGCTTGTGATAAATTATTGAGAACGCCTGACTGCTGCCTCCTCCGTTTTTTAATGTTTTCTTGATGCTTTTCCCCGAGAAGGGCTGTGGGTTCAGCCCCGAGGGGTGTCTCAGTAAAGGGTACCGTGAGCGATTCCTCCTTCCCGACAAAAACGCGGGCAAGGAGCCGCCCCGGCTCCCCTCCGGTGCCCACAGACCCGTTTATTTCCAGCCCGGGGTGACTCATTTCTTCCCCGCCGCTCTATTTCTGAGCCATTCCCTCAGCTGTTCGGCTGCTGGCCCACCTGGAAGGTCACCAAATCCTCCTCCTCCCCTCGCCCACCAGCACCCATCACCCTCAGGGAAGCCCCGGGCAGCAGCATGAGCCAGGATGATGGTCCCAGTTTAGCTGCCAAACCCAGGGGCTTCTTTCTGGGAGCCAAACACTCCCCAAAAACCCTCCCACGAGGGCCCGTCTCCATCTCCCTGTGTGTACAAACAACAGCGAGGCACCCAGTCGGGGCAAGAGGCTGTTTATAGCTACCACACGCCGCCCGGCTCGTGTTGCTGCTCAAGCTCTGAGGTCAACTTGTCCCTGCTTGTCCCCTGATGATTTGTGACTTGCATTAACACACCTGCAGCATCGAGGCGCACACAAACACACTTGGCTCTTCCATCATCTCCTCGGGTGGTTTGCCTATCGGCGTCGCCAGTGACTTGGGGGACTCCCTACCGCAGGACGCTGAGAGGAAAAATGTATAAAAGTTATTTAAAAAGCTCTTAATGGCTACAAAATCCCCCAGCGCAGATTAGGAAATTGCAGCCGCGGGGGTGAGGAGCGGGGGTGATGCCCTGTCCTTGATCCTCTGTGATGGGCTGTGTCTGCCCTGCCCCGAAATGCCACCCCTGGGTGCCCAGGGCACCCCAGCACCCAGGGAGCCACCCGCCACGGTGACACATTGCCATCTAGTGGTGACAGGCTGGAGGGTGGCCCTCATCCATGAAGCCCCAGCAAAAGGAGGAAGGACAAACCCCGCCTTTTTCTCCCCAAAGCTGGCTGGTTCTGCACAGGGGGGATTTGCGAGCCAGGGACTGGGCCAAGGGATGGCTCAGAGCCCCATCACCGAACCGACCCCGCGGCAGCTTGGCCCCGCTATGGGCCCATTTTAAGCAGGCAGGCTGGGAAATCCAGCCTTAGGGGGAAACAGGTTGATAGGAATAGGAGTATTATGCCTTTTGGGCCGCCTGTACCTGCCCGAACTCACTGGTACCTTGCAACACACGCCAGTAAACGGGCTGCCTTCAAAGCCACGCAGGGCTGCTCATGCCACCCTGGCCCTGCACACCCGCCTGAGGGGGTTTGCCCGGGCATCACATAACTTTTGGCTTACACTGACCTCCTGGGGCCGCCACGCTGGGCCTGCTCCCTGTGGAGACGCCAAGACACCATCATGGCGGCTCCCCAACACCTCGGCCTAGGGGCGTGGGCAACCCCGGGGGGGGAGAACGGAAGCCCTCGGGGACGTACAGCGCGGCGGAACGGGGCCCTTTGCCCCTCACGGAGCCGCAGGGCCAGCCCCGGGGCGGGCCGGCCCCTGCCGAGTCCCCTCCCCTCCGCCCGCCATCCCGCCACTGTCATGGCGGCGCTCCTGAGGCGAAGGCGGTGCCACGTGACCCCGGGCCGCCCGAGCACGCGCGGCCCCCGCCCCGCCCGCCCCGCCCCTCGCCCGGCCGCGCGTGCGCGGCGGCGGCGGCGCCGGTGGGCGGGGGAAGGGCGACGCCGCTTCCGCCCGGCGCCAAGATGGCGGCGCCCTTTGTCTGGAGGGTGTCACGGCCGGCGCCGCGGGCGGCGATGTGAGGCCTCCGCCGGGCCCGGCATGGCAGGTAGCGGCGGGGGGGGCCGGGGAGGGCCGCGGGCACTCCGGGGAGCGGGCTGGAGGGCCTGGGACGGGGCCCCGGGGGACACGGGGGCTGGGAGGGGAAGGGGGCTGCGGCCCAGCTCGCTGCTCGGGGGGTCCCCCCCAAAAAGGAGCCGGTTTTGGGGCCACCCCGGTGTGCCACCCCCAGTGGTTTTTTTGAGGGGAGGCTGCATGGGGGTCCCCCCATCCCTTTAGCACCCCGGGGGGGCTGTGGCAGCTCTTCCCCCCTGGATTTGCCCCCTCACCCCGTGTGACACCCCCCCCCCAGGCCGCTGCCAGGCCCAGGGCGGCTGTGGTGAGGGGGATGGAGGGATAGTGGTGCTTGCTGGGGTCCTTCCAGACGTGTGTCCCCGCAACGAGCCGTGGGGTGATTCAGGGTGAGGTCGGGAGCGAAGCCGTGTCCCCCCCGCGTGTGGGGCAGCCGCCATCCCCTCAGGACACACTAAGGCCTCTGGGGGGGACGCAGCCCTCACACCCGACACTGCGCCAGACGAGTCCCCTGGCACCGCGAGAGCCATCTACCTGTGCCTCAAGGACGTCGTCAGCAGAAGAGCGGAGAAAACTCCAAAGCATCGTGCAGCAACTCAAGGAAAAAAGGGGTTTTCTCATCTTCTGGCATGTCGGTTTTTTATTTTTTTGGCATGATGACAGCGTGTACTGGCTGTACCTGCCCTCTGCAACGCCGCTTCCTGGGCACGGTCACGGACAAGCTGTATTTCCTTGATTGTGTTTTCTGCGTTAGAAGCTTAGGCTGAAATTTCAGAGGTTGGGCAAGCGTCACAGAGACAGGATCTTTGCAACAAGACAAAGGTTTCATAGTTCATCATCCGGGTGCTGGAAACGGGCGGTTTTCGCGGCAGAGCTCGAGGTCTGGCGATGCCTCGGCCGCCCCGCTGGCTCCCTGCCTGCTGCAGCCCAGGGCTCCGGTTACCTGCGGGCAGCCCTGCCTGCACAGCCGCCTCGGGAGCCGCACAAGTGTATCCATGGGCCCAAAAACTAAATAACCGAGGGGTCTGGGGAGGGTCTGTTTGGTGGGGTGGGGGGGGCAGAGTGTCTCTGCTTATCTCTCTCCTCGTGTCTTTCTCCTTTTAGTTCCTTTTCACCACGTTTTTTTCCTGCCTGTCATCGCATGTGATTATTTTTTCCCCTTCCTTACAGCTGAATACGAGCTCGCCTTTTGGTTTCGCTGCCGACCACAAATTCCAGAGCCCTTCCCTATTTCATAATTTGTATTATTAGCGCATCTGTACCTTAAATGCTCCAGTCAGGTCAGCTCTTAACTTTATTTTTTTAACTGAAAATGTTGCAGAATCAGTTACTGGAAATGAGGACAGGCTCCTCTGCGCAGAGACTGAAAGGATTAGGGCTGCTGACACACAAGAAGGGAGATGACGGTAGGCAGAAAGTAAACCCTCTCTTCCTTTTTATCTTCTCAGCGTAAGAATGAATGGCTGAATGGTGGCAGCGTTGAAAGGCAACGTTTAAATCACAGTTGTTTTCCAATTTATCTGAGCTTTGAGGTTTTTTTTTAATAGGTAGATGCTCGGATGGCAGGTATGGGGAGAGGTTAATGTCATTAATAAGGCCAAGAGAGCTTAACAGGGCTCATGTGGGAAGCTCCCTGGGAGCGTAGCTGCTGTATTTATCTCTGCAAGTGCGTGCGGCGGGTGTGGGTGTTCTCATAACAAAGCTTTTCTGTGATTAATCGGGTAATGAGAGACTCGACAGCCGTGTCAGGGAGAGGTCAGGAGGGGGAACGGTGCTCGACAAGGTGAAATCGGGGTGTGCTGGGTCCTGGGTCAGTGGCGTTGGACCTTGGTGCCTTTGATATTCAAGATTTGGGTTTTAAAACGGAGCTTTGCGTCCTGTTTCTCCCAGGATGGCCGCGTAGAGACTGACTTTAGCACTGGGAAGGGGGAAAACTCTGGAGGAGAGCCGCAACCGTCTCGCCTGCAGCCTCGGTCCTCCGGATATCTCCGATCCTTGCAGCGCAGGGGTGAGATCGGGCACCCATCCTGGCTTATCTTTGTTTTTCAAACGAGGAGCTCTGACACGTGTCCTCGGACAGTGCCAATACCTTAAACAGGCGACAGTGATGGGTTTGCACTAATGGGGGATAATTAATTTAGCGGTCGGGGGGGGGGACCAGCAGTGCCTGATTTGGATTTGCCCTCCCAGATCCATCCCTATTTCTGCGCATCCCATTCGGTCAGGGAAAGAGGCAGATGTTGGCACTGGAGCCGCAAACTGGCCCTGCCAAAGCGGTGGCAAGGAACCAGCGTGGCGTTTTGGGCGCACCATGGTTTTTTTGGTCCAGATATTTGGGATTTTTACAGCTTTAAGTCAGGGATTTTAGTGTGCAAAGGTGCCCCCCCCCCTTGTTGGGGGACATTGGGCATTGGGTTTGGGTGTGAGAGTGATGCGCAGCTCGTCCCAACCTCCGCCCCGCTGCGCTCACGTGCTTCAACCAAGCTGTAAAGTGACATCATGGAGGAAACCGCAGAAAAGATGAAGTTTTTCAGGAGGAGTTGGATTTCTTGGGATTTTGCTTCCCTCGCAAAGCTCGGGTGCGAAGCTGAGGCGAGTCCAATCAGGGAGCGATAAAAATCATCATTCAGATGCAAAGTGCCTCCTACAAATTACCAAAAATAGCCTTTTAGTGCATCAAACAGTCGTGATTTCTCAGGTCGTGCTGCGCAGGGCTTTCCAAGCACGGAAGGCAGCATTGCTTGTCCTGCTGGGAAAATCCTCCCCTTTTTTTCCGGAGTTTTCTTTGCAAGGGTCACACGTATGTGGGGGCTGAGACAGATTTTGATACAACTACTGATTTTTCTGGCTCTCGAGGGATGTATTTTGGGACAGGCGGTGGGTGTTTGGTTAAAAAGTACCCCGCGTTTTGAAGAGCTGGGGAAAGTCGTGGCGGTGAGTTAATTGCGAAGACAAACAGCTTCTTTTGGGAGTGAAATGTTCTCTCTCTGTACATGATCTGGTGCTGTTGGAGGTGTCGGGAATGGTTTCGGAAGGCAGATCGATCCTTGGGCAGAAGATCTTTCAGCGGGCGCGTTGCTAGCACCCGCAGCAGACAGGAGGAGGCTCCCTCTGCCCGCCGTGCGCGCCTGCTGCGCGCTTGTGCGTGCCGGAAGGGATCCGGAGGAAGGGACGTACTCACGGCTGCCTGGTTTTGTGCATCCAAACCTGTTGCCTTTCCCCGACCTGAGACTCTCCATCCTCTTTTTAAGAGCTGGTAAAGTGGAAAAGTGACTGCTATGGGCTGGAAACCTGCAGAGGGACATCAAGCACCGACTTGGCATCAAAACCAAGACTTTCCCTGGGCGTAACTTTGCCTCTGCCAGCAGGCAGAGCTTTAGGGGCTTCCTGGCCTGGCAGGTTGACCCAAATAACTGTGGATTGTCCCCGTTTGCTTTCTCCTCATCCCTTGCTCATGGATGAAAAGATCCCTTCAGCCCGTGGAGGAATAATTTTCGGAAAACTAAGCCAAGTGCAAACCCTTCATTCTCTACCCTGTGCTCTGCAGGTGCAGCCCAGGAGAAAACCCAACACGTGGCAGCAGATCGAGCTTGCGGTGCCCCTTAAGCTTTGCCAACAAAGACTTTGTTGAAAAATTGGCTTTCGCAGTGTTTCCAGGATTTTGCCAGCGTTCCTCAGCCAAAGTCGTGCTTTGAGCAGGGAGAACTCCCTCTGAACACACAATAGAAAAATTAAAATCCCCCGGTATCGTGACGCGAGCGCCTAAAATGAGCAGGAGCTTGAAGATTTTGATGAAGGCTTTCTGCGCTGCGCCCATGGTGGGAGCAGTGGCACCGCCTGCTCCCCAAAGGGACACATTGGCAGAGGCAGGAGGGTTCCTACTCGCGGGTTGGGCCGGATGAAGAGCAATAGATGTGTTTTAAATGCTGCTGGGATGGCAAAAAAATATATGGACTGTTCAATCAGTTCTCTCTGCAGCCCCGTGCCAGTGTTGTGTGTGTTACAGGAGAAGTTTTGGGGTTGTATTTGTTGGGGGAGGCTGACAGCTGTAGCGAGGAGCTGAAATTAGTCTTTTTTGGGCCACGTTTTTTAACGAACAGGGTGTTCGGGTTGTGGTTAATCCATGACTTCGTGATCTGTCCTGTTTCGTGGCCCTTTCTGATGCAGCGTCAGGGTTTCGGCACCCCTCTCACCCTCCCTCCCGGGTTTTGTTTTTTCTCCCCGCAGCCATGGATTTCCCCCAGCACAGCAAGCAAGTCCTGGAACAGCTGAACCAGCAGCGGCAGCTGGGTTTGCTCTGCGACTGCACCTTCGTGGTGGACGGCATCGACTTCAAGGCCCACAAAGCCGTGCTGGCGGCGTGCAGCGAGTATTTCAGGATGCTTTTTGTCGACCAGAAGGACGTGGTGCACCTCGACATCAGCAACGCGGCAGGTAGGCAGAGGGTTGTCTGATATCCCTCCCAGGCGCTTAAACGGAGCGGTTTGGTGCCCAGGGTTTGAGGGAGGCTCTTCAGCCTGTTATTTCGTGCACTTTGGGCTTGTCAAAATCGCGTGGCTGAGGGGCGAGAGCTTATTTCTGCTTGCGTTGCCTCCCTTGCAGGCCTGGGCCAGGTTTTGGAGTTCATGTACACGGCTAAGCTGACCCTAAACCCCGACAATGTGGAAGATGTGCTGGCTGTGGCGGGTTTCCTCCAGATGCAGGAGATTGTCAGCGCTTGCAACGCTCTCAAGTCCCTCGCCGTGCCGGCAGAAAGCCCCGCCGAGAGCCAGCGGCCTCCTGCCGAGATCGGTACGTAGCCTCCTCGCTTCCCCTCATCCAGGGAGACTGGAAATTGCCCCACAGAGCGGCCACCCCACAAATCCACGCCCTGGCTACATCTCCTGGCGCGCAAGGGCGTCTGGATGGGGTTTGATCCCCTTGTGTGGCACCAGCAGTTGAAGAACTGATACATCCTTGAATCTTTATGGGATTTGGGAATCCTTCTAGCAGCCGTCAGGCAGCAAAAGCTGGAGCGCTTTGCCTTATCCCTCGCAGGGGCTGACAAGGCGACTCTCGAGGACAAGAGGTCGACTGCAGAAGCGCTGGGTAATCTCGACAAAATAAAACCAGCTCCTCCCGACCCAGAGGAGAAGGAAGAGACACCCGTGGCCGCAGCAGCACAGCCCGAGGCGCAGGCGGAGCAGCTGGGTGGCCAAGCAGGTGAGCCACCGGCGGATGACACCCAAAATCCCACTGTCACCCCCCCCAACACCCCCTGTCCTGCTGCTGGGCTCTGCTGCGTGGAGCTTGATGTCTCCTCCGGCGTGCCCGAGACACTCTGTTGTTTGTAGGAGCAGACGCTGCTGTCCACGAGGGCCCCGCCGCCGAATTTCCCGGCCATCCGCAGCCAGCGGAGAGCGTGGTCGGCAGCGGCAGCCCCGCGGCAAAGGACAACGTCTCTCCGGGCGCTGAAACGGGAGGTGGGTTCATGAGCGAGGGCGGTGGCGGGGACTTCGTTTCTGCCCATTCCCTTCGGCTAGGCAAGGATTGAACCCTTCTTTTTTTTTCCATGCAATTAATTTTGTTAGTGTGAGTTTTGCGAGTTGCGGAGCCCACGGGAGCAGTTTTCCGTGGGAAACGCTCCTCTGTCTGCACAGGCTTTTGGATTTTAGGGCTAATAACCTGCAAATCCAAACTTGAGTCCAGGCAGAGGTCTCAGCACCTGTGTTGTGCGATGGAATACCAGGATTTCCCCGAGTGCAGTCGGGCAGCTCTGATCCCTGTTGCCTTAAACCCGGGCTTAGAGTTAGGAAATACGGGTGAGTTTTGCGTCTCTGATGCTGCTCCCGATCTCTAGCGTCCCTGTTTTCTAACTGCCTGCAGAAATGGAGCTGGAAGGGAAGGAGGAAGAGGGGGAGATGACGGCAGAGGATGAAGAGGAGGCTAAAATCCCTGAGGAAGAGCAGCCCCGGTTAGAAAACGGAGAAAACGCTGAAGATAACGAATCAGGAAGCACCGACTCCGGGCAGGAGAACTCGGGTGAAACCCGTCTGCTGCGTTCGGGTACATACAGCGACAGGACCGAGTCGAAAGCGTACGGCTCCGTCACGCACAAGTGCGAGGTGAGGCCGGCCGCGGCCCCGAGCGAGGTCTTCGGGCCTTTGGGGACACCGGGCGTCACCGGCTGCGCCTGCGTCTCTCTCTCTCTCTCTCTCTCTCCATCCCTAGGACTGCGGGAAGGAGTTCACCCACACCGGGAACTTCAAGCGGCACATCCGTATTCACACAGGCGAGAAACCCTTCTCCTGCAGGGAGTGTAACAAAGCCTTCTCTGACCCGGCTGCGTGCAAAGCCCACGAGAAGACGCACAGGTACGGCAACGCTGGGGACCCAGAGGTGCCACCGGGGCGAGCTGGGTGGAGAAAGGCTTGTGACGATGCCGGCAGCTGGGGAGGGCGTAAAGGTTTGAGCAAGAGGCCGGCACAGCAGCCAACGCCGCTCTGCCTCTCGCACGGAGACTCCCAGCAGCTTGTTTGGATGGTGCCAGGCGCGGAAAGATGCCGGCAGCGCTAAAAAAACCATGGCTTTGCTGCAAAACAGCAAATCCTCGTGAAATCCATCAGCGTGGTGGGGTAGTTTGGGAGGAGGTTTTTCTTTCTGCCCCTGTCCTTCCCTTTTGCGTTGATTCAAGCCATCCTGTGGGATCCGGACGGGTCTAGATGGGGTGGTGGAGCTCGGATCGGGGCGGCGAGAGCTCGGCACGCTGGTTTTTCCTCCCGCCGGCGTGACAGCCCCGTCTCCTCCGCAGCCCGCTGAAGCCCTACGGCTGCGAGGAGTGCGGGAAGAGCTACCGCCTCATCAGCCTGCTGAACCTCCACAAGAAACGGCACACGGGGGAGGCCAAATACCGCTGCGACGACTGCGGCAAGCTCTTCACCACCTCCGGCAACCTCAAACGGCACCAGCTGGTCCACAGCGGGGAGAAACCGTACCAGTGCGACTACTGCGGGCGCTCCTTCTCTGATCCCACCTCTAAAATGCGGCACCTGGAGACCCACGACACCGACAAGGAGCACAAGTGTCCCCACTGCGACAAGAAATTCAACCAGGTGAGTTGGGTGGGGGAAAAAGCCGGACCCACGGCGGTTTGGGTCCTTCCGGAGGAAGATGGGGGGGTGATGTGTGTGGGGGACGCTCTCTGCATCCCTCTGTCTGTCCCCAGGTGGGGAATTTGAAGGCTCACTTGAAGATTCACATCGCGGACGGGCCCCTGAAGTGTCGGGAGTGCGGCAAACAGTTCACCACTTCAGGTAGCCCGGGGTTGGTAGGTGGTGAGGTCTGAGGTGACGGAGGTTCGGCTGGCTCGGGGGGCGGGGGGACACGGGGACGGCTCAGTGCGGGATATGGGAGCAGGAGGATGGGTTTCATCCTGGGCACCGGAGGGTTTAAACCTTCCACTGTGGTGCCACGGTTGCGGCCCATCAATTTCTCCCCCCTCCCTGGGGCTGGGATGGTGTCTGCCATGGGATCACAGCCCGGAAGAGCCTTTGATCCAGGTTTTGGGGATGGAGACATCTCCTCCCATCTCCCCAAACCCCCGCAGAGCCGGAGGGGTCTGGATGAGCCCCACGGAGTCTCCCCATCCCCTCAAGAATTGGATTCTTCTTCCGGCTGTGCCCGCTGCCACGTTATTGCCTGATCCTTGGCTCCAGGGATCAGCGCTGCGGCACTCCTGCATGGTCCCTGCTCCGTAAATAACAACGGGCTTTCCCGAGGGAGCTACTGGGGTGACGGGAAGGAGGGTGCCAGCGTCCCTTGTGTCATCGTGTGTCCGTGTGTGTCCCCCCCCCTGCCCCGGTCTGACCCTTGTCTGCTCTCAGGCAACCTGAAACGCCACCTCCGAATCCACAGCGGGGAGAAACCCTACGTCTGCGTCCATTGCCAGCGTCAATTCGCCGACCCGGGAGCGCTGCAGCGACACGTCCGCATCCACACCGGTAGGGACACGGCTCTGCCACCCCCCACCTTTTCCCCAAAGGGATTTTGGCGCGGGGCGGGGGGGGACAGGACCCTCCTGCTTCCCGTTCCCAAGTTGTTGATCCCGTCTCCCCCAGGAGAGAAGCCGTGCCAGTGCTTGATCTGCGGGAAAGCCTTCACCCAAGCGAGCTCCCTCATCGCCCACGTGCGCCAGCACACGGGGGAGAAACCCTACGTCTGCGAACGCTGCGGCAAAAGGTGTGGGGTCCAACCCCCTAAATTTTAGGGGGGGGGGGCGCCTCTACCCGGCCATGGAGGGTGGGTGGAGGTGCCCCAGTGGCATCGTTGGGGACAGGCATGGTGGTGACAACCGTGTCGTCGTGTCCCCCCCCGCCCCAGGTTCGTGCAGTCGAGCCAACTGGCCAACCACATCCGCCACCACGATAATATCCGCCCCCACAAATGCACCGTCTGCAACAAAGCCTTCGTCAACGTGGGCGACCTCTCCAAGCACATCATCATCCACACCGGTGGGTACCGTGACAGCACACCCCCCGAGAGCTTCGACCACCCCCCCAGATCTTCAACCACCCCCCCCGATTTCTCATCTCCCTCCCCCCCCCCTCCCCGCTCCGACTTCCAGGGGAGAAGCCGTTCCTCTGCGACAAATGCGGCCGCGGCTTCAACCGGGTGGACAACCTGCGCTCCCACGTGAAGACGGTGCACCAAGGCAAGGCGGGCATCAAAATCCTCGAGCCGGAGGAAGGCGACGAGGTCAACATCGTCACGGTGGCTTCCGATGACATGGTGACGCTGGCCACCGAGGCCCTGGCTGCCACCGCTGTCACGCAGCTCACGGGTGAGCTGGGGGGGGGCCCCGGGAGCCCTCCTAAAAAAGGGAGGTTTATCCATGGGGGGGGGCAGCTTGGGGGTCTCAGAACTGTCCCAAAAGCGACGTTTACCCATGGGGTGCAGCTTGGGGGTCCCAGGAGTCCTCGTAAAAGGAAGGTTTATCCATGGGGGGCCGCATGGGCGTCCCAGGAGCCGTCCCAAAAGGGATGTTTATCCATGGGGGGCCGCATGGGGGTCCCAGGAGCCGTCCCAAAGGAGCTCGGAGGTTTATCCATGGGGCGCAGCACCCTCTGCCATGGCCCGGGAGCTGTCACGGTGTGACTGGAGCCCCCTCCTAAACACCGTGACAGGCAAAATCCAGCGTCCTGCTCCGGCCGGGATCTTCCCCCTGTCTCCTTGTGTCCCCCCCCCCGTCACCCCCTCCTCTCCCCCCGCAGTGGTCCCCGTCGCGGCCGCGGTGACGGCGGATGAGACCGAAGCACTTAAAGCCGAGATCACCAAAGCGGTGAAACAAGTGCAAGAAGCAGGTGAGAAGGGGACGGGGAAGGGCAGGGGGGGGGATGATCCACAATTTCCTGCCCTGCCGCCCTCCCCCCCCACCCCCCGCCACTTTTTCCTTGCAGATCCCAACACCCAGATCCTCTACGCCTGCGATTCCTGCGGGGAAAAATTCCTGGATGCCACCAGCCTGGCGCAGCACGTCCGCATCCACACGGCCCAGGCCCTCGTCATGTTCCAGGCCGACACGGACTTTTACCAGCAATACGGAACCGCCGCCGCTTGGCAAACGGAGCAGGTCATTCCCGCCGGAGAACTGCTCTTCCGAACCCGCGACGGCCCCCCCGAGACCCCCGCCGCCCCCCTGGCCCCCGCGCCCACAGCCGGGGAGGGTCAGCCTCCCCCCGAGTGACTCCCCCTCGCCTTTATTTAAAAGACAGCTGCTTGGAAATGGTGTAAAAAGTGTATTTCTGGAAGCAGAGAGATGGAATAAATTGCAATATTTTCTAACTGCTGGTGCTCGGGGGGGTGGGGGGGGTGACGCTGATGGCACTTTGGGCCCCCCCACATCATGTGGTGGGGGGAGGAGGGGGGTCCCCAGCCCCCGAGCCCCTCAGCTCGGCTGAGCAGGAGGGGGGCGGTCACTGAAATACTCGTTTAATCGCTAATGAGGGCACAAGGGGGGGTTAATTGAGATGAAAAAGGTTAAAAAAAAAAGAAGGTGGTTTAGGATTCGTCACTGGGGGGTTTGGGTTGAAGAGAGGGGAGACACACACACACACCCCCCTCCCCCCCCCGTGCCGAGGGCGAGTGGGGCTGGAGTCAGAGAGAGCCCAGTTTGGGTTTAAAAAAGGACAAAAAGGTTCTGCTGGCCCCCTAGGATCGAGGGGAGGGGCGTGTAACCAGCCTGGTTCTGCCCCCCCCCCACGCAAGGGATCTGGGGGCTCAGCTGGGACCACCCCACAGGGCTCCCCACTGCTGTCAAAGGGGGGTCTGGGGGGTCCTGGGGTCAGGGGCTGGGTGTCTGTCCCTGTGACCCCCTACCTGGGTGCTGGGGGGGGGGGGCTGTGCGGGGGGGTCAGGGCTCTGGCAGGGGCGCAACGCTGGCTCCATTCCCATCCCTTGTCCCCCTCAGTGCTGGGGGCTGCACGTCCCCCAGCATGGGGGGGTGGGGGGGCACTCCAGGCTCAGTGTCCCTGGGGGGGCTCCGCGTGGGGGGTGGGGGGGGTGGAGGGGCCTGATCCAGGCTCTTCTCGGGGTGCCCTGGGGCAGGACAAGGGGCACAACCCCGCACAATTCCCCCCCCAGCCCCGTGGAGGGGGGGGAGGCCCGGGGGCACTGAAGTCAGGACAAGGCCTGAACACCACCCCCCACTCCCACCCCCCCACACCCCCCCCCCCCGGGTGGGGGATGGACACAGGGTGGGTACACGGACGGACACACGGACGGCTGGAGGTCGGGCAGCCTCGGGGTCCCTGCCCTGGGGCCAGGCGTGGGCAGGGTCAGACCCTTTACCCCCCCCACCCCCCACCCATAGTCCATGTGTCCGTGTGTCCGGAGCCAGGATCAGCCCTGAACCCCCCCCCCCAATGCCCTGCGGGGGGGACGGACACACGGACAGGGCACAGACGCGCAGGGGTGGGTGTGTGGACAGATGGACACACGGACAGTGGCAGATCCAGCGGGACACACGGACACTTGTACGTCCTGTGGGACACTCTCCTCCTCCACCCCCGGCATAAATGTCCTAAAAATGGCCTTTTTGCCCCAAAGGCCCCACTCTGAAAGCCAGCAATTTCACATACACCCCCCCACATCGGCCAGGATTGGGCCCTTGACACCCCCCCCACTCCTGCATCCATGTGTCTGTCCATGCCCTGGTTTTTGGGGGCATTTATGCCAGGAGTGAAGGAGTGTCCAGCTGGGTGGGCGTCTGTCCGGTTGGATGTCCGGGTGTCCGTGTGTCCGGCTGTGAGTGCAACTGGCCGTGTGTCCGGTGGCATGAACACGGGTCTGTCCATCTAAACCACCACCCTCCCCCCCCACCGAGCCATGACACTCTCCATGTGTCCGCCTGGACCTGCCGTCCGTGTGTCCATGCCCCCAGCCGTGTATCCTTAGGGCTGTCCAACCATCCCGCTGTCCATGTGTCCGGCTGTACCTGCAACCGTCCGTGTGTCTGTCCAGGCACCTGTCTGTCCCCAGCCCCGGCCCCATCCCAGGGTGCTGGTAGAGGGGGATTCAGGGCTGCGCTGTGGGGGGGCACAGCCCCACAGACAGTGGCGGATCCAGCTGGATGGACGGACGGATGGCCGGACCTAGAGCTGGACACACGGACAGTGGCAGATCCAGTCGGACTCACGGACACTCGTACGTCCCACCGGCCGCTCCCCTCCTCCTCCCCCTCCCTGGGATTAATGCAAGAAAAAAAAAAAAAAAATTAAAAAAAAAAAAAAGAGACTTTTTTGCCCCAAAGGCTTCACTCCAAAAACCAGGAATTTCACCACCCCGCCGTGGGCAGGATCGGGCCCTTGGCCCATTCCATCCCCTGCTTCCTCCCCCACCCCTCACCATCCCGGGTCGGGGCTGGGCCAGTCCAGATCCTGGCTGCGGACACACAGCCAGGGCACGGACGGACAGACGGATGCTGGCCGGGGGGGGGGGGAATGTAAAGGGCCGGGCCTGATCCTGCCCCTGGAGGGGGGGGAGTGTGAAATTGCTGGTTTTTCAGAGTGGGGGCTTTGGGGCAAAAAAAGTCTGTTCTTGGAGCATTTGTGCCAGGGGCTGGAGGAGGGAGCGTCCAGCTGGCCGTGGGTCTGGCTGGACGTGGGCCCGTCCCTGTGTCCAGCTGGACGTGTGTGTCCCCCCCCCGGGTCTGTGTGTCCATAGGGCTGTCCGTCCATCCACGCAGCCATCCGTGTGTCCGGCCAGACCTGCCACCATCCCTCTTTCTGCCCGGACATCCAATGTCCGTGTGTCCTGTCCCTGTGTCCATCCCGAGCTGCAGCCACAGTCCCCCCGTGCCCCCGGGGGGGGGGGGGGGAAGGGGACGGGGACAGACACACGGACAGGCGGACACACGGATGGCGTATGGACGGATGCACGGACAGACGGACACACAGACAGGTGCCCGCACACTGCCCCCCCCCCCCCCCCCCCCCCCCAAGCTGCTCCAACCCCCAAAATTCGACTTTTTGCCCCAGAGGCCCCACTCCGAAAACCAGCGATTTCACACCCACACCCACACCCCCCCCCTCCCCCCGCCTGTCCCTGTATCCATCTGTCCGTCCATCCCCACGACCGCCCCCGGGCACTGTGGGTGGTGGGGGGGGTGTCCGTGTGTCCTAATCCCCGGCGGGGGCCAGACAGAGCTGGACTCCCCCCCCCCCCCACCCCCCCGCCTTCATCCTGGGGTGCCGGCAGCACCTTTTTGCTCTTTTTTTAACCCCAAACGGGCTCCCCTCTGCTGGCACCGGGGGGGGGGAATGTGGGGTGGGGGGGTGGTGTCTCCCGATCTTTAACCCCCCCACCCCACCCCCCCCCGGCAGGCTGCAAACCCCCCAGTTGTCTCTTAAATCTCCTTTTTTTACCGGATCTCCTTGGTTTTAACCCGTTTCGCGGCCGCGGGGGGTGAGGGGAGGGTTTGGGCGGCGCCTCCCTCCCGCGCCAGCGCCCGGGGCGGAAAAGGCGGGGGGAAAAGGGGGAAGTTCGGCCCTGGGTTTTTTTAAAGGACGACGCGGATCAAAACTTGGGGATTTTTTTTTTTTCTTTTTTTCGCAGGTGGTCGGCGCCTATTGAAACTAAAAGTTGGGGGGTGGGCGGGGGGGGGAACTGCCGCTTTGGTTTTCAACAAACATTTACAACACACAAAGGAAGAGATTTGAGTTCGCTCCGATAAAATGATGGGTGGATTTTTTCTTCTTTTTTTTTTTTAAAAAAAAACACAAACAACAAGAGCTTGGTGATGGCTCCTGGGGGGAGCCCCCCACACCCCCCCCCCGCCCCGATCCCGCGCGGCCGAGGGAGGAGCTGCGGGCGCCGAGGTGTTTTGTATTTTTTAATAAAGTTTGTAATCCAATGGACACACAAAACAAAACTGCGCTGAGAAAAAAAAAAAAACAGTTCCATAAATTAATAAGTGTTAAGGGAAGGCGAGGGGGGGGGGGGGGGAGAAAGTCTTTTGTACAAGTGTATAACACTTCCACAGCTCAGGAGACGGGGGGGGGGGGCGGGCGGGGGGGGGGATGTTTAAATGAAGCGCACTTACAAATGAGTGACAATACAAAGTCTGAGTATGAAAATAAGATTTTCTCTGAAAACACATTTTTGGCACAGATTAAAAAAAAATGTATGTTGTGGGGATTTGATTTTTTTTCTTTTTTTTTTTTTTTTAAAGTCAGTATTATATATATTTATATATATTATATATATATTTATATATACACACACCCACTGAGTTCTGCATATCCCACCGGGAAGGAAAATAGCTCTCCCTTTTGTTTTTTTTTTTGTTGGGTTTTTTTTTATTTTTTTTTTTTTGGTTTTTTATTTTCTTTCTTTTTTTTTTTTTTTTTTTTCAGTGTAAACTGTACATCCCAGATGAAGAGAAGACGGCTGCAGCGGGGGCGAGCGGAGGAGAGGAAGGTTCACATCCAGGAAAAAAAACAAAACAAAACAAAACAAAACAAAAAAAACCCAAAAACCACCAACCAAAAAAAAAAAAAAGGGGGGGGGAAAACTCCAACCCCAACCAATAAAATAAAATTAAAAAAAAAAAAACCAAAAAAAAATAACGTGTGAAATGATCCTTGACCCACAAATTTCAGCAGAAGTCCCCAGGTCCTGCGTTTTAAAAGTCCACGGCGCGTGTTACATGTGTGTCAAGACATCCAGAACGTCACAGCGTGTCCCCAACTGTGCAAAGGTCCGAGTCACTAATTTAGTGCAAAGGCAGTTCAGGTTCTTTTTTCTTTTTTTCTCCTTTTTCTTTTGTTAAAAAAAATAAGCCCTCCTTTTTTTTTTTTTTTTTTTTTTTTTCTTCTTCTTTTTTTTTTTTTTTTCCTCTTTTCCCCAAAAAAGGAGGCACAGGAACCCCAGCCCGGTCCGCCCGCTGAGTGCATCAGTTGTCCGTAAGCTAAAGCAATATGTAAACATCCGAGGGAGCGGATCCGCTCCCCAGCGACAGTTTGATCGAGGCCGGTGAGGGCAGGAGGCTGGTAGTCTGGCAGCATTTTCTTTTTTTCAGGACTTTCAATCTCTCTCTCTCTCTCTTTTTATTTATTTTTTTTAATTTTTTTTTTTGTGTGGTTTTTGTGGGCTTTTTTTTTTTTTTTTTTTTTTTTTTTGCTGCAGGGCCATGGAAAAAAAAAATTAAAAAATTTAAAAAAAAAAAAACCAAAATCAAGTTCAGTGAAGCGGTAAACAGCTCATACCGAGGCGATGACGATCATCAGGTGAGGAGAGATGTTGGAGATGCTGGCGAGGAGGTCCGGGGCCAGGCGGGACAGGTGGCTTTCCGAAAATTCGCAGGGTGGGAAGATCTGCAGAACGTAGGCAGGCTGCGAGGGAGAAAGGCAGCTCGGGTGAGAGGGAAACCGGGGCAGGGCGGGCCAAAAATGTTTTCAAAACGGTGATTTGGATGATTTTTTTGGGTGCTAAAAGGCTCATAAACCGGCAGCTGTAACGCAGCTGGAATAAACGTCCCACGTCACCAAACCCCAATGGTTTTGTCTCCATAGCGGCCAAGAGCGAGCAACCACCAGAGAAAAGATCCATAGGTGAGGGCTGGCCGAAAATGTTTTAAAAAAGGTAATTTGGATGATTTTTTGGGTGCTTAAAGGCTCATAAACCGGCGCTTGTATAAGAAGGGAGATGGTGCCCAGCAGCCTCAGGTGTGGGTCCCAAGGTGGGGAGTTTTTGCACACCGGGCATGTAAAAGCTGCTGGTTTTATTGGGAAAGTCAGAAAAATTCCCTTTAATTATCATTTCAGCGGCCGCTCCGAACACCGACTGCTCGTTCTGGGCGGTTTACACCCAGGGAACAGCTTAAATTTGATGCGATGCAGCGAAATAAACGCCCCGCATCAGCAAATCCCAACGGTTTTGTCTTTATAGCAGCCAAGAGTGAGAAACCACCAGAGGAAAGAACCACGGGCGAGAGAGAAACCTGGGCGAGGGCTGGCCAAAAATGTTTTAAAATGGGACATTCGGATGATTTTTTGGGTGCTTAAAGGCTCATAAACCGGCGCTTGTATAAGAAGGGAGATGGTGCCCAGCAGCCTCAGGTGCGGTTCCCAAAGTGGGGAGTTTTTCCTCACCGGGGATGTAAAAGCTGGCTGGTTTTATTGGGAAAGGCAGAAAAATTCCCATTAATTATCATTTCAGCCATGTCTCCGAGCACTGACCGCTCGTTCTGGGCTGTTCACACCCAGGGAACAGTTTAAATTTGATGCGATGCAGCAACACAGCGGAATAAACGCCCCTCATCACCAAACCCCAATGTTTTTGCCTTCATAGTGGCCAAGAGTGAGAAACCACCAGGTGTCCTGGAAAACTCAGGATATGAGATGAGGAAGAAATGAAGAATCTATTTCCAACGCAGAAAAAGAGCTGGAAAATGGGTTTGGTTTGTTTTCAGCCAAAGACGCGGGGCTGTGAACAAACTGAACGTACATTTGGGGTTGTTTTTTTGGCCTCGCAGTTCACCTTCACCGATTCTATCAATCATATCGGTGCGTTTTGATGGGTGATGTAAGAAGCCAGCGTGGGAAACGGGGGGGATTTTGTTTTAATAATAAAAACAGGCAGCTCAACTCCAATCTTAAGCGAACGCGGAAGGCTGGAGGGCCCATGATCTACCCATTTAATTTAGTTTCAGGGTTTTGCCTGCCGGTACCTGATTAGAGCCGGGGTTGGGAACGTTGATGATTCCTGCAGCTTGCTTAGCCTGCAGGTAGCTGATGAACGCAGCCTTCAGCGACTCCGTCTGATTCACTACGTCTTCCTGGTCTCGGCCGCACGGCAAGGCCAGCAGCAGGCAGTAATCGCTCTCCACCTGGAAAGAAAATACAGTAATTAAGTCCAACGTTTGCTGGGAACAGGCTCGTTCCTGACATACATTCGTTATCGGCGGCGGAAAATCCTCCCTTTGAACTCCTTACAAAAGAGGTGCTGAAGGCTCAGCCAGCCCAGATGGTGAAAAGGACTGAAAACTACTGATTTCCACGGCTGCCTGAATTCCACTTCCCGCCTCACTCCGACGTGTCAGAGCCAGCAGGAATTTGTTCTGGGGCCAAGCGCTGGGTTACTTCAAAGTTTTCCCAACTCCGCCATTCCCTTTCCTACGAATGCAGAGTTGCCCACCACGTGCAATCCGCACTTCACACTCTCTGGGACGAAGGAATGGCACAGCCATTCCCAGAATCCCAAAATACGGCGACACAAGCCAACGGGAGCTGAGGTTTCTGCGAGAATCGGCAGGGTTTTTTTTGTGTGAGAACAGCCCAGCTTCCAGCGCACAGAGAGGAGCTCACCCCAAACACGCGTCCTCGCCCCATCCCGACCCCTCACCATCATTCTCCGCGCGACGCCCTCCAGCTGCGACGCCTCCAGTCGCATGCGCTGAGCGATCCTCAGCGGCGGCCCCCCCTCCGGCGCCGGCAGGGATCGGTGCGCCAAGACGTTATTACCGGAGACGAAGTGGAGCTGAACAGCGGCCGTGTCGTTTTTTAGAGCCAAAAGGCCCTGCCAGACAATCGGGTATTTCTGGAAAGAGAAGGAGAAGAAATATTAAACGCAAATGAAGGAGAGGGGGGATCTTAAATCCCGCCCGAGCTGCTTGTTCGCCTCTGATAATTTCCCAGGCAATTAAGACACCACCGCTTTGCTTTAAGGACTCGGTACAGATGTAACGTCTTATCGCCCCTCGTACGCGCCGGTCCGGGCTTGGGTTAGGTCCTGCTAAATCGGTAATTGAGTCCTTTTCCTTCCAGCCTGGGTGGCTCCCTTCATCCTAACATCAGAGCGCTTCCCAACCTTCCAGACTCCCCCCGCAGCGCGAGGCAGAGCCGGGCTCTCACCAAACGCTATTTTTGCTTTTACAAACGGGAGAACTGAGAAAGAGCAGGAGCAGGGGAGTTGCCCAGGGTTACGTGGGAAGTACTCGGCGCTGAACGCAACTCTGGGTTCCGCGTCAGTGCCCGTTCCTCACCATCTCCCTCCTCTTCCTCCGTCTTTAGGCTTTGGGAGAGTGTTTTTGGTTTTTTTTCTTTGAGTTAAATACACCACCACTCCTTCCCGCCTGTGAAGAAGATTTGACAGTCCTGCTGACTGCAGAAATGACGCAGCGCTGCCTGCCTGAGCCGGCAGGCTGAGAGAAACCGTAACGAGAGAAATACGGGCTCCTCCGCACGAGCAGCACCTTCTTTGGAGGCTGTAGTAAATGTCACGTGCACGTGAACACAGCTAAAATTCAGCGGGGACAGAAAATCAATGACCTTCTCCACATCTGAAGCATTTGATGCCAAGAGAGACCAGGTTTTGGTGCCACAAGCTATGCAAAACCTGACTGTTTCTCCCCGGATGAGGAGCACGAGGCTACTCGGTCAGGAGAAGAGGCCGGAGCGGTATCAGGAGAAGGCGTCGGAGCAATACTTACTGTCAGGAGCTGAACCATGTCCACAGGCCTCTGCGAAACGGGGTGAGGAGACGGCTCCTGTTTGAGCGCGGACTGGGGCTCCGGGCGATTGAGGGGCAGCCCCGGTGGGGCGCCGGGACCTGATGTCGTGGGGATAAACATGGATTGCTTGGGAACCGCCTGAGGTTGGTGCGGTGACGGAAGCTCCTGTTTCATTGAAATAGCAACAGGCGAAGGGTAGGAGGTCTGGCCCGTGTCCGCTTGTGCCCTCTGAAGGTGGACGTGAGGGTCTATCGGCGCCGCGTGCCTATTTACAGTGGGGTGGTGACTCTGTTCAGGTCCTGCTGCCGGCGGGCCCTTGGGATCCTGTGGGATCTGAGGAGTCTTGCTGCGTACTGGCTGGCTGGGGTGCGAGTGTTCGCCCTCCTGTAGACCCTGGGAAGCAGGCGGCAGGGGGAAAAAGGAAAGATTTTGGGCCATGGGCATATCAGAACTCGTTGGTTCAATACTAAGGCTGCCAGGACACCATCAGATCGCTGGTGGAGAAATCTGTGCCTCCACGCCACAGCACCAGCCCTGCTGCGGTGGGGCCTGGACCAGCCGCCCCTTCCCAAGCCACCCCAGCAGCTTCTCACACCGCATCCCCCGAATCCTGCCCCAAGCCCACCCTTATCCATGCCAGGCGTCTGAGGATGTCTGACCCACACGCTACCTCGATGCTGACATTTCTCCCCCCAAAACCTCTACGTCTAGAAACCTGTAGGTAAGTTTGAGTCCTAGAGTAGTTAAGAAAACATGTTTGTTTCTAGCTTCCTCTAATGCTAAGCAGCAATTCGAACCCCACTTCCCAAACCAAAACAGCTCCTCTCGTGCTTTGAACTGAAGTTGGCTTGGAGAATAATCACAGAGAGCTAAACTTAGCTCCTGTGCCCACACAAAGCCACACCAGGGCTGTAATTAGCTCAAAGCGCTCCAGATTTCAGGTAGAAGGAGAAGAAAGGGTTTTATTTCTCACCTGAGATGGGGTCATGCTCCGGGAAGGCAACCCGATCGGCGAGGCACCTGGGAACTGAGGATGCCCGAGCTGTGCCGCCGTATGGTAATTCCTCATGTCGCCGTACACAGACCGATAATCGTGAAAGGAGCTCCCCGCGGGGTGCATGATCTGCACCCCGTGCGGTACCACCACCGGCTGCGTCAAAGGCAGTCCAGGCAGCTGGCTGCCGGAGGGGACGCTGAGGAGCCGGGGCTCGCTGTGAGGAGAGTGCGCCATCTTGCCTTCAGAGGATTTGGGCGTCTCTTTTCCAGGTTGCGGGGTCTTACTGACGGGGGGAGTTTTCACAGCCCCTTCAGGCGTTCGGGATTGTCTCGTTTCCGAGTGGTGCTCGCCCACGGCGGCCATGTGCGGGTGCATGATCATCCTCACGTCCCGGGGGACGTTGTACTGGTCCAACCGGATGCTGGTGGGGTGCATGCGGTAATCCGGCTGCATCACCAGCACGTCCGACTGAACCGGGGCTGGCCCCCTGCACACCGTGGTGTGGTGGTAATGCATCTCCTCCTCGGGGGCGTGCTGAGAGGAGAGAGGAGGCATGACTATGTCTCGTATCGGAGCCGGCTGGGGCGTGCTGGACCGCTGAGGTTTGATCTCTATCTGGGGTTGCAGAGCGGCTCTGGGGGAATGGAGCGCTTCCGGGCGAATGCCGTAAGGGATGCCGGAGAGAGGAGGGGTGTTCATCCTCACCTCGCCTTGGGACAGATGGCCCAGGGACACAGTCTGCGTTACGCTGTGAGGGGGCATGATAACAGATTGCTCGGGATGCATGCTGGATATGTACTGAGGAACGGGAATTCCCGGTGCCAGCATGACCGGGGTACTGCTCGATAGAGCCGGAGATGAGGTACTGCCGGGATGACAAGCCCGGGGGAACGGTGACGGCGAGTGCCCACTAGTACGTGGCGAGTGCGGCTCCTGTTTGGTCACCCCCAAGTGGGAAATAGCCCGGTCGGTTGGGGTGCTGGGTCCCGAGCTGACGTGGTTTGCTTCCGAATGCATTTTCCCAGAGAGGGAAGGGTGGTGGGGACTGACTCCAGGACTCAAGTTGGAGGGTTGCAGAGTCTTGGTCTCCACTTTCAGAGCAGCCGGATCGGACAGTTTTTTGTTCACAACCATCTGGTTGTGGACGAGTACGGGTGGAGTGTTTACAGTCTGAGTGAGGACTTTACCGGGCTGAGACGCTGGAGTCTGAACAGAAAGGTGGGACGAGTCGGACTTCTCCAGCGCAGTGCGCTCTTGTTTAACGGAGGAGATGACGGGCGACGTATTGTAAGCTTGTGTTCCTAGTACCAAAGAAGAATGGGTGGAAACAGTCCCGTAGCCCGCTGAGGTCTGGGAGCCTTTCGGCGTCGGCTGAGATGGTGTGATAGGTTCCTGTTTAATCTGCGACTTGGATACCGACTGCTGAAACTCTATGTCGACAGCGCTGGCTGGGGGAATCTGGCTGATCTTGGCACTAATTCGCTGAGGGCCTTCTGTCTTCTGTCCCGAGTAACTCAGAAGGACTACGCCTTCCGAGGTGTTCACCCGCAGCCCCGGACTGGACCCAGTCTCTACAGGCCTCTCCTCAATAATAGACATCGATCCTGGATGAAACCTGCTGTTATCATTTGTGCTTGACCTCTGCTTAAATTTCGGCGAGGGGGCGTTGACGAGACACGTCTGGGTTTGGGGAGCTTGCTTCACCAAGGTGATCCGCGGAGCCTCCTCCAGATCCATGCTATGGGGCATCCTGCTTATGACAGAAGTGGCTTTGGGAGCAATCACGGTGCTTATCTTTTCCTTCTCGCTGAACACCGGGGCTTCGGCCACCGGTGGGTCCAAGGCATTGGTGACGGGAACTGCCGGCTTCTCCTCCGAAACCGGCTTTATGGCCTCCACCGCGGGGTGGAGGGGTGCCTCCTCCAAACGAGGCGCGCTCACCGGCTCGGCGTGTGTCGTCGTCACGTGCGTGGAGGTTATGCTCGTCGCCGAGACGTACTTGGGCTCCATGAGTATCTTCCTCAAAGTGCTGGAATTTGTATCGATATCTGACGCCTTTGTGTCCGGTGGGAGAGCGGGTGGGGGCGTGGAACGGGCACGGGGTTCCTCGTGTCTTACCATCCACTCCGGCACCTTGGCAGTGCCGGAGTGAAGGGGGACGATGGTAGTGGGCACTGGGGTGGGCAGTTTGGCTGCCACCGCTGCCGAAGGGACAGCGGGAAGGGCTGTATTTGGGGCGCTGGGTGGTGTGATGGGGGCGTTCTCCATGGGCGACCGTATCTTGAACCCACTCTGACTCCCCTCATCGAGGGGAACCGGTGGGGCCGGCAGGTCCAGGGGAGTTGGAGCGGGTGCTTTCGGAGAAGTGCTGCTCTCAGCGACAGCTTCATGCACAGCCGCAACGTCAGCAGCTGCAGCCTTGCTGGCATCGGAAGCGCTTGGCTCCATGGACGCCTGAGCTACGGTTTTAGTTTGCTTTTCCTCCTTCGAGGCTTCTTCGGGCTTCGTCTTTACTTCGTTGGCGGGGGGCGACTTGCTCGGCACCCTCTCCGGCTCGAAGGCATTGACTTCAGTGGCATCGCCCTTTCTGCCCGTGCTCCTTTTGCGTCTCTGCCGTGTGGTTTTCTGACGGCTCTTTTCCTTCCGAGCAACTTCAGCCTCCTGCAAGGTCTCGGCCTCCTGCGCAGAGTTGGAAGATTCGCTGAAGCTGACTTCGGCCTCCTTGCTCTCCGTCTCTACTGCCGGTGGGGCAGAGCTGGGAACCGGCTGCACCGCGGGCTCGACAGCAGCCTCAGTTTCTAGGATATTATTCACTGCCTGATCAGTCTCGGGCTCCATCTCCTCCCGAGGCGACGGTAACACCAAGGGCTCCGCGGGGATTTCAGCTTCCGATTCAGCGGGATACGTCGGGGGTGCAGGAAAGCTTTCCGTCTCCCCAGAAATATCATTGATGATGGAGCCGATGGCCGCTGCCAGCTCCGTTTCACTAGCCTGATGCGCGGGTTTATCCCCTTCCTCCTCCTGACGAACTTCAGGCACGTCTGCTGTCGGGTCTTTGTAGGCAGCAACTGACGGAGGAGTTTCGGTGAGTTTTGCAATGTTCTCCACGGCCTGCTCGAGTTCGATCTGTTTGGCTAACTGGGCAGCTTCGGGGGACTGCTTTGGTTCCCGTATCACCTCTTTTTCCGTTTCTGGGAATGAATCTTCTACCTCATTCTTAGCAAAATGGGATGGCAAGATGTCCTCTTTTGGGGGGCTCTTCATTTTGGCCGGCGACACCGCCACCGGCTCTGCCTCCTCATCAGTCGGCCGCAAGGCGCCCTTGACTTCATCCACGTTGAGGCGTATTTCTACGTTTTTGAGACACACGGATGCTTTATCTACGACAGTTTTGGTATTTTTATACCTTCCCCTTTTGGATTTCGTAACCTTTTCCGGCACCGGCTTCTTCTCAATGATCTCAACTGTGGGGATTTCTAGCTGGTTTTTCTCCACATCCAGTTCTTTCCTATCACGTTTCTGCTCACTCGCTGCCGGCTCTTTCTCAGCGCCTTTGGTTTTATTGCCATTGTCACCGATGCTCGATTCCTGACTGCTTCTTTCAGCAGCATCTTCAGATTCAGCCGAGGTATCGGCTTTCGGTTCATTCTTCCCTTTCTTCCCCTGTTGGCTGGTAGCAGCTGCTGAGTGACTGTGTGTTAGCTTCTGGGATCTAGGAGACCTCCAACCTTCTGCAGGCTTAGGAGCTTCCACAGCATCTTTAGTTTCAGCCTCCTCCACCTCTTGCTGTACCGGTTCTGTCTTTATTGGAGAGATGTCCTCCTCCGGCTTACGGCGGGTTTTCGGAGGTCTTCCCCTCCTCGGGGTCGTAGGAACAGTTGTCACCGTTTCCTGCGGTTCCTTTTCCCCTCTCTTCCTGGTGGATCTAGTGACCTCCACGGAGTCCTTCACCGGAGATGGGCCCTCGTTGTCCCCCGTGGTAGCATAGACTGACCTTACGTTTCTGCGCCTAGTCCGGCCTATTGGCAAGCTTGGCTCCACGTTTTCCGGCTCTGCAGCAGAACTAGGGGATTTAGCAGCGTTCCTCGAAACCTTCTCCGCCTCCACTTTCAATTCGGAAAGCTTCTGTGTCTCCCCACGAGGAGAGCTCGACCTTTTGAGTTTTTCACGGTCAATTCTTTCACTCTTCCTCGTGACGGGCTTTTCCGTGACGTTAGCTGCAGCCGATTGCACGGGAGTCTTGGAGCGTTTACTCTTGTAGGATTTTTTGTCTTTTACGACAACCGGAGGTTCAACTTCCATATCGTTGTCAGAAACAGGCGGCAGGACCTCAGCAGCTGCCTCCACCTTTTGACTCGCACTAGCATCAGCGTTGGCAGAAGGCGGAGGATTTTCTTCTTTAGGCTCGGCAGCCTCATCGGACTTCTGAACTAGCTTGGGCGGAGGTGGAACCAACTGGGCAGCTTCAGGTTCTGGATCTACATTGATGTCCACTTGGGGAAACGAAGCTCCGGGAGTAGGAGGCTTGGTATCCAAGTATGAAGGATGCTCTGTTGCCACAGCGTCTTCCTCTGGTGCCAGGGTTGTAGCAACAACTTCTTTACTAGCTTCTACGACTGGCGGGGGCTCGGTTTGCTCAGTTGGTTCTATTTTGACAGGAGCAGCAAGTTCAGGAGAAGTTTTTTGCTCCTCTGCTGTAGAAGCAGGTTCAGATGGTTTTTCTTCTTTTACAGAAGCTGTTTCCACCACCACCTTCTCATTTGCTACCTTCTCGGAAGCCACCGGTGCTGGTTCCTGTGGTAGGACAGCAACCGAAGAGGGACCCACTACCGAGGAAGTTTTATGTTCTGGTTCTTTACTATCAGGAACTGTTTCTGGTGTTTTCGGCCGGTTTTCTTTATCTTCCTGTTTTTCTACTTCTTTTGGTTTCTGATCTTTCTCTTTTTCTTTCTGCTGCATTCGCGTCAGTTCAATAAATCTGCTGTGGAAGAGAACCACCGGTTCTTGCACCAAATCAGCCGCGCTGTTAGTCCCATCGGAGGAAGACTGTCTCCCGTACAACCTACCAGAAATGAAGTCCAGATCATCGTCTTTTCTCTCTAAATGCTGCAGGCGCTTGGAGTCCTGTTCAAAGATTGAGCTATGCAAAAACCGAGAAGCAAACAGTTCCTGTCTCTCTTGTTCCTCCTCTTTATGATCTTCTTTCTTATCGTCTAGTTTCCCACCTTCTGAATCAGTCCTGATTTTTTTCTTTTTCATATACCAAGACGGAATAGGTCTCGGAGCCGAGTCAACCTTCTCTTTGTCTTTATTGTTTCTAAAACTAGCAAATCGTGAATCCCAATCTAGAAAGGACCAGTTTTCTTCTCTGGATGAAGACAGAGATTTGGCTCTCTCAAGCAAGGCCTTTGTGTCTGGTGTGATTGTCTTGTCCAACGCGAAAGAGTAAAATTTGTTTCTTTCTAAGGAACTTGACAGTCTTTCCTCTCTTTCACGTAACTTCTCTTCTCTGTCCCTTAATAAAAAAGACAACCTGGAACTCTCTAACAAGGACGAGGCTTTTGGGGAATGGGGCTTGTTTTCACTGTCGTCATCCGAATCTGAAGGCACCTCCCCAGGTTCCAGGTCTCGGACAGACCGCTTGCGTATACTGTCTCTTTTGACGATGCTGCTCGGGAAGCTGATATCAACTCGACCAGGCTCCTGCTTCACTTGTGTTTCCCACCTACTCGAGTCATCTTCAGAACTCAGCACGGATAGTTTTATTTTAGCCATTTCTGCCATCTGCTCCCTTCTGCTGGAATCATAAGGATTAAATTTCAGCGAGTCCTCCCTCACAGTCATGTTGGAGTACGAAAGACCCTTCTCTTCTATTTTCGGTGACTCTTTGGTTTCCTTTAGCGGCATTAGCCTCGGAGAATCGAGCGTGTCGTCATCTTCATGGAAAGGGAAGTGTCTGATACTAGGGGAACATGATGTCCTTTCTGAGTCCTCACTCACCTGACGAGAACTTCTGTAGTTTCTTTCTCTTTTAGTGCTAATTTCAAAGTCAAACTGGTCAGTCTTTTTCCTTTTACTTGGTGGAGAGTCATCGGTGACGTCTTGCGGAGGTTTTCCCACCTCGTGGACCAAGCTCCGTCTTTCGTATTCGTCCACATCTTTCTTTGGACTGCCGAACTTCTCAGACTTTGCAATCTCCATTTCCAGCTGCTGTTTTAACCTGCGACTTTGCTCCATTTGTTTCCTGTAGCTCTGCGTGTGGTCAATGTCAATGCCAATTTTCTCCTCCGTATCAGCTGACTGAGGTTTCTCTTGGCCAAGTTTATGGTCAGGTGCGTCTTCAGGAAGACCAGAGTAATTCTTCCTCGCGTCCTCTCTCTCTGTTCCTTGGTCGTCGAGTAGCTGTACCTGTTTATGCTGGGGTTTTACCGGGTTCGATTTTTTAGAAGAGAGTTCCTGAACTTCCACTGGTTCATCGGCTGCCTCCATCAGCCTCGCCTGCAGATCTAGGGTGGGACGCATGCCAATCCCACCAACGTTAAGAGTCTCCTGAATTTCTTTGGGACTAGTAACAGGAATAAGTCTTTCCAGTTTGAGTTTTTTAGATTCCCTTTTAAGCATCTCCTTCCTCAGGGGTTTTCTCTCCAATTCACCTTCCCTTAACATTGTTGCTTCTCTAGACGAAGCCGTTGCATCAAGCTGCTTTTTCAAAACCACGCGTGCATCCTCCTCATCTTGGCTACTTCTTTTTACTTCCAGTTTTTGCCGGTCAGGCTTCAGATTTGCATCGGCAAAACGTCTTTTACGAGCCTCCAACTTGTCTAAATCTACCGCGTTGGCCCCCTCGGAAGTCTGCTCTGTCTTCAAGTGCTTTTTGGGTTTCAGTTTTCCCTCCTTATCCACCACTTCTACGTGACTGGCAAGGGCTTTCTCTTTTTGTGCCTTGGTTCTGACAGGTTCCAGTTTAGACTGCTCAGACTTGGTTTGCTCAGCTTGAGATGTCTGGGTTTTTTGTTCAAGGAGCGGGGATTTCATAGTGTCATTATCAAGCTTTGCTCTCAGTTTCTCCAAAGCGGGCTGATCAATAACTTTGCCTTCCTTTTCTTTTACTCGGGTCAACACCACACAGGGCATTAATTCCAGGCGGTTTTTAGCTGTCCCTTCCTTGTCACCTCTCTCTTTGCTTTGTTTACTATTGCCCTTCAGTTTTTCGGGGCTGGGCTCTCTCTCATTCTCTTGATCCGTTTCAGAAGACTGCGAGCTGGGCGAATGGATTTTTGCTTTTCTTTTTTGCTTATCGGTTTTCTCCTTTTCTAGTTTTTCCGGCTTTTCCTTTCTCACCAAGCGCTTTTCCTTGTCGACTCTCTCCTGTTCGAAAGCACGCTCTTTCTCTGTTTTTTCGTTTTTTGCATAACGTTCCACGCGGGCTTTGTCAAGCTTATCGTATCGTGGAGGAGACAAAGAGCTGCAGCTGCCGCTGCGATCCGATGACCTGCTGTAAATCCTCCTCTCCGAATCGCTCTGCAGCCTTTCCGATTGCGAAGGAGACGCTCCGGGGCTCTGTGGACGCCTGGAATGCGTCGGACTCTGGCTCCGTTCAATTGGTCTCCGTTCATGGTCTCTGTCCCGATCGGATTCAAACCGTTCCCGTTCCCTCTCCCTCTCCCGTTGCCTGTAACTGTACTCCCTTATGTCCTGCTCATAGGGATCGCCTCTGTAATCCCTATACTCGCGGGGGTCGTCGTAGTATCGTGGGTCATAGTAGTCTCCTTGGTAGGGATCCCACTCTGCGTAGAATTCTCTGCCTCGAGCTGGGTATTCTCTCCGAGGATCTTCAGGATACGTCCCCGGGGTCCGAACAGTCTCGTAGTAAGTACGATCAGGGGCGTATTCGTAAGATCCTCTTCGCTCATCTCTGCTAAATATAAGAATAAACAGATAAGTTCTCCTTCTCAACCAACATACTGCGTTACCACATTCTTTGCTATGCAGGAGAATCATTTTATAATTTCTTTATACGCGCATCAAGGCGACTGTACACAGCTGCCTACAGGGATTGAACAACAACGAATCGGTGCACAGTGGATGAAGTGCTTTTTTAGTTTATCAAATACCGTATGCAGTTAATTGGTCATTTTGTGATAGCTCTGCCAAGTATCTTTTCACCACCCTCACGGCTTCAGGCTTGCCCAATTTAAATATTGCATTAAATTTAAGGTAAAACCCACATAGCACCCACGCGCAGTCTGTCACGGTGAAGCCCACCCCATCTCACAAACCTGAAACCTAGCGCTGAAAACATGAGTCAAGTCAAAACTCAAGGCTCCCCAGCTCACGAACCTGAAACCTAACGCTGAAAACATGAGTCAAGTCAAAACTCAAGGCTGGAACCTCTCCGTTACTAAGCAGTGAAGTGGTAATAAGACTTCTTTAAAAATGCTAAACCCTGTAAGCGATCATTTAATTCCAAAATTGGCTCTTTCGCTGCATGTGACATGCTGACGTTGCCTATTTACAGACCCAGTCAATAAAAAAAAAAAATCAGGTTGTTTATGAGAGCAGGTGAATTCATGGGAAGTATTCAGCAAAATAAGTCAAGCAATTAGTGTTATTATCTCAATACCTCCAAACAGCAAAAATAAGCCATTTTTAAGACTGAACACACCTCTTTGGCAGAGGGGTGGCTAGAACTGGCACTCCAGTTCTCCACCATTACAGCGTGCTTTGCACACTCTATTTCACGTAGGTTTATTTGGCTTCACAGTTTCTGCTAAAAGCTGACAGGTTCCACATTTTATGAGATGGACGACATTGGAAAAAAAAACCCCCACAAAGAAACAAAACACGGAAGACAAAACCCTCATTCTGCAAGTGAAGCAGGACACTCTGGAAGGCAGCTGTGAAGTTAAAAAAATTAACCACAGGTTTTGTTTGGGTTTTTTTGGTAGGGTTTTTTTCCTTTGATTCCTATTTAGACTGGCTACAACCACAACCTTAGAGAAGCTGGTTAGCGGAGATCATTGCCAAGAGGAGCTCGGAGGAGGAGCAGAAGATGCAGAACTCGCTCAGTCACTCCGTGATTCATTATTCTAAGTGTCTCCTACTGGCTATGTAAGCATAATGGCAGAAAAAGGAAAAAACAAGACTAACGTGTACCCAAGTGTCACGTTGTTCCAGAAATCAGTGTTCTACTCAGAATTACTGCACGGCGAAGACAAGCCCAGCTGACTCCTGTGCGTTAAAAGACATCCAGTAACGCACTTCTCTTTTTTTGAATGTGGTGTAGTTCAGAGGAAATTATTACTGACTGCTTGCAGGAACATCACAACAGCTGTCAAGGACTGGGGAACGCACACATTTATTTCCATTATGCAAATCCTGATTGCCAATTTCCAAACCCTCTTCGCTTTTAAATCTGGCAATTTCGCATGTATGTCAGACCGATCTATTCTGCTGCAAAAAAACCCACTGAATTTCTCTAGCGCCCAGGTACCATCAGTGTCACGCTGGGCTTATTCATAGCTAAAGCAGAACCCTAACAATTAACCCAGCCTTTGAAGGTAATAAAAATGCACCCCCACAAAAAGAAAACGCTTCCTTTTTCAGCCTTCACCGTAGTCATTAGTAATAAAACCAGCGATGTTTATTCAGAAAAAAAAAGGCACAAAACGCAGAGTGTTTCAGCCAGGGTCTGCAGAGGTTACGTGGCCGTGCCGGGGGGACACAAGCCTTTGCAGCATGTCCAAAATGGCCAACCACCGTCACGACAGATGCTGCAGAAGGATGTCAACACAGAACAGATTTTTCGTGTCAAATAACTAAAAAAAAAAAATAATAAAATTACAGCCTCAGTTGTGTTTTGTTATTTTATCAAGTTAACAAACTGAACTGTTGAAAAGGGGTAGGTGAAAGACCAGATTTTACTCTCTGCTCAGCAGATGCGCGGCAGCAGTTTATCAAACTATATATATATACACTCGCCAACATATACATTTCTCTTGAGGGCACGGGACGGCATTACAGCTAAGCTCTTCTTTGCGTTCCTAAGAAACGATGAATGACTCACAACTGTGTCCTGGTGACCCATCACAGTAACCGGATACTAAAATATATAGATCACGCAGACAGCCAAACCCTCCCCCCCCAAGTACGGATTTCAGTAACCAACTACACTTCGGATGTGTGACATCCTGTCTGCTTTCATCTGCAATGCTTAAGTCTGACCACCTAAATTCGTTTAAAAAAAAAAAAAAAAAATCGAAAACGTAAAAGACATTAAAAATAGGCTAAAATGTTGCTGCTAAAAATAAGGATAAAGTTGAGAGGAAGAAAACCAAGTGTTTGTTTAATAATTACGACCTGAAGAAAGTTTAATTGCACTTAAGATGATGTTGGAAAAGTAAAAGACTGGAATAAAGATATTGATACATGCCTTCTTTCTGCCAGCATTTCATAAAAGTCTCTGATATCTTGACCCGTTTTCTCCATGGAATGATAAAATGCCAACTGACTTTCTCGATTTGCAAAGTCCACCTGAAAAATAAAGGGGAAATCATGTTCAGTGAGAGAAACATCCCATTGTGACAACATTTCACTGCTGCAGCCTGAAGATGGGAGCCGAACTGAAAACGGGGATGATAACATTTAACAAAAAAAAAAAAAAAAAAAAAAAGTCAAATGCTTCTTGGGATCGGCCCTACGCATCCCCAGGAATAAAAACCTCTCTCTCTCAACTCCGTGGAGCTGCATGGAGCCGTACAACCACCTTCTTCCCGGGGTATGTTGTTGTAGCTGCAAGACCAGAGGCTTCTGTTCCGTAAACCAGCAGGAAAAATACACATCATTATCGTAGTATTGACGTCTCTCATACTACGATTCCAATTCCAGTTCCAAAGTCCCTTTTATCTCAACGCGGTGCTACAGCAGGTCAGGATTATTAATCTGTTTCAGACTCCACGTTATTTGCCCGGGGTTATACACAAAGGCAAGAGCAGGGACAGGGAAGGAACCAAGCCTCCTGAAGTGCAGCTCCCTGTTCTAGCTACTCGGAAACTGATGTTTTCTAGCCGAGGGTGACAATATTAAGAAGCTAATGGCATAGCTGATGCAAAAAATGAAGGATTGGAATGGATTTAACTACGTATATGCCACGTAATGCAGTATATTTTTAACATTCTAGTTCCTCTTTTTTTATTTAAAAAAAAAAAAAAAAATCAGCCTAGACACTTGCATAACCACAGCAGTGGAGCACAGACACACACGCATGAAGGGTGTTGCTTATTTTGAAGTTGCTAAGTAGCAACACCCACAAAACAGAAGATACGAAACTTTTAAATGACCACACATTTAATCGCACATAAAGGCTCCTTATATTCAACCAACACGCTCCAAAACTCCAGAGTATCCAACTCCTAACCCCAAGGGGTGCGAAGTCGCTAGGTTAATACACCAGCTGAGAGATCATGCTTGAAATCATTACCCGCTCTTTAAGAGAGAAGAAAGGAGGAGGAGGAAGATAATTCAGAGGGTTGGCTGACGCCTCCCGTCCCCAATTAGCGGAACCAATGGGACAGTCGTAACAGGTATTACCACATTCACCCAAATCCATGACATCCCTGCAAATGTTAAGTGTTGTTCCGGGGGAAAAGTGCTTTCTATCTGGTATTTAGAGTAGTGTTTTAAATTTTTCTTGTGTTTTTTTAATCTGTTAGAAGGAAGGAGCTGCCATCGCAAGAGCGGATTGCCGCATGGGCTGCCGTACCCCACTTTTTTACGGCACGCGAGCCACCGCAGATCGCCTCGGCCAGGTCAAGAGCCTGGACATCATCACGGAGCAGCTGAAATGCAGCCGTGTGTCATCCCGGAGGAATTCACAGCCTCGGATTTCACTTTTCTAATACGAAAACAGACAAAAGTTTGCCTTGGATTTGGGTAAATGAGGTAGTAACACGGACACCAACACTCAGGAGCTCAGAGAGACAAGTTCAGTGAAACAAACGGCAGAATACTGGAAAAGGCTTTATAAGTAAGGGTTCAAGATCCCCTAACATCTTGATAAGCCGAGTATAAAAAAATATTAGTTTCAGCCTTTGATATCTGGGACGTACGTGTCCCGCTAAGTATTCCTTTTGACTGGCAGTCTGCAAATGCCAGCGTTTAAGGGGTAAGGCCTAAATACAATTTGTTTCTCTTTTTTTGGTTTGGTTTTTTTTGGTTTTGGAGGTCATTCTGCACACCTTAATTTTATTCCCACCGATTTTCCTCCCCTTGGTCTCTTTTACAGCTGCTTGTGCATATTCAATCTCATTGTAGAGAACCAGGGCCATGCCTTTTAAGCGGTCAAACACCACCTGTAAAAAACAAAAAAACAAAACAAAAACCAAATAAGAGCCTCATCCACAGGACTTAATGTCAGTCCCAACAAAATCCTAAGTCATGAGGATACCAGTAAGGAAATAATTTTTAGCAAGGTAAATTTCCAGGCTTTTCTGATGAGGCATATTGTAATGAAGAGACAATAAAAGGACACGGGACTGCTTTGAATTGTGGATATTGTGGCTTGAGGTATATTATGCCTTTATTTTGTTTTTCTGTATTTTACTTTTAATTTTTTTTTCTCTTTGGTGACTGAGTTTTGTAGTTTCGCTTTGTTTACTTTTAGGTTTTTTGAAAAATTTCCAATGTGTTTTAGGGGGGAAAAAAGGTAAAGGGAACATTTAATCCCAAAATGGAAACAGCTTTTTGTTATCACAGTCTGCAGTACCATTCGTCAGTTGCTAAATGCCCAATTTCCAAATATCAGGTTCTTTTAGCAACATAAACTTATTTTTCAAGCAACAACAGCGACAATAAAGAATGTCAAAGCTGCAACACAAACCCACAAAAAATCCTTTAAGGAGGCGAGACCCTGATCCTGTGAAGATTTACACACGTTGCTTAACTTTAAGCACAACAATGTCCAACAGAAATACAGGGGACAACTCACACGCTTAAATTTAAGCATGCGCATAAATCTCTAGTACTGACCCACAGCGGGGCAGGTAACGCACTCCCACCATGTCATATGGGTATGTTGCACCTTCAGCGACTTTCTTCTTTCACGTGTTTTTTACTGTGACCATCCTAATTGCTTTTAAAAAGTCTTTTTTTGGTCTGACGGAAAAAAAATATACAGTTATGTCTAATTACGTAATTAGCATGCATGAGTGTAACTACGTAATTAGACTGCTGTTCCTCCAATGTCAGTCTTCTAAAAAAAAAATTTTTGCTGGGGAGAGACTGTACTGCACAAGAGCAACAAATGGTTTCCAATACTCATTATCTCGGCTCATTCAAAATATATGTATTTTTTATTTTTTTTTCCCAAAAACACCAGAAGCGACTGCTCGACGTATTGGATCAAAAGGATGCAAAGCTACAGAGCCCCGTCGGCCAAATTAACACCCCAGAGAGAATTTCTCTACCTGAGCTATATAAAGCCCTGGACAGTGGGGGTTGAAAGGACAGGATGGGAAGAAAGGAAGACAGTAACAACTTCAAACCACACGCCAAAGCCTCCCACCTACCTTTACCACCGGCCCGTATCGGCAGAAATGTCGAGTTAAATACTGATCCGTAACGTTTGTAGAAAGACCATCTAACCACACGCAGTTTGTAGGCATGCTCTTTCCAAAACCCAGCTGAACACAAAAGGGCAAAACTTCCATCAGTACAATTCACAAGCGTTAAACTAACCGAAGAGAGAGCACGCCTAATTAAAGAGTTATTTGAAGAAAGTCATTTGTACCGATTTTCTAAAATTAGCATCTCGCGCAGGTGCAAGCAAGACAAAAATCAAATAGCAATTAATGAAAATAATTCTGTATGCTTAAACAAATACAGTGTTTGACAACATTTGTTTCTTCTACAATTTGAAGGCTTCTGAGAAGTGACAGGTTGACAGCTCTGGGGACCGACAGCCTCCGTTTGCCATCAGCGCCCGTACAGCTTCCCAGCGCGGCCTTGCCAGACGTGGACCTGCGAGGCCAGGGAATGTCAGTCTCCAAACCTACTCAATCCTGGGGCTCTTTGCTGAGACAGCCAGCAAAAATGCTGATTAATCCCAATTTCAGTGGTGGTTGAAAGCATCACGCTCTGACCTACGCATTAAAGACCATCTCACTTCCACAAATTATGCTGATATATCCTGCAAAATATCTTACGATGCTGTAAACAAAAGTAACAAGGAGAAGGATACGGTCCATGGGAGGATTTCTTTACCTTGAGCCGGTTATTTCCCAGATATTCCCCATCCATCTTCTTAATTGCTTTACACACACTTGCAATATCACAGTACTGCAGGAATGCGTACTGAGGAACACCGTTCACTTTCTTAATGTCAATATCCTGGGGAAAAAAAAAAACAACAAAGCAAAACAATTAGCAGTCAGCAACAGGCCGAAAAGGACATTCAACAGCGTCAACTAGATCTAAGTGGACCTTTTTTTCCAGAGAGACACATGGCACAGCAAGCACTCTTTAATTAATATTTTCTTCAGAGAGAGGATTTAAACAACAGTAGATGGTTAAAAACTTCACTGTTCTGCCGTATCTCCCGCAACGGCAAAACCAAATCCTTACTGACGCAGGGAAAGCTCTTCATAATGCAGATTTAGAACTCAACCCCGCAGAAGTAAGCCTGACCTGATCACCAAACAGCAGCTTTAGTTTGCTAATATTACGTCAAGAACAGACCACTCGGAATCAAAGAAATACAGATTAATTTTCGCTCGCAAAGGCTCACAAGAAAACAACCTGCTCTGATACTCATTTCTCAGCCAAGAGGCAAGCGGGGTTTCTTTTCCAAATAAATATGATCCACCCTGTTCCTAGAAACAAAGTGATGCTGGATTCATCTCTTGAACCATCTTGGCACTAACATGGCCAAGGCAAAAAAGTTCCTCAACTTCTGTCGCTGCTGGTATTGGATCCCAAGCCACCACGGGCCCATTCAAAAGTAAGCGCAGTCACGAGAAAGCTCCGAAAGCCTAATAAAGGCTGATTTTAATCGATTTTTAAAAACCCAGCAAGCTTGGAGTTGACATTTGGTTAACATTCAAGCTCAGCACTAGTACTGGCAAACGTACCGAGAGCCTCTGAACAAACTCATGATATTATGATTCATTCCAATCTGAAAATAGAAGGTAAAGTGTTTCGGTTTATTTGTTTAAATAGCACGAGCTTCCTTTGTGAGCTACATGCCAACGCCAGCGCACGAATTTAAGCACAAACATTCCAACGTCCAGGACAGACTAATTTCATGGTTAATAAATTTAGGGACAAGGCAGCAGTTTGATACGGTCTCACCCAAGAGCTCTTTATCTGGGAAAACAGAAGTAAACAGGGAGATTTACACAACTATTAGACTTCTGTAGCCCTGGCCTAATGATTTAAGTGGAATACTAATAGAGGAATATATTTCCAAGAGTCTGAAGTAGCACGATTGCAACCATGGCAAATTGTACTTGACCACTCACCCTGGGCAAGCAATTCCTTCTGACAGGCAAATAAAATGTCATTACTTTGCTCATTATCCACCGGAAAGGTTATAAAGCTGGTTGCTTTTGCACCTGAGCTTGTAAGTTTTCATGGAAATTGTGCAAGGCAGCACTGCTGCCAAATTCTGAGCGATTAATAATGTTGACAGGACAGCACTATTTCACAGAAAAGCCAATTTACGAGACAGTGCACTCCTACTGATAAGCATCTTTATCAGGACAGCTCTGCTGCTGCAACATTAGTAAAGGGTTTAAGCCACAGCCGCTGCGTGAATTCATAAACCAGTGCTGATGTCGAGGACAGAGCGGAGGCTGGATGCAAAAGAGCTGCCAGACGGCATAAAATGCAAAGTTTGTATTTGTCCACATCATATAGGGAAGCACGCCTCCCCTTCTTTGGGGGGGAAGTACATACGGGGTTCCTGGTATGCGTGACTGCTACCTCAACGGTTACAAAAATATTTCAGAGCAGAATGAATAAGGCACAGCACGTTCACAAGACAGCCACAGCTACCAGAAGAATATTGTACAGCGAGCATATTAACGCAAACGATCAGTGCTGAAACTTAGACTGAATTAATTAAACTGGCCATGGATAGTTACTTTACTTCTCTGGAAAATTTCTCTAAAATGCAATATTGATATGATTTGGCAGAAAGTGGCATGAGGAGAGGAGGGGGGGCTGACTGCTGCTCAGTCTCGTTCAGATACGCCCGCTCAGCTGAAAACCCAAATCCCACACGTGCCGCCGCTGATCCTTGTGCCCAGTGTCCCTTCTGCCCTGTCGTCAGGGCACAGACCGTGATAGCTGACGGCTACTTCCACGCGCAGCAACTAAACCCCTCGTTTCAGAAACCCACAGGGAACTGAGACTTCACAGGGTCATACTGATTCAACATGAAAATAACACCAGGCGTATTTACATCCCGACTACCTAATTAGGTTTTTCTGCAAACGCTTCCAGCCAGCAGAAGATGCGTTTCTGGTAAATGCTCCTAGGACTGTTTCTACTGCTAAGTTATCCCCTCGATACACGTGTGCCAAGATTTCACTCTAAACGCAAAGGAAAGCTTTCAGGTATATTCTAGCGACATGAATGACTCAGATTATTACGTAAAGACTGAATTATCTGCCATCGACGCTATGATTTACCACCGCTCGTAGCATTTTACAGGTCTGTACAGAAAGAACAGGCGATGACACCATATAGTACAGAGAATTCACATACCACTATCCCACCAAAGCGCTGAAAGATGTTGCGAAGGTCATGGTAGGTGGTTGTTTTCTCCAAGTTGCCGATGAAGAGAGTTCTCGTTGCTTTTGGGTGAAACTCATCTATCCTTTCATCCAACGGACGAAATTCATTCTCGCTTTCTGTTTCTAGAAGCAAAAGAGAGTAAGATATTTGTAATGCACGGAGGTGTTTTTCATGTGGGTTCGGTTGATGTTGATTTGTTTGTTCAAGTCTACTTCCTGACAAGCCGATATGATCTGAACGAGAGTAACCAATCTCTCTGGCAAAAATACGCAGTACCACATGTGTGAATTGTGTTATTTACACGGCATTTGAAATCTCCGCATCACACCACTGGGCGAGTGCTGAGGAATTCGAGCATCCCCAGGTGAAAGGTAGCCACGGACTCCAACTGCTTCTCTCGAAATTTTTATTTTAACAAATATTAAGGCCTACCATGAATTCAAATACGGCTTCACTGTACTTGGCTGGGGGGGGGACAGCACATGGAAGAAGTTTGTTTTCACAAATCCATTTTTAAACGAGCAACTGGAGTACAGACTGACAACCACGTGCTCAATGCTCTGGTTTTCACTGGTCGGTCATTCGGGCTATGCTGCCTTAGCCTCAAAAATGCAGCCGTCATTAGCTGTTTTAATTAAAAGCAGAAAGCCCAAGCCCGTGAGGACTCAGTGCTATGCTTTACACCACCCACTGGCTTCTGCTCGGCTGAGACATGGAAGATGAGATTGTTTCTTCCAGCAGATCCCACTGTTTGAGAAGATGGCAGGATTCCTTCGCTGAGGTTCCAGACTGGAACTCTCTCCCTGTTTGACCTAAGAGCATCCACTCTTTGTGCTCTGGAATTTATTCTGGCGTATTTCCCAGTTGCTTTTAATTACGTTTCTGCAGAAAGGCAGTTTTAACATTTCCTCCTCCTATGCTGCCACCTCTTCACAACAGCCCGTGAACATGCCCAGAGCGGTGACACGTCCAATTCAAGAAGGGCATGGACCTTACCTGGTCCTATCCAGGCCGTGACTTCAATCTGCATGCCAAAGAAAAGTTTTCCTTTTGAGGCATTTAGTGCTTTTTCCTGGTCCTCCTGCTGTCGGAAGAATACCAGTCCATACCGTTCCTCAGAAGCCCCATGAATCTGCACCGACGTCACCTTTCCGTACTTCTTGAATTCGTGGAAAAGTCCATCTTTAAGGCTTGTATCTAAACCAAAAAATAAACATTAGTACTATAAAAACATATTTTTTACCAATTTAATAGCACCGTAAAAGACATGCAGAAATCTGGTCTTCCTTCTGAGATGTGACTTCACCCAGTTTAACCTGAATCTCAGTGTTCCCAGAAGCGCCTTTTTAATTTTTGGTGTGAATTTTGCCAATGTCCAAAGCTTCTGTCTGATCTCTTTGCCTTGATTTTTAAACCCAAGAAACTACACATGCCAGGTTTTACACTGCTAAAGCTGGCAGTGTATGGTTATTACTTCTAAAAGACATCCAATTCAAGAAGAAGAAGAAATAAACAGTGTTACTTCATCAGTAATCCCATATGGATACTGCACGGAGCAGTTTTGCAAGGCTGGGATGAGGGATCTGGAGCGGAGATCAAAGTTTATACAGCAACCAGTCAATTCAGAAAGATTAACGAGGCAGATTCATCAGATATTGCAAAATCTGACTCACGACCACACAATCTGCCTGCGAACTGTGGGGTATTTACCTCGGCGATGCGTCACTTCAAGGAATGTAACAGAAATAAAGTCTATAGAAAGAATATTAACATTGTGAGGTATGCTGCTCACAAAGTTAATACATATTATTTTACTTCAGCCAGAGCCTTTGTAGCCATGAATTATGTTATAACTGTTTTATATATGATCCCATGCTGTTTTTTTCTGTGGGATCTCTCCCACAATCAGCACAGGGAAGAGGGAGCGATCGTGTGCGCTCCTCAGCCAGTGGTTTCTTGCATTATTTACCATGTAATATTCAACGCCATTAGGAATCTGCTCATGGGCGTTTCAGAGCACTCACCGCTGCAACAGAAAACCCTGAAGTTTTGGTATTAAAAAAGAAACTGAAGCAGGGGCGAGAATACATGGTCCAAGTTTTAAGAGGAAAAAAAAGGAAGATGCTTCAGGCTTTTCCCCGGGGAAATCCACATTATTGCTTCAAAGCACCAGCTCCAGTAGCTGGAACTGCTCAAGCCCAGGACTCGAGCAAGGGACCTGCAGGATTTCTCAGTCGGGCACTAATGAAGCGATTTTCCCACCGTCACACAAGAACCGAGGCAGAAGCAGAGAGAGAATCCCGTCCTCGGAGGCAGCACGTGGCTGCCATGTCAAAGACACAATACAGCTTATCTAAGCAGTCCCTAACCTGCTTCCTCGTCCTTTTTTACCCCGTATTTCGCTTTCCCAGGTAAATTTACCTGTTGAGCGCACTGGAAGATTCTGAACCTTGATCCCAAAACTTTTCCGGGGTTCATCTTTCTCCAGAGATGGAAGCAGCTGGGATGCAGGCGCCGGGACGGCCGTCGACTGGACGGACCGTGCTGGGGACTCGTCGCTGGAGCTGCTGCTGGAGTCGCTGCTGTCAACGGCACAGAAGAAACCAGAGGTGAGTGCACGGAGATGCTAAGTGACCAGAGGACACGGGTATTTTATTTAAAAAGCAAAATGGCAAGAGTTTTCGCTTGCCTACAGGCCTTCCTCTCTCCTTTGCCTGATGCAGAAAATCCAGTTTCCGTAACACAGCCCAGTTATAGGCAGGAATTCAGGATCATTCTACAAATATTCTCCTACAAAGCCCTCGGAGGAGACAGCCAGGGAAACGGAATACGGGTAAAATGTCAGCTAGATCCTGTTACGCTCCGTGACAATGGCGGAGATTTAATTAAGTGTAATACAATGTTGTATCAGCTTAGGAGCTGTGTGGGAAGAGAGGAGAAATACAGAGAGGGTACACAGGTTTGCCAGAGCCTGGAAATCCCTCCCAGTGCTCTCGCGTACGAAAAAGAAATATTATCGTGCTCTCAGGTGCCGCTGTCAATCTGAGAGTCAACTCTAGAGTTCTCCTTATGCCTCTTGCGTATCTTTAAAAAAAGATCCCTACCTCTGATGATACAAAAATCTCGTGCGAGAAAATCGTGGCAAGTTTTTTTCGTCAACTGCTCGAGAATAACCTGGGCAGGTGCATACGAACCAGCAACGCTATCTGCAGGCTCAGCCCCAACGGCCAACTTCAGGGTATAAAGAATTCAGACCCAAGAACATCTTTTATAAACAACAATTGCGGCAGAACGGGATTTGCATATTAGATCATACCAGGAGTCAATCTAGTTCACCGACTCTTGACGGTGCAGATCGTTAGACGCTTCGCAGGAGAGTAAGAAATACAGAGAATAATGTTATTAAAGCTTGCCCAGTGGGGACACGTCATCTTTTTCAGTGGCTGATTTCTTCCCCGAGGCACGAGGGCTTATAACATCGCTAAAAATAATTTTGTCTGACATAACCCTGGAGACTCTCATTCTCCATTACACGAGCAGCCTTCTCAAAAATTTTGCTGGAATTTTAACTGGGAGGCAGGAGGGGGGAGATCTGCCACGTACAAAAATAACCCCGTCAGTTTTAAATTCGCTGCTTTCGATTTAATTTTTATGTTCCTCTTCACACCTCATCAGAAAAACGATAAGCAAATTTATCTTTTTCTTATCTTAAATTATTTCATTGGCTTCTTATATTCCCGCTTTACATTAAATCTTTTAACTTATTTCTTGTCTTTTCTCAGGGAAATCATTTCAGGCTTCTAAGCATTTTCATGATTTGGTTTTGTGACCTTTTCTACCACACTCCTTTTTTGCGGGGGTACAGTTTATATAGCACCAGGGTAACAGCGACAGAGTCATTCTTCTTCAAACATTCCAGAAAACTGGTTTTCTTTCTGAATATCTTGGTGGAACGAGAGCTGCGGCACATTACTAAAAGCCCTTGGGCTCTGTCCCCATTATATTTGGAGGCACAGAAGAGAAGGCAATCTCTGTCCCAAAATGCTTACAAGCAATCCGAGGAGGATATAAAAACACACCAGACCAAAACAAAACAAAACAAAACAAAACCAGGTCAAAAATGCAGCAGTAATAATAAACATGAGAAACTCTCCTCCCAGTCTCACCCTCTCCTTCCAACCCTCCCGTCCAGTTGACATGGAGCCGCTTCACACGTTGGTGCCTTTCCCACACGCTCTCCTCCTCCTCCTCCAGCCCCGGAGGAGGAAGTTCAGCATCGCTTTGGGAGAGGAGATAAAATAAAATAAAGCCATGCCAGAAAAGGAGTGAAAAACTGAACCCCTTCTCCTGCTCTCCTCTTCCGAGGTGGGCTCTGCCATGCACTCACCAAGGGGCAGCCGCCCTGCACCATCCAACCTCGTATTTCATACATATATATATATATAGGAAACATATATATTTCCCCTATTAATCTATAGTCCCTTGTGCTTCTCAGCGCTGAATTTCCTACCACCGTGATGCCTATTCACAGCCTCATTTTTCTTCTAAATTTGTAAAGCGCCTTTCTTTTTGCCTCACCTGTGTTTGTGCAGCCTGCTTTCACGCCCTCTTCATTAATAAATTATTTAATTGCTAAAAGTGAAGGCTGCTGTAATTCACGCCTCATCTTTCGCACATTTAGCCCATACCCTCCGCTTCCTCCCTTTCTGCTAACTCTGGCTCACCCCAAGTCCCCATTAAATTGAAGTTCTTCTCCACAGAATTTTGGGAAAAAGAGGACAAACCCAGACCCAGGTGAACAGGCCTTTGGAAGCCTCAAGGGGTAACACCCGCGATCGCCTGCTACTATGAAATAAATTGGCAAAGACCAGAGAAACTTCTTTTAAGACACAAATACAGTCAGAGAATGGGTGTGGGGAGAATCTGAAAAGAATTCCCAAGCTGAGAGCAGTACCGCCTGGTTCCCCATTCCCCTGGGGAAGGCTAAAATAAGATTTTTAGGGCTGCAGCAGGCCTCTGCCCCTGCACGCGTTTTTACTTTCCCTTCTTGCGTCTTGATGCTCAGTGTTATTATGATCAACTACGCACTTCCTAAAGCATTTTAAATATTCTACTTTACTAAGATCGTATGTGTTAAGCAAGAGGCAGCATTGGATTTCTATTTAAGCAACGCTTTAAAATGGGAACAGGCTAATTGTAGGCTTTTTTTTTTTTTAATGAGGATATTTAAAATACGGTACATACTGTTAAAATCACAGCATTTCACGGGGGAAAAAAGATAATCTCTGGGTAACACCGTAAGACATCCAAGCGATGAAACAGCAGCCTAACAGGGTGATAAATTCCACAACAAGAGTTTAAATTCCATGCAGCTTTGGGAAACGAGGAACATGCTGCTAATTTCCACTTCCCTGGGGAGTTTCAGGGATCCATGTCCATAAGCAAATCAAGACTTTCTGAGACATTCCAGAAAAAAAATTCATTATTTCCTGACTCTGCTTTGGGGGGGGGGGGGAAGGGGGAATGGCAGCAGGAACAATTCCGCTTTCTTTAGGGGAATTTTCCAATTGAAGAAACGTGGATTTAATAATTCAAAAGTCAAAGGGTTTATCTTCTGTGAATAGGAGAATGATGGAAGAGTTAATTATAGCTGCTGTGTCATCCAGTTATAGCACACAGCAGAATCAAAATAAACCATCTGACAGCGAATTATATGTAGTCTCAAGCAGAAAAACAGAACTCCTTTTCAACTACCCCAGCTTTAAAAATATACAAAACTAAAGCACGTAAGCTGCGCGAGGATACGTTCCCAGAATATTAAAATGAGAATATGGCGTTTCTTTTCCCTGTGAGTAATGTTGAAAACAACTGCCCTTTGCCAACTCGCAGAAAATAAGTTATTAAAAATTTCTTCTAGCAAAATTAATTTTAGAAGAACAAGCTAGGGAAATGTTAATGCGGAAATATGGCAGATAGGTTGAAACAACAGCTCTGATAATCTCCCTTCTTGAAAGCATTTCAAGTAATCAATAGGTCTTGGGGCAGGCGTGAAGAAAATGGCTTTGTAACTTCATTTTGCGCTTCCGCTAACAGTATTAAGCCCGCGATGATTTTTTCCAGCAGCAGAGCGTGCTCTGGCACACGGCCTTTTCCCAACACAGGAAAACCTGCTCTTCAACATCCATGTAAAGCCAGCGGTGCAGAATGCCAGCACGCAGCAAAGCTCATCTCCCGAGCTGTCACAACACACGCCTTTCACGGAGAGGGAGCCTGCGCTGGGAATTGAAACATCTCGGGCTCCAGTTGCCTCTTCGGTGGTTTGCAGACTTTTTCTGGTGACGTATGCTCCTTTATGAAGAACTCGAGCGATTAGCAGGGAGGATTTCAGACGCTCTTTTGTCCAGCCCAGATAGCTTCTAAAATTAGTTTCACTCCAGCTTTTATCATGGCATCATAGCGACATCAAATAGAGACTTTTGGTTTTACTGGCGGCAAAATCACATAGGAAACCTGAGCTATAAAGGAGATTGTTCTTACTTTAATAAAGTGGACATGAAATCCTTTCCTTGTACATGCACTCTACAAAAAGCATACTTTACGAGCCCTTTTAAAATATTAATCTCCCTTCCATAGTTGCCTACAGTGTTTTACAAGTACATAGGACACGTGTGTTCTTACTCATGGTATTTATCTATGTATCTTTTTCTATTAATCTAGATAAAAATCTATTAATAATCCATCCCTGAATTTCTATCCATATAGGCAGAGTCCCAAAGACTCAACGGGTCAGAATCTAGCAACGGGGTTCAGGTCACAAAAATGAGCCCCAAACACGCCCGATTTCAGCACGCTGCAGCTAATTTAGCACACAGAAATTTTCCTTTTCTCACTTAGCACTGCAAAGATGACATTCCAAATTCTGGCGTGCGCAGCCTACATAACCAGTCCTCATTTCCACCGAAATATCTCATTTTCAAGCAATTGCATTTTGCAGCTCTGGTAACTAACTATGAAGTTACGCTCCATTTATGTATGAAAAATGAAAGCACTCAAGCGAAGAATACAAAGCGAGCCCTTCTCTTTGTTCCCCGGCAAAAAAAGGAGATAAAAGCAAGACTCCAAACCAGTCGATGGAACAGGACACACGCTGCTTTCCGTCAATGGCAGCTGCGCTGAATCAAGGGATCTCACAACCTGCCCTCCCCTCTTGCAATTTTAAAATGTGGGACAATCGTCATTTCTGCGAATTGGTTTGAGAACGGTGAGTCAGCTGCAAGGCTGGCGACCGCCCTCCTTACGGCAAGCAGGAAACACCGCGGCCTTCGTGGAAAATAAAGCAGAAAGAAGGGTTAACAACGCACTGCGGGTTACGCGCTACCAAAATTCAGGTTTAAAAACAAAACAAAACACAAAAACAACCTCTGATTGTCAGAGCAAGTGAAGGAACAAGCCACCTAAAATCATTTGAAACCCTTTTCAATTTTCAAGGGAACCCGTGCCAAATTTCAGCAGGAAAAAAAGGTAAAAATGAAATGTTTTGGGGTTGTTTTTTTTAATAGCTGCCTTCAAAAAAATGTTTAACCAGAACTGGTAAACGATCCAGGATTCTTTTTAGAGAAATACACAGAGCGATTACCTTTTTTCCTGCCAAAATTAAACTGAAATCAGGAACTCTGCCTAGATCAGCTATGATTCAATACCCTGTCAAAATAATCTCTGAGCAAAGAATTATCTCCTAGAAAGATCTATTCAGGACAATAACACAGGACAACCTCCCTCCGCACAAGTCCCGGCTGACGGCAGGTTGTTCTCATGGCTGATGTCAGCCACGGATTCCCAAGTCGGGTCAGGAAATCCAAAGTCAATGTACAGTCGGAAGCAACAGGAACCCTTTTTTCTCGTCCCTCCCTTTCCAGATCAGAGTTAAGTCACCGTAGATGATCTCTATGCAAAAAACACCAGCTGCAAAAGTCAGCTAGTGACAGGGCTGTACGATCAGCTCTATCCAGAAGACGCAAATCCTTGGGATACTTTATATATCGGCAATCAGCTTCGGAAAGAAACTGCCAGTTAGATTTCTTAGATCTGGGAAAATGGCACCAGAAAACTGGCCAAAGCATCCTGAATGCGCCAGTGTGGGGTTTTTTTGAAAAAAAGAATTCAAAAAAACTGATTATTGCAAGCCAACACCCAGCAAAAAATATCATGCTAACTGCTTAAAAAAGAAAAAACCTTAAGAAACGCATCATATTCCATTCTAGTTATAAATTAAAGGATCTTTGCCCATGACTTCTCTTCTGGTTGAAAAATGGTATATTGAAATAATATACGCACAGGTTTACTACAGGCTGCTATTTCTGTCCTACTACTAAATACTACATGAATCTAAAAAGGTATTTAACCAGAATTTCCTTAATTTTCTACACACGTGCAAGACCAAAAACACAAATTGAATTACACGTAGCATAACAGGAAGAGCAAGTAACCCATTCCCACAAAACTCCAGGTTACTCCAAGAATCCAGCCAGCCGTCTGCCACATTCGAGGAGGAATAACCACGATGAAAATTCAAGGTCTGGGCAGAGGGTTTAGCATCTCTTTGTCAGAGCAGATTCCAACGCTGACCTAAATACGCAGGTAGTTGTTTTGTACACACGTTGCGTCCTGCAAAACACCAGTCCACCTCCGTGTATTTGTAGGGAACAAAAACCAACACATTTCTCACATCTACGGAAATAAATACAGGTTGGGTTTTTTTCCTAGTTAAAAGGAGTTTTTGAACCCCAAGTGAAAGATAGCTGAAAAGCCAGTCAAACATCTAAAGTTTGTTCGTACAAAGAGATGAAGAGGCAAGAAGTCGTTACCATATTTTGCAGGCTAGAGGCGAGCAGCTGAAGGGGCTCGGCCCACACACACGCGCACCACAAAGAGCTTGAACCCCGCTCTTCCATTTCATAACAACGCTTTACACATTTAATAAGAGTAGAAGCAGACTCGGGCTGCTTGGCGTGAGAGGGTGGAGAAAGCGAGCCAGGGAGCTCCACCTAATCATATCCTCTCGGTATAATTACCCCGTGCCCATCACCCCCAGCCTCCAGCACCTTGGGAGCCCGTGGTGCAGAGCACGCCAGGATGCAACCACACGGCATTCTTGGCACCTTCTCAAGCCGCCGAGAACTCGCCACCCAAGGAACTTTGGTTTGTGCATGTCACACACGCAGCCTCAGAAGTATTTAACAACACACAGCTATGATAAAACAATCCACCGAGGGGAAAGAAAAAAAAAAAAAGACCTACTGCATGTAAGAGGAACACAGTCAGAAAAAGCACGCAACAAATAAAAAAAAAGGATTTACCACTCTGAAGAAAGATTATTAAATACTGCAGACAAGTGGAATTAGGACATCCTCTTTCCCTCAACTTTTTCTGTCTTACCACACCCAGAAAGGCGACTTAAGAAATCTCCTGCTGGGCTGGAATCCTAAATCGAAAGAAATTAAATTAAATGATGTTTAAAGGCCATGGGAAAGTAGCACAACCATGACAACTCGCTGTCTTTTAGCCGGCCAAATAACACAGACCGTTTGCAGTATTTTTTTCAGTCTTCGACCAGTAATTTTTTTCAGATACAGTCTCCAGATAGTATTTACCATGTATTTAACCCACGTCAAGTGACTGGTTTATTAACGCTGCGTTTTAATTTCTGTGACTGGACATACTAATATATTTACTTTAGTCATTTTATCACGATGTCTGACACCTGACCTTCGATGAGAAACAGCAGGCTGAAATAAATCACGGAAAAGATGAAGATGCTGCTCAGAAGGACAGAGGACCTTTCCCAGCTCCAGAACCACCTTCCCCCTGGAGCCACATGCTCTGAGAGTTTCAAGACAGCCGTGGGCTCCTTTTAATTCTTCCCTGCAACTAAACAATCCATTGCTAAAAATATGTATGTTTATATTAATCCCTGTCTGGCTGAGGGAGAATGTGCCCAACCCACACAGTCGGCGTTACCACCTCGCTCCTTGACCTACGTCCCTCTGCCCTCAGGCTTGAACTTCATACAACCAAGAATAAAAATCACTAACCTGGGGGGGGGGGGGGGGGGGAAGTCTTGGTTACAAACACATCAGTTTCTCTACATAGCAAACAGCCGACTCAGCAACCAACAGCTTACTACTGCTCGGAGGACGCCACTCAAGCCTTTTGCTCCCCGCGCCGGCTGTTCACTCGGCCGTGGATGGGTTTGGTGTTGAACTTGGGAGCAGCTGGAGATGCCTCCCCAGTCGCCGCCTTCTCCAAACTGGGATGGATGCTCCCAGGGAACAGCGGGACCGCTCAGGCTCCAAAAGGAAACCCCGGGAAGCCGGAGGAAATGCTTTCTCAGCAAACGGCCACAGTGACGGAGCTCGATGCTGGGAAAGATTAAAGTCATCGAGGCCTTGAGGGTGAAGTACAAAGCCAGCTCTTTGGCGCAGCTTTCCCACAATTAAACTTCCACCGATGCAAAAAGGGAAGAAAGAGGGTGGGTGTGAGAACACACGAGCCCAAGGAGCCTCCGTTTTTTAACATCACCTTCATCGAGGGAATCCTTGGGTCAAGAACCAGTCCCTGTGAGAAGTCCCGCTGCAGCCATCCCAAACTCCCACCTCCTCCCACCGCGCCGGGATTCAGTCAAATTATTTCAAGTGCCGCTGGGACCTGCCTGCAGAAGAGCTGCTGCTGAAGGCTGCCAGCACTGATAAGCCTGCGATCGCAGCCGTTTTTAAAAGAAAATAGCGGGGCAGAGTTCACCGCTACGGCAGAGGAACAGCTTGTTCGGTCTAGAAGAAAAATTGCTTTCAACCCCTTTGGCCAAACTTAGTGTAATGCTGTTAAAGTAAACAGCTTTTGCCAGCTATCTGCAGACAATCTAAATTAATATTTTGCAACTGTCACCTCAGAGCATATGAAATCTTTTTTTTAAAAAAAATAAAACATTTTTGTTCAAGACTCATGGGAGGTAGGTATGTCTTAACATCCCTGCACTGCAGATGGAAAAATCAGGTAAGAGGAGGCCAAGGGCTTTGCCCAAGGTCATTCAATGAATCACCGAGGGAGCAGGCAGAGAAACTTGATCTCCTGGCTCGCGGGAGGCCAAATCATTTCAAAATACTGAGAAAGCAACATTTAAAGGCAGTTTCCTAAACAACAACTGCACTGCTTTCATGAAGGGATCTACTAAGCATCTTTTAAAGAAGAACTACCCTACTCCAAGTGCTGTCCATAAGCCAAGAGAGTGAAATGCCATTGAAAATGCAACCACTACTGTGTCCAAGTATGTTACTACATGTTTACTTGAGGAGTAAAAAGCAACTTCTTTTGCCTTAAAAGCCCTGAAAAATTATTTCCTGGGAATAAACACTTCGTAATACAATTTTAAAAGTACTCGGCCTTAACTATATTGACATCATGTCGAGCGTTGGACCTTTTTCAGAAGAAAAGCCATTTTCATATATACTGAAACCAAAAAAGCACCAGGTTATTTTCAGCCTTGCAGAGGTATAAATGCTTTTTTTAACAAAAAGCTGTTGGTAGATCACAGCAAACGGAAGCAGAAGATAAATTCTGTTTTCGCATTTTAGAAAAGCATCACATTTTGCCTTAAAAAAATCCAATCCTGGCACTATTTTTATGTCCAGCATCTTGCTTCTCTGGCCCCACGCCTGCCCCGCTCCTTACCTGCTGCTCCCCGGGGCCACTCTCCCTGCCCGCACGGGCACCCAGCCCCTCACCGTGTCCTCTGCCCTGCCGAACGGCTGGTGAGATTGTCGCCTCCCTCGCGAAGGCGCTGGTTTCCACCGTTAAGACAAAATGCCATTTGCTGAAATTCCCTGATTGGGAGCCCTTTTGAAATGGCGCATCCTCTCTTATAAACAAATAGAATTGTTCTCGGGATGGGAGCTGCAATGGAAGGCATGCCAAGATGCACAGCTGATAAACAATGCCTCTTAAGTAAAACTGGGACCATGCGAAGCTTAATATAGAAATTCCATTTATGGCAGATAAAGCTGTGGAAGTTTAGTACTTCTAAAAATGGTCACCATTGTCCAAAGAGCGAAATCTCAAAGAAAATGGACAAAGCGACCCTAGTTCTCCATCAGAGAGAAGTACATTTGCTAAGGGTGTTTTTCAAACGGAATTTCTATCTCCTACAGCCTTTTAAAGAAATGCCAAAGAGATGAAGGGAAGAATATTTATTATTTTTTTTTAATATCCTTTTTTAGACCAACTACAGGAACTGGAAGATGCACAGGAGCACTCTGTCAAACCAGAATGGTAGCTGCTATGTTCACGTAAAGGGCTACTTAAAATGGAAGGCCTGGGAAAAAAAAATGTCATTTCTGTGATCTCAGCCGGCATACATTATGAAAGAGAAGACATTTGATGAGTTGTATGCTAAGGATTAATTTGCCATTTAAAAATGCAGAGAACAGATGGATCTCTTGGCTAGGACTATATTTGGGAATTACTTCATTTTCAGCCCACATGCAAATAAAAATACAACTAAAAGTAGAACTTTCTGTGAAATTTCACATGGGTAGAAAACGCTTAAGTCACGAAAATAAAAAAAAAACCCACGACAATCTTTGTATGAAACAGGTAAAATGCTACAGCCTAGCGAACGTATTATCCTGTTGGCGGGGAAAACATGTCTTGACATTTGCCAAGCAACTATATAGAGTAATGCCAACCTTAGAAATTTACAAAAAAAAAAAAAAGAAACACACAAAAAAACCCAGTATCATATGACAGAGTGGCTTTTGTGTTTGCCTCTGAAGAGTAGCTTCTGAAAAAGCACCCTGTTGTAATTTAATTGAGCAGTATTTGTTATGATTTAGCGATTAAACCTCTACATGGTCAAAAGTCCAGGGACTCCCCTTCGCAAAAGATTCTGGCCCATTTCCATCACACAAACTAGAGATTGTAAAGCAAGGATGAGGACTTAGATATTTGTGGGAAAAAAATGCAAAAGTAGGGAAAAACACAAATGAAAAATGCCTTACATCCTCACAACTCCCGGGATCGAGTGCCTTTACCCCCCTGGCCTCCACACCACGCGGCAGCACATAGTTCCCGGGGCTGGGAAAGGAGGAGCAGCTCCAGTGAAGCAGTTCAGCTTGTAGACTGGAGATGACAGGACGGGAGAAAAGTCCTCCCTGGAATTCCCACACGCAAAGCCTACGTGCCCCACCTGCGCGCTTCCCTTACGGGATTTAGCACTGACTGTAAAACCTTCAAACCATACCAGCACGGCAAGGCGCAGTCTGCAAAGCCACACATTCAGTATTAATTAAACATCTTCCTTTTTTTTCACACGTGATTTCTAAAAGTTACAAGGCAACTGCATACTAAAAAGCAAAACCAACATAAACTACTTCTGAAATGACTGGTAGATAGCATCTCTTTGTTGGAGAAACACAACGAGCCATTCCTCACTTCCCTCCGCCTCCACACAAACAAACAAACACAAAACTTACACCCAGCAAAGCCCCGACCAGCGCAGGACGTCTTCAGCGTATTCCCGGACTCTGAAACAGGGATAAACGCAGCTCCACACGTGTTTAGAAAGCGAAGAGGAATAGAAAATTTCTACTAACCCGATAGCTTCCTTTCTGCGACTATTCATCCTTCACAATCCAGACAACAGGACATACCAGGCAGTAAACAAACATCGAAGGGAGGGACTAACTTCAAAGCAACTGGGTAAATCTTACATAATTTGAGGGTTTGAGATCTTGCGGCAACCTCTCACCAAACGAGGTGTCAGATGATACGAGGAGGTCAAACCTGTAGCAGCCGGAATAAGTAGGGCATTTTGCATCTCTCCGTCGGCCCAGCCCGGCACCATTTGTCCATGGGGACCCCGGTGCTGCTCATTCTCGGGAATTCACTTTCAGGAGGAGAACAGAGCCTTTCTTTCACACCTTATCGCACCAGAAAAAGCTTTCTACTCTCAAGCGAACAAAAGATAACAAAATACGTGAACGCCCTTATTGCCAGGATCCGCACCTTAATTCCTCTCCTGATTTCTGAAGTGTTTGATGCGGTTTTCATACTTTTCCCCAGGTATAAAAGCGATGAAGATTACTGGGCATCTGTGGAAAATACAACGCAACTGTGGAAGAAACGAGACAGCAGCCCTGAAAACCACTCGTAGAAAGGATTCTCCAAAAGGTACTTTTGCTGCCATCCTAGATTTCTGAGTAGCCATTTCCATCCAGCCAAAATCATCGCTTTGAGCTAAATAAAGCAACTGCACACTGAACCCTGGACATTTTTCCAAGAGAAGTGTTTGAAAGGCTCCAGGTTTTGCTTCCCCGAAGAGAAGAGAGGGCTCATGGTTGGAAGGAGGCAGGGTATTTGTTTCTGAAACCCAGCAAACATCGGGAAACAGAAGAACAGGTCCCCTACCTTTGTTACAGGATTGTTGCGAGAAGGAAGGATTCACAGAGGAGTCTTGTTTCTTAATGCCACACACACTAAAAGGGCTATTTTTGTTCTTCTATTACGCACTTAATAAATAATAATGCAGGGTTTTCATGTGTTTTATTAATATAGCACCTACACAGTGCACATCTCTTCCTGCTTTTGGAAATTCAGCTTTTGCTTCCCTTGAAAGATTTGAAAAAATTAGGACTACATCTTGGCACACAGAAATCGTTTCTCCTCTATACAACACCGAAGCCCTCACTTCTCTCCGAGTCTGTGATTTTCCACTCGTAAACGTGCGGCATCCTCTCCTCCGAGCGGCATTACCAGCTGACCATAATGATCTGGGGAGGGATATCTAATCGCTCGCTAAGAAGCTTTCACGCTTAAAACCTTGATGCCATCATTAGTGGTTTCAGCACTTGCGACGTCGCGGACGGACTGCGCTTGATGCTTGGACGTTAAGGGCCAACCTAAGTGCATCAATCACACCATTAATTCAGTGGGCAAAGACTGAGGGATTATATTCTTTTTCTTCCCCCCAGTAAGGTTTATTTACCATTAATTCATATCCTTAAGACCTTATTTTAAGCACAGCATGTTCTGCCTAAAGTTGTTTTTAAGGTTAATGCCCAGGTCTCACAAATACGCCTCGAAGAGAGCTGTTAGGTTTTAAGGGGAAGGTTCTCCTCCCGAAGGCATTACAGTGCCGGCATCCACGCCTCTGGCAGAGCCAAAATCATCCTCTTTGGGAAAAAACACCCAAATCCCTGTATCTACAAGTCCGACCTTTAAGATGTGAAGGGATGCTCTGTCTACGCTTTAATGGAAAGACGTATGACTGAACACAGGCGGCGGGTGGATTTTTCCTTTGATCATCATAAATGACTGGTATTTTTTCAGGAAGCATTCAATACGGCCTTCCTCTTTTGCTATTCATCCCTCCACGTGAATATTCATTACAAATTATTAAACTGCCCATTATTCCGAAGGTCTTGACAATAGGAATCCTCTCCCCCACCTTTCGGTGCCTATAATGTACGTCTCCATCCGAGCTGTCTAGACTCCCTTCATCAGCAGCGCAGACAAGCAGGCACTTCCAGACTATGATCCCTCTAATCTATTTTAGCGATGATTCACATCCCAGTTGTATTTCTCTCGAAGAAAAGGGGAATCTGGACCATTCACACGGAGGGAGGCACCCAACACAGCCTATCGCACTTCCCCATTTCCCTGTTTTGTTTGGCTTTTTCGGGGTTTGCTTTCCCCTCGCTCTGTCAGCATGCAGCAGGAAGAGAACAGGAGGCGGATTTCTTCCTGCCTTCGGGATCCCTCAGATGAAGCTTCTGAGAAGTAACACGGCCAGCTTCAACTTCCCTGACCTCAGCTAATTCTTTCCTTCCCTCAGCCTACTCAAGATGATTAAGCAAAATACTTGGAAGGAAATCAAAGCCTTAAAAACGCAATTAGAAGTGACCATTTTGTTAATACGCGCGCGCAACCCCAAAGTCAAATCCAATCTACCAACAGCACCAGACCTTCCCCCGTGAAGAAAATCAATTCTCAGCAGCTCCCACGGGTTTCACAAACAGCCCAAAACCAGCCAAACTCAGGAGGACGACATCTCCCCCGACGCTGGCCGGAGCAGTGCCTTCCACACGGCTCCGGCTTTTCCCACCGTTCCTAAAAAACGACGTTAGGAAGACCTGAGATTGCCAAAGCTCACACTAGATACCGGCTCCTGCAGCTGTCCACTAGTGACTTAGAAGTGTTATTTTTAAAACACGGCAGGTCTCTCTGCCCCAGCAGAGGATAAGGCGAGTTCGCATGAGGGTCTGGATTTAGCCACCAGAAACCCTCACATTTGCTAACAAAGTCTCTGATCTAACTGCAAGAAGCCTTTACAGCATTAAAAAAAATTATCTCTTAAACAGAGTGCAACACAATAAAGTTGTCTGAGATGATCTAAATAGTTATCCCTGTAATAAAATAGCTACATTTTTGTAGGACCCCTTTCCTTTGCTTCCATCCTCCACACAATGCATTTTTAAGACTTCCAACCTCAAATTTATTTGGGAAAAAAATAAAAAAGGAAATCTTTCTCTGCCTGTAGAGGCAAAGAAATCAAACACACGTTGAAAAAGCAGCAGCAGCTAAGCTTCTGGGCCCTGCTACAGAAACAAAGCCTGACAGGCCAGATTTAGATAAACACCTACTTCTGCAAATTTAGGAAGAGGCTTAATTACTTTGTCATTTAGAGCCAGCAATTACCAACTATTATTGGGAGCACTGCAGGAGGTGGGGGGGTTATTAATCGCTGCAGAACGTCCACTCTTTTGGGGGCAGCTCATGCAAAGAAAACTACATATAAAATAAAACAGCGACTTAACTTGATTTTATTGTATAGTCATATAAAAGATGGGGGGGGGGGGTGTCTTCCAGAGGGGCTAGCAATGTTGAAATTTCTATTTTATTTCACGACTACATCCAACCTGCTTCATACCACAGCAGTGGTGGGGTTAAGATGTGGGAGCAGGCTCCAAATTCGCCCATTTTGGGGCATTTTTGGGGCTCATTCCTCTGGCGGGGGAAACCGATGCTAATTTCTAGAGTAGGGAGAGTGTACAGTGCTGAAAGAACGTTTTAAAAATAAAAAGCGACGTAAAACTCAAAAGGTCGAGACGGAGAGCCTGGTTACCTCCCTCGGACCTGGCCTTTACAGAGGCGCTGCTGTTTCACTGCGTAACCGCGGCGCTTTCCTGCGTTTGTGTGAGAAAAAAAAATCTTCACACAAGAGCGAAAGCCTCTCCAGCGTTAGAGGTTGGGGTTTTTAATATATTTAAAAAAAAAAAAAAAACCACCAGGTTTTTTTTTTGTAGAAAGCGGAGGTATTTTTTCCCGGCGGGTTTCCAGGGCGGCTGAGGGGCGGCGCGGGCGGCCCCGCCCCGGGGGCGGCGCGGCGGCGGGCCCGGCCGGCTCCCGCCGGTTCAGACCGGTTCTCCGCCACAAACAACCCGTCCCCCCCCGCTGGCTGAGGCGGCCCCGGCCCGGGACTGCGAGAACCCCCCTCACAAAGGCAGCGCGGTGGGGGGAACACCCGCCTTTGGCTTCCACACACCCGGGGGAGCCGCTCCCCCCCCACCCGGCTGCGCCGCCATTACAGCGCCGGGCCGGGCTCCCGCCGCCACCGGAGGCTGTGAGAGGCGACCTAAAAGCGGCGGATTTTCAGCGCGAGATAAAAATCTATTATGCAACGCACATTTTTAATAGATTACTCTAGAGTATACAGATGAGGTAATGCGAGTTGGCGCCCTCCCCGAGCCGCTCTGTCAGCAGCTCGGCGGCGGCTGGGCTCGGGCGGGAGAGGACGGCTTGGCCTCCCTCAGGGCTGAGGTGACCGATGGGCTGTAGCCGGGTCCCCTCCCAAGGGGACGGGGACACCATTTGCTCGCCAGCTGCGAGGAGATCTTAGATCCCAGCCGATAGATTGCTTTGGGTTTTTTGGGTTTTGTTTTGTTTTGTTTTGTTTTTTCCACAGGAGGATCTATTTATGCGTAAACATGCACGTACAGGGAGGCTTTTTAGGCCGTTTTGAAGAAGGGAGTTTAGTAAAGGTTCGCTTTCTGTATTTTTATCTCGGCACGAAAATACCTCCTCTCTCTTCAAAGCTATCTGAAAATTTTCTGCCTGTGCTCAATTTCAAGAAACTTGATATACTCCCAAGGGTAAAAAAAAAAAAAAAAAAGTGTTTGAGAGGATGGGCTAGGTTATATTTAGATGAGAAGCGACGCGGGCTGACATGAACAGAAACGTAAGAAAGAACAAAGTGAAAATGCTCGACAGTTGGTAACAAAAACCTGAAAGCATCTGAGTTACATTTTTTTTTAATTTTCCTTTCCCTAATTCACATTTCCCTGCACAGAGAACATCAAAGCAGCACTTGGCTTTATGTGAAGAAAAGGTAAAGATTAGGTGTTTCACCTGACTCTTAACAGGATTTATTGTTGCTTTTGTGTTAATTGAAAAGGCGGCTTCCCACTCTACACAAATTTCTATTTTTTTTTCTTTTTAAATCTTAGCCTAATTCTTTTTCCCATACAAACAGGAGCATGCTCAACCCTGAAGCCTGTCCTACAGGCAGAGAGATTAAAAATATTCAGGTGATCTTTGCAGTGCAAAATTTATGTGGAATTACTTAACATCAGCAAAGGCCATCTCACAGATTCTTAAATAAAGACCAAACAGCTGCATTTAACCTCATTCTTCCTGATTTTTCAGCTGTCCCCAGCAGAGGCATCTCTCAACCCACTCGAAAACCCTACGTCCCATTCTAAGTCAGTGATTCATCACTTGCTGGCAGACAAACTAAGCGGAAAAGAGGAGATGAAGACAATGGCAGGGAAAGGTTTGCATTATGTAATGAAACTAAATTCGCTCTTTTCTACTTTCACTTCAGTTGTTTAAATAGGCTAAGAAAGTCCCCAACAAGACAAAATAGGCTGCAGCCTCCATGGGAGGTTTCAGGGAGCCTGTTTTTCCCATGATTAAAATTCTCTTGGCACTATTTTTCATCAGTTTATTTCAATATTAAGACACATAAAACAACACATGCGTATTCCTTTCCAACTGTAACTCATTGCTCCAGAAAGAATTTCATCACCGAGAAATCTGAAATTAAAAAACAATCTCTAATTACTTTATGAAAGCCTTGCCCGCTTGTCTTTAGAACTTTCAGTATAGCTATCACAATTATTGAAAAAAAGCCATTTTCAAACATCCGTACATGCAACTTCTACCACTGCTTTATTTCAGCAGTACTGGAATGACTGCACTCTCCTAGATTTTGCTGCAAATAAAGTCACTTTGTGTCTAAGGTGAAGTTGCTTTTTTAATTCCAGAGCAAGATCTATTTTACATTACAAGCTATAGGAAATTATTCATATCCAGTAAATCCTCCAACATCCTTGACACCAGACAACCGAATAAGCACTCTTAAAAAATAAATTAGAAGGCAAAAGGAAATCTCAGGTCACGTATCTGTAAACTCACACACACACATGCAGTGTTCACACTTGCACATTCTGGACATCACCTATAGGAAATCACACACTTCTGCCAGGAATTTGTAAATAAAAATCCCATTTCGACAAGGTGCTTCGCCACGTGCCCAGCTTTTAAGAGCGAACGGTCCCACCGCTCAGTGCCATGTGGTTCAGTACATCGCTGCAGCAAAGCTTTAAAAATAATCACTAACACATGGAACAGTAAGAAATGTGTAAAGCCATTTGACATTACATAACTGAATAAAAATGCACAGAAATTTTAGCACAGTAGAACACCTCGACAAGCAGCCTAGAAAAGATCATTTTCCACAAAAAAAAGGGGGGGGGGGGGGGAGGATTTTTTTTTCAGGAGGTTGGGCAGGGCACAAACAAAATCTGGTTTGCTTCCCATGGGATCCCGGAGCTTCCATGCATATGCAGCTTCTTCCATGACACAGTGCAGAAAATATGTTTGCTAATATATCATTTGTGGTGCGCGTTCAAATCAACAGAACAGAGAAATTAAGGCTTCTGGTGGCGGAAAATTCAAGTATCGTTTTTGAGCATTTGTTTTTTACTCTTTCAAGATGATTAAAAAAAACCAAAACCCAATGATCCTTGTCCATAAACATGGGTGGGGAATGAGAAATCTCACATTAAGACAACTTCAAAACACAAACTCTTCCTCAAATCCACCTGAAAAGGCGGTTCCCGCAGAAAACATTCACCTCCACCAGCCTCCCCACCTCGTCCCAGCGGGCAGCTTCTGAGGGGCCACAAAATACACCAAATAAAGCCCCACTTGAGAGAATATGGTTTATTTTTACCGTGTTCTTTTTGGTCTTATCTTCTACATTACTCCCTTGCAGCTCCCCTTACAAATGCTGTGTAAAGGCCTCTGAATATACATTTAAAGCGAAGCTTAGCTAAGATCCGACACAACAAACTCCAAAACTTTATGAAATTTTTTTTTTTAAAGCAATCCGTGGGGCATCTTGCCTCATGTTGTTCAGGAAAATCACCTCTGTTGAACGAAAGTCTTATTTACTTCACGCAGCTCTTCGAAAACCACAAAGAACGATGCCTCAGCTTCTCCTTCGCTACCTTTCTGCTGGTTTCTCCCAGCACCCGAAGGACGCACAGAAATTCCCACGAGTGTTTAACACCCACGCGTTTTCCCAGGCTCCAGCGTTTGTCCCCAAACATGAACAGGAGCGTGGGTAAGACGCACCTCTCTGAGCAAACACAACTTGCCTCTTCCACCCCGCCAGTTGAGACAGACACGACGAGACTTGAGTGACAAAGCTCTTCAAGGCGTACAATTTCAGAAGAATTCAGCGTCATAAAGACCTTAATAATTCCACAGCGTCACAAAATTGGCCATTTCCACTTATAATAAAGCCCTAAGAGGATCTCCAGTTTGCTAAAACCCCTGAGAAATACTACGGAAATTGCAAGAAATAATTCTTTTGCAGACAACAACAAACCGTCCGTAGTTATTCCAGATAAATCCCACTCCAGAAATGAAAAATAAGATACAGAATTTGGTAAATCAATCCGGGGATGACACAGCCAGAATTTACTACCCAAGGTACAGAGACGCACATAAATTTCTGCCTGGTCTGGGTACGTGAAACCTGAATATATGGCACAGCAAGTGGGAGCACCTTAGCAGTAAAAAGGGGGCGAGGCAGCTTCCACTCACCGCAGGGTCCGAGGGGCTTACATATTTACATTACTAAATTCAAAAGTGTGTTAAAAAGCAAGCAGAGAAGTCCACCTGTGCTTTAAAAGACTTCGAGGCAAGGGGGGTTTTGCTTTACAACATAAAAATAAGGTTAAATGTTTATTGATATCTAAGTCATTGCTCAGAAACATGTAAAACTCCTTTCTGATCCTTCAGAATGTAATATATTGTCCACCAGATTCTATTCCTTGCTCTATTGAATTTGAATTTATTAGTAAGAAAAAAAACGTTTATTTCCCTTTCCTCCCAGAGTATCATCTATGTTTCCATTACTCCAACTAGAAATTGCCAAGAAAATGAAATGTTAAAAGCACAGCAGATACTGCTTATCTTGTGCTCGCATCTTTTAACTTTATTCCAGTGGGATCGTATTTAGTCCTCGCAAATGCCGAGCAGTATTTCATCCCTTCTCAACATCCCCACAATGACATTTTATAAATATTACGAGTTTCCTGGACTCCCCTCTATCCATTCTGCAAAGGAGCACCAGAAGAGAGATTTTTTTTCCTGCTTGGCATTTCTTTAAAACCTGAAATGTAACCAGGCCTCCTTTCATCTTCTCTAGGTTTTTTTTGGAGACCTCTGGAAGTCTCAACAATTTTTTTAAACTGCAATAAGTGTGAAAATCCTTTGACAACGGGTTGTCTTTACCTAAGTGTTAAGATCTCATTGAGAGAGAGGTGTAGAAATAAACAAACAAGCCTTCAAAGCAGCCTAAAAGTCATCTCAAATATTCTAGAGGTGCCTCGCCTCTCCATCTGCTCTCCAGCCAAGACAGGACCTGGATTTCTAAATCCAGGAGGAGAAAACAATTAATTAAAAAGTAAGTAAGTCTTTGCACAGTTCTTTATAGACTTCGGGAGCGTGGCGTGGGGAACTCAAAAGAAGAGAAACCGATTTCCTCATCTTCCCTTCTGCACGCTCTCCCCAGCGTCAGCCCATCTAACCCTTCCACAAGGTCCAACGTTCAAGCAGGTACAATTTTAAGTGAGTAATTTTATGTGAGTAATTACCTTGATTAGAGAGTTACCAGCGGTAAAATTCCATTCATAGTGATAATCAAACATTAAGTATTTATTATACTGATATACCTATTTACTTAATGAATATTTTCAGTTTTGGAAAAGAACTGGTATGTAAAGGAACCATTTCCAACTGGAAACCCTTTTGAAGAGCAGAGCTCTTCACCAAACAGAGCACGGAACAATTACGGGTGCAATGGTAGCTTCTTGGTTTCCACTCTTAGGGTGAATTTACTCTTAAAAAGGTAAACATCTGAGAGGCATTTTAACATTAATTTTCAAATTACTAAAAGAAATCCAATTATTGGCTCTAGGAGTCTTATTTTTTTCCTGTACGTAGTTTATAAAGCCACACAAATACAACTATTGTGGCTATCACAGAACCAAGGACAGGGATGTATCACTGGGAAATGCATTCCGGGGTTTGGTTTTTTAAAATTTTTCCAAGGCTATGAGTTTTGCTGAGAGACAACAGGGGGAAAAGAATGGAAAGGCAACATATCAACCTTTTAAACGTTAGCGGTGGTAGGGAATGAGAGGAAACCGGATAATAATAATCATTTCCCGAAGTATTTTAAAATGTGTCCTGTAAGCAGTTGAGCTTCAAATTTGCTTATTCCCTCACTTAAACCAATAAAATATTTACCCCATTCCCCAAGCACGCAGGCAGTGGCCGGGGTGCAGCGAGGCCCTGTGCCCATACATCCCTGCTTTGCCTAGCAAGCACCTTATGGATGCTGCGCAGATCCACCACGGAAAGTAATTAACGATGGCAACAGCATTGTCCTCGGATCTGCTCCGTGCCAACTTAGCCCTTTTAGGTTTCACGCCGGTTTACCTCTACATCAACGAATAACGCTTTGCCACAAAACACCTTATATTTTCACAGCCCGGGCTCGCAACTCCTCCGAAAATGACCCGCAAAACCCACAGGACGGTCGCTTTGGGTCGAGCAAGACGCAGTGACCTACCTGTCGCTGCTGGTACTGCTGCTGCTGCTGATGGAGTCGCTGCTGGAAGATCTGCTCCGGGATCCGCTGCCGCTGGGGGAGCGGGTGGGCCTGGACGCCTGGCTGGCCAGCCGCTGCGGGGACTGGGTCCTGGACTGGGAGGAATGCGGCGACCGACTCCGGCTGTGCTGGTAATTCCTCTCCGGCCTTCTGCCTCGTACCTCCCGTGTAATATCATCCCTGTAGATATCCCTGTGTACCACACTGGGCAATGTAAACTGCTCCCGGGCCCTAGGTTCGTAACGGGGGTCGTGAGCATCAAAACGGTTTGGACTTCGACTCCGAGAAGTATAATAGAGCCCGTGTTGTAAAGTCCGCTCTCGAGGATCTCTATAGTAATCCTGATCGTAATGTCTCGTCCGATCAAATCCTCCCGTCCCCCGCTCATGGTGTCCATAGGCACTATGTTCATAAGCACGCTCCCTGTTATCTGAAGCCCTGCATTTAGGAAGGGGGAAAAATATTTCATCAGAAAGGGGCAAGCACAACTAAAAGCAAATCATGCAAACATTCACGTCAGCACTGAACTTATTTTTGCGACTGCTTCTCCACTAAACAGCAATAACCTAGCAAGCAAACACTGACAAACTTAAAAACGTTTTACTTGACTCCAAAGTTATATTCGTATACGATAAAGCTGAGCAATCATTTTGGTTTAATCACGATATCGGGCTTTCATGACCAGCATCTTGCCTGCACAGGAAAAAAAAATACTGCTTTCCAGTGCAGAATCCTCATTTAAGTTGTGGTTTTTTTTTCTTTTTCTTTTAAATTCTGTAAACAAGAAAAACTTCATGTTTGTGGACATCATAATTAACTTCCCCCCCCTCCATTTTTGCTTAAGAGCTTCAGAAATTTTCCTGGAATTTGGTAATTACTGGAGAGCTCTTCTAATTATCCTTACGCAAAAATGGCATCGCAAATTGGGCTGTAGCCATGAAAGCCTCCGTGCGAAGCATGACCCAGAGGTAAGAAGCTGCTTTCAAAAGGGGTAGCATAACCCATAGAGAAGACCCAGAAAATTAGGGGGTTTTCTTGTTGCTGTTCTAAAACATTTCATCCTCTTAGAGGGAATTTTGCTTTTATCAGACTGCTAGACTCGATTCTCATCAGAGCTGCCTACGCTAAAGAAACATCTTGATTACTAATGTCAGAATACTTAAATTGCAAGGGTGCAGGCCCCCAAAAGACCCTACACAAGGAGTATAAATTAAATTTTTCAGTAGGTGTTTTTGTTTGTTGAGACTGCTGTTGTTACTGCAATCACAGAATTTCACAAGCACACTACTTTCCCAAGGAGCTAAAGTCCATTTTCTTTCAGTATTTCCAACATTTTGTACGTCAATCGAGAAAGGCTCTACATTCTGAGAAAGTTAGTGTGATCTCTCAAATAAAGAGATAGTAAAACTGACAGATAAAGTTAAAAGAACATTACAAATAGTTTAGTAGTCTAATTTAGACAAGTACCAGGACGGTACGTCTAAGTTACGTCCATAAAATGAAAGATCAAGAATGATTACGTTGAATGTTTAAAAAATACTTGCAGAATTCTAAATATGTCAGGGTAGCCAAAGTTAATTTAAAAATTTAATTATCCATCTTATGAAGGACATTTCAACCTTTTTTTTTTTTTTTTGCAGCCTTCTCTCTCGGATTCTTCCTTCAGAATCAATTATTAGTCACTTCAATCCCCTGAATCCTAATAACCCAATTCTGCCTTGTGCTCCCTCCTCCTCTCCTGCATCACAGATCTGTCTTCTACTTAAAATGGCAGAAATATTTCAGGTATCTTATATAAACTGAAAATGGGATTTGAATCTTTTTCGATTAGCATCTCAGGAAGTTCCTTCCATTCCTTCTCCAATGAATCACTAGATCCTTAATTCTCTAAATATATTCATCCTCTGTTGTTAAATTATACCTCGTTTTCAGGGTTTCTATAGAGCTAGCTCATGTTTTGCCTGCATTTTTTCTCTCACATTTTATGTAAAAAACTACCTAACCACTGCAACAGAATTTCATTAGCTTATATATATCCACTTGAAATTCATTGTTGCCTTTCTATTTTCATTATCTCTTGCTCGCAACAATGGCGTTTTGAAACGTATTTCAGGATCTGGCACAGAAACGTCTCTCTCTTTTTTTCCCCCTTTTGAAGGACCAAGATCAACAATTTTACAAACGATTGCATTTAGCATCCTACAAAGTGTTAATCAGTGAAAGCTGATTTAATGAGGTAAGAGAAAAAGCAGTATTTTCTAGAGGGTTACTGCTATATAGCTGACATAAAAGAACAAAGTCCTTATCCATGAAAAGGACACAGAAGACAGACAGAGGAGCTAGCAGAGCTGAAAATCTAATGGCTACAGTGCTTTTTTGATTTATCTATTAGTACTAAGTACTACTGGAGTTAGTGGAAAGAGAGGGTTTGACTTGGGTTAGGAGAGGGGCTAATATACACAGGGCAGGACATACCAACCTTTTCCAAGTGTGGAAACACGACCTATATTCCCAATTAAATCTAGGGAGAGAATTGTGAACATAACTTCCCCAATTTTGGCCCCTCTTACAGGGGTAATCCACCTTCTTAATGGGCAAGGGTGTCAAATGATATTTTAGATGAACCAACAAGAAAAAAAAAAATCTTAGTGACAAGACAAAAAAAAAATTCCACTGGAAGGAAGCAGTCCCAGACTGAAACCATAACTCTGAAACCCCCAGACTTCTTTCTTGAGACAGAAGGCACTTAAATAGATCCATTATTTTAATTTCCAGCCCTATGTCTGAATCAAGCAGCTGGTAGAAGATCACCCAATGCACGAGGGCACTCATCGCTGCTGGCCAGCAGGCATCCTCTAGCCGCCTTTGTAACCATCCAGCCCAGTCATTTCTCACTGGCGTATCCACAAACTGGTATTAGCACCACGTCCTTAAAACTAAAGTATGTTTAATGTGGAGTAGCAAAGAGCTTTTTAAGAGACTAGATAGTAATCCACTCCCCAAGGCTACTGGCGTCTTGACTGTATACCATCCAATAAATTCAAGGCAGTAGTTCTTATCCCAGCATTAAAAAAAAAACACTATAATTTCCAAAATTTAGTAATGTCCATCATCTCTTTTTGCCAATACCATCAGAAAGCATAATCCCAGTAACTTGGAAATGATGTAGATCCAAAATGGAAACATCACAAGCTGCCTTCGGTCTTCTCCATCCAAGCGTTATTTCCATGGCTAAGTGTTGTCTGTAGAATCCAAGGGGCTGCATCATTAAAGTCTACTAGAAATTTTGTGGTGACAATCCAATTAACATACCAACTGCGTACAGTGAGAACTGAGAACTAGGCATCAAGCTTTCACAGAATTTTAGGTTCTAGTATTCCGAAGATACTCCATAGAGAACTTCACCACATGTTGTAGAGTAAGATAGCTCCATCTGGCAGCAGGGATACATCCGAGCAAGGCCTTAATATTATCCAAGAAATGGAATCATTACTTCTAGAAAAGAGTAACTCCAATATCGATGCTGGCCAAAGGAAATCTTCCATCTTAAAACCACCTTATTTCAAGTGTAGATATCCAACCAGCTGCAGAAAACATCCTCTATGGATCCACAAGGTACCAGCCACTGGGATAGAAATCACTTCCGTTTCCAACCCAAAATAGGAAACATAGATAATTCCCAAAATTTTAAATCCATCTGGGGGCCCTAGATACGAGTTTGTGTTTCTCACCATATCAAATACAAAATACCTGCCTAGAGAAACCTTGGAACTTACCCATCAAGTCTCCGCTCATAACGTCCTTCCCGTGCATGAAGCGATGGTGGGGGGCCATAAGTGGGCCCCCCACCACCTCCTCTGAACCCAGAAACCTCTCTACTACGAGATGCTATGGAAACTGTATCATCCAAGCCCCGAGCAGCACTGGGAATGGTTCCTGGTTCATTATAATCCGTCCGTAGGTCTCTATCTCCCATTTTGTTGACAGAGTTGTGTGCCTTCTGCGCACTTTTGATGTCCACAAAATCCACAAACGCTGCCACTCCGCCTTCCGACCCCCTCTTAGGGAGTATTTTGACACTTTCAACACGTCCATATCTGGAAGAAAACCAAAGCAGAGCAGGTATGTTAGCGCTGGTAGAAAAAACCCCACATTTAACAACATTACCTCCTGCAAAAATCAACATCAGTTTCAAACCATTTGCCCTTCCCACACAGCAGGAAAATCAATCTTCAAAGCACGGCAGAGGTTGGAAGACGCGCGGGGAAAAAGCCATTTAGACTTTCCATCATTATTTTCAAAACTCCTCTCTTTTGGTTAGCCTACTATGATAGCGCCTTTTTTGTAATAACAGAGCAACAGCCGCTGAAGAAATAGAAAGGTATTCGCAATTAGAGCAACCCTTCTCATTTTTAATCTGACGAGCAAGACATAATTAAAACAAAACCGTGTCACAACAAGTAAAAATAAAGACATCCCGACAAGTTTCTTAGAAAAAAAAATGACCTTGACACAGCAATTCCACTACTCCCATCTATATTTAATCCATTCAGCGCTAGAGCAAGAGTCTTCATTCTGATCCTCGCTCCTGATCTCACACCCCCTTTATTTACAGCCGCCTCGCAGGATGCTTGTGAAGCGCGGTGACACCGGACCGGGGTGATCCCAGGGTTCAACTTCACATCCCCCCACCACAGACCAAGCCCCACAAGGGGCACGCTGAGGAGAGCTGACGGGAGCGTGAGGCCACTCGACTTAATCTATGGCAAATAACTGCAACACGGGCACTTACGATGAGTCAATGTCTAAAAAAATATAAAACCAGTCATGTTTGTGTACACAGAAATCACAATGTAAAAATGTTTTCAAATAACTCATAGCAAGAAAGGGTAAGATGGGAAGTAAGAACACAGCAACATTTTAAAGCAGCTGCAAACTGCAGGTCACATTTGGGTTGCTCATTTGTCTCAGCCAAGAGATTTTGGGCAAAACAGGGAAGGACTTTAACTGCAGTCATTAATCCATGACAAAAAGAGGCAAAAAGCGTATTTTTGAATGCACCGACAGACAGGAAAGGGACACAGAAATGAAAAAAATATTTGTAAACTCTACGAAGAATCATTGCCAAAAAAATCTTCTACTCACAAAGGCAGCACAACGCTGGACAGATGTAAACAGCTCTTAAACAAGAAAAGCCGTTTTCAGCTATATGCGCAGGAATAAGCTAACACAATTGCCTGGCTGGGGAGCAAATGCTGTCAGAACCTGCATCTGCCTCCGTTTTCTGCCTGGCTTTCAATACACCTTAACATTTCATCATTGTTGTTGGATGACTAATCCTTAAATACGATTTGAAAACCTGCCTCGCTGACTGCCGGCTTCTCATTCCAACCTGACCTGCTATATATATAACACGGTTTGGATTTAGATCTCATTTTTCTCTGGTTTATACTCCACCAAATACGGCGCGCTGCCCGTTAAGGGATATGTGCACAAAACAGAGCGTCTTTCAAGTCAAAAAGTGCCTTGTTAGGCGTAAAAAGACAAGGTTGGCAATGGAACACATTCCTGCCTCTAAGGTGTCCAGAGCAGAGCTCACCGCCTCTGTACTCGTGGGTGAGGTTTCATTCTCAGGAGTTTCCTACCTGTGATACCAAACCAACGCACTGGTCATTTCTTATTCTAATTAAAAGTTGCAAGGAGCAAATAATGGCAAATGGTACTGCAGGAAAGGTACTTCTCCAAGTTTGCGCTCTTCTGAAGCTGGATATGGTTATCTTGCCTTGAAGGCAAGATTCAGAAAGACCAGAAAAGCAGAGGATATGATTAATAAAATTTGTGTCAGGAAAAAAATGGCCTAATTGGATGTGGCACATGGAAGGCGAGAAGAAACAGGAAAGGAAGAAGGGGGAATGAAAACAGGAAAGAACCTATTTGAAAAAATCTTCATGTCATGAAAGAACATGACAAAAAAATACGAAAAATAGTAGGTAACCTAGTTAGCATCACCCTTTAATATGCGTTTCAGTGCCAGTTCTCTACAGACAGCGAAGGGAAGATGTTGCAATAGGACAGAGTGCTCTAACGCTCATATCCATTGCGTTTTTCTGCTAAATAATGTAGTTACAGAAGCGACTGGTTAGAACATGTCCTTTCCTTTTGCTCATTGTTTACACATTTGGTTTGTGGCAACACGAGCCCATACTTTGTCTACAATCTTTGGGGGGAGGGGGGGGAGTAAACAGTATCTTAGCTCTATTCAAAAACCCTAAAATCCTCACTGCCCTTCTCTCTGACTGCAGGCACCACAGCCTACTTGGTATGAAGTGCTGCCTGCCAGTTACATCAGAAATGGGCTCTGAAAGACTCTTCCCACTCACCATCCTGACAATTCTTTTATTTCCTCATTCTGAAACCGTAACACGTACATCTTATAACATACGCGCAGACCTCAGTTATTTTTCTTTTGCTGTGGAAGATCCAGAATGTGTTAAAATGTTCAACTATCCAAGCTAATGCTGCCCAGAAAGCACAGAAGATATAAAACATCGATGTAATACGCTCCCCATGGACCAACAAAATCACCCAGCAAATGCACAACTCTCACCGCCGGAGTTTAATTTTAATATTGGCAAAAGCGTACTTTGCTTGCCATTAATTAAAATTTTTTATTTCTTTTTCTAAATCAGAAATGAATGGGGGAGGCTACTACTGTATTCCACTGCAGCCGTGGTCCTAAATCACCCCACTCGCAGACGGCGCGTTTTAATCCGTTCGTTATCCAGCTACCTAAATATATGCTGCGCTTTGGTGTCCTGCGCCGTACCCTTGACGAGCCCCGAGGATAATCTGTGACAATCGTCTTTGCTGAAAGCGAAGGAGGCCGACGGGGGGAGGAGAAAGGGAGCAGAAGGAGGGAGGAGGGGGGGGATGAAAGAAAACCGAGAAGGAGAGAGCCCTGAGTATTCAAGGACAGCTGCTGGGAGAGGAAGGTTTGCATTTTCCGTGCCCCAACGCGGTGCTGTGATTACACACATCCTTCAGTCCCCCACCGCGAAGATTAATCTGTCTGGTGATCCCACCCGGCCCCACCCGTTGGCGTCTCTCCGAGCTGCTCCCGTCTTGGCAGATGCTGCCGGGAGGAGGACCGCATGGAGGGGAGATCTGCAGTGCTGCATCACCAGACGGGTTTACTGCAGCAGAATAATACATTACAAGAAAGAAAAAAAAAAAAACAAAAAAAAACAAAAAAACCACCACCCGATACTTTCTGGAGGGCCGGGGGAGGAGAGGCGGCGATAACGCCGTGTTTCGCTACGCGGATCGTAGGTTAAGGCAAGATGGAGGTGAACACGTTCCGAGGAGCAACCTTTGTCCGGATGCCGAGGGCTGGGAAGAGGGGACAAAAGACCAGGGGAGGCACCGCCGCGACCTTTGGTAATACCGGCTCCTCTCAACCTTCGCCTCCTCCTATCTTTATACCTGTGCGTCAGCCTTTTCCAAGAAGGCTGCGTTTCACAACCGCTGGCAGACCCAACAGAAAACAAAGAGGCTCATTCGCTCGGCTCCGAATCCGCAGACCTGCACAAAACCAAGGCTTTTTAGTGCCTCTTCCCATCTGCAACTCATGCCCATTAATCATTAGCTCCGCACTGTAACGAAGGCGGACAAGGCCGTATTTTCAGAGGGGTTTACAGTCCAAGCAGAGACGACGAGGACATGCGAGAGCTGTTATGTCACCGAGCCCCGCCACCAGCGCAGCACAATCATCGTAGCGCCCGGCTGTAAACAGGAATCTAGCGGCCCTTTCAGATAGAAAAGTTGCTCGATAATCACTGCTTGAACAAAGCCACGCTAATCCAGCTTTTCAGACAAAGAAAAGGAATTCATAATTTAAGCATTATCGGTTTATTCACTGTAGATCAAAGCACCTCTATAATCAAGCAGCTGAAATGTCTCTGGGCTCTTGGCATGGCTGCTCGGCGTGTTTCTCTGGCTCTCCAGCCCTTCCTCCTCCCCAGCTCTTCCTCCCGTACCGGCAGACAGCGCGGCCGGGTTGGGAAACGCAGCCTCCGCCAATGCAAGGCCGGGCTGGTTCCTCCTCCCCAGGGGCGACGTGTCACCCAGACACAGGCAAAGTCACCCCTCGCCCTACAACCGTCCCCGTGCCGGGGTACCCGCACCCTGGCAGCACCCTCACCTTTCCACTTCTCACTAACCGTTTCACCTCGGTGCCTGCTCCAAACATTCATTTTTCTGCACAGTCTCTGCTGTTCCCAAGCAAAAGCACTTTCAACAAAGGATGGACTAGGAGAAAGCCAGCCAGCAAATATTTAGTGAGCAAATGTTACCATTTAGCTGCCGTATTTTATGAACTGATTAGGACCTTTACAGGATGATATATACACGACAGGAAAAGGCAGGTCGAAATCAAGGAGATTCATTTTTTTAATTTAAACTGAATCCCACTTTAAGTCATATTACCTCCTGATTTCTCATGCTGAGCTCCCCCCAAGCTGTTGAAGACCTTTTGTACCCAATCATTTTCATTCCTGCAGAATTCCGCAGGTCAGCTATGTCCGGGTCTACAAAAAGTTCACCATATTTTTATTTAGAAGCCAGCACAATGTTATGCTCCAGATACTACCAAATGCGAGACACACTGCAAGATCAAAAGTAACACAGGAATTTTTTGTGCTTGTTTCTGCACTGCTCATTAGGAGCATGATTTGACAAGACGTCCCGGTACAGCAGGACATCTGAATATTTCGGATTCACTCGGATTCACTTTGACTAAAGCCAGATCTCCTCAGCCATCTGAAAGGCAGGGATGATTTTTCTGTGCCTCTCAAGCTCCTTCTTCCTCCATTATTATCTAAGCCAGGCAAGCCCCGGCCTGCATTATTCAGTAAAACGCTCGCACAGCTTGAAGCTTTTCTTGGCCAATCGCATTCCTCTTGCTTTGTTGTTATTTCATAACAAAATAATGTGACCTGAAATAATACTTCTCCAGATGTCTGCGTCTCTCCTCCTCGTTCCCAACTCCAGATCAGCCCAATGCCCCACACTAGGGGTTACTCCAGCCCTGTATTTCCCCCTGCACAACACAGGGAAACGCAAGATGGGCAAATGCTAAAGCTGCTACGAAGCAGGTTGCCATCACCAGCCCCACAGAGGTTTTCAACCAGGCTGACTATGTCTGTTGAACTCCAATAACATCAGTTCTGGGGTTTTCTGCTATCACGGACATCCGTTTCACAGCCCAAGAACTTGGCCCACCACAACAGTACAGGCATCTACTTCCCATCCTTGTAACACGCAAAATAACACACCAGAAGAGCAGCAAACCAGCTCATGACATGAACCGCACTGGAACTCTCCCTCCCCTACCACCACCAAAATCAGTGTTTAATATCCACCCCTGTAAAAGTTCCTAAGCCAGTGACGCAGAGGGACCCGTGTTTTTACAAAGGCGTTTGCAAAGAACAAGGCACTGTAATTGATCACGAGGCCATTAGCAGAATAAATAAAACATACCATATAATAGTTGTAACATGCTTGGCTTAAGAAAATTACATATCACCTTGTTCCGTGCTTCACATTCATTATAGCCACATAGTTTACTTGCCACAAAAAATATTTACATTTCACCACCTTCAGATCTGAGCACCACCAGTCTTTGGAATTACGCTCTGCTTCAAACAGTTCAAAGTCTCTGGTCCAATACCATCATGTGCCCAGCATGGAAGGAAGACTTGAGAGCTTACAGATACAGACGAACAAATGAATCTAAACAAAAGGTACTCAAAAATGCAATAACTGCATTGTTGGGTTCGGGTCCGATCATAAATACAGCAACAGACAGCAAAACCAAAGACAGACCATAAAGAAGGGTATCCACAGGACTGGGATGAAAATAATGCAAGTTAATTGAAATGTACCTCGTTAGAAACAACAAGCAGAATTCCAGAGTCCTGGAAAACTACACCTAAAATCCAACTCAGCAAACGCGGGGAGCTGTCCCCTGATGAGCCACGATTGCTTGGACTGTCACTCAGCCCTGGAGAATTTGTCAAACGCCATCTCAAATGCTTAACGACAAATATGGCAACGTACACACGGCCGCTGGCCTTCGCTAGCAGCTGCGCTTAAGGGAGACCAAAATCAGTATTTACTATGAACAACTCGATGCGACGTCTCATTACCGAGGGCCTGACCCAAAGCCGGCTGGAGGCAGCAGCCTTCATTCCCAAGGGCACCAGAGCACGCTCCGCACAGAGCTGGCACTCCAGAAGGCTGGGGACACCAGAAACCCATCGCATCCACGCATGGGCATTGCAGTCCTATCTTGAAAACCGTCTCTTCGGGATTGTGGAGAAAATACTGTGAGTATTTATCTAATACATGCACATGCCCCTTTGAGGAGCCCAACAGCACCATTTTGTAACACTCCTCCAAACACCTGATCCTGCCCCAATTTTCTGAAGAAGTACGTTCAAGTGAGAAACACCACCAGGACGAGGGGACCAGCACACAGGCTGCCAGCAATGTATGGAGCACTTCCAGCAGCCTTTAGAGGAGACGCAATGTATGGTATTGGCTCTTCTTATCTCCAGCTGCTACATCGCGTTAAAGACGGCTAAAAATAAAACAAATTAAATGCCTCTCTAATTCTACCTTTCTCAGCACAAAATCGCTGTTTTTAACGATAAGCAACTGTGAGCGGCCAGGACAGCGTTCTGGATGATCGTGAGTAGGAAAACTCATCAGCAAGCGGCAAATTCACACGATGTAAGGCTTTGAAAACCTTCACTTTCCCAAAGCCAGGCAAAATAAGAGCTCCTCGTATCACAAGGAGCGCTGGTTTTCAAGCCATACCGAGAACAGACCTTGTGACAGCAATGATTCAGAAACATGCCCTAATTACCGAGCTCCCGTAATTTTCCAGATTGCAATCTGAGATGCTTTAAAACCTGTTTAGAGTGATCTTTATTGGCTCTGCGACCTTTGGGGGGAGAAAAACAACGTTCTTCAGGGCATTCCCTGCAGCTCTCCACCTAGCAATAAAGATCTTCAGGGAAACCTCGAAATTCAGGAGCAGAAACCATCAACCAAGTTACGGACCGCTTGCATGGCCAGGGCGAAACCTCAACACAACGCTCCTCGCTCTCCCCTCCTGCCCCACCGCCCAAATGAACTCCAACCCAGACCACTCTTGGACTTCGCAGCTCCCTTTAGCCCCCAGCAGCACTCAGCGGGAAATCTCCCAACTCCGACTACAAACGGGGGTTTTGTTAATGAGATACAGCACGTGTTCCTGCCACGCACCGAAAACAGCCAGGGCTTTGTCTACACTCGTAATCCCTCCCTAAGAGATGACAAAGTAGGAAATTAAAAAGCTAGCATAGGCACATTCACTGATACTTCTGATACCTCTGTTATTTAAGAGCAACACGCTCGACATATCAGACAGTCCAGTAGATAACTCCGTGCTGAAATAAGCGCTCGCTTCTTGCTTTACAGCTCCATTTTAAGATACAAAGTAAGAGTGATTCCTAATTAAGACATTTTATTTATGTCTTTATTGCAAAGTCACCATTTGCATACTGCTGAGGTATTAATATACAAATGAAATTACTATGTACCACCAGAGAGAGAAGAAACAGAATATTTAAAAGCGTTTATTCGTGGCTGCTACTGTCAGTAGCAACTATTTCTTCCAATAATCAACATACCAGGAAATTTTTCTGCAACCTTCCACGACAAAAAATTTTGCCACAGATAAACTGTTCTAGCGCATATGCATCAGGTGAAACTTGAATGTATGATACACCCGTTCCATGACATATAAGTCTGCAACACCCCCACAACATGAAACAGCGTTCAGAAGGAGTCCTAGCAACGTTTCAAACTGATGAGGGTGACAGAGGGGGAGATGGATCCGTGCTTTGGACACCGGGATTACACGAAGCCGTATGAATAAAAACCGGCCTCAGCTCGTCCTCAGCACCATGCAGCCGGGCTGCATTGAACACCCTCGCCCAAGTCAGCAGTTCCGCTGCCTGCGACGTCAGGCCAGCCCAGCGTTGCATCAGATCGTCTGCCGGCAGCAGGCAAATCTTAACCCAACTGTAATGAAGGGCTTAACGCAAAATTAACGAGTTAAAGCTGCATAAATGCAGCTGAACAATACAAGTTTCTCGTTCGCACGGCCACTCAGCCAGCCCGAGAAGAGGCAGAAGCTCTGTTATTAAGGAACTTGTCACTTCTGTACAATTAAGGAGAAGCACGCAAGCATCCGTAGCAGGACTTACTGGTATATATGTTATTAAAAAAAAAAAAAAAAGAAATCAAAGTGGCTTTGTGAGCAGAAATAATGAAGACTCATTTCTTATGGATGCATGTCTTGAGGTCGAATTCTCCGGCGTCCAATAACTGCCGGTTCCCACTGCAGCTTTTCCCACGGTCAGGAACACCTCTCTCCCATGTGGATTCTTTAATGTCTAATAAGGGCTGCACTCTCACTGCAGCTTTTCTCTCCATGGGGCCACTAATCAGGTCTCTCTCCTCTATTAAAACCGCTTGTTTTCATGAAACTCAAAAGAACGTCGCATCTCTGAGACTGCGAGTACCCCCTTCGCCCTGAAGTGCAGCTGAAACTGGCTAACGGGTTCAAAATTGATTAGGGAAGATATTACGCATGGCAAGATGACATCAATCTTGCTCTCCAAGCAGATGAGAATAAATACGACTATTTCTAGACGCCTGAAGAGGTTACAAAAATTGGAAGAAACTCTGCATGTTCGGCTGTGTTGTATCAAGTCCTGCCATTCTTCATCCTCCAACCTACGCAGATGCGCGGTATCACGTTTCTACATGCTAGACACAGAGCCGCTGAATTCCATCTCCGGGGCATTTTTTCTTTCAGCTTAAAGCATAATGTGCAGATTTGCTTCACAAATACTGGTGGCAATAGGCTACATTAAATGCTTTCTGCACTGGAATTGCTCAAGCCTGTTCTTTTGTATGACCAATTTTAGGATTTGTTTGGATTCAGTTTTAAGAACACAGTGCATTGCAACTCTAGGGGAATCTCTTGATTGATCAAGTTTTATCATTGGTAATTCCCCATCTCAGTTTTGCTTCTCCAAGCGCTGCTTTGCATGTATTCGGCAGCAGATGGAGGAAAACGCAGAGTCATAACATTATGGTCTCCCTGCCATGCTGCACAGTACTTTAAATATGTATCATCTTAAGGCTTTCTAAGTCTTGGTGCTCACTGGTTCATACTTCTCTACTCAAACACAAACTTTATAGCCTCCAGGGTTCTGCACGTTTTCCAGAAAATGGTATTTCAGAAGAAAACCGAGTCTATCCACCTGCAGTCTCAGACCATCCCAAGTGACTGGATTGCTCTTCCCTTGAACCACAACTCGGTTTGAACGAGTGACCGGCTTCAGTTCAGCCAACGGGTTCAACAACTTGGAATTCATTTTGGATGCAAGGACTCGTGGCCGCATCCAAGTCCAAACCCCAAAAGCTCACCTACTCCTAAAAGGGGGAGGAAAAAAAAAGTCCCATCACCCTGAAAAAGGAGTCAGTTCCCAGCCAGTCCAGCCTCCTCCACAAAGCCCTGTACTTCAGCTGGCCAGCCGCTCCCGCGCTGCCGCACCAGCCACTCACCCAAACACAGATGTGCAAATGTTATTTTGTTGGTTCGTGACTCACTGCTACCATCACCTTGGAGAAAGTGCTTGTTCCTGTGACTAAACCAACTGGCAGCGCAAGGCTCGGCGTGAGCCAGGTGTCAGCCCAAGGAAACTCATATTCCCTGCCGAGGAGCGCCCGGTGAGAGCCGGGCACACGCTCAGGTGTTGTGTCTGCAGTGACTACCTGCGCTCTAGGCGTTTTCTCCATAGGCGAGAGCTCAAAACTTTCCACCACCGAGCTCCTTAGCCAGCCAGATTTTAATGGCTTTTCTTCTGATGCAACTCCAAGTCAAGGTTTTGCAAAGCCGAGCTGAAAACAGACTAGCTTGAATTTCATCGCACTGCCAGGTGAGGTTTCTCGCCTCGGTTTTATGAGCTGACCTAAAGGAGGCCTCACCGTACCGAAGAATTCAGCAGACCCTCCTCTCCAGGTATAGGGGTACTACCAGACCTACAGGGCTCCTCCTGATACACCACCCCATCCCCAACACAACCGGGCACATCACCATAATCGCCAGAAAAGCTCCTTTCTAATTTTATGCCATTTCGGTGCGCAGCTTCACCTTTAAATGCTTGTTTTCAAAAATTAGTCTGAGACAAGCTAGGCAAGAGCGTGAACTGCCAACACAACCGAGGGACTGTAATCTCTGAATGGCTGTAGAGGAAGAGATGCTTCCTGAGCTCAGCTGCTGCCAAAAAACGGCTATCTCGCTGTGCCCGCAACCAGCACATCATCTACAACATCAGCCCTGAAAACATTTTTATTTTTTAAATGTAGCAAAGCTTCTCTGCTACTGATGCTTCCAACCAGTTGCTTTAGAGGTAAGAAAAAGACCAAAGGTTTATTTAGACTTTGATTACAATGAGGTTACTGTGCAGATCGTTAGCTGTCTAGATGCATATTTAGCTGCCTTTCCAAGAGCAGTGTCTCACACATACACGCACAGATCCCCTGAAATTAAATCAGATGTTGATTACATATACAAGGGAGATACTTGTCCATCCTGAGCTTTTATTCTCCTCACACTTAGGATGCTAATGAGGCCGGAAGACTTTTATTTCCTCTAAAGACAACTACTTTAAACATACAACTTGGCAATTTATTTTTCTTATTTTGCTCGATTAACTATTTCAGGTCACCCACAGCTGCCACAGAGAGCCCAAAGAGGGAACATTTAAATAAGCCTCTATGCGCTTTTTGGCAGCCGTCACTACTAATGAGGACGGGAGGTATTCACACCAGCGGCAAGAGCAGATGGACCACAGCTCGGTGTTTTGTGCTGCGCGGAAGCGGGAGCATCTCACCAAAGACACGTACAGCGCAGTTGGGGCAATCTGCGACAGGGACATTAAGTTACTCTTAACAAATCCCAACGACAGCAAACACAACCGGCTCAGTTTTGTACCTGGAGAAAAACTGAAGATGATTCACCACTTGCTGAAAAAAAAAAAAAAAAAAAAAATTCACAATCTGGCAGTAGTCTTTTTATTGAGGTAAAAGATCTTTTCAAACCCAGCTTTCATTGGGTACCTGATCACCTTCGTGACAAGAACTTGGTTTGAGCCCAGCTCTGATTTCCCACCACAAAAGACAGGCAAGCTCTTCTATTTGGGTAGAGGGCTATCCAAGAGGAACACGCACACAAGGTAGCACCGTCTCCATCTGTAGAGAGCCATCGGTATCCAACAGACAGCGGCACAGATCATCTATTCATGCTCCTTCCAGAGATGTTTGGACTTCTCTGGCTTTTCAGTGGTGAGATGAGAGCACATTCAGGGCACTTTGATCGGATTTGGAAGCCCGTGCTTCAGATCTAAGCATGCTTTAAAGAAAAAAAAAAAAAGTGCTTTCAATTTTAAGTTGCTAAGCTTAATTAAAAAGGGGAAGAAGAGAAAGGAAGCAAAAAAAGCTTCCTTTTGTTCTTAGAAGATGCCTGCATCTTTAAACAGAAACTGGTCATTAAGACAGACTGCTGCTCTTCTCCCACGATTAGACTGTCTGAGCGGAAAATTGATGTTCCTTTCACATCCGAATTGTGCTGCACTCTCACCCAACTCACCATGAACGTTTGGACCTCGGACAAGGCATGAATATACAAACGAGAGCAGAGAGCCAGCCACACGCAATGCTACAGGATACACTACCAAAAAACGAGAAGGACATTGTTTCAGCCGAATTCAGAGACACTGCCTTCATATTCAACCTATCCTGTTAACAGATCAGATTGCAGCAGGCTCTGGAACACATCCTGGTATATTTATGAAAAGCCTGTAACAATGTTTATTCTTTTATTAAAGGATGTTATCTTCACACTGCAGGATTTTACAGATTGCACGGGACGATTACACAGCGTCAGTAGGTTAAACAATAACTATGGAAATGTAGAAACCAAAGCAGTCGCTGCGTTTTATTCATCCTACAGAAGTCGTCATCGCGTCTTAATATATTACTGCAGAACAGCATTGGAGACGTTTCTTCAGGCTGGAGGAGACCAGAGCTGCCATTACTCACCAGGCAAAACCTCCCGCGCTACCCCAGCCTGTACAAGGTGGGAAACACTACTGACTTGTTAGCTCGGGCAATGGGAAAAAGCAGCTTTTGTCTGATTTTCATGGACTGTTCAAATAGTCTTCAGAACACTACAAAGAGCCATGCAAAGGTAAGGCGTGGGGCTGGCTGTACACTGTGAATTTCCATCTTCAGGCTCATACTCCTCCCACGAGATTTCTAAATCGGCATGCCGAAGATGCAGCTCAACTCAAAATCTTATTATGGAGGGTAATCATATTTTCTAGTTTATTCCTCGGTTCATTGTTTAGGAATGTTTGCCCTTTGCAGTCTTTGGTTTCAGGGCATTCTCAGACCTCAGCAAGTTCACGAAGCTTAATAAAAAACACAAGCAAAATATCTCACAAGGGCTTACTTTTGGTAGCTACCAAAACCAGAACGTATCCACCCCACTAACAGCTTAACAACTCACACCCTTGTTGCCAGCAACTCTCCCGAAACCTTTAGTAGTCTAAAACCAGCCGAGAGGGGTGACCCTTCCCAAACATCTTCAGAAGAGTTTGTTTTGATATTTGTTATTTCTCAGGTGTGTCTTCATACGCAGAAGGCATCTCCTCCTCTTCTTCACAAGCTGACAACAGTGTGACACCACCGCAACAGCCTGCAGTTGCGACACATTGGCTCATGAAAACAAAACTCCTGAGGAGCCCCAGGTTCACCCTGACTCACCGACTCATCCAAAATCTGCAACCTGCCCTCCTCGCATCGGGATATGTACTTCCTTTTTTATGAAAAGCCAGCTAGCGCCTCTTCGCCCTTAGCGAAGACAAGGACCTAATTTTGGACACACCTTAAGACTGCAATAAGGTCATTTGCCGGACAACTTGGCATGACTTTCTGTCCTATGAAAAGCAAGAAGGGAGAAAAAAAAAACAGCCAACAAGGCTACCACAAAACAAACAGAAGTCTTTTCTCGTCCCCTGCTCTAACTTGATGAATGGATTTAATACCTCCGTAAGCCTCACAAGGACTGGTAAGTTCTCAACACGCGAGTCTGCTTTCTTGCAGTCTGCAAGAAAGGGCTCTAGCATTAATTTACCATTGTACCAAAGGAATTTAGAGCAAGGACAAGAAATACCAAAAGCCAACGTCACTTTGGAGCAGCTCAGCGACAACAGAAGCTGCTCTCATCAAATCTCAAATAAACACAGCCAGGACCTTTGAAGAAACTTCAGAGAAGAAACAATGCCAGAAAGGCTCAGCAGATGACAGAATTTTGTAACCAAGTGACATCAACTTATCTTTCTAACACAGCTCAGCGTATAAAAACACTTAATAGAAGCTTAGTCCACTTCTACGCTCTTTGCGGCTTTTCATTAAGTTTCTTTGAAATAATTATATAGGCATTTCCTCGGCCAGCGTGGCGTCAACAAGCTGCCACCTCAAGCACATGCAAAGAGCAGAACCCGGAGCAGCCGGAGGATTTGTGAATCTTAAGCGGTTGGGAGCCGTCCTCCGCCTGACTCAGTCTGGGGGAAGACGTAGGTGGCTGCAGACACACACTGCTCGGTAACACCCCGGCACACCACGGAGCTCGTACCTGGGCTGCTTTACAGCGCTCAGCCAACCAGTGTTAGGAATAGAATTATTAGAGGAGATTTAGCCAAAAACAAAGACACGAGCCATCTCCAGAACCAGCACCACCATCTCCCCAGTCAGCCTCCCGACCGATGAACCTACAACCCAGGGCAAGGCTAACTTTCGCTAGGAACTGACCGAGACTCCAAGAGGCAGGATTCGCCTCGTGTCTTCCACACCTTTCTTTCCCTTCTCATTCTGGGCAAATTATTTAATCCCCTTGCCCTAATCCCCCAGCCAAATGTCCTCCCATCATCTCCTTGGGTTTTATATTCTGTGAAACTATGATTACCTTACTGGGGATAGATCGTTGTAAAACACAGCACAAACAAGTCCTGATACTGCCCAATACTCTAGACATTGCTTCAGCAAAGCACGGGCACAAACTTTACCTTTCCGCCCTCTTCAAAGGCTCTGAACTAAAAAGGCTAGTACCTAACCTATGAAGACGCCGTCACCTAGAAATGATAGGAATCAAGAAAGGAAACAGGAATAGTTCATTCTGTAGCCTTACTTCTGTATTTTCCTAAAATAAAAATACATCTGGATTGAGATCTCTATACGCAAAGACGATTCAATATAACCATCCATGCGTTTGCATCCTAAGTCATATCCAAGAACTATTATAAGCAATAAAAGCCTGGGAACAAATTTGAGAGTGTACTACAAAAATCGGAGCTCTATTTCTTCTAACTCAAGCCTGTTCCCGCGCAGGGGCACCGCAAGACCCACTGGTGCCAGACGTGGGAAAAAGGCCCCAGAAATGGTATTGACAGCCAGGATCCTAAATAGGCACCGAGGCTGCTGTTCTCGGGGCTCAAAGCACCGCTCTGCCCCGCTCACAGCCTCTGCAAGAGCTGACCAAAATCCCTCTACCCCACCCCGGTCCACTGTGGTGACGTACGGAGCAGAAAGCACGGGGATTTTGTGTTCCCAGGCTGAATTTACACTCCCAGCCATCAAGACAAAACATTTTCTTGTCAACTGACCAAATGTTTTCTAGAAGTTATTGAAAACAAACATGCAGTCGCCCTTATGCCAGTTTTTTTGCAGAGCAACTCCTCAGAGCAGTCGTGTTTAAAATGCAAACCGCTTCTCCAGAAGATATCCTATCTACCTCCTCAAAATAGAAACCACGACAAGGTAAAGCCAGAAAAGCACACTTTCCCAAAGGAAAACTTAACAGTTATTTGTCTTCTCCAAGACTGCTCCGATCTGCAACTTATTTCTAAAGGAGCACGTTTCTTTCCTGAAATCCGGAGCTTCTCCCCGACTCAGTTGCCTCTCTGAAGGTCTTAATTCCCTCACGGAATAGGAGATGGCATACCAAAGTCACATGGTTCATAATTAAGAGGCTTTTACTCCTCTTTGCCCTTTAAAACACCAATAAAGGGACAAAGCCATGTTCCTTCAGATAACTGGAAGAAAACACGGGGCGGGGGGGAAATATGGAAGGGCAGCACTTGTACTGGGGACAACTGTTACTATATTTAGTCGCCTTGTTCTGCAAGCTGCCAAGCATCTGTTTCAATGATGGTGAATGACTTTTTTTTTTTCCTGCTAGTCAAGACAGCATTAATTAGGTGAACCCAAATGATTGCTACCGCCGCTTCCCCGAGTGCCGAGCCCTCATCTCCCACATCCCGACACAGATTCGCTGCTCATTCCATCCTAACAGCGGGCCTCCCATCCTGGTACCCACGGCTTTCCTATTCCCGAATGCCTTAATAACTCAGGCGAAAGAAAATACGGCACGTTAGGAAGAAGTTTTTAAAAAGGGAGTATCTGGGTACAAAACAGAAAGCCCCTAACAATTTCAACTCATTAAAACGCACAGAAAACCGTTCTTTTGCAATCCCCTTTCATATCAAGACAATAGATTTTCAAAAAGGGCTTTTAAGGAAAAAAATAACACATAAGCCAGCGCTTCTTGAGACCAGCTTCAGTATTTTCTCATTCAAGAAGAGAATTCCTAAGCAGAGCGCGTTATTTCAATTCACACTGAACAAAAGATTATCCAGAGCGTTTTGCAAAAATAAAAATACAGTTTCTGCAAAACGCCTCTTTCATCTTAATTCCTTCCTTGGAAGAATTACTTGAGGCTGCAAACCCGAGCGAGGTTCCCACAGCGAGCGGTTAATTGCAGGGGGAGGAGGGAAGCAGCAAACCCCTCACGCTGAACGCGGCCGCTGGGGTTTAAGTTTTAGGAGCCTTCCTTGAATTTTGGCTTCTTTAGAAACAAAATGGTCGTGTTTCTCAAACTTGCCCCTAGCAGAGGCCGTGCAACAGCAAGACCGCTTGCGTATAGGCTTTAATATGGAAATGACAGTATTTCCTAAGCCCAGTGGAAAAACAAACACTCCGGTGGGTCACAGGGAAGCTTTAGGGGTGACACTACTCCCCAGCTCCCCCGAGCTGAGATTTTTAAGCCATATTTCCCCAAATTCTTGCCCCCACCGCCGTGGCTCAGCCTTTTCTCAGGCTGGGGGATGGGTGGGAACTGGGTTTCGCCAAGCCCAGCTCCATCTGAAAAGACTTTCTCTCCAAACTAAACCGGTCTTTTCCAAGGAGGGAACCTTCCACATCCCACCTCGCCGCCGCCTTCCCCATGGATATACCCACATCCCGCCATGCCATCCTGGTGGAGTGTGTCCCTTCCCCCAGACGAGCACCAGCATACAAAGGCAGCCTCGCTCCATTGTCCACCTACAGCACCTATACATCCCACCCCAAACCCGCCTCAACGTGTATCACACAAATATTTAGGTGTTTACACCCCCCAAAAAAAGGGCTGCGGAGGCGGCGTGTCATTTCCCCCCGTCCATTAGTACCTGCACCCACAGCCAAATGTATTTTAATGGTGTTAACTTGATCAACCTCTACCCAAACGTGCAAATCCCGGTTAAAAATGAGGTTTTGAAAGCCAGTGAGAAATTATAGGAATGAGGGGGGTTTTGCCTGGCTGCAAATCTCCTTCCCAAACCTCCGAATGAAACTCAGGAAGGTAAAAACAAGCAAAATAAAAAAAAAAAAAAAAAAGGTAATTAACAATTCAGCGTCTGCCATTTTTTCCCATCCATCTCCAAGCAACAGTACCATAGCAACTTTTTCCCTGCTTTAATACATCTTACAAAAGGAGGAGAACTGGACAAAATAAGACCCAGGAATGTCAAATTTCCACTTCTGGGCGCCTGTTCCTTCAGCAAGCCAAGCTCGGAATTAAACAACCGACCCCAAAGTGGGGTTTTTTTCCCCCAAAATGCATGCCTTTGTACAACGCCGGGTCACGTAACCTGGACTGACGGCCAAGCCAAACCACCTCGAAGGCAGAGCCCCCATCCCGGCAGGGACCAAGCAGCGACTCCGGGCTTGGGGGTGGAGGGAATAAAAAAAAGGTGGAACTCCATTAAAAACTCCATTAAAATAGGGCAATTTCTGTGCGCCGACAGTGCAGAGATGGGGCTTTGCTGCCTCTACCCCTCAGGCCGGGGGAAGGGAGCAGACCCCCGGGGGCCGCCCCCCTGCACCCCGGGGTGACCCCAGGTGTCCCCCCAGCCCCAACCGGGGCCCTGTCGCTATTTTAGAGACAGGCTGCTCCCCTCCCCAGCGGCGGGGACCTTCCTCCCCCCCCCTCGGTGTCACCTCATCTATTTTTCCCATGGTGACTCATTATTAAGGACGCTCCGTCATTTTTCCAACGCAGAAGATTAAAGGAAGCTTCAAAATCCCTTTTTTTTTTTTTTTGGGGGGTGGGTGTGCGTGCGTATATGTTAAAAACAACCGTGAGCTGAGCAGCCACCCTGGGCTCATTACCTTCTTTTTTCCCTAAAAATAATTTAAATAATAATAAAAAAAAAAAGGTCCCAGCGTGGGGTGCCGCGTGTGAACTTCGTGTATTTCCCGAGGAAAAAGGTGTCGCTGAGCTGGGGGTGGGGGGGAAAACCTCCTCCTCCTCCTCCCTCGAAGAGACGGAGGGAGGAGGAAAAAAATACAACCATGCAAACAGCCACTACTTCCGTATGAGCGGGATTAAATCTATGCAACGCCAGAAAAGGGAGGAAAAAAAAACAAAAAACAAAAAACAAAAAAACCAAAAAATAACACAACCCCAATCAAGAGTCCAGAAAGCGCTTCCCGCGTGGAGGGATCCGGCATTTTCTTCGTGGGTTTGTGTGATTTTTCTTTTAATATATGTATATTTATATATATTTTTTTTTTTAAGTCACGTTCTCGCAGCCGCGGGCGCTTCGGTTCCCACCGTTCGCTGCACCTCGGGGGGGGTGAGGGGGGGGCATGGAACGCAGCATCCTCAGGGCCGGGGTAGCTCCAGACGGAGGAAAACAGAGTAGAAGGGGGGTAAAAAAATTACAAAAAAAATACATCTCCAAACGTTGAGCGATTTAAATGAAAAGCAAAGAAGCAAGATGGCCAGGCTCACGGCTGGCTCCGCGCACCCCCGCGGCGTGGAATCCCCTCCTGGGTGCAGCGCCGAGCTCCGACACGCTGCTCCTCCGTCTCTTCGTGGTTTATTTTCAGCCGGTTGTTGTCGTTCCCGTCGTTATTACTGTTATTGTCGATATATTTCCCCTCAGCTCCGGCAGGTCCGTCCACGCCGCCGGCCCCCGCGGCCCATCCTCGCCATGGCGCGGGGCTTATTTACAGCGATTTTGTTTTCCTCCTCTTCTCCACAGGCCGCGGTGCCCCGCATTCCTCCCCTCCATTTTCTCCGGGTTTTATAGCTTTTTGCCCCTTGTTTTCCTCAGGCGGAGGGAAGGGGGGGTGCGGAAAGGGCCTCCCGGGGGGCAGGGTGGGGAGCGCGGCCCGAAGGCGCGGGAAGGACCGGCGAATCCCCCCCCCCCGCTCCCCGCCCGCCGCCGCCTCCCTCTCCCCACTCACCGCTTGAAGTGCTCGATGATCTTCTCCTCACGCACGTTCTCCGGCAAGTTGCCCACCCAGAGGTGCCTGGTTTCCCGCACCATGCTGCGCGGCGCGGGGCGAGCCCGCCGCCCCTGCTCCGGCTCCCGGCCGCCGCCTCCCCCCGCGCAGCGCTGCCGGCCGCCGCTCGCCGCCCGCCGCCGCCTCCTCCGCCTCCTCCTCCTGGCCGCCCTCCGCCTCTTCCGCCGCGGGGCCCTGCCGCCCTCAGCGCCGCCGGCTGCCTCCCCCCGCGGCGGCGGCGGACGACACCATCCCCTGCGGGGGGGCCCCCTGGCTGGCGGGCCGGCTGGCGGGCGGCGGGCTCCCCCTCCGCCGCCGCTTTTCTTCCTCCCTGCCTCCCCCCGCCGCCGCCGCCCTGGCTCCTTCGCTCCTTCCTCCTCCTCCTCCTCCTCCGTCAGCGGCAGCGCGGCGCCCCCCTCCCGCCGCCTCCTCCTCCTCCTCCTTCCCCCCCCCGCGTCCGCGCTCCCGCTCCTCTGCCGGCTCCGCTCGCTCTTCCCCCCCCCCCTCCCCTCCCCTCCCCTCCCCGGCCCCGCGCAGCGCCACACGGGGGCCCCCGCGCAGGCGCACTGCGCCCCGGGGCGCGCGCCGCCAGGGCCGGCGGCGGGGGCGGAGCGCTGGCGCGCAACGCCCCGATCCCGCGCGTAGAGCGGGGGGGGGGGGGGGAGTGCGCCTGCGCGAGGCGCTGAAGTGGGGGCGCAACGGCAAAGGGAACGCGGGGTACGGGAATAACGGGGGGCGCTGCGAAAATGAGGGGGGGTGGGGGCTGTGGGAAAATCAAGTGGGGGGGCGCTGTAAAGTGAGGGGGGGGCTGGTGCGCAAAGGAAAAGGGTGCGATGCGAAAACTGGGGGTTTCCGCGAAAAATTAAAAGGGGTTTTCACCGCAAAATAAAGGGCCGTGCGAAAAATAAAGGGGGGGGGGCACTGCAAAAGATCGGGGGGCCCGTGAGAAAAATAAAGGGGTTACATTGCAAAAATAAAGGGGGGGGGCATTGTAAAAAATGATGGGGGGCTGTGCGAAAAAGGAGGGGGACATTGCAAAAAATGAAGGAATTACGTTGTCAAAAATAAAGGGGGGCTGCGCTGCAAAATCGGGGGGGCTGTGCAAAAAATAAAGGGGGGGCATTGCTAAATGAGGGGGGGCCGTGCGAAAAATAAAAGGTGCGATGTGTAAAATAAAGGGGTTTATGCGAAAAATAAAGGGGTTTTGTCACAAAAAATAAAGGGGGGGGCTTTGTAAAAATGGGGGGCTGTGCCAAAAATAAAGGGGGGGGCATCACAAAAAATAAAGGAATTATGTTGCAAAAAATAAAGGGGGGGGCTGCATTGCAAAAAACGGGGGGGCTGTGCAAAAATTAAAGTTGCTATGCGAAAAAGGAGTTTCATTGCAAAAGATAAAGGGGGGGGCTATGTGAAAAATAAAGGAGGGGCACTGCAAAAAATGGGGGGCTATGCGAAAAATAAAGGGGGGCATTGCAAAATGAGGGGGCTGTGCAAAAAAATAAAGGGGGGCTGTGCAAAAAGGAGGGGGCACTGCAAAAAACGGGGCTATGTGAAAAATAAAGGGGGGGCACTGCAAAAAAGGGGGGGCTGTGTGAAGAATAAAGGGTTCACATTGCAAAAGAAAAGGGAGGGCTATGCAAAAACTAAAGGGGTGGCACTGTAAAATGAGGGGGGCAGTGCAAAAAAAATAAAGGGGGGCAGTGCAAAAAATAAAGGGGGGCTGCACTGCAAAAAAATAAAGGGGGGGCACTGCAAAATGAGGGGGTGAAAACAAAAAGGGGGGCCCCTGGGCTCTCCCCCCATCTCTGGGAGCTGTGTTCATCCCTAAGGGCTCGGAAGGCAGCCCCGAGCCGGGAGGGGGTTCAGGGAATCCTGCTCCAAAATCCACCCCCCAACTGGAACGGGGGAGACCACGTCACCCTGAGAATGGGGTGAGAGAAACTCCGGTCCCGGGGGGGGGGGGGGGGGGGCGGGCGGGCAGCAGCCCCCTGTGCCCCCACTCACTTTTCATTAAAATGGGGTGAAAAAAAATGCTCGTCGCGAATATTCCCCTGCTCACAGAATTTAACCGACTGGTGCCTGGCACCCACCCCATCCCCGCTGGAAAAGCCGCTGGCGACCCGGAGCTGAACGTTCTTCAACCTGGAGGGGCTCATTTTCCACCCAAACGTGCCTCTGCGCGGACACAAACACCTATTTCTGTGCCCGAAAAGGAAAATGCCCGACCGATTCCCGCCGCGAGATTCCGAGCGGTTTGAGGTCAGGATAAAACCCAACACACACCCAGGGCCGTCAGTGGTGGGGGTTTTTTTTTTTTTTTTTTGTTTGTTTTTTTTTTTTTTTTTTTTTGAAGCTGCTTTCCCCACAGAGAGCAGACCGGTATTTCCCTATTTCCCTTGGCCGAAGCCTCCTGACGGCGCTTTTCCATTAATTAAAACCACGTTCTTATTTGTCGGGGGCAAGCGGCGCTCAACTTCACCACCCAAGTCCACCTCGACGACTGGGCAAAGTTATCAGGCTTAACGAACGTGCCAATCTCTTGATTTAATCAGAGCTCTGACGCACTCGAGCCTCGGCAGAGCCGGGGCTTATCCCCAACTCCAGCCCATCCCATCGCGGCCCCGTGCCTCAGTTTCCCCAGCGATGATGGGCGTTATGCTGCTCCGCCAAACTCAGATCTACTGATTAATTTAAAAAAAAAAAAAAAAAAAAAAAAAGAAAAAGAAAACCAACAACTCTTCGCACGCAAACCATCTATTATTTAACACACGCCACGGAGCCACGTGCGCACGAGAAAACGCGCTGCCAACACGTTTCTGCTCCGGGGAAACGGGCTCAGCGCTCTGTTTGGACGGGTCAGAAGCCCAAAGAGCAGTCGCTACGCGTCTGTACCTCTCCAGACACCCGTTTCGGAGAGGAAGAAACCCAAACCACGCATCCAACGGCTTTTCCACTCCACATTCTCCCATCGTGCGCGTTTGCTGCGACGGCATTTCCAACCGCTCTCCCCCTCCCTGCCAAGGCGGCACCTCCAAGGGACATGATTCGGCTTTTCCATGCCGAATTCTCCCCTCTCCCAGCGAGTGTATTTGCTGCGACGGCGTTTCCAACCGTTCTTCCCTTCCCTGCCAGGGCGGCACCTCCAAGGGACATGAGAAAGCCACGCTGGCTCCCGGGTCCTTCAAAGGAAACCTCCCGCGGGGTCACTGCTGTCACAAGGCCATCCTGCGGGCAGGCTGGCCAGGAGGGACATCGGCGGGTGGCAAACAAAGCCATTGGACTCTGTTGACAGAAAAGACGGTTGAACCGAGTGCTTGAAGGGCTCCGTTCACAGGAAAGGCAGCTGCAAGAGGAGCACAAAGCCCAGCCGGTGACGCAAAACGAAGCTCTGGACCATCCCGATATTTTTAATACGCTTTGGGGGGGGAAACTGTTCCCAGTTGCGCTCCGGCGATGCCGCTGTAACCGGATCCCTCCGACTCGTTCGAAGATTTTAAAGAACACAGAGCCAGGCGAGAGACCAGAGCGAGCACAACCCTCCTCCCAGCAGGCCAGAGGGACCTCCGGGAAGGAGCGGTCTCAGGTGGCAGCAACCAGTGCCATCATTGCCACCGTTCACGCCAGCCTCCGGTGACACCACAATGAGCATCCAGGGGCAAGACACGGACAAGCATCCCTTTCCCAGAGGGGCAAACAGGCAAGGAAGAGGAGAGACCTCAGCTGCTCTTTATCGCCCCATGGCCCTCGGCCTTCGGCACAATTTACATTACTCATGTCCGCACGGCGGGTGTAGCCAGGAACCCAGCTATCTCCGGGCATCTCGGCCAACCCCGCAGTTAAAACATTCGGACGTTTCATATCGGCACTGGGAGAGGATTAAAATGCCAGGTCATCTATTAATGAGGGAGGCAGGTTATAAACCCATCTCAGCTTGAACACCACGTTCACGTCAAGAAAAGCAAAGCAAGAACAGGACAGATCAAAAGAGAGCCATTAAAGGCGTGAGAAAACGGTGCTGCCATATATGGAGCTAATAAAGTTAGCAGCTCTCCAGTTTAGAGGGGAAAAAAAAAGGGCAGGAGAATCAGAAAACATCCTTGGGGTCCACACAAAGAGCCAGAAACGGCCTCACTTCGAGGATGAAATGTCAATAAATAGGAGCGAGCGGACAACGCTCGAAAAGGCAAGTTTTGGGACATTTTTAACACGGCGTCTTACCCAAGCGGTGGAGCTCGCTGCCACGTGTCGCCGGGACTGCTGGCCAAACATTTAAAAAAGCAAAAGATTAGATACCGAACAAGGACAGCAACCAGAACTCTAATTGCTAAGAGCGTAACTTCCCTATACTTGGTTCTGGCTGAGCAGCAGCTCAGCGCAGCTGGAGCTGGGGACGGGAGACATGACAGCTCGCCGCGTAGCTGGGGATTCGCGTGGATTAGAGCGGTGACACTGGTGGCACGCAGTGATTATCCCCAGCAGTGTCCAGGACGCGTCCAGCTTGCTTTGCTTTTTACAGAAAAGCAGCAGTCACCCAGGCAAGAGCCCTCAGACATCACCAGAAACACTCGGAGCGTTCCTTTGTTTGAGCCGGCCAGCTCCAGCCACCATCTTGTCATTATAAAACGCATTTACGTGCCTTTCCTGCTCATTGACTATATTTATTAAAATGACGGTATGGCAGCTGAATATCAAATTACCAGCTAGGCTTTTATCTCCTTTCTTAAGCCAGCCTGAATTACTGGCCTAATTTTATTGCTTACCCATTACGTTTTATGCAATGGGTAATTTTCTCCAAGAAGGAATCGGTGCTGTTTGATATTTGGGCTCATTTGTTGCCAAGACAGAGGATATCGGCTTACGCGCTGATAACACTTGGAGCACGAAGCCTGGGTCTGGATCCTAAGCAACACAAAGCATAGGATTTGTATTAATAAAGCTCTTGATTTCGGTTCTTCCCTCTTTGAGGGTCAGCGCTCCAAATCTTCACAAGGAGATGGCTCTGTCCAGAAAATTCCCTTCACAATTTTGAAACCCAGTATTTAGTAATTTATTTTCTAACACTCTTCCCCGCTAGACTTCACGGTGGTGTTCTTATCCACCCAGTACCGGGGACGGGAGCTGCCACAGAATACCACCACTGTAGCCAGTGGCTGAGCATCAGTCACCTTCCACAGCACAGTAACCACAGCTCCGGAGCCCCTGGAATTCCATTTACACTGACCCCATTTGAGTGTGTATATATATAAAAGCACACTTCTGTTTCCAAAGTACTTTGCGACACAAAAACAGATGTTTCTTCAGCAGCAGAGCAGAGCGTAATTGCTAAACCATGCCACCTAAACACCGTGTGCCCTCACGGGACTGCAAAAGAGCTTACTCTGGCTTATAGTATAGCAGATATATTAGAATTAATCTTTTTTTTTTTTTTTTTTTGCCTGTTGGGAAAAATTAGAAATACCAAAGTGCTACTTCTGCCCTGCTTCCCCTTGCCCCCTCAACTTCTGTGCGGCCACGTACCGGAGAGCTGTACCTGCTGACCTCACAAGGGTTTTTACCCAAACACGGGGCATTTCATCAGCTAGACAGAGACGACTTTGGTCTTCCAGGCTGCAAAATATTAGGTTTTAGGGGGAAAACAAAGAAAGCAAAACCAAAAAGTGCCAGCCCCATATGATGTGATACCCAAACATGATACCTGCAAAGGATATAAATCACCTAGGACTGGAGAGATCACCATATCCTGTATTCTGCCATTTTTAACACCCAATTGTTGTATTATTTCTACATAAAGGTCCTGCGTGCAATGCCCAGGAAAAACCACCGAAATTACACTGGAGATATTGGCAGGACAAGGGTTTAGTGCGAACCCCACAGTCCAAATCTGTGAGCTGCTCTTCCCCACATTCCCCATCGGATTGATCGGCACACCCAGCGCAAAATAAATACCGAGGCAGCCACCATCAGAGCTTTTGTTTCACCAAACACCATTTTGATACCGAAGAAAGTGGATGGTGTTTTAAACGGAGCAGACTGCACATGCCTTTGCGCCGTTATTGCTCTTTCAACTTCAGAGAAAACCAGAAAAGAAAAATACTTGTGCGCTGAGACCTGCTGCGCTCGAAAACCTCTCCAGCAATCTGGCGCAGGGGAACAGTTTCTGGGCGAGTTTTGGCTTTCATTTTTACCTCTGCAGCTCTCCCGATGCAGCTTTTTAACTCTTCGGGAAAATAGGAAAGCTTGAAAGACTGCAGTTTCCCCCCTTACGGAGGAGGAGCGGAGGTTTCTATCGCTCACTTGCTTTTTGGCACCGGAAATTCAGGTTTTGTTTAGCTTGGAAACCTCATGGATGGAGTTCTTTCTAATAACTCTTCAGTCCAGAGCAGAGGGTGGTAAAAGTTCAGGTAATTCTCACTCGTTTGTCCTGAACTGCCAAAGAAAAGTAATTCCAAGTCCCACGGGGTGTGCCAACCTGAAAAACGTGGAAACATCCCAAACAGCCAAGTTCTTGGTCCACCGTAGCTCCATGCCAGCGAAGGCCTCTGATGAGCACGAGGCGTATCTCCAAACCAACACATCCCTAATGAGAAAGGAAAATTAATATCCCTGTCCACGCTGGTTTATTTCAAGTATAGACAAGGCTTTGGGCACAGGAGCTACTGGCAATTTTCACGTACACCACACACCAACTCTCCCCAGCTCTCCGCCGCAGTATGAAATCTGGCCAGGACACCTCATACTTACCCTCCGCTACATTTTTGCCAGAAAAGCATAAAGTCAATAGCTGTGCTGCAAATCAGCAACCAGGCTGCCTCACTGGCAGTAAAATCACTGCATTTCTCATCAGGTGTTGCTCCAGCTTAGCAGGGCAGGGCCTCTCCACTGGTCAGCCAGAGGCATTCACGCAACACCCCTGCCAATATTCTCATTAAGGGAGGCTAACGAGAAGGCGCCGATACCTAACACTCCTTGCGCACTAATGACTGCCGGGGCTCTGTGCCTTGAAGTCATGTGTGACCTCGGAGAGACCAGCGCCAGGTGCTTTTTATTACCTTTTGCAACACAACAAAAGAAACTGCAGCCAGTAAGGAAGCGTTTTCCTTCTTCCCAGTGAGCGAGCACGGCTTTGAGGAATCGAGTAATAAAACAGCAGCATCTCACAGGCGCAAGTTCACAGGAAAAAAAAAAAAAATAGTTCAAGGGGACCCTGATCTTCACCAACACAATTTAGGACGTTGCAACGCTCCCTTCGACATTAGCCCTTTGTGCGAGCAAAATTAGGAGTAATATACTATCGTGTGTAGGGCTGCTCACTTGTAGGGAAAGGGGCCCCACAGTTTTACTCCCTGGAGGCTCCCGTTCTCCCCACCCCTTTTGTGTGTATTTTTTTTTTTTAATGTGCCACACATCAGCACAATGCTGACAACTGCATTGTATGTTTTCTGCCTATGCAGCAGTTCAAGAGCACACAACTCTGGAAGGGTTTTTTGGAAAGGGGAAAGGGGGAGGGAGCTGTCCTTCGTTACACTCTTTTAATTGCACGGCTCGCTCTTCCAAGTGACCACTTGGAAGGGAAAAAACCACCAAGGTTTAAAAATGGTAATGTTTTTAGCATCCAAAAGGGTAAAACTCGGTCTTCTCACAAGATACAGTGGAGCTTAGAGTAAAAGCTACCCCAGGCAAGACAAAAATATAAATCACCAGGGTTTCTTCTCTGGAGTTGGAAGTGACCGCAGAAGACAGCTCATCTATCCTCGCTTACTGTTCTTACGGTCGCTACGTTTCCACACCTGCCAACGCAGAGATACCAGCACTGAAAAAGGAAAATGGAAGGAAGGGTATGAAAAGCTGGACTGTCAGTTTTTTCCACCTGCCAGCAGCAGCTCGAGGGAGCCTCGGTGGCACCGCTCCAAAGAGCAGCGACCGGAGCACATTACCAGCCCTCGCAAATACAGCTAATAGTTAATATCTCACACGCACATGCGTTATACAGATAGGGCTGGCAAACACAGCTTCCTTTAAAAATAAGGATGACTAATCCACAGGAGGGTTTTTTTTGTTGGTTTTTTTTTTTTTTTTTTAAGGCCACAAGGCAGAGTTTTTTCCAGAAGCACCCGCCTTTGCTTTTGTGAAATAGTAAGCGGTGGGAAGGGGAAACCCTGGGACCGACTCATGCTATCCAGACAGAAGTAACCACAGAAACATTGTGGGTTTCTGTGGCCCGTGTACAACACACACTCACACAACCAGAGCACTGTGCCCTGTGCTCCTCGGCAAGGCCAGATCCCACTGCCCAGCCAGCCCTGATCCCTGCGTGTTTACAATACTTACAAAGAAGGTATCTGCTGTGGAGAGGGGTTACACAAACAATCCTCTATTTCCCTGGGAAGGCAAAAAAAAAAAAAAATAAGGCGTTAAGACAGCTTTCACCCATAATATTTCAACACCCCCTTGTGCTACCTGGGTCGGGGAAGGGGTGCGCTGGAAAAAAGCGGCACGTGCGGGGTTTTGTAATCGAAGGGGAGCATCTGCATTAGGTCGGTGGGCCCAGTCCCCCGAGCAAGGTCACTCTGCCTCGCGGGGAGACACATTAGCGCTGGCAAACCTGCTTTAATGCAAAGCTGCGGTCAAACCACAGTGGAGCCAGCACTAAAGGAGGTCACTTGGGGACTACAAAGAGGTAATGAATTTAAAAAAAAAAAAAAAAAAAAAAAAAATAAATCTATAAGCAGATGTTTACTGACAAGCAGGCAAGTCCACAGCTTGACAAGAGGAAGAAGGAAGGGTCTGCGTGGAGCAGGCGGAGAAATAACAGCCCCGTTCCCAGGACGCAGCAAAATACTCTGCATCTACACAGAACACTGAACAGATTTAGGTTACAGCTTTTAGCCAGCCCCATTTACCAACCTCCCCCCCCACCACACCCAGCTTTGCCGCCCTAAAACCCACCAAATTTGTCATCTTTTTAAGCACTCAGAAATGGAGACTTGCCACCGACGTGATTTTTGGTGGTGGCACCATTAAAATACTTACCCACCTCACAGCCAAGGGCTGTGAAATCTTAAATTTGTGACTGTTTGCAAGTGATTTTGAAAGCCTTCCAAGGAAGGTGCTGTAGGATTGTAAATCCTTCCCATTATTAATAAAATGGAGCTATTGTTCCAGCTCTAATCAAGACTTGTCTCCAGCTGGGCAATTTTAAAACGCAATTCAAAACACACACACAAAAAAAAAAAAAACAACCCGATCATGAGGAAGCTTCAACCCACAGGCTACAAGGGAAAAAAAAAAAGAAATCACTGAAAGAGCAAGCTGTTCTTTAAGGGGAGGGGAGAAAGAAAGTAAAAAAATAATAACCCTGCTATTTAAAATGAATTCCAAGCGGGAGCGTGTCGGGGCAGGGAGGGAAGCCTCCCTCCCATCGCCTGGGAAAGGTCACTTCTGCCATCGGTACCCTCGCTACGGCTGCGGCATTGCGAGCCACCCCATCGCTGCGAGCCCAGCCTCATCCATCTCCATCAGGAGACATCTCTGCTTTTAATTTATTTAGAAAAAAAATAAAATACAATTAAAAAAAAAAAAAAAAAACAACAACCAAACCCTTGCAAACACTTCCCAGCATCCTTTTCAAGGATGGGGAAATCTAGCAAGGGGGAGAGGCTTGGAAAAGAGCTGCCAGCCAGGGAAAAGGCAGGGAGAGGTGGTGCATCCTCTGCATCCTCCTCCTCCTCCTCCCCGGCGCTGCGGCAAAGGCTCCGCAGTGGGTGCTCCCCTCCCCCGTAGAAACTTCTGGAATAAGCAGTCGAGCTGGGGAGAGGAGAGAAACCTTTATACCCGCGGGGGGGGGGAGAAAAAAAAGAAAAGAGAGAGCGCAATAGAGCACATAATAAAAGGGAGAGGATAGCACAAGGATGGGGTGCGTGCAGGGGAAGAAAAAAATTATATAAAAATTGGCAGCCCCGTCTCAGCGGGGTTTTGCAGCCTGCTCGGCTTGAAATAAAACGCCCCGACACAAAGCACACCAAAAAAAAAAAAAAAAAAAAAAAAATTAAAAAAAAAAAATGGTGGCGTTTGGAGCGCTCGATGGTGGGATAAAGGAGCTGATCCCTCCTCCCGGATCTACAGCAAAGCCCTGCCATTGCAGTTCAACTAATTTGTCCTCTCTTTTTGTTGCAATGAATTGTCTGATCCGGACTATTTGATTGCATTTGCAGCTTCAGTTGCGGGGGTTTATTTTTGTGTGGCTTTTTTTTTTTTTTTTGGTTCTCTTTTATTGTTCTTTTTCTGGGTGTATTTTTTTTTCCTCTTTTAATTAAAAAAAAAAAAAATCCTCCCCAAATCTCCCAAGGAAAATCTACATCTCTGTGGAACAAATAAAACATTCAGGCACAAACTTCCACCATGGATTGTAAAAAAGAGATGGGTTGCTTTTTGTTCTTTTTTTTTTTTTACAGCATTTTTTTTCTCCTGCTTTTAGGATATATTTAGTAGAAAACCAATGGAGGAAAACAAAGGTAATACATATATATATATATATATATAAAATCAAACATATATTCGGGCCAAAATTGCAGTGATTATATATAATTAAATCATAGTATTTTAGGTATGTGGGTTTCTTTTATTTTCTGTAAGCAGTCCCTAGAAAGAGAGATACATATATATATATTAAAATGTGTAGTAAATATATAGAAATATTTCTATATACGTAGAAATAAAAGAGCATCTGTATGGGCCTAAAACTGTAATTCCAGGAAAAGGGATCAGTATTTTAGGCATGTGGTTTTTAACAAAGAAGGGGCAATGTTATAAGGTAGCCTGTAACAACACTGTCATACAGAAAAAAGGCAACATTTATAAAAAAAAAAAAAAAAAGCAAAGCATACGTGGTACCTTGGCTGCAGCCTCCAACAAAGAGCGTTTGGATGTTACAGGGTACTTTTTGGTGTTTGGTTTTTGGTTGGTTTTTTTTTTATGGTATTGCCATCTCTGATCGCACCAAGTATATGCTTTTAATTAACGGAATGGCGGGCAGGTTGTCGTGGGGAGCAAGGCGAGCAGCGATGGCTTCTTCCCCGCGCCACTCCAGCTCTGAAGATAAATCAATCCTCGGGTGTTTTGTCTTTTTTTTTTTTTTTTTTTTTTTTAAGCGCGTTTGGGTATTTTCCATGCCGTGAGGAGAACGAGAGGTGGTGGCTTCAACCCCTGCGAAGGAGAAAAAGCGGTGGAAGAGAAAAAATTAGGCATAAAACTACCCACCTCGGGGTGCGTGCGGTGATGATGAAGGGGGGGGGTCGTGTGGAAAGAGCAATTCTGGGCCAAAAATCTCCACGCCATGAGGAAAAAACAAACCATTTCAGGGGTCGGCGCCGGCGAGCTGTGCCGTGAAGGGACTGAGGGGACGACGGTGCCGGGGGGGGGAGCCCTGAGGCAGCGATGGCGCCTGAAGCGGCGGGGGGGAGGCCGAGACCTCCGCCACCCCCGTGGCCGAGTGGAAATGAGCGTTTCTGGGCATTTTCGCATCCTTTTGCCACAGCGGCGAGGTAAAAAAAAAAAGGGGGGGGGGGGAGGTCAGGTTTCACCCGCAGCGCTTTCGCTGCCCGCCTGGAGGGGATACGCACATCAGGAGGAGCCCCTTCCCCATGCTCCTGGCACGGCTGAAGCCCACGCTGGCCTCCCGCAGCCGCCCATCGTCCGTCCTTCCCCCCGCTGCCCGCCCGGCGCCATTTTGTCGCCTGGGCGCCGCTGGCCCTGGCCCCGCCGGGCGGCCATTTTGTGGAGCGGGAGGCGGGGGGCAGCTCCGGCGGCAGCGCGGGCGAGGCGGCGCTGTGGAGCCGTGAGGGGCAGCCCCCTGCCTCCTCCTCCAACCCCTTTGGTCGGGCAAATACCCTCCCTTTTCTTGTTTAATTTTTCTCTTTCTCCACAAAAACGCGGTGCCGGTAAAACGCCGGGCGGAGGCCGATCGCCTCAGCAAGATTCAGCCGCGGACGAGGCAATCCGATAAAGGAGATTAAAATACATTCCCCTGGCTTGGGCTGTGCGGGAAATTTAGCCGCACGGAGAATTAAGGCATTTATTTATTTTTAGGAGCTATTCCCCCCCCCCTCCTCCTCCCAGCGTTTTTCCCAGTGATAAATCACCGAGGTCAATAAGCTGCCTTGACAAACGGGATAACCTCTGCGAGAAATCCTTTTTCTTTTTTTTTTTTTTTTTAAATAAACGCCTTCACCTATGGGCTCTGATGGACACGCCAGCAAAATAAAGATGTAACCTAAACTGCTTGCAGCCAGGTCTGGGTGAAAATTGTTAATTTTCGGGACATCGGGCTGCAGGATGCTGTCATTGCTCATTGCTGCTGATATGATGAAGGAAAGCTGGGATATAAAATGTCGAAGTCCCAGTTGCAGGCATGTGCCGCGCATCTATTTTCAGAAATAGGGTGGGTTTTGGTTTTTTGGTTTTTTTCTGAAAAATAACCCAGTGTATCACTTGCAGCCTGGTAAGGCGCTTGCGTAACCGGCTGCGTTAACTTCGCCTTGCCTTATTGATTTCTTTAAAAATAAATCGTGGCACTGGGTGTTTCAGTTTTGCAGGGAAAGATGGGAAAACGAGGAAAATACTGCTTTTTTTATACATGTATCCTGCCTGTGCTTCATAATGAAGCTGGAGAAATTCAGGGCTTCGGCTGCTCCCAGGGTAATCCCTGCTGGTTCCCCCCCCCGCCTCCCTTAGCCAACAGGATCAGGCCATTTTTCATGTAAGAAATGTTAGATTTTAGGTTATGCAGAAGACGGGAAAGCACAGAAAACGGATCCAAATGCTCTGCGGGGAAGGACGACGCTGCAGCAAGCCAGCTGGGATATGGTTGCAATTAACCCAGGTCGACCAAAGGAAAAACCCATTTTTTTCTCTAGCTTTCTCCATCATATTTGGAAAAAAAAAAAAACACCACACCAAACCACCACCAGCACTAAGCACCCAACGCTCCTCCATCCAGCAAAGCCCCGGTGGCTTCTTCGACTTCAGTTTCCCCTCCTGTGGCGTTCCCGGCTCCATCCCGGCACCTTGAAGGCAGCGATGGCGGAGTGAAGGCACGCCAGGAATCTGGCTCATCTCTCCCGCTCTGCTTTTTGCATTTCTCACAGCTGGCTGGGGAAAACGCCGGGAAAATGCGCTTTCCAGCCCGTTTCCCTTAACGGGCTGACTTTCCTCGCGCCGTGCCAGAAATCTTGGGCTTGCAAACAAAACCTGCAAAAAGGCCTTATTTGTTACGAAGCAACACTCTGACCACTGATTTAAAAATACTACAGCCGTGCCCGCCAGCTGCTCCTTTAAGCTCTTTTTAAAAAAATCAGGCAGTCCTTGGAGTTGCAAGAAAGATAACCTTTGGGTTTTGTTTTGTTTTATGGGATAGAGTATTGTATTCCTGGGAGCAAACGGGGCTTGCAGCAGGGTACGGTATCCGATGCCTTCGCTGGGAAAGCCCGGGGAAATTTTATCCCCGGGGCCGCACCCAGCCTGAAGTGAAGAAATATTTGCATTTGCTTCTCCTTGGAGGGCAGCCAGGTCCCTCCCCGCTCTCCTTGGCCTGCCAAGAAGGATTGCAAGAAAAGACGGGCTTATTGCAGCAGCGGAGGGAAGGGCAGGGCCCGGCCGGTGCCATTCGGAGGCGTACGATCCTCTTTGCCCTTTTGCCCTGACGCCGGAATAAGACGAGAGACCTCGAGCGGGTTTTACACCTGGGGGGGGACTTGGGGGGTGCTCTGCAAGGCTTTGGGAGCTCTGCAAGGCTTTGGGGGGCTCCCAGGGCAGAACAGGAGCTTCGTGTTGCTCCGTGCGTGATTTGTATTTGTTTTCTTTTTGCTAGCAGACCTTGCACAAGTGCTTGTAGCGGGGTGAGGAGCCCAAGGACGGGCTGAGCCTGCGCAGCTGACGTGGGCTTGCTCAGTGACGGGATAGGACCCAGCTCCCACAGCCCCTGCAAAATCTCTGCGCACACACACGGCTTGGCCAGCGTTGGAAATTCCTCGAGATCCTCCCTGGGGAAAGCGTGGGGCCGAGCTTTTCAGGCTTAGCGACGCTCCCTGGGCCTCAGCGCGTACTGCTTTTCCCCTTATCCAAGAAGAAAAAGGCTTAAATAAGTCTTTTATCATCTTACCCCGCCATGTCCAGCCATCCCTGTCCTTTGTCATCCTCCGCTCCTGGAAAAATATGCCAAATCTGACCACTTCTGCATCCCTTCACCGCAATGCCAAACTCTCCAGCTGCACCATGCCCTTCAGCGTCTTCTCCAAGGCTTCACATTGATAAAATCATCATCCTGCCTCCGGTCAAAAGTCACCGCAGTCCTGGTGCAAACAACCCATCCTGGCTTGTTCTGCGGGGGAAATACCCAGCCCCTTCCCACCATTAGCTCTGCGGGGGGGTAGCACCCAAGGGTGCTGAGCAGAGGCTTTAAGCCAATGTAGAATGCAATAACCCATCCAAAACACCACTCAGCATCGGCGTTTCCATCCTCCCCGACAACCTCGCTTGGAAAAATACCCATATTGCAAAAAAACAGGCAACCCTTTACTCTCCGGGGCTTCCCTTCCCGGCGCCCTTTGGCCCCTGCCAAGTCTGCCCACGTCTTTTTACTTTTTTAGCATCATTTTGGTGCTTGGTTTTCCCCGCGGGGCGAGAGGTTTTAGAAAGCAAGAGCTGACTTTTAGCACGGGACTTCCCCGGTGTGGGACACGGCCTCCCCTCCCGGCCGGACCCAAAGCCACCGATTTACATGACCGGGACACACCATAACTTTACATTAACATCCTATTTATAAATAAGTTTATAGCAAGTTATGACCTGATTGATGGGCCGTAGACGCACGTTAACGAGCGTTGAGTAATAGGCTTTGTAGATGGGGAGAGTCAGCAGGAAATAGTTGTGGGGTTGGTGTGATTAATCACGGAGCCCGTGCCGGACTCGTGCATACATTAACCCTTTCATTCATAAATAGAGCACACACTGGGGAGACATTATACACCGTGACCTAGAAGCCTAGGGCTGCTGGTTGGGTGGTTGTTTTTTTTGGTAGAAACTCCCTGTTTTTTTTTTTTTTTTAATTGGGAAAGCATTAAACATTGTCTCAGCTGCTCTCTTGCTATTTTCCGCTCTCAATTTGTGGCTTTTTAAGCCCTTTCGGTTAAAAAGAAAACCCCTCTTTCTCCGGCTGGTTTGCAACGCCCTCGCAAACAAAACCGCTAAGCGTCGGTGACATCGGTTGCACAGATGTTGGGCACGCAGAGAAATGGTCAAATTTCTGCTGTTTTGGGGCTTGGACCAAGAGAAGAGCAAAAAGCGTCCCATGGCAGAGCGATATTATCTTGGATAAGGTGCAAAAATGGGACTGTCGGGTCTTTCCCGGCGTCCCGGCGCTGTCGGATATAGGAGAGACGGTGTTTAGCTGGAGTTTTTCCTGCTTGATGGAGGAATTTGTGCTCCGGCTGCCCTCTGCCGGCTCCGGGACTCGGTTGGGATGGAGCCCAGACAACGCAGGCTGTCAGCAAAATTAACCCACCACCAAACACCCTCACATCAAAACCACGGCACAGCGCAAAATCCCGAATCCGGCCCCGAAAACCGACCCTCCGCTGTCCCCCCGGGCAATCTGCCAGATCACTGCACCCCAGGCGTCATTGCCCTGAGCGACCCGACTCTGGCCACGTCTATAAAATCTAAAATAGTGGCTTTTTTTTTTTTTTTTCCCCTCTCCTTATTTTTAAACTTGCGTTTTATGGGTTTGGAATGCAGGGCGGATGAAAGAAACGAGGGGTTTTAAAACTTGGGGTTTTATTTAACTGCGAGTAACTAAATCAGTACCCGCTCCCTGCGTCACCGCAGAGAGAAATGTTTAAGTGAAACTCCAAGGAAGCTCGAGAAGAAAGAAAAAAAAAAAAAAGAAACAAAACCATCCAAGGAAACCAAACCGGCCTCGGAAAAAGGAATTTAAAAAAAGAAATAAGTGAATATAACCTCAGCTCCGCCGCCACCGCTGCTCTGCCGGGGCTTTTTATGTTCATGACGAGCGCTGGGACATTATATCTGCACTTCTTCACCTCGCCAGCCCCGCAGCTTGGGGTCCTGGGTACGTTTTGGGGATGAAAACTCCAGTCCTGCAGCTATTTGGGGGTGCAGCGGGCACCCAGGACTGGTCACGGGGTGCATCCCGGTGGGTGCACCCATTTTTTTAGTGTCCGGCGCTGGAAGAGGGAGGTTGAGCCATGGGGTTTTAGCAGGATGACTCGTTTCGCCGGCGGACGTGGCAGGACTTGCAGAGGAGGTGGTCGCCCAGGGGGTAGCACCCGTTCTCCGTCGGCTCCGGCGACAGGGGTGTCCCGCAGCTCTGGGGGGTGAGAAGAGAAAGGGGGGGGGGGGCACGTTTTAGGGGTCCCCATGCTGCCTTGCATCCCCTCTTTCCTGCACAACCCACCAGTGCTTGGAAAAAGCAACAAACTACGTCAAAAAGCATGAAAAGCTGAAGCTCTCCTGGCCAAACGCATTGTCCTTTTCACCCGATTTATTAATTTTTTTTCCCTCTCCCCGTCGCTTGCAAGATCAACTGGTGGCTAAAAACCAACCCCGGGCACCGCGAGCCCCGTGGCCGTGCTTTGGGAAGGCTCGGTGCCGAAACCCTCGGCTTTTGGGGGGGGTCCGTACCTCGCAGCGGTAGCAGCCCTCGTGGAAACTGCGTCCCAGGCACTCGATCTTGTAGGTGTCCTTGTCCTCGCGGGGGATGATGGGCTGCTCGCAGGCGCTGCAAACCGCGGCGTATTTCCTGATGGGACCAAACCAGGGCGGCGTGAGCCCTGCGGGGTGACGGGGACGAGCTGAACCCCCCACAACGTGGGGGTCGCTCCCCCGTTTATGTGCTCCCCAACCTGTAAAAGTCGGCCACGCAGTACACCTCGTCCCGCTCGTCCACGGCGAAGCTCTCAGTGCCGATGGCCCGGCCGCAGGCGGCGCAGGAGAAGCAGCCGGGGTGGTAGCCCTTGCCCAGGGCACGGACGATGCGCTCTGCGATCAGCCCCCGGCATTTGGCGCATTTCTCCAGCGTGGCCTGATGTTTTGGGGAGGGGGGGAGGGACACACCGTCACACGCCAGCTCCCGAGGGACAGCGTCTCCCGCCACCACCCCGAGGGTGCTGGCTGTCCCCGGGGGAGGACGGGTACCTGGTAGCAGGCGTCGCACATGGGGCGCCCGTCTTTTTGGTAGTAGCGCTGGCCGGCCAGGAGCTGGTGGCAGGTCCGGCAAGTGAAGCAGTCGGCGTGGTACTGCTTCCGCATCGCCTCCACCGTCGGCTCCCGCGGCCCCACCGCTTTGTGGCAGAAAGCGCAGATGTCTGGGGGAAGAAGAGAGAGGAGTTCGGTGCTGCGTGCCTCAGTTTCCCCAATGGGGGACAAGCCCGCGCTGTGCAGCTGGGTCCACCCTCCCCCCGTTTTACCTCTGGAGCCGTCCCTCTCCGGGTACCCATTCGCATCCTGCCGCTTGCCTGCTTGCTCCTGGCAAAATTTGGGTGGCCTCAATTCGGCAGGGAAGGCGGAAGGGGCCTGGTGAGCAAGGGAAGGCGAAGGCACGTTACATTTATGCCCTTGCAGGTGGGGAAACTGAGGCACTGGGGGGGGAAGACTGCACCCCAACGTCCTCACCTGGAGGGTGGTGGGTGCTGCCAGGTCCAGTTGCTGCAGCGCCGGACCCAGCGCCTCCGCAGACAAGGGCTGGGGCGCTTCGGAGAGGACGAGGACCGGCGGGGACGAAGGCACGGGGGCTGCTGGGTGGGTTTCTGCAGCAAAAGCCAGACGCAGTGGTTTAGGGGGGGCAACGCCCCGACAGCTTTGCAGCGGCGCTCGCTGACCTACCCCAAAAGCAAACGCCGTCCCAGCCGGAGGGGACAAACAGCACCGATAAGCACCCAGCGATAGAGAGTAAACACAGCCCTTCCCCAGCAGCCGGATCCATCCCGGGGTGGGTGCAGGGATTTGAGGAATAAACCCCCCCCCCCCAAAAAAAAAACCCACATCCCTCCCCATCTGCACACACATCCTTTAGCAAAGCATCTCCGCAGCATCCTCGGCACCATCATCATCCTCCCAGCACCACTCACAGCCCCCCGCCCCGACACCCCTCACCTCCATTGGGCAACGCGGGGGACGGTGGGGTGCGGGGGCGATGGGTGGCCGGGACCTCAGCACCGACCGGCCGCGTCTCCCTTTGGGTTTGCTCCTTGGCGGCCACCTCCCTCCGCGGTGGCACCAGGGTGATGAAGACAGACGAAGCGATCCTCTTCTCCGCTTTCCCCGGCAGCATCGCCGAAGCCATGGAAGAGCCGGACCTGGGTTCGATATGAGGGAAAATAAGGGAAGAAAGGGAGCAAAACCCACGGGCGCACCGGCAGCTCCTGCAGCCACACCGCCCTTCGGCCTCAACCCGCCTCCCTCCTCGCCCTCCCGGAAAGGGAGAAGGAGCGAGTGTGCCCGTCCCGCGTCACCGCAATAAATGGTCTCGTGCCTGGAAGGACAGAGGGTAAAGGGTCCGGCGAAGCAGCAGCCGAAATCACCCATTTTCATGCCTCCGTGGCCAAACTCCACCCTTTTGTAAGCATTTTATCCCCCCTTATTTCCTCTTATTGCCCCCACCTGGGATTAAATTCCCTGTGGGCAGCAGGAAAACTCCACCTTTCCTCTTAAAAATGGGATTGCAATAGGATCTGCTTTTGCAAACCTTTTTTTGGGGTGTTTCTAGCTCCCCCTGGCTCCCCATTTTCCCAATAATCACCCCCGGCTCGGGGCATCCCCCCCCTTTATTTTTGCAGATGGGGAAACTGAGGCACAACACTGCAAATGAGACGTGTCCCCATCATCGAAACAGCCCCCGAGCATTGCCCGGCGGCGCAGGCAGGATGCGCCCGACCCCGATAAACTCCGCTCGGGAAGGAAAAGGGCTGTTTATTCAGCTTCCCAACGGGAAAAGCAGCTGGAGCGAAGCTTCCCTTTCCCAAACGGGATGGTTTTGGGGGGCGGGGGGACGGGACACCCCAAGGCTTTAACCAGGCAGCGCCGGTGAAGCAGGATTCATCCCCGAGACGAATCGGCGGCCTGAAAAATACCTGTGTGACGAGTTGCCCGGTCTCATGCCCTGGCGCGGGGTGGCTCCGCTCCCCCAAAATCCTGCTCACAGACGTTGGTGCATCCTTTCAGCGGGCAGCCAGTCCCCCCCGCCCAGGCCCCGTGGCGGGGGAAAAGCTTCGGGACGTGCACGCCGGTGATTTCAGCCTCTGACTCAAGCAGAGGAAGGAGATTAAAAAAGGAAAAAACCCCGAGCGGCTTCGCTCCCTTTCCTTCTCTCCCTCCCTCCCCGCCGGCGAAACCCCAAACGGGCTCCGGCGCTGCCAGCCTTCGCCCGGCCGCTCAAATCCTCGCCCGCAGGAGCCGCCGCTTTTCCTCCTCCCCGGCCGAGCTGCAGAAAATAGAGGGGGGGGAAAAAAACAAACAAACAAAAAAAGAATAATCATAAAAAAAAAAACCCAACCAACAACTCAAAGAAGCAAAGCAAAAAAAAAAAAAAAAAAAAAAATCTGCAGGGCTAATGGGAACCATGTGCTCGTCGCATTCCTCTTTGTGCCGGGGCGGACGGGATCCCGGCGGCCCCATCGTGGCACCCCCTGGGTCCCTCCCCCCCCCAGCTGGGGTGCATTAATGGGAGGTGTGTGCCCCCCCCCTTTTTTTCAATGGGGTCCCCCCCCAACATAGCTCCATCCTGGTTTGGGGTGGCCGGGGCCGCGTTGGGAAGGGCCTCCCCCTCCCCCCGGTTTCCTGCAAGCATCGCCCCAAAAATCTCCTGGGGTGGGAGCCCCGGGGGACCGATGGGGACAGGGACACCTATGGGGCACCCCCAACGCCCCCCAAAATTGGGATGGGACACGGCCCCCTACAGCTGTCCCCCAACTCTGTCCCCTGCCCTGGGGACCTCTTGGAGAGCGCTTTGAGGATGCCCAAGGGAGAAGGGACAGGCTGGGGGGACACAGCCCTTGGTGTCCCCTTGTCCCTTCCCCGGGTGGCCCTACTGTCCCCTTGCCCCTTACCTGGGGGGTGGCCTTGCAGCCCCCTGCAATCCTCTGTCCCCCACCGGGTAGCCCCACAGCCCCAGGTCTCCTCCCTGGGGAGGGGGGGGGGGCCTGTCCCCTAAGTGGTGGTGGCCCCACCGTGTCCCCCTCTACCTGGGAGCCCCCATCCCCTACCTGGGGGTGTCCCCAATCCCATACCTGGGGGTGTCCCCCGTCCCCTACCTGGGGGGGTCACTCTTGATCCCCTTGTCCTGTCCCAGGACAGCTCTGCAGTCCTTATCCCAACACCTGAGGGGAGTCCCATGTCCCATCTCGGGGAGTCCCTTGTCCCCTACGTGGGGGTGGCCCCTATCCCATACCTGGGGTGTCCCCTACCTGGGGGTGGCCCCCGTCCCCTTCTTGTGGGGGTGGTCCCCTATCCGGTGGGGGCGGGGGGGGGTCGCCTGCCTGGGGGTGACCCTGCAGCCCCGCCTGCCCCTCGAGGGGGTGTCCCCCTCCCTGTCCCTGTCCCCGTCCCCTACCTGGGGAGCCGGTGCGGGTCCCTCCGTGCGCTCCGCGGGCGCGCCCTGCCCGGCGCGGCGGGGGCAGCGGGGAGGCAGAGCCGCCCGGCATCACCGCCCCTTCCTCCCTCCTCCTCCTCCTCCTCCTCCTCCTCCTCCTCCTCCCTCCTCCCCCCGGCCTGCCCCACGGCCCCGGGCAGGGGGGGCGGGGACGGGGGGCATAGGGTCTTAGGGTGCCCCATACTCCCTGGGGTGCCCCATAGAGTCTTAGGGTGACCTAGAGGACGTGGGGTGCCCCAAGCACCCTCCTAGGGTGCCCCATGTGTTGTAAGGTTGCCCCCCCCCCCCCCCCCACCCGACAGCCTCATGCACCCCAGGGTGCTCCATGGGACCTCAGGGTGTCCCACGTCCTCAGGGCGCCCTCTGGCAGCCCCATGCACCCTGGGGTGCCCTGTGGCCCCTGGACGCCCCTACGTGCTCGAGGATGACCCATGCCACCAACAACCCCGCCCTGCAGCTTGTCCCATGGACCCCCCCGATTGCCCCAGGCACCCTCAGGGTGCCCCATATCCCCAGGGTGCCCCGTACAGCCCCAGCTGCCCCCAAGCCTCCCAGGTTGCCCCATGTGCCTGGAGGTTGCCCCATGTAGCACCCTATACAACCCCAGGTTGCCCCTGTGGCCCTATACAGGCCCAGGTGGCCCCCTAAGCCCCCATATGGCCCCAGGATGCCCCATATACCCCTATAGAGCCCCAGGATGCCCCATACACCCCCGGGATGCCCATGTGCCTCTATAAAGCCCCAGGTGGCCCTCTATGCCCCCACTTACCCCCAGGATGCCCCATACTGTCCCACATACCCCCCAGGACAACCTATGTGCCTCTCTACAGCCCCCGGTGCCCCCCTGTGCCCCCATACACCCCCAGGATGCCTCATACTGTCCCAGCCCCCCTCCTGCTCCCCACTTCCAAGGCTGGGGGGGGGGGGGGGTCTTGCCCAGGGAAGTAGCCACAGCCAGGGCTTCCCTCTCCAAATCCCACAGCCCAACCGTGCAAGGCCTGGTGCCCCACAGCACAGCCCAGCTGGCTGCAGCCAGGTGGGGAAACTGAGGCACGAGGGCACCACTCAGCTGGAGGGTCACCCCCTCTGTGCCTCAGTTTCCCTTCCCGGGGAGATGAACCTCACCACCCACCTCCTGCAAAAAAAGCTGCACGGCCATCCCTGAGCCCCTCTCCAACGTGACAGGACCTCAGCTCGCTCTGCCTACGGATTTTGCTGGAAAAAGCTTTATTTTACAAGATTTATAAGCCCCCGGAGGCCCCTGCACCACAATGGTGTGGCCCCTGCAGCTGCCAAGGACGGGGAGATCCGTCTGCATCCTGCATCCCCGGGGGGACCAGGGAGCAAACCCCCAGCACCACCACAGCCTTGTGGGGTCCCCCAAAAAACCAGGGGCTGTGTGAGCCTCCCCCCAAACTCCCCCACCCCGTGGGATGGGGTCGAGCACCTTCCAGGAGCCCTTTTGCCTTCGTCCCCATGGAGGATCTGCGACGGGGAGGATTTGGGGGGTGCCCACGTTTCGGGGAGCCGGGCAAAGCCACCCTGAGTTTCTGATGCCCGGTTACACCCCGGGGCTTCTCAGGACGTCTCCTGCGATCCCGATCCTGATCCCAACTGCCTGTCCAACCAAGGCTGCTGGGCGAAATCCTACGGGAGATGGAAGAAGAGAAGCAGAAAGGCCCCTCACCGTGGCCTCGGGGCTGCCGCCAGCCCCTCACCCCGGCGTCGTGGCGGGGAGGTGACACCCCGCCCCCCCCATCTCACCTGCCGCCAGCACGCCTTCAGCATGACGCCGGCTCGGAGCAGGCACCAGAGCTCTCCCAGCAGCGAGATGAGGACGTGGAAGACGTCGCTCCAACGGCCGACGGTGAGGAGGAGGATGAAGAGGCCGCCCATCCGTACCAGCACCGTCTGGTAAACCGCCCGCCCGCCCGCGCTCTGCCGCGACTCCTCTGCAAGGACACGGCGTTGGGCGGCCACCGTGGGGGCACCCCAGCCCCACGACCTGGGGACACTGTGCATTTTGGGGGTGCTTTGCATATAGCCTGAGATGCCCCATACTGCCCCATATACAGCCCCCGGGTGCCCCATATATCCCCATACACCCCCAGGATGCCCCATGTACCCCCATACAGCCCCCAGGATGCCCCATCTACCACCCCAGGTGGCCCCCCTGTGCCCCCATAGAGACCCAGGATGTCCCAAAATGGTTCCATACAGCCCCAGGATGCCCCATACGGTTCCATACACCCCCCCAGGATGCCCCATATATCCCAATACACCCCCAGGATGCCCCATACAGTTCTATACACCCCCCCCAGGATGCCCCATATATCCCCATACACCCCCAGGATGCCCCGTGTACCCCCATACAGCCCCCAGGGTGCCCCACGTACCACCCCAGGTGGCCCCCCTGTGCCCCCAGACAGACTCAGGATGTCCCAGAAGGTTCCATACAGCCCCAGAATGCCCCATACTGACCCATATACAGCCCCAGGTGGTCCCCTTGTGCCCCCGTACAGTCCCAGGATGCCCCCTGTACCCTCCATACACCCCCCAGGATGCCCCATACAGTTCTGTACACCCCCAGGATGCCCCATATATCCCCTATACACCCCCAGGATGCCCCATCTACCACCCCAGGTAACCCCCCTGTGCCCCCATAGAGACCTGGGATGTCCCAAAAGGTTCCATACAGCCCCAGGATGCTCCGTACTGCCCCATACACAGCCCCAAGTGGCCCCCCTGTGCCCCCAGACAGCCCCAGAAGGCCCCATACAGTTCTGTACACCCCCAGGATGCCCCATATATCCCCCATACAGCCCCAGGATGCTCCATACTGCCCCTATAGATCCCCAGGCTGCCCCATACTGGGACATACCCCTCTTACCCCCCGCAAAAAACCCTGTAACTGGGGGTTGGGTCCCCTTCTCACCTTGCATGTAGACGACCAGCAGCGTGTAGCAGATGGTGAGCGGCGTCCAGAAGCGTACGGCCTCCGCCGTGGAGAGGAAATCCCGGTTGATGAGCGCCACGGCGGCCAGGTCGGCCACGGCGAAGGTGACGGCCAAAGCATTCCGCAGCAGCCGGGGGATGCCGTGACCGGCGGCGAGGAGGAAGATGCAGATACCGCAGTAACGCGCTCGGCTGTGCAGCTCGTAGAGGGTGCAGACGTGGCGAGCCAGACGCTGGGCGTAGGTGGCCAGCAGCCCCGCTAGCCCTGCCGCCAGTGCCAGGTTGCAGGTCCTGTGGGGAGCCCCTTCCAGCAAGAAGCTGAGGCCGCAGGACACGCCGCAGCCCAGCGAGTACTGGCACAGCAGGTAGAGCTGGCTGCTGTGGGCGCCCTGCGAGAGCGGGACGGCGCCGTCAGCCGCTGCGGAGGTCGCAAAGCAGCGAGGGGATGCATGGCTGCAAAGCTATGCATGGCCTCCTCCACGCTGCAGCCCCCCGTAACCCCCCCCACCGCCACGGGCGTTGCAAGCAGCGCGGGGATGCACGGCTGCCAAGCGACGCATGGTTTTCTCCATGCCGCAGCCCCCCCGTAACCCTGCAGGTGTTGCATGCAGCGAGGGGCTGCACGGTTGCAAAGCCATGCTTGGGTTTCTCCGTGCCTTTTCCGCTGTTCTCCCCACGGGCGTTGCGTGCAGCGGGGGGGGACGCAGGGTTGCAAAGCCACGCATGGTGTTTTCCACGCTGGACCCCCACGGGTGCTGCGAGCAGGTGGGGGATGCGTTATTTTGGGCACGCCACAGCCCTCATCCCCCCTGCAGAGGCTGCAAAGCAGCGAGGGGAGGCGCAGCTGCAAAGCGACGCGTGGCTTTCTCCACGCTGCAGCCCCCTGTGACCCCACGGGCGTTGCGTGCAGCGGGGGGGACGCACGGTTGCGAAGCCACGCATGGTCTTTTCCACGCTGGACCCCCACCACGGGAGCTGCGAGCAGCAAGGGGCTGCGCGATTGCAAGGGTACGCACGCATGCGAAGTGACGCATGGTCTTCTCCGCGCCAGCCCTCCTCATCCTCCCTGCAGGGGTTGCAGAGCAGCGAGGGGATGCGCGGCTGCGAAGCAACGAATGCTTTTCTCCGCGCTGCAGCCCCCCGTAACCCCGCAGGCCTTGCGAGCGGCGAGCGATGCACAGCTGCAGACCCATGCGAGGTCTTCTCCGTGCCTTCTCCCCTTTCCCCTGCCACGGGTGCTGCATGGCTGCAAGGGGCTGCATGGCTGCAAGGGCTGCTCAGTTCCCCCTCCGCGCCACCGCCCCTGCCGTGCCTCAGTTTCCCCCCCTTCCCGCCTCACCTTGCCGAGGGAGAGGACGGTGGAGACGGCGCGCAGGGAGAACTCCAGGACCACCAGCGCGGCCACGCGGGAGCCCACCAGGGCCAGCAGGGCCGTCAGCACCGCCACGTGCAGCAGCTCCAGCACCCACCGCTGCGCCCGGATCGCCTCCTTCTCCGCCTGCCTCTCCGGGTCACTGGGGACAGCGGGGGGGGGGAGGGGGGACGCTGAGCCAGGCGGGATGTCCCCTTCCTCCTCCGCCACCCCAAAACGGGGTGACATCCTCGGAGACGAATCCCCCCCCCCCAGGCTTTGCAGCGGGGAGAGGAGGGCACAGCCCCTGCCTGGCTCAGGCCACCACCAGCACCCATGGGTGCCGAGTGCCGCCCCCCCACCCCGATAGCGGAGCCCAAAGGCAGATCCCAAAAGTGGATCCCCAAAACGAATCCCCCAAGGCAGAGGGGGAAGAAGGGGCTGGTCCTTACTTCAGGCACTGGATGTAGAGATAAACCTTCAGGAGGCTGCAGAGCACCAAGACGGCACAGGCACCCACCAACCCTGCGGGGAAAAGGCAGCAGCGGGTCACCGGTGTCCCCCCCCCCCCGCCTCCCAGGATGTCCCCGAAGCCATCCCCATGGCACCCCCGGGGGTGTCTCACCTTGCAGGAGGGCGTCCAGCAGCGCCCAGCCCCACGCCAGCCCGGGCAACGCCGGCAGCCAGGACCCCAGAGAAAACATTTTTGGTGGAGAGGAGCCACGGCGTGACCAGGCCCCGGCTCCAAGGTCCGCGGGGCGGAGGCTGGGAGCGGCCCCCCCCCCCGGGCTGGTAAATCATTGCCGGGGCAAGTGAGGGCAGCTGGAGCTCAGCTCCTCTGGCCAGAGCTCCAGCTGCCCCGAGGAGGGGAAAATGAGGGTGAGGAGAGGGATGCAGTGATGGGACGCACCTGGCGGGGCTCGGGGACCACCACCATCTTTAACGCCCCCGCCCTCAGCACCGCCGTCATCCTCTCCGCCCCGACGCATCGCGGCATTTTAGGTCCTGGTTTTGCAGGTTCTGACCAACCAACCCCCCCACCCCCCCCCCCCCCACCCCGGCTCTTTGCACCACCCCAAAGACCCCGAAACGACGCCAAAAGTAGAAAAAAAAAAACCACAACCCTTTATTAACGGCGACAACGGGGCCGGGAGCTGCTCGTCCTACGGCCCCGGGGGCTGCTGGTGCCGCACCATCTTCCTGAGCTCGTCCCAGAAGAAGAGGCTGAGGACGGTGTGGGGGCCGAGGCGGAGGTAGACGGCGCCGATGCCCTTGTACAAGCCCAGCAGCCCCTCTTTGCTGGAGATCTGCAGGATGCAGTCCAAAAAACCCCGGTAGAGCTTGCCCTGGGGGAGAGAGGAGCCGGCTGCGCACCCCTGCCGGAGGCGATCCCGGGAAAAGCCGTGTGTCACCCCCCCGGCCTCGCCCCATCTTTTGCCAAACGGCCTTACCGTGCCGTCGGCGTCCACCGGCTGGTTGTAGAGCCGGGTGCTGACCACGTCGAAGGGCGTCATCGTCACCGCCACGGCCACGCCGCTCACCATGCCCCCCGCCAGCACCGCCGCCCAGCTGCCCTCCCCGAACCACTGCGGGAAGCGCCGGCCGTCAGCTTTTCCCCCCAAAAACTAAGGGAGCGGAGGGGCCGGCAGGGGCTGGATCCTGCACGTGTCGTCGTCCCCCCCCCCCCCCCCCCCCCCCCCTCACCTGGCGCTCGCAGACCCAGTCCTTGGCGGAGGCGAAGGTGGCGAGTTGCGCGGCCGAGCCCACGGCCACCCGGGGCACGGCCCCCGTCACCCCCCGCCACAGCCCCGCCACCCCGTGCTGCTTGTAGATGCTCTCGAAAGCCCTGGAGATGTTCTGCGGGAGAGAGGAAATTCGGGAAACCCGGGAACGGTGCATCCCAACCCGGAAAAAATTTCCCACCTGTCAAAATTTCCCACCCTGTCACGCAAAATCCCATCGCTCCTCGGTGGCACGAAGCCACCGCGGCTCCGGCCGGGTGACACCGATCCCGATGGGTGTCTGGATCCCGTGTCACGGCTCCGCGCCCCGGTCACCCCCTGCCCGTCCTCACACGTTATTTATAGCATCCATCCGGGGGCCGAGCTGCCGAACAGCAGCTTTAAATACCCGGCGGCCAAAATAGCGGTGTCCTCACCGGGTCGCAGCGCGTGCACGGCCAAAGCGCCACCGAATCTTGTCCGTGTCCCCCCCCAGCCCGTGCCCGTCCCTGCTCACCTCATGGTTGTGCTGGTGGCCCACGGCCATGGACGACAGTGTCTGGGCTTGGAGGTGGGTCTTGACCTGGGGACACCACTGGGTGACAAAACCCCCCCAAGTCCCCCCCCCCGGGAAGGGCTGCGGGTCCCCTCCCCCCCATCTCTTCATAGCAGCTTTTGGGGGTGTTTTCAGCCCCCCCCCGGGCAGATGTGGGGTGCCCAGATGTGTTGCCAAGTGGCACCTCCAGACTTTGAACCTTGTATTTTTTTTTTTTCCACCCCTCCCCCCCCCCCGGGCAAAGGGCCCCCAGAAACACCCGCTGCAGCCCCCCCCACCCCCCTTGAGCTCTGCACCCCCCCAAAAAAAAAAACCAGGGGATACCCCTAAAAAGGGGGGAAACCACCCCATTTTCCTTATGCAGGAGTTCTCCCCTCGGGTTTCTGGTGGGGGGAGTTGGGAAAGAGCATGCACAAAGCAGCCCCATATTTTTGGGGGGGTGAAGCAGAGCAAAGGGGGGGGGGGCGGGGAGGGATGCACCGCGCCGGCGTTTGTGGGATGCAGCGAAGCTCCGGGGTGGCCAAAGCTTTTGGGGAGGGGGGGGGTGTGTATCCCTAAAATATCCATCGTCCCCAAAATATCCATCATCCCCCCCCCCTGCCCCCCCCGGGGGATGCGAGGGCTGCAGGGGCAGAGCACTCACCAGGTACGCGGGGCTGCCCACGAAGGCTCCCACCGCCCCGGCCACGGCCCCGGCGGCCACGGTACCCCCGGGATACCGCGTCCAGCCGGCGTCCTCGGCGAGGGAATAGCAATAAAACCGGACGCCGTTCATCAGCCCCTGGTAGAGGAGGCCGGCGGCCAGGCCCTTCTGCAGCCCCCGCAGCCCGTCGGCCCGGCACACGGCCCCCACCGCCCGCAGCACCCCCCGGTAGGGCCGGGGGTAGGTGCCGGGGGGCTGCAGTTCCCCCTGCAGCTGCAGCCGCGTCTTGACCACCTCCAGGGGGTTGGTGAGGACGCAGGCCAAGCAGCCGGCCGTGGCCCCCAGCACCAAATCGATGGCCGGCGGGACCCCCCCCGTCGGAGAACCCCGGGCGACGCGGGGTCTGTTTTGGGGGGGATAAGGGAATTCATGCAGGGAGGCGGGGGGGGTCCCGGGGAAGGGTGCGAGGGCCCCGGCACCCGCCGCCATGCAGCACCTGCCCGCGGGGATGGCCCCAGGCTCCACCTTCCGCCCCCCCCCCGCCGCGAAGAAAATAGGGGGGGAGCGAGCCAGCGCCGCCTCCTGCAAACCAACCGCCCCCCCCCCCCCAATCCGAAGCCGCCCCCCAATTTGGGAAGGGATATGGGGCAAAGGTCAGGCCTGGGGGTGCGTGTTGTCCGTGTGTGTGTCCCCCCCCCACCGGCACCGACGCGCAACCGGCAGCCAAATCCCGGCCGGGCGTCCCGGTCTCACGTGACTCGCGGTGCCCCGGCGCAAACAGGGAAAAAAAAAAAAAAAAAAAGAGGCTCTTTCTGTCCAAAAAAAAAAAAAAAAGCAGCACGATAAAATTGAAATAAAAGCCGACGATAGGTGGTTTTGGGGGGGCACACGCAGACATCTGCCCCCTCCACACAACCCTCCCCCCCCCCCGGAGCCAGCCAGGGGCGATGAGGACTGACCAACTCGTTGCGCTTGTGGCTGAGGTTTGGGGGGGGGGGTCTGACCCCCTTCTCCCCCTGCCATCCCCTCTCGGGGTTACAGAAATGCTTTGAAGTCCGAGCTTCCCAGGCCAAAAAGCTGCGGGGGGGGTGGGGAGGGGTGGGGAAGGTCATGGTCTGTCCTGTTTGTCCCCCACCCCCCCCCCCTTGTGACTTCCTATTTTTAGGGCTCTGCCGTGAACCCCTCAGGACCCGAGTTTACACCGTGGAGTAGCCACGTCGGTCATTACTGGGGGGGGGGGAACCCCCAAAGTCCTCCCCCCACAACGGCTGCCCCATCCCCAATACCCCCCCCAAAATCCCCTCCTTTGACCCCAGAAGGCGAGGGAGGGTTAATGGGGAAGGCGGGTGCCGCTGGGGGCTGACCCCTGGGCTGTTTATTCCTTGTCTAGACTGGGAATGGCTCCTGGATCCAGGGATAAACAGGGCTGGAGCATCAGGACGGGATAATTCAGGGTTGAAGCTGGGAACGTGCCCCGCTGCAGGGTTAACGCCGCGAGGAGCTGGGGGTGCGCGTCCTCCCCGCCTCTCCTCCTCCTCCTCCTCCTCAGCCTAAATATCACCTTCTCCCTGCCCCAAAGCAAAGCCACGGGCTCCATCATCATGAGGAGGGAGGAGGAAGGGCAGCCCCCGGTCCAGGAACGTGTGGTCGGGCCAAATCCGAGTTACCAATGGATATTTATTTGGGGAGGGGGAAAGGAAGCAGATGTATATACATATACATTCAGTCACGTACGTTTCCTCCCAGAAAAAAAGGCCCCGTGAACATATATTACATGAGAAGGTCTCCAGATTATTATTATTATTATTATTATTTAAAAGCTGGAGTTGCGCCCCAAAGGGCTCGCTGTAGAGGGCAAGCGGTGACGGGTCCTCGCTGGCCTCGGATGCAGCGAGCCGAGAAGATGGGGACACGTTTGGTGGCAGCCGCGTGACAACGTCCCTTAAGACACCTGAAGAACATGGGGACTCCATCTCGTCTCTCGCCCGGCACACGGGGCCAGCGTCCAAACCTCAAACCGGCTTCTGAGATCTCCTAAAACCGTGCCGGAATATTTAAGGCCAAATTTTTTGGCCCCGGTCCTTCTTCCTTAGCCTCAAAAAAAACCAAAACAAAACCAAAACAAAACAAAACACCTCATCGACAGGCTGGAGAGTGGTTTTGTGATGTCCGGAGGCCCCGGGTGAGATCTCCCAGCGGCGGGAGACGCCAGGAGAAGGAGGCGGCGAAGCGGTGCCGTAGTCGGTGATTGTATTAGCAAGGAGAAAACATGCACGGTAGCGATTTAGTGTTCCCGTCTCGCCACCTCCGCGTCCCAACCCTGTTCTAAAATGAACAAGTCCTCGGTCCCGCTCCCTGCCGCGACGGCGGGATGCTCATCCCCAGCCCCCTCCCCGCTCCCACCCTCTCCCTCACTACTTGTGGGATATTATTCCGTGAAAGGCAAATTATTTTGCCCCGTGGCAGCTGGGCGAGGGCGCAGGGTCGCCTGCGCGGCTGGACAGGGAAAGCGGCAGAGCTCGGCCTCGCCTCCAGCGTGGTGAAGCGTCTGGTTTCTCCCCAAAACGTGCTGGATGTCCCCGACGCGGTGGGGAGCGTGGTGGGGACGGGGTCCATGCCTGCAGGCACGTCCCTGGTGGGGACCGAGCGACGGCAGGAGGGTTTGGGGTGCCAGCTGGCTGCGGGGCAGCCGGGTACCGGCCCCGCTCTCCGAAAGTGGGCCCCCGTCAGCCGTCCTTCCCCCCCCTGGCCGGGGTTAACACCAGGGGTCCCGCTCCGCTCGCCCGCGGCAGAGGCTGTCGCTGCGCTGCCAGGCGCTGTCGATGAGGCTCTGAGCGTCTTCGCATTTCTTCTTGACGGCAGCGTCCAGAGTGGCCTTGTGCAGGAGATCGACCTGAAACACACACCGGGGGCGGGGGGGGGGGGCAGTCAGGAGAGGAACAAACTACAGCCACTTCCCTGCCTTATTGTAAAACCACCTCAAAAACAGACGGGAAAGTCGCCTGTGTCATCAATACGGGATGATTGCCAGCCCTGCCAGCCCTGGGCGCTCATGGCTCACGTGCCAGGGGACTCGAGCTCTGAATCCCACATCCCGTGGTTATTCGGACACGGAGGAGCTTTGCGGCTCTCCTGCCGGTTGTGGGAAAGCTGGGTTCACCCTGCAGGGAACAATTCAGCCGCTCCTTCCTCGCAGGGCGCCGTCCCCACTCGCCCTTTCCGCGCCGGAGGAAGGCCGTGACGCAGCCTCGCACGCTCACCTGGTAGATGTTCCTCCACGCGGCGTTCAGCGCCGAGAGGAACCTCTCCAGTTCTGTAGTGCAACTAAAATAGAGGACCCAGGGGGGCAGGAACTGCTTGCTGTCCTGAGCAAACTCCTAAACACCAAGAGAGAGGCCGGGCGTTACCACCGCCGTCCTTGTCCAGCCCCGGGCCGGCCGGTCCCGCAGCACCACGCTCACCAGGATACAGTACTCCTTGCCGGCCTCCGTGGAGACGGCGGTGATGTCCGTCAGCTCCGCGGTGCCCAGCGAGCGGAAGAAGCTTGTCTGGCAATCCTCGTGGCAGGTGAAAACCTTCTCGTCCGTCAGCACGAGGCAGCAGGGGACACACGGCGTAGGGGCAACACCTTGGGGGATCACCTGCACGGGGCAGGAAAAGGGGGGGTTAAAATCTGGCACGAGGGAGCCCCATATCCGTGGGGTGCCCCATGGGGAAGCCCTCCTGGCTCGGGAGAAAAGTGCCTGCTCCATCCCCGCTCCCCTTCGGCAGCTCCGTGCCGGCTGGGCTGTGCCCCAGGCGAAGGAGGGGGTCGACGCACCCACGCGTGGGAGCCTGTCCCCAGCTCACCCCTTTGGAGACAGCCTGGCAGAAGTACTGCATCCAGTCCGCCATGTCTTCCTCGTTCTCGGCGCTCAGCTCCAGGGAGGGCCGGTCCGTCAGGATCACCTGGAAGGAGTGGGGCCGGTCGGTGGTGTTGGAGCGCCGGCATCCCCCGCACTGCTCGCCGCTGGGAGAGAGGGGGGAGGAGGGAGATGAGCGGGACGGACCGGCCAGCGTGAGCCTGAAAACAGCCTCCGTCTGCCCTCCCCGCGCCGCACGTCACCCCTTCTCCCCACAAGCACTCGTTTCCCGTCTGTGACAGCCCCCGCCGTTGCTCCAAGGACGGGCTCTGCCTCTGCACGCCGCGGTAGAGCTGGAGTTGAGCACGGTGGGTTTGTGGAGGTGGCCCCTCTTGGAGGGGTACGTCAGCCCTTCAGAGGCCAATTCCCCACCAAGGGGTGGGCTTGGCGTGCAAAAGCCAGGAGGAAACAAGCCCATCGCCTGCTACATGCACCGGAGCCAAAGCAAACGGGCATCCGTACCCAGCCAGGAGCAAGCAGGGAGTCCTGCGGCACGGACTAGACCATGATTTGCCCCAAAAGACCTTCCTGAACATCCCAAGGAGCTCCTGATCCCCAGATCCCCGCCGAGTCTGGGTGCCACGTCTCACCAGCCGCTTACCCCATGTTGATGGAGAGCAGAGGGGTGACGTCCGTGCGGTCCGGGTACTGGTACAAGATCCCGTTGCTGCCGTTTGGGAAGATGAGAGAGGCGGTAACTGGAGTCAGCTCGGCTCCGGCAACTGCACAAACACCCTCTGCCTTCGGTCCCGCAGCCGCTCCTGCCCTGCCCTCCACCCGCGCAGCCCCGTGGGGTTGCGTCCCTGCTGCTGAGCAGCCACAACCGGTGGCTTTAGCCTCCCAGGTGACAAGATTGGTCCTCTCCATCTCCCAAGCGGTTCCTGGGCAGCAAACTGGTCCCAGCACCTTCTCTGACGAGCCCTGGCTGACCCCAGTCCTGACCCACAGCCCCGGTGCCCACCTGAGCACCACGAAGCAGGTCTTCCACTGCTCCTTGCCCAGGTAGGAGGTCCCGGCCTTGTAGTGCAGGATGCCGTCCTTGGTGACCGCGTTCTCGGTGGAGCTGTAGCTACTGTTGGCAGGTCCCAGCGCCTCGTCCATGGGGTCTTCCCAGTGAACGAGGCCGTAGAAACGGACAACCACGTCGCAGGCCTGCGAGAGTCAGGTGGAGAAGTCAACGGGAGGGAGTCTCCCGTGAGCCTCCACCGCGTGGAGCGATGGCCGTGATACCCAAGCTCACCTCACACTTGGACTCCTGGGCCACGAACTTTGCGAGCGCCAGTTTCTCCATGGTGGCGTCCGTGAGGATACTGGGGTACGGGGGCTCACGGCACCCTTTGATCATGGCTGACTTCAAGGAGACCAGGAAGAACCTGAGAGGGAGACGGAGATCTCTGATGAGGCCACAGCAAACAGCCCCGCATCTCCTCCATGTGCTCTCACGCCGAAGCGAAGGGGCCTCCAGACCAAAGGGTCTCAAAATCAACCTAGAGACCAAAGGCGATGGGGGCTGCGAAGTCTGAGCTCCAGGAAGGAGACGGGTGAGACTGGGAGATGGACACCTATCCCAACACGGATCCCAGTATGACCATTCAGGCCCTAACGAGGTCACCTCCCTGAGCTGACAACACGCAGAAGGACCTGGGGACGTGCCTTGAAACTCAAGACCTTGTTCCTACTCATCCCGAGTGACACAAAGGACACAGAGTCTGCATCGCCTAGCGCCTGCAGGTTTTAGCCGGTGGTATCCAACCAAACCCCCTCTGGTCGCAGGACTTTGTTGTCAAGGGCTGTCACTGGAGTCTCTTGCGTTCCCCACGTCACATCACGAGTGCAAGGTGCCGGCCAGAGGTCCCGCACCCCCAGAGGAAGGCACCGCGGTTCGCCGCCCAGTCCCTGCTTACTCGGTGAGAGCCACGTCTGCGGTGTCGAGCAGGAACTGCTTCCTCCGATTGGTGCACACCAGCGTCACCGTCTGCTGATCCAGCCCAACCTGTGCCACATATGACCGGTTAAGGAAGGCAGGCGGGGGACGAGGGGCAGCGAAGCAGGGCTGAACCCGGCTTCTGGCCCCCGGGGGAGAAGGTCAGCAGTCGCTCTGCTGCCCCTGTGAAGACGTGAGCAAGCTGGGCCCCCGCGAAGGTGGCATTTGAGGGGGGATCGCTTCTAACTTTCCCAGTCTCAAAGATTCACTGGTCAAAACGTTCCCCGGGGAACGGAGCACCCCACAGAAACACCCCCCCGTGATGCTCCTGACACCCCTGCGGCTGGAGAAGTGAGGACTGATGCCTCTGCTCGCCTCCTGCTTCCCCCAAGACATCTGACCCGACCCAGGCTGCACTCACCGAAATGTAATCCAGCTCGTTATAGGAAACGGCCTCCTCCACCATGTACGGCTTCTCCGCTGCCCCTGGCAGACACAAAGAGCTGCGTGAAGGGAAGGCAAAGGAGCCCAGCGCTGCGCAACAGCAGCGACAGACCTGCAAAACAAGCTGTGTCCCAGGCAAGCATGGAGCCGTGGGGCACGTGTCCCATGGCTTCTCAGGGAAAAAGTCAACCTCAGCTCCCTACTGTGCCTGCCACTGCTCCTGGGGACACGGCAGGAGCGGGCAGTGAAGGCAGCTACAGTGCCCTAATTTACGGACAAGCCACATATCAAGCAAGCCTCCCTCCCTGCAGCCAAGCACAGAGGCTATCGGGATGGGATACCTTTCCGGATCAGGTACACGTAGCAATCCGTCAGCAGGACATAGATCAGCTGCAGGTTCCCCTCCATGTGCCCAGTGCTCATTCGGATCATCTGTGTGGAGAAAGAAGAGCTCTCAGCCCGCGGACAAGGCAGGCACAGAGCCGGTCCTTTGCGGGAGATCGAGCGTGACCACCTTACCCTGAACAACTGTTCCTCATTCTCCCGAAAGACGTGGATCATCAGGAGGAGGAGATGGTTGTTATCCACCCTGTGAAGAGAGACAGTAGAGGATGGACATAGTCGTGGGCCTGGGTGAGTCCAGGAAGGGCAATCCCCTTCTTTATCGAACTTGTCCATGATTTGGGCGCCTGTTGGCCCCCCAAGACCTTCTCCTCCTGACCCCTTGTGCCTCACCTTCATCCTGGAAAAGGATGGGCTTTGCCCCTCAAACCAGGGACAAAAGGATAAGTACCAGCTTGAGCTCAAGACTGTTTGGAAGACGCCCTCTCTGCTGAGCAAACCCAGCCTCACCTGAACTCGGAGGGATGGGTCAACTCCGAAGGGCTGCCCTGACCTTCCTCCACGCCAGAGTCCTCGGCGCTGCTCAGGGAAGGGCTGGGCTGCTCCTTCTTTGGCTCACGAGGAGCCTGGGGGTTGGCAGTTTCTGTCTGGCCAGTTTGGAGTTCATCACTTGCCCCTCCAGACTCCTCTACTGCTCCAACTGCTTCTCCCTCTCTGCTTTCTTCTTCTTCAGGAGCCTCAGGGCTACCAGAAACATGTGGCGGTTGGCCAGGCCCTGGAGTGTCATGGTGGCCACCACCTGGTGCAGCAGCGTTTGGACTCTCGACGGTAAAACGGTAGAAGTCCATGGGGGCTGAAATCCCCTCACTAAAGTCGCCAGAGGACGATCCATCCGGGGTCTCCCCTGGCGTGCCAGTCCGAAAGGACTGCCCAGGGGGCTCGAGGGGGGCGTTCCAGCCGCCGGGGTCCAGCTGCCCGTTGAGCCTGTCCATCACCTTGCTCAGCGGCTGCCCCACGCTCTCCATGGACGTGTCCTTCATCTCGGGGATGTGTAAAGCCAGCTGGCTGAGGGCAGAGCGCTCCCGACCCTCCTCCTGCCCACCCGGGCTTGGCTCACCAGCCGGGGCAGCGGGATCATCGTCTCTCTGCGGGTCTTCTCTGTCACTCAGCCCGTTCACGCCGCTGTCTCCGCTGGCCTGCTGGGTCTCGGGCACTACAGGCGCAGGGGAGTTAACCGGCTCCTCGGACTTTGCTTTCTTCTTCTTGCCTGTTTTCTTCTTCTTGGCTAACCTGCATGGTGAGAGACCAATAGGGATGTCACTCATCCGTGCACGCTTAGACTTTTCCAAAATAGAGGGGGGTCCCACCCTTTCCCAACAATCTTCATCTGCAATTTTCTCTATTGCAGCAAAATCCTTATATGAAGAACATTGCCACATGGAGCCCCCATCTCCGTGCCAGCTATCACAGGAAAAGCAGGGTATGGACACTGTTTCCTACTTATCCAAAAAAGAAAAGAGGCATCGGCTGCTGGATGCAGCATCTTGGGCTTCCTTTGGCCGTAAAGGGAATCACAAATGGATGCGGAGCTAAAGCAACATGGCAGAAATCCCTGCCTGAGAGCAAGATGCTGGGAAGGGAGAAGGTTTCACGAGGACGTGGGAATGCCGTGTCCCCGGCTGCCAGAAGAGGGAGGTGCTGGATGGAGCCCGCTCCAGCTGAACAGCACGCAGGGATGGTGGCTGCGGAAGTGTTCAGGCCTCCCATGACACCCAGACTGCTGCCAGGTCGCTCTTGGCGAGCATGGTGCTTCCCTTCCCGTGCGTCTGCCGGAGAGCAGGGAGCAACATAACCTAGCTTCCCTGCACCTCCCAGGAAAAACAGGGCGGGAGAGCAGAGCACGGGCCTGCTGGGCTGGTTTTGGGGTGCCCCCACCCTGGGTGTGAGCAGACAGAGCCTTGAGCTCTTCGTCTGGGTTGAAGGGCTCCGAGGGACCCCTGGGGATCTCCTCTGCAAGAGTCAAACACAGGCCAGCAGCTCTGCAGTGGCATCTCCCTCAACAGGTTTAGCCACCGCTCATTGACAAAGCGGAAGGACGGGAGAGAAGATCTGAGACCCAGAGCTGCTGCAAACCTGCCACCAGCTGGAGAAAACCTAAAATAAAAGCCCAGAGCTTCCTCTGAACTCTCTGATACAGACCGTCAGGCGAAGGTGTTTACATCCAGCCAGCCTATAGCTCTACAGACCCAAGGGACCAGCTCTGTTGACACCTAGAGAGCATCAGTTGGGTGTCTGGAGGTATAACACCACCTTCTCGTGATTGTGTAAAGGCTACACCACAAATGCTGTCTCTGTTGGGTTAGAAGGGTGGCACGTCATCAGGCTCTGGTGACAGATGACACTCAGGGGCATGTTTCCAGGCCAGGCAGCTCTGTCCCTACCTGATGACCTCCAGCTCCGTGCAGCTCTCGGACTGGTCTGTTCCTTCAGGGGTGGCTTCTGCCTTCTCCTGGGAAGCTGTGTGCACCGGCGTGGTCTCGGTGGAGGACGGCGCGTCGGCTTTCTCCTCATTGAAGGGGTTGTAGCGCTGCGTCGGGCTCTTCACAGAGGCCTTGCTGCCGTTGGCCTCTGAGGCGGTGGAGCGTGGGCAGCTGAGCGTGTCCGTGAGGTCTCCATCTGCAAAGACAAGAAGGGAAAAGTGGGATTTACGTCGGCTCGGGCACCTGGATCGAACCAAATCAAGCAAAGCTGCGCGCTGGGGGCTCGGGGCACTACACGGTCACCGTACTGCTCCCAAGTGACACCATGCCGGGCGCTGGCAGGGTGCCATCGGACCAGCTTAGTTTCAGAGATTGCTGCGGGCAGCAGGCTCTTTGCGAGGAGGGACAGAGAGGCCAGCGTGTGACCCGGCATCGCTCCGCATTTTGCACCCGCTGCGATTTAGACAACACCTGGAAAATGCCAGCTTGGTCACCCAGGAGCTGGCGGCTGGCTTAAGAAGTAGCGTCCTTGGGAAGGAACTTGAGGGGTCTTGTGGCCGTGGTGCTCCTTAGCAAGGCGACAGCGAGCTAACGAGGCTGCTGCCCCCCGTTGCTGCTTATTTCCCCTGTGATGGGGTCTCAGGAAGACGCTTGCTCGGGCGGCGATCCTTATGGAGCCGGCTGCTGTTCTCGGCTTGTGTGAGACACACACGGGGGGCTGGAAGTGTGTGGAGTGGGGGGGGACACAGCATTCACTGGGGTCTGAGGACAGCAGGCTGCACAGACAGGTCGTAGCACAACCGGCTTGGCCCGTGTTAGTCTTCAGAGGGAAAAGGAGCAGCGGAGAAGGGCTACAGGAGTCATGCTCGGAGTTATCCATCCACAAAGTCACGGTTAAAGGAAGGTTACCCATGCCCTTCTCTTCTCCAGCACCCTTCATTTCCAAAGCCAGCTGGCAACCTCTTGCTCGGCAGGGAGATCCCTTCTGAAGGAAATCCCAGATTAATCGGGGGCGTAGGTTTTGAGTAGAAAAATGAAACCTCTTATAAAAGTCTAATAAAGGCAGTTTTGTGACGGTTGATTTCAAAACGCTGCTTTGTTCCTGCTGAAAACGCCTGCCCTGCAGCATGAAGGGTGCGAACTCTGACAAGGGAAGTAAATCGGGTAGATTTTTAATGTCTACATTAAAGGGAAAATAAAACGTTTAAAAGCTATTTCAGCCCCAGGCTTCCAGCCTGCATCACCGAAATGAACGTCACTTCTTATGCCTAAACCCTGGTGTGGTTCTGTTGAGACAAAACGAACTTTGTCCAAAGTACAGAATTTTAACCCCCAAGTGCCCACTGAAAATGGGGAACCGCCTCAGCTTTCTTCATCTCTTGCTCGGCGTACAAACAGCGAGGCATGCATCAGCAAGCTAACCTGGCGGGGGGTTAGGGGGGAAACTTTGCTAGGGCCGAGGTTTGCTCAGCACACAGTAACCCAGCCCGGAGCTCCGCTGGATCACCCGGGAGCCGTGCACACCTCCCAAAACCAGAGGGATTCACCCCCAGCGTCCCTTGGCTTCTCCCAGCCTGCACGTAACACCCAGGGTTAAGTTGCTCGCGGGGCCTTGGGTTTGGAAACATGGTTTGTCCTCTCTGGGTGTGGACTCGGGCTCCAGGGGCAGGTTAAACCATCTCTGCGAGCATCGTTGCGCGTGGGGTAAGAAAGAAGATGAGAGGGAGCGTGTTAGAGCCGCAGAGCCATCCACATGGAATTCAGGCAGAATTTCCCCAAATATTCAGGCGGTACCGGCCAAGGCAACTCACACCCAAGGCTCCTTCCAGCTTTTAGCTGCAAAGGACAGAGCGTGGGTGTATTTCCTCTAAAATAGCTATGCGCTCTTGACCGTAAAGGCCAGACATAGCTGACAAGTTGGGTTTTAAAAGCGGTAAAATAAAATTCAAAAAAAGTGTAGTGACTCAAATTGAGCAGAGCGATGTGCTGGACGTTGTGGCTTCAAGAGAGACGTTTTGATACAAGGAGAGCAGGGTCCAAGGGAAACAAAACCTCCCAAATTAATCCCCGTGAAAGGCCCCAAATTAAAAGGAAGCAGAATGAATTCGGCTGTTTTCCAGGGCTTTCAGGAAATCAGTGAAGGTGGATCAGTTTTTCGATCAGCACCCTGCAATGCTTTACCCCGAAGAGGAAATCTACAGCCCAGGCTCAGCTGGCACACCACGCTCCTCTGGGACGGCCGCTGACCCCCGCCTGCCAGCTTCGCGGCAGGGGCAATTTTGCAGCTTTTCTTTTGTAACCTGGTATAAAGGCTCCTTTATCAACACGAGCCGTAACGGATCGAGCAGCCACAGAACCGCACTCGAAACTTCAGCCTCGTGTTTGCCACGCCGAGGGCTGGGGCAGACACGTCCAGAAGACACGGAGGCATCGTCAGAGGCAGGAAAACATCCCTCCGCTCCGGGATATACGTCCCTGCATACGCCAGGAGCCGGGGAAAGCTCTGCAAATGGTCTCACAAACGAGACACACGACCTCCCACCTCGGGGGATCTTTTCGGCTCTTTTCTGCCTCTACCGAATTCCATCGAGATGGGGTGGTTGCTTGTTAAAGAAACGAACCGGGGAGCATGCAGCAAGCTTCACGTGGCAGCAATGCAGAGAGAAAAACAAAATGTTGCAACAGATGAGTATGTCCCACCTTCCCAGTCTCTGCTGGGCATGGTCTGCATTGCTGGAAAGACATCTCCAAAATCATAATCTACAAAAACGAGGGATAAAACTCAGGATTAGAAAAACAAGTAGTGGGGAGGGAGGGGAGGAGGGGGGCAGGGGAGAGTGTGAAGGGGGGATTTGGGGAGGGAGATGGGAAAGGACAGAAATAAAACAATCTTCCGCCGGTATCTGAAACGCATGAGAAAATAGTTAGGGAACATGGATGCAAATGGAAACCAGCTGCACTAACGGTTGTTCCTGATGGATGTTTGCGTTATGGGAGCTACAACGGGATCAGCGAAGGATGAAGGCCCCACTATGGGAGCTGCTGGAAAGCTACACCAGAACGGTTGCTGTCCTGTACCTACCAGGGATCCCCTCTGTGAATCAATTTAGTCGCTCTGTGCCTCAGTTTCCCCACTTCACACTTACCTCCCATACATACTGTGATGTTTGACTCATTAATGTTTGCAAAGCCAGGGGTCTGATGAAAGGGAAAAACTTGTCCTCTGATCCTAAAATCCCCGGCTTCACCTACGCTCCCAGGGTAGCGAGATGCTCCTGTTGAAATTAGGAGCAGTGAAATCGTTATTGAAGATAAATTCCTCCACGCCAGAGGAAAAGCGACAATGCCCACCCTCCGGGGCTCCGAATCCTCCACCGTCCTGGTCCCGCAACAGGGGACAGCATTTCTACATCAGCACTCAACCCCTCTAAGCATGGGGAAACTGAGACACAGATCACAACCGCTGCCCGGACACATGGAACAGCGTGCCACAATGCCAAAACCAAAATCTAGCTCCAAAATCTCCTGGATCTCTACTCCAAACCCTTCTTCTCTTCAGCATTAAGCTTCCATCCACCAGACGGGCCAAACCCAAGTGACGCCCCTTGCCCAGTCAGCAGGGACAGGTAGGAGACGTGCTGGCACCAAGACACGTTCTGCTGAGCGAGGAACAGGAATACAGGGGTGCAGCATGCACCGAAATGGCTGCTTATGCAAACCTCTGGGGACAGAAGAGCTTCCTCCTGTGACTTTTATCGCTAGGCTGCTCGCGCTGTCTCCAACTGAGCTGGGACGCTGGAGGTTTGGCCTAAGCAAGTGCCCGAAAGCAAACCCTTTCACGCTTCCAGCACAAGCGCAGATGTCGAGGGTGAGCCCAAAACAGTGCTGTGCTTCAAAGTCTTTTGCTAAACGATGCTAATTCACATCCCGGGCTGTTCCTTCTCAGTGTCTTTAATGTCTGTGGTTTCTATCTTCCATATAAAAGGCAACTGGCAGACCCCTGTCTCAGAGGGAAACCCATCTGTACGCAGTGAGTTCACTGCATCCAATTAACAGCACACATCACCCCATCTATTCCAGAATCCCCTGATCTTGTTTTATTCAAACTGACATCAAAAAAGGAACAGGGCCAACGTATTTTGGATTAGGAAGAGCAGCAGCAGAGCTGTTCCTTCGTGTGAGCATGTTTCGTGCAGCGTTAAGAGCTCCCTGCTCCGGCCTGAAGCAGGTTAAGGGGGCAGGCAAAAGTCACACGTCTTCTCGGTTCGTCAGGAACACCCACCAGCCCTCTCTGATAAGGGGGTGAGTACGACAACTTATCAGGCTGCTCAAGTTAAGATGCATAAAGAGGTAAAACCAGCACCTCTGAGACCACCCTCCCTCAGACTGCAGACATGGAGGAAAGACTCTGGAAACTATTCCCCACCACTTCCAGCATATGCGGGGCTCCGGACTGCAAAATAAGCAGTTAAAAAAGGTCCTCTGCAGCCCCTGCGTACCTGCTCTGAACTGGAAGCCACGTCCAGATACAGACATGATTTTCACTCCACGGGGAGATTTCTCCAGTTCTTGCTAAAACACCCCCCCAGGATGGAAACGTGGCCTGCAGTGACTAGAAGGGAAAGTCCTGCTCTCCCGGTCCGAGGCAAAGGGGGTGTCCACAGCTTAAATCCCTCGCACCTCCCACGGCAAGACGGGACAGACTCACAGCTTAACTGCTGCGTCTCTCGCTTTGGTCTCTTCCAAACCATCATTTGCTACCTCATTCGGCGTCTCGTCTGGTCCAGCAGCTCAGCCGAAGGCGATGTGGGAGCACACAGCCCTGACCGCACCCCGTCTCCGAAAAACCACTGACCTTCACTGGATGGAGCGATGGCGCTGTCGTCCCACTCCAGGTTGGTGGAGGTGACTGAGTTGAAGGAGTTGAGGGACAGGCTGTCCGAGCCGTGCACGGAGCTGGGCAGGCGTTCCTCAAAGTCTAGCAGGTACTGAGGTTTGTAGTAATCTGGCATGTACGGGGCCAGATCCAGGTAAGGAGCGTCCTGCGGAGAGGAGAGCGTGGGGTGAGTCAGGCTCTGAGTCACCGCACGCAGTTATTAGCGCAGTCGAAACGATGGGGCTGTCCCTGAACTTCCTCTGACTGTCCGTTTCTGCCGCCTTTCAGAGGAAATCCGGCAGCTCTGCTGCGACACCAAGGTTTAGCCAGCGGCTTTGTGTTTACCTGGAGGGACACCAGCGTTTCGTACCACGCTTGCAGAGCTCAACTCCTTTAGCCCCATCAATCTGCCCCGCAGCTGGCTTCCCCGCACTTACTCCGTTCCTCTTCGGAACACTGCAGCGGAATAACTGAGCAACAGGAATAAATCCCATTGCTGGATCTCCAAAGATCCCAGCCTAGAGCCTTTCCTAAAAATGGCAGCTTCACATTTTCAGCTGAAGACCAACAAGAAGGTACACCCTGAACCAAACGATGGGACCTCTGACACCCAGGACTCGTCCTCCTCCATATACCCGCGCTCCCAGAGCCAAGAGAAGCAGATAAAACATTCACCAGATCCAAGTCGAAGCGGATGAACTCCAGCCCGGACACCAGCGTTAAGAACAAGGTCAGATGATCGTGACTGCAAACCAGGGCGTTCCTGCAACACGGATAAAACAGGAGAGCTTTAGAGATGTGGGAAAAATAAGAGCGAGCTACGAGCACCCTGCTGTTTTCTTGGTGTCTATGAGCTGCCACACAGAAGCTTCAGAGCTGTGAGCCTGCTTTTTCCCTCTTCCTGAGAGCAACGGCAGAGCTTAAGGGCAGATATATGTGGCTCAGAGCAGTCGGGCATCCACCCTGTGCTGTCCCCGAACCGAGCTACAGCCAAATTTCCAGGTGTTCACCGGAGCTGGGTGCCTGGACAAGAGCTCAGCAGCTTCTTGGAAAACAAGGAAGAATATAAAGGCTACACCTGGGACTGGGAGTAACAGCAGTTAACTGAGAGAGATGCATAAAAGTGCTCTTATATAGGGCAGTGTGTCCACATATTGGATCTTTAAAATAATCATGCAAAACCTACAAGGAAAGGTCAGATCCTGATCAACTGCTTGGTTCCCACTGGCAAATTAGGGCTTGCTTCCGACAAGAAGGGACGCCAACCAGTGCCCAAACGAGAACGAGCTGGGATACTCACTTGACGTAGTACTTGTGCAACAGGCTTAGGTTCTCCTGGAACAGCCTCAAATAACTCTCCAAGGAGTTTTCGTTGAGGGCTAGGTACAGCCATGCCCGGCCTGAAAAGAAAGCAGCAGAGAGATTTATCTGTAGGGAAACAACTGAGAAGTGAAGCAAGCCTGGAAACAATTCACAAATCACTTAAAATATGTCAGATTGTTCATTCGCATTCATATCATTTCAAGGGGAGCAACTGACCGTTGGGGAAATCTGTGGGGAAAAATGTCAGCGAGAGATGAAGGGGCAGAGTCGTGATTCCGAGTGGGAATAAGAATAAGAGACTGGATCAGAGCCAGTTGAGAAGCAGACACGCAACTGTGGCTCTCCAGCGAGATGGTAGCCCTGCCGGCATTTCCAGCAGGGATCAGGAGACCGGAGAGACAGAAGGAGAATCGCTCTAAATCAGCGCAGGTGCAATTTGAGATATTACACAAACTGTGGTGCAGAGAGAGGTGATGGTGGAGTCTGCGCTCAGCTCCGCTCTCACCGGTACGGGGCTTGGGAGATGAAGGGTGTTGGGATAATCAGGCAGACAGGAGGTCTCTGGGCACCGTCCTGCGTCAAAAGCGGTCTCGATGGTCCCAAACATCCGCTACGGACAACTCGCAGCAGGGGAGAAGCAGCATCAGGCAAACGACAGCTACAGTGAGATGTTCTGGGGCGAGAGGTGATGCCTCCCATCTGCCAGAAACCCTTCCCGGAGCACAACCCAGCGGATCGCTTTGGTTTCACGGCAGCAGGAGCAGGGCTGTGCCTTTGACCCAACACCCGATCCCGAGACACGGTGCAATTCTTTCTAGAGCCGTCACGCAGTTACGGCAGCACTTCCACCTCCCTGGCCTGAGGAAAGCAAGCCGTAGTCGGCGGGGAGCTGCCCGCTGGTTCCCTCGGTCTGCCTGTACCCCCAGCCCTCGAACACGCGGCCAGCACAACCTGCCTGGGCCTCCTGCCAGCTGTCCCCAAACTGAGGTTTGCCCTCGGGGCCAGGGCAGCGTCTGCGAATACTCACTGCGTCCCAAGTTGGTGGCCACGTGTTGAAGCACTTCTATCTGTTTGATGGCTTCCCGGCGGGTGAAGTGAACGACCAGCACCCAGTAGCCCGAGGAAAGATCTTGCAGGCTGGAAGAAGGAAGAAGTCCAGAGAAAGGTTAAGCAAGGGCTTCGTCATCTCCATCCCAATTACTGCCTAAATGGCCTCCCCATGCTGAGGCTACAGCAAAGCACGGTGAAAAGCACCCCAGCAGCCCAGAGGCAGGCTCAACGCTTACCCATAGAGCAGAGCATGGTCCAGATGTTCGCAGAGCCGCTGCAGAACCTTGTCATGGTTTCTGATGGCCGGCGTCTCGTCTTCACAGGCGGCAAAGTAGCTCTGCAGCTGCAAAAAGAAGAGGTGGGGTGGCTGAAACACCCTTCTACAGCCCACTGAGGAGGCACATGGAGATACTAAGACACTCACAGCCAGCACTAAATAGCTTTTTTAAATCTCTCGGATTGCTAAACCTTGATGCAGGTTACTTATGGGGTGTAGCAATTGGTTTTAAGAGTACCCTAAAGGCAATAACTCACAGGCAGAACCCCACCCACAAAGATTCGTGCACTTTTCAGAGACATGCCAGCAGCGTGGCCGCAGCTGCAGAACCAACTTCCCTGTTTGCTGCGCGGGCGGGCTGGGCTGCACAGCCTCCTCCTTGACAGCCAACGCTACAGCGGGGTTTTCGTGGCCCCTCTCCACCAGTGCAGCCATCGCAAAGCGGTTCAGAATAGAAATAAATCAGGAGTTCTGGGCTCTGTTTCTGGCTCTGCCATGGACCAGTCCCCTCCTCGGTCACCAGGTCTCGCCCTGGGAAACGCTGGCTGGGGAGAGATGTTGCTTCCAGGTATAAAAGATGCTCTGAGCCCAGGAGTCTCGTTCGTGCAGCACACATGCTCTGTGCTAAATCAGTGCAAAATCTCAGGGCAGTTTCAGCATCCCGGGAAGAGACAGAGGTTTTCTTGTTACAGGCGGCTCCAGTAACCGCCGCGATGCTGGGTACTGATGCCGGGCAGCTGAGAGCTGCCCCAGACTTTCAAACACAGGCTGGTACGGATGGCCTGGCCGCACAGCAGCGGGGACTCGGAGGGTGCAGAGGGCAGCGCAGATACGGACGGAGGCACATGCATATAGAACAAAGGCAGCTCAACTAATCCCAAGTCGTTTGCCTCTGCTGAGGTGAGGCTACATAGCTACGATGCATCACGTCTCGGAGTTGCCGCGCTCTCGAAAACAGGACAGTTTGACTCACCCTTGGTTAACCCGTTCACAGCTGCAAAGTTAGCTCTGAAGTCAGCACTGGCCCCGTACTCTGCTGACAACAGCCCTTGCATGCTCGACACAGCGGAAATTGCTTTTGTGCTTCTGCAAAACCTGCTAGAAATCCTAGAAATCCCCTTAGACCCAAATCCTCTATGCCTTCCCAGCTGACCCACCGGCCTCCTCCTGCCCCTGGAGCTTACAGATCTATTTAGGTCCCCGTCTCACACATACTTGGCATTCAGGCAGGGAGATTACTCACCCAGGATGTAATCTCAGCTGAATATGCCACATTTATTTGCTCTGGCTGGCGACAAGCGAGCACGGTTCCTCTGAGCCACCACACATCACCCGCCCGTACATTATTTCGGTGACACGATACGTCTCGGCCAAACCTCACCGCTTAGACAGTAGATTTAAAAAACAAAAACTAGATGGCATTGCGCTTGTCGAGTCTGACCTGTCCCCCGAAACTGGTTTCTCCTCCTGAAGTGCCTTTAGAAAATCATCCAGTCTGGATGTAAAAGTTATCAAGGCGGACAGAGAACCTCACGGCCCCTGCGGAACTGCTCCTAACAACCCTCTTAAAAACATGAATATATCTAGCTCCAACACCCCCCTGGCTTGAAGACCTTGACTCTCACTGGAGCTCTTAGGTAAGATGGGAGAGCCAGGCGTGTTCCTGCACGGAGCAGGTCCCAGCCCTTCCATGGGAAAGAACTGCTGAGCCCAAAGAACCGCGGCCAAATTCCCTCATCTGATCGCAAAGCGCAGCTCAGCCTGTCCCTGTCCCGTCTAGTCGAGAAGGTAAATCCCCCGGGGAAGGAAATACGCAATAACGCTTCGTCTGCAGAGCCACCCGTGGGTGCTCCAGCGATGCGCAGACTTTTTCACAACACCCAGGTGAGATCCAAAGCATTTCAGCTCAGCAGTTTTACCCATTTTTGGGAGGAAGCCAAGCCAGAAGATTTACACTATTAACAGGCAGCCCAGACCCAAGCAGGGAGGAGAATGCCCTAAAATCCCACTATTCAGGAAATATTTCAGGAGCTACCTGCAGCCAGTGTTTTAAGCTCACTCCTGCAGCAAGGACACAAGAGGAAGAAACAAAATCAGAATTTAGAGCCGTATCCCTCAAGGGATGGATAGACAGCCACAGGCGATGCTCTCCAAGAGCTGTCTGGAACTCACTAAAATATCCTATTTGGGGGAAACTGAGGCAGGAAGCAAAGCCATACGGGACACGAACCGGGATTTGAAGGCAGAAATTCCCAGCTTGTCCCAATCAGGCTGTTGCCTCTGCAGAGATCTGGGGTACCCTCGGAGGAGGGGTTCTGTCCTGGGTGTTTCTGCAGGCTCTGTGCTGGCTGGAGGAAACGCAGCTGCAGGGGACAGCTAGGGGAAAACAAAAATAACCAGGCCCTACATCAGCTTACTGCTAAAAACAAAGAGCCACTCAGCCAGCTCTGCGCACACAGCTCGGGGAGGTCATCTCGGAGGGAACTTGGAGCCTGTCTGTGTCACCGGCTGGAGGAATTCCCCATGACAGAGAGACTCCAAGCCTGGGCAGCAAAAGAAATGAGCAAATAGAAGCATTTCCTCTTTTTTCTTTCCTTCCTTCTCCAAAAATAAGTCAGACCTTTGTTACAGCCTTTCCCGCAGCCAGTTCACAGCTCCCAACGCTCTCCACTGCTACAAGGACTGACCTGCTCCCATCATCAGAGGATGCAAACCGTTAGCAAACAGCGGTTGTTTCATCTCAACATCTCCGAGCATCGAGAAGCACCAGGGAATTTCTGAAAAACAGATTTCTATTCCCTAGAAAAGCCTCACCTTCCCCCCTCCACGGAGGGATCTAGGTTTTGAAGGGCTCATTCTGCATTATATTAAGGATTGGTGTTATTTTTCGCTGCTCTGCAAGGAGCACGCAGCCTCCTGCCCTGCACAAACCAGTTACCCCTGCATTTCACCCCCTTCCCGCGGAGGCTGCTGGAAAACCCAGCCCCACAGTGATGTCCAGAGCAAACCTACCCCAAAAAGCTCAAGTCTGACCCTCTGCAACGTCAAGAGCCAGGGCATGAGCTGGTGTGGCTGCGCCTCGCTTAGAGTCACGAGGGTCATGCCAGCCCCATGCACGTGGGATGCCGCAAGCGGGAAACACGCGCTCAGCAGTTCTGGATTTGGATTCGGGCGCCCCGAGTCGCAGTTTAGGAGCTGTCGGTCACAGGGCAGCGCACCAACGGCCCGCTCCTACCCGCAGGGACAAAGATAGTAATCCATTTTGTGTATTCGCTTAATGCTACCCGTGCACAAAGCTAAGGTAGGTCTTGCTTAGATTGACTGTGTGTAAGTCTTAGACACGTTACAAGCCTGGCTCACAGGCTGTATCCTGAGATGTCAGAATACTAATGTATATTCTCTTCCAAAGCTGTAGAATCATTGAATTGCCTAGGTTGGAAGAGACCTTTAAGATCATCAAGTCCAACCGTTAACCTCACGCTGCCAAACCCACCACTGACCTGTGTCCCTCAGCACCACGTCTGCCCGGCTTTTAAATCCCTCCAGGGATGGCGACTCCACCACTGCCCTGGGCAGCCTCTTCCAATGCTTGACAACCCTTTTGGTGAAGAAATTGGTCCCAATATCCATCCTAAACCTCCCCTGGCACAACTTGAGGCCGTTTCCTCTTGTCCCATGGCCTGTTCCTTGGGAGAAGAGACCGACTCCCCCTGGCTACCCCCTCCTTTCAGGGAGCTGTAGGGAGCGAGAAGGTCTCCCCTCAGCCTCCTTTTCTCCAGGCTGAACACCCCCAGCTCCCTCAGCCGCTCCTCACAGGACTTGTGCTCCAGACCCCTCACCAGCTCCGTTGCCCTTCTCCGGACTCACTCCAGCACCTCAGAGTCTCTTTTGTGGTGAGGGGCCCAAACCTGGACACAGCCCTCGCGGTGGGGCCTCACCAGTGCCCAGTACAGGGGGAAATCGTGCTGGTGCTCTTTCCAGCATCCCTCCAAAATAAGCATGGACAACAGCATACAGCCCTGAGCAAAGGACATGCACGGCTTGCTGGAGCACAAGCAGCCCCAAAAATTCGGTCAGGTGAATCCCTGCCGAGCTACCACGCATCCAGGGAGGAAACAAGACAGAACGAGCCTCGGGATCTCCTGGGTGGAGTCATCCCCACGGCGAGGGTGACAAAAGACTTGCAAAAGCTGATGTGGAGGCGTTTTCGGCTTGGGAAGAAGGGAGAAGACACAACGCGGAGGAAAGGTACGATGAAATATCTTTCCCAGCTGGGGAACAAAATCCACTTGCATCATTTCCCAAAGGCCCGCTGGCCTGCTCCAAGATCCACCTACAGAAACCACAATTCCTACAGATTTTCATGTAGGAATTGTGGTTTCTGTAGAAAACCACAGGCATCTTAGGGCAGAAGCACAGACCGTGGATGGTCCCAGCACCCGACCCTGATCGTGCAGCACAGGGCAGGAGTGATGTGGCACTGCCCTGAAAAAATGGCGCTTAGATGGAGTGTTTACTTCTCTCCTGTAAGTTGCTATAAAACGCAAATGCATAATTTGAAACCAACCTCTCCCTAATCAAGGCGTCGCAGACGGACCTGTTTGGGAGGTGGTGACTGAACTGTATGAAGCATTCACAAAGCAGCTCCCTGACATATCTGGGCAGCGAGCCGGGCTGGAGCTAGGGAAAAATCAGGAAGGAGGAAAGCAACAAGGTTAAAAAGCATTAACTGAATGTGACATTGGTCATCTCTGGGTTTTCTGGAGAGATGCTCGCCTCCTGTGCTCCAAAACCAGAAGGAAGTGTTGAAGGCTGGACTCAAATGGGGCACGGTGAACGCCTCGAGCCCTGAACCGGGGCTATTTATAGACATTCTTGTGGCCAAAATAAGCGCCGTCGGCATGCAGAAGGCATCCCCGCCATTCACCGAGACCACTCTGCAGCCCCGACTGGGTCTGAGCACCGGTGTTGCGACAGCATGGGACAAAACCCGCTTCGGTGAACTGGTTACAAGAGTCCAAACACTCGAGGCTGGTGAGTTAAACGCACTTGAGAAGAAAGCGGAGCAGAAGCGCGTTTGTCCAAAGGGAACAGAGAGCTGGTTTGCACGGGGGGAACACGGGGTTTGCGCTCCGAACGATCACACCTCGTCCCCATTGAGGAGAAGGGGGGTTTAATTGCCGTTTATCAATCACAAGTTGAATTTGGTTTTTTTTGCAGTGATACACCACACCCCCCTCTGGCACGCACGAGAAAGGATATTCCTTGCACAATTTTATAGCCGACTAATTGCACCAGTTCTCAATGAGCGTGAAGCTCTCCAGGCTCGTTTGCAGAGCTCCTGTGTTGCAAGAGATGCCAAAAAACAATTGGGCAGGCGTGCTTTAAAGTCCATTCTCCAAACCTAATCATTCTTGAGGCTCTCCTTTGAAATCTCTCCAGTATTTCTACAACCTTATTGAAATATTGAAATACAGACTCCTGACCTGTTCAGGGCTGGCCACAACCCAACCGAGTCTCCATCTCCTCTCCGTAAATCTGGCCCACAGATGTTTCGCTAGCAGCTTTCCAGCATTGAGTTCATTTCCCTTGTTCTGCTTGGTATTTCCCTGGCAGGACGAACATGGCGAAAGAAAAGCAGAGATCCCCGTTGGGCACCCTTTGGATTCCTCTGGCTCCCTAACCATGGCGCTCGCTGCACGGGAAAGGCGAGAGGCGCTTCGAAACCTGCTTTCCCACCCGAAGCACACGGACTGTGAGTGGTTTTCCCCAGCTGCAGGAATGCAAAACAACAGCAGCGCCACAAAGCAGCAAGTGGACAGTCAAAACGTTAACAAAAACTGCAGAAGCCTTTTTTCTGCCTCAATTCCTGCCCTCTCTCCATCTTCCCCGGCGGCTGGAAAGACCTTCTCCACGCTACCAAGCAGGTGGTTTTCTTTGAGGGCAGTATTTCGTGAGCCATCCAGGCAGGCAGCTGGAGATGCAAATCCTTTGCTAGACTCAAAACCCTTCCCAAGCCTGATGCCAGCACTTGCTTTTCCACCACACTGCACGACTGGACAAGGATGGTGGCACGTTACCTACTGGATTGCACAGCCGGAATAACCCTCTGCAGCAAGAGCAAACCCACACGGTTTCCTGTGACTGTAGCTTGCAAAGCTGTCTTAACAAAGTGATTAATGAAAATGCTGATTAGGAAGCCAGCTCAGGGTCTTGGCACTCAGTCTGGGGCTGCACCTGGAGCTGAGCACCCTCAGGAACAAGCCTGGAGCTCCAGGGAGCACCAAAAAAAGGTGGCAGGTGACCAAATTTGTCCCATGCAGACAATGACAGCTCAATCCCAAGGGAAGAGGCGACGGGAAGGGACAAGATAGACACATAAGAACTAGCAAGTAGCACTCTCACACCTGCTCAGGGGAGTACTGACATTCAACGGCAAATGGATAAAGAGAAGGAGAAGTCTGCCTGGAAAACTCCTAGTCTTCCATACCACCCATAAAAGCAGGCTGAATTTCAAGGCAGGAGTCTTGTTCTCTCTTGTGTGCTTGTATAACACAAAGCCCTGAACCTTCAGCTCTAGCAGGAAGTTTTGGAGGTTGCGTACATGATCTGACTCAACAACTCTTACAACAAACTTCCAAACCAGCACCAGCCTCAGTGCCCAGCTTCCCATCCCGGACTCGGTACACCTTGCCTGGATGTTGTGGCTTTCCCCACGAAATACATCGGCACTTTCAGGGCATCGGCAGGTTGAAAGCACCACAAGTGATGTTGGAGCAGCCTGGAGAGAAACGGAGCATGTTCGTGATGCGCAGAGACAGGAGCCTGAAACAGGTGAAGCTGAAACCCACAGCAAAGATGCTCCATGGCTGGAAACGCAGAGCTCTGAAGCATTTGCAATCCAGGGCCAACAAGGCTGTCACCTCCCGGGACACGTAGACTTGTCAGCTCCCACGCCCTGAAGGCTTTTCCAGGGCTTTTCTTCATTATTTCCGAGCAGCAAACCTTGCAGGAGGCTGGACGTATGTGTGGCTCAGCCAAGGACAGGATTTTTCCCAGTGGTGACACCTTCCAAGTCGCAGGGAGCATCCCATTCCTCTGTCACAGTGCACAGAGCGCACGGAGCAGGGGACGGGCACGGAGCTGGCTGCTGTGGGACAGGATCCCTGCGCTCACTGAAGGCAGATGGAAAAGTCACATGCTTGGCACAAGAGGAAAAAAAACCCACAGTTTTCACGGGAAGGGAGAAAAAAAACCCAAGTCTGGTTGGTAAACACACCAAAACAAGCAAGCACAGGGTGCTCGTGCCCTGCAAGTCTCGGTAACAGCGCTGCTCTCCCGGAGAGCTGCTGCTTACTCACACGCCGGCTTTGAATCCCTCCCTGTCGACCAAGTCCTCTGGCCCGCAGTTATTTGTGTTTCTCGTCTTGGACCAGGATATCAGAAGGGGGGAAAGCTGAAATCGCTCAACAGGCAGTGAAATTGCGCAATCGGAGGGAGAGAGGCTCGGAGGCACTGCTTCAGCCCCTTGTACAAAATACGCTGCTGCAATTCAGCCCCCTAAACCAACTGCTCTCCCAGGGAAATGCTTTGTGTTAGCAGCAGGAGAATAAACGGGTTTTTTTTTCTCCCTGAAAGGCTACCATAGCCTTGTCTACCAGCAGATCCAGAGCTGATTTTGGGAAACACCTCTTCTGGGTATAAAAGGCAACATCAGGTTAGGTACCCACAGAATACAATCCCTTTGCAACTGCAGTCGACGAACCTCAAATCATTGCCAGGCCCGTGTCAGGATGCGGCACTAGGAATTTCAAAAGAGATAAACCTTGACATACTCAAGTAACCCGAGCAATACACTGCTGCGCTCTCAGCAGAACCACAAATGGCTTTGTTCGCTTGCCAAACAGTGTCAAAGCCCTTAGAGGACCACCAAAATACGCAGTGTCGGAGCCGCAAGAGTTTGTAGACTTCTTAAAAGCACCTGAGCCAACCCTTGCGTCTTCAGAGCCGACTTACGAGCTCCGTGAGATTGCTGCTAGCTCCGGCCACGGGCTTCTGGTGGTCCTGTGGTCTGGTGGCTGGCAACCCCAGGACACATGGCAAAGGGGCAGGTCAGCACTGCCACCGGGAGTGATGTCGATCCCTGCTGCGTGCTCCCCACGCCAACAGCAGATGTGGCCTGGAGCAAACATGAGCGAGAGGAAATACCCTGGGAAGAGATAAAACCCTCTGTGGTCTTAGAGCCAGTGAGGTGCCCCTCAACAGGAATCAGAAAGCAAGTTGCCATTTGGCTGTTTTCGCATCTCCAGAATTGCTACCTCTGTGTCATGACAGCTGGGCTAAATAAATCCACCCAGACGGAGATGATTTGAAAATCTCCATGATTTGAAAAGGGATGCTCCGCTCCAGCGCTACCTGCTTCTCTCCAGGACGTGGGGGCACCAACCCACCCCCAGATCTACCCTCCCTCGCTGTGCAGGAGCAGCAGAGATGTCGCAAGGCAGAGCTCAGGGAGCCCGGGGCATTTCACTGGTAGAGGGCTGAAAATCTGATCCGGAAACAAGCAGAAAAGGCACAGCATTAATTCACTGTGGGGAAAGTGGAAACCTTCCCAAAGTCACGCATAAACGGGGCAGAGCCAGGGCTTTTGGCAAGAACTCCTGCAACATCAGCAAAAAAACCATTGCTCCACCTGATTGACATGCACCGAGGATCAGCTGCTCTAGAGTTCATGGGAATTTGTGTCCTTCAAAGCCAGTAGGAAAGCCTAAAAAATAGAGTCCCAAAATCTTGGATTCTGATCTCTTTTCTGATTTTAAGTTTAGCACCTGGCATTGCCAAAACCGAGCACTGTTCAAGGACTTCATTTTCACCACCTAATCACGAGCAGGACAGCAATCAGTCTCTCCTTAACCCACTGCCATGTCCAGGAGGGCAAGGAAATCCAACAAGAGAACACAAATCACCTACGCTACCAGCTTCAGTGTGGTTCAGGTCACCTGGGATAGCTCTTAGCTACCAGGAGATGGTTGGCCAAGGATAGATATGAAGCTGTCGGCATTTCTAGCGTGCTTATCCCGGCAAGGGTTCAACGGGGAGGCACCAGGAGGCAGCAGCTCTCACCCCACTGCTGCCACGCACAAGTCATGGCTCCTACAAGAAAACAAGCACTTGAGTGAACGAGGGTCTGCACCCCCCTGGGAAAGGATGCACAGAAAGCGGTGAATGCACACTGAGCCGTAACATGCCCATCTCCAGCCTTCTGCCTCAATAAAGCCCTAATTCTTTAAAAACAAACAAACAAAAAAGGGTTAGGCATCGATTTGCACAGTAATTTGCGCTGGAGCACAGCCCTGTTAGCAGAAAACTGGCTGAGGAAAGGGGATGGGAAAGGATGGGAAACTGGATGGGAAAGGGGAAAAGGAACAGTCAGAAGACAGATGCAAGGAGCTCCACAGCATCACACCATCCACGGAACCAGAGCAGAAAGCATCGCCCTCGGAATGAACTTCTATCTCCCAGGGAGGAAAAGCTGTAGACGGGAAATCAACACCACGCTCCCAGCTCCCTTGGATGTGTGCTGGGATTGAAGCAGGGACCCAACTTGCTACTGCTGAGCTCTCCCAACCTCTCCCAAAGCCACCAGCCTCTTGACACCTCTCCAGCTGCAGGGGACAATTTATTGGGTGTCTAAATCAGATGTTCTGCCTCTCTCTCTGCAGCTGAGGCCCAATCTCACACCTCCGCAGTCAATGGCAAAGCTACCGCTGATCTCTTGAGATATGGGCAAAGTACGCGAACGGTCCAGATCTGGCACTTGGGTATCACACAGAGAAACCCACGGGTTTGTCATTACCCTCTCCGAGCAGGTTTGCATCCCTGCCCTTTCTAGCTGTGCTCCATCTCTCATATATTCCTAGGAAAATAAGAGAGAAACAGTCCCATTCAGTCAGGCTAAAGGGATTCGCTTGGAACTAAAGCATTTTTTTTAATTTTTTTTTTTTGCTGTTGATTTGCACAGAATTTACTCACTGTTTGTGCTCTGACACCCCCCACACTCCTGAAATTCAGAAGCACCCTGGAGAAACTGAAGTCACAGCCAGGCAAAGTCACAGCCAGAGGTCTCTGTGGCACAAACCCTGCCCAGGGCTGTGCTGCTGCTCGCTGCCTTCCCCATCTGAGGCAGAGGGAAGCTGACAAGCACCCTGATGGTTCTCCCTGGGCTACTCGGTGAAAATAAGGCATTTTTTTTTCTGCTGCTGCTACTTAAAGCCTGACATTGTAACCAGGTACCTCAGCCTTCCGCGGTGGTTTGTCCCAGTTTACCCAGTCTTCTAAAATAACGGCTGACTTGCAGTGTACGGACTGCCAAGAGTCCGAACTCATCTTTGGGTCTGAAGCTGAGGAAAGAAAACCCATCATCATCTGGCCGAAAAGTGGTGCGGAGAGGTGTCCACATCACTACAAACACATCCAAACCCTCCGCTCCACAACTCAAACCTGCCATAATGGCAACAGTAAGGAGCAAGCAACCTACACAGCTAGGAAGCTTTTGAAATCAGAGGCGAGATACTTGGAAAACTTCTCCGCACCCCATGACACAATTCCAGCGACGAGGAGTTACTCAAGAGGGACCCAGAGGTAGGGAGCGGAGGATGAACGAGAGCAGGATTTCCCAGCGCACAGCCAGGGCGTGGGAAGGGTGTACCTGCTCCTCTAACCTACTACCTTACTCTTCCCACCAACGCAGAGAAAAAGAGAAATATCAGGGACTTGAGGGATGAAGTCAGACAGGGAAGCACCAGGAAAAATTAGTGGCTCCACAGCTGAAAGGGAGCGACATCCCTGAGAAAGGAGGACTGCATCCCAGAGGTAAAAAGCGGGGATGTGCCAGCGCTGGACTTTCACCATGCAGTTGAGTTTGGTTTCGCTGGGATGGTATCAATAAGTCCATCAGCCTGGAGTTTCTTAGAGGTTCCTACATTGCCCCGAGCTTTCTTGCTCTGAGCAAAACAGGAAAGCAAAAGAGGCAGGACTGAAAATTCCCCAAATCCCTCTGACGCTGGACCAAGACAGGAGCTGGCAGAGGTCAAAGCAGAGGTGCTTTGGCAGAGCTGTAGTTGAGGAGCCCTGGTCAAGTGCAATAATAATTAAAATAGCCACCATGTTGATTTTATAGCATTTCCAACAGGGATCGTCCAAGGATTTCCTAAATGCAAATAAATTATGTCCAACAAATCCTGTGTGGTAAGTAGTGTATCCTCATACATATGGGGAAACTGAGGCAGTAGCGCTGCAGAGCGTTGTAACAGAGCTTGGAGCAGGCTGAACATCCACTGATTTCCAGGTAAGTAAAAGATTATCCTTAATTTTTAGAGGACAGAAAGGTAAGAGATCAGAGGGCAGGATCACCCGTGGAAGCAAAAAGAAAGGCTGGGACAGGTTTGCGCACCCATCCTATATCCCAGAGGTGACGTCAAGCCATCCATTCCTTAACAGTGCTGTGAATTCACTTGCGACGGTCTTCGTAAGACAAGTTTTCATGGATGAATCTGTATCAGGACACATTGCAGACCACAGGAAAACTTCAATTCCGTAAGGCAGCAGAAACCAAGTAACTGGAGAAACGTCAACGAGTCTGGAAAGCCTCCTTTCCCCCAAACTTGGGATGAAAACTGGACCAAGGCTCCCTCTACCTCCTCAAACAGAGCTGGAGTTCTTTCTCAAACGCGGCTGGAGCTCCCATGGGAACCAGGCAGCACATGTGGCCCAACCCAAAATCTCCAGCAGGTCTTTACAGCTCGCTCCTGTGACCAAACAGACTCCAGTGTCCTGGTCCCCGTTGTGCCAGCATGCAGATGCTCCCCACCAAAGGGATGGGCTTTAAGAAATGCTCTCACCGTCAGCAGATGCCAAGGGGCAGGAGAAATGAGGGGCAAGCAGAAGGACAAGGTGAGAGACAAGGTATGACGGTACACATCTTCAGAGCCCTTGTTTTGAGGGCTCAGACCAGGGCACCGCCAACCCACGGCGTGTGCCTGCCTGGAGGGAGGACCTCTCCAAAGAGGGTTTCAGGCTGGACTCGTCCAGACCCCCCCCAAACAGCCCCAGGAAAAGGGATCCCCCCAGGATCCCCCCCAGTCCTGCCTGCGGGAGAAGGAAACCCTTCGAAAAGGGGGGATCCCAGGGGGGAAGCCAAGTACATCCCAACCAGCAGAGATGGAGGCTCCTGGGGGTGACCCCAGCAGTGTCCCTTTGGCAGGGTGGGCCAGGGGGTGACCCCACACCCCCAGGGGCGCCTCTGGGGTGTCCCGTGGCACCAGCAACAAGGATGCCTCCAACCTCACATCCCCAGCACAGGGGGTCCCTTAGGGACATCCCCCAAACCTGCATTGAAGAATCCCGAAAGGCATCCCCTGCCTCTGGCAGAGGGGATGGCAGAGTGTCCTTGACCCCACACTCCTGTCCCAAAGAGTCCCCCAGTGTCCCCAGGGTGCTCCCAGCCCCCTACCTTGGGGAGAGGCGGGCGTCCCTAGGGACTGTCCCTCAGCCCCACATGTCTGGTGGTGGTGTGCGTCTTGGGAGTCTCCAGAAGCGTCCCCCAGCCACAGGACAGTCCCCAGGGACACCCCAGGGCTGTCCTAGGGCTGTCCCCAGCCCCACGGCCCCGGCACAGGGGGGTCCCCAGCCCCACACTCAGCCGGAGCTGAGGACGTGGTAGTCCCCAGGGCCACCCCAGCCCCACACCGGGCCCCCCGCCGCCCACCTTCTTGACGGAGAGGGAGATGTTCTCCAGGATGCGGTCCTTCACCTCCGCCGGCTCCATGGCGCCGCCGCCGCCTGCCGCTGCCGCCGCCGCCGCCGCCCGCCGCCGCGCCCGCCCGGCGGAGGCCGAGTGCCGGCCCGCCCGCCGGGCCCGCTCGCCGCCCCGCCGCCCCCCGCCGGCCGGCTCCGTCCTGCCGGCTGCCCCGGCCCGGCCCCGGCCCGGCCCGCCGGCTGCGGGGTGGCGGCCTCCGCCGGCGCTCAGGGCGCCATGGCCGCGCCGGGGCCCCCCGCGGCGGGCGCGGAGGCGAACGGGGCCCCGCGGGGAGGAGGGAGCGGAGCGGGGCCGCACTCGTGACGGGCACCGCGCTCCGCCAGGAACTGAGGTCAGGCGGGAGGGACGGCGGGAGGGACGGCGGGAGGGAGGGAGGGGAACGGCGCTGCCCGCCCCCGGCAGCCGGCACCGGGGCCCGCCCCGCCGGGCCGCCGCTAATGGCGCCCGCGGGTCCTTCACGGAGGCGGCGGTGCTGGGGGGGGCCGGTGGGGGGCATGGCGCTGGGTCCCTCACGGCCCTGGGCTCGGTGCGGGGACTTGAGGGGAGATGGCATTTGGGACAGTGAGGGAACACGAGGGGAGATGGTGCTGGGTCCCTCATGATCCAGTCAGGGACATGAGGTGAGGCAGCACTGGGGACAGTGAGGGAATGTGAGGGGAGATGGCGCTGGGGACAGTGAGGGGACATGAGGGGGATGTGATGAGAAGTGGCGTTGGGGACAGCGAGGGGACGTGAAGGGGATGTAAGGGAAGATGGCGCTGGGTCCCTCATGACCCAGTCAGGGGACATGCGGTGAGATGGCATTGGGCACAGAGAGGGGACATGAAGGGGATGTGAGGGGAGATGGCATTGGGGACATGAGGGTAGATGGCACTGGGTCCCTCATGACCCAGCTGAGGGGACTTTTTGGCACAATGAGAGGACACATGGGGAGATAGTGTTGGGGACAGCGAGGGGGCGAAGGGAGATGGCATCGGGTTCCTCGCAGCCCCAGGCTCAGTGAGGGAATGTGGGGGGAGATGGCATTGGGGACAGTGAAGGGGCACAAGGGGAGATGGCATTGGGTCCTTCTCAGCCCTGGGTTCAGTGAGGGGACACGAGGGGAGATGGTGTTGGGCACGGTGAGGTGATGCGAGGGGGATGAGGGGAGATGGCGTTGGGTCCCTCACAGCCCCCTGAAGGGACACGAGGGGATGATGGTGTTGGGTGCCCCTTGAGAGGACACACAGGGGGGTCAGCAGGCCCCAGTTTGGGGACACCAGGCGAGGTGGCCACCGGCCCCCCTAGCCAGGGCCCAGGCCATGGCTTTGCTGCACTTTGGCGTGCTGGCAGGGCCCAGCTTCAAAAGAAAGAGAAATATTCAGTGGCCTGAGGGAAAAATGGGGGAGTCTGCATGGCACCCCCCATGGCAGCCCCGAGATGAACAGGGGACCAGTCTCTCTGCTACGGTCCATGCGCTTGGTTCCATGGCACCTTGGAGACAAAAACGGGCCAGAAAAGTGTTGCTCAAGCCAAAATCTCTATCACTGGGACAAGATCCTAAAAAACCCCAAATACAATCCCTGCTCGCCATCACAGACAGAGCTGGGAGTCGGTGCAGAGGCTGAATGGAGGTGGGGGCTGAAGAAATAAAAGATAAAATTAATCATAAACTTTCCTCCTGAGATTCAGGTGAAAAGCCCTGATGGGGCTGTCCCTCAGAGCTGGCTTATCGCCCTTGCAACGCCCAACCCTGAAAACTGAAAATGGAACTGAAAGTAAAAGCAATTAAAAAAGGAAAAGCCAGCAGCCCTCAGGAGCGCGTTCCCTGCGCCATTCCCACCCCTTCCTCCCTAAATAACCTGCTGGCAGGGAAGGGATGAGCTGAGCAAGGACTGGGACGGAGAAAGCACGCCAAGCCAAGCCTGTTCCTTCCCTGCATTCACAGGAACGGCCCAGCCAGTTTAACAGCTTTGGAAACTGTGGGAGAAACTCCCAGGGAAGGGAAGAGGGTGCAGCTCGTTAGTGCTTGGGATAAAACCGAGCCAAATCACAAAGCTCCTCTTCTTTTCTCAGCTCCCCACCAGCACCTGGAGAAGCAGAAGCGTTGCGTTGAGTGAGATCCCAACAAGGACGGGAGCTTGTCTCCGCACCTGGGGAAGAAGGTAAAGCTCTTCCTGCCGGACTGGGGGTAGGTGGGAGGGAAACGACCCCGCTAAAGCGCACACACAGCTACGGAGTAGCAGTCCTGAGCATGAACCATTTAAGCCTGAGCCCCAAGAAATGGCTGGAGAGAGCAGCAAGCTACAGTCAGCCCTTTTAAAGAAGCACAACAGATCCAATGCACCGTTTTTGAAGTCACTGGTCAATTTTAGGATTTAAAGCATGCTCAGGGTATAAAAACCCAGGCCGTACAGCACCAGCCAGCAGGTAAGCGCATCTGTTTGCGTTCTTTGTTGCTCTGGAGGCACCAGAGGCAGCTCAGCGTATACCCCTGTATAATCCCACGGTACGCCAGACTTCTGGTCTCCTGCAGTTCTCCTGGCTGTTTTGAATGGCCCAAGTCTCTGCTTTAATCCAAGTAGAACGAGTTGGTTGTAATCCCTTATAGCACCCACCACACAACTACGGATTTACATGGAAAATTCCCTGCTCCCAGCATTTAAAGACAGCTCCCATTCTCCCTGGACAGGGTCAGGAAGAACCATCCCGCTCCCGCCACATGCTAGTCTGCTTCTTGTCCTCCTCTCAAGAGATTTTTAACTCCTCAGGGCAGGATATAAAAATATATAAAATATTTTGTGCAATATTTACAGCTCAAAGTTAGCATGAAGAACGTTACCCGCAGAGAGGAGCCATCGGGATAGCAAGGAAGGCCAGAATGAGTCACTGAGGTGTGTCTCAGCTCCTGCAGCAAAGTGCGGTAAGTGCAAGATAGCGTCCTCCTAAGATACATACCTTATCACGCAGTGCAGTCGTACAGCACTTTAATAAGGTTGCCAGTCACCCGGCAGGAAATTAAAGTGACACAAACATTTTAGGAGGTAGCTGGATAGATTTAGGAAAGAAAAAAAATTAGTATTTGGAAAAACCAAGGGAGAAACCGCAGGTTTATCAGGATGAGTAAAGAGTGAGCCCTGCATCTCATGACCAACATGCAGCCCTGTGAGCACACCTCCATTTCCACAACCAGCCACAAACATTCCGATTTTAAAATGTTCCCCATTTTCATTTGTTAACAAAGGGACTCGGAGCTAGACACTCCTTTGGCAGCTGCTGCTGTAGGGATTTCAACCACTCGCATCCTTGTCTGCATGACTCAATGCTTTTATTGGCAATCATGACAGCACCTTGTAATTAGTGAGCTTGGTTGTCAGAGACAATTATGTCATAGTGAAGTGATTACGCTTCCGAGGGGGTCCTTCACCCCCAGTTTACCCCTAGGGAAAGAAGAGGCAGAGCAGATAATGGACGTAAGGCTGGAGTGAATCCGAAGCCAGGCTGGCCAGCAAGATTTCCCAAATCCCATCCTGGTGACATACCTGCCCCCAAAGTGGTTCACTTGGCAAAGCAACACCGGGCACGTGCTGAAACCATGAGACAGCAGAGAAATGAGGCAGTGGACCCGAACGAGTGGCACTGTGGAATTTATGAGCGATGGCTCAGTCACCTTTCTGCTGCTGACCATTCTCTGAACTATTCTGGTGCAGGAAGTGGTATGACGCGACGCTCACCTCTCTGCATCCGGCTCCTGCTCTTAATGCAGTCCCTGCACCCACGTGACTGCTCAAAGAAACCTTCATCTGTCATTTTTAAACTGTAAACCTCTGGGGCGGGGAGTTCCTTGTCCTACTCCTAAAGCATCCATACCAGCTAACCAAGGAAAGCACACCAACGTGCAGTAAGCTTTACATTTATTACGTAGCGTCTGCACCTCTCTTGGTCACATAAGGAGCTGCAGATTTAAAAGTGCTAATGCCGCAAATCAGAGAGTCTGGGACAATCCCAAACACGTACAGAACTGTACGTGTCATTAATTTGCACTTGTGTACAGTACCGAAAGAAAACCATCTTCATAAAGCAGAAAGGACAAGACCTGAGTGCTCAAAATAGTTTTCAAACAGTCAAAGAGTATTTAGTCGTGAAATCATCTCCCTGCAGAAGAAACTGCAAACAACATTTTGGCCAATGTATGAAGGGGGCTGTAGCAGCCCACACGTTAAAACCTTCCCCTTTCGCACCCCAGATCTCAAAACACAGTTTTGCCCTCCTAATTAATACCTGCCTTAATGACATAACTTAGCTGTAACAGTGACAACAGCATCACATGTAGAGCTCTGACCACGTGAGGAGGAAACCACTGTCCAAGAAGTGCTTTGTCAAAGCAACTGATTCATAACGCGTTGCGTTCTTGAGCGGCTCTGCTCATCCGGTGCTAGCACTGACAGCTCGCTGGAGAGCCGAGAGTTAAAATGGGCAAAAAACCTCGGTGCTTGTCTCAAGACAACGTGCGCCTGTTTTTCAAGATATGAAAAAGGAATTACTGCTCCATGAGACAAACGCTGCCGCATAGGGTTAGCTGGGTGCGCCACAGGTTTCGGAGGAGGAAAATCCTCTGCTGCCCCTTTCAAAAATCTATTACATGACATTAAGAGAATGGGACTTTAAAAAAAGTTATTTCTAACTAAAACTGTTATGAGCTTTCTAGGGATATAAATGTCAATTTTTTTGACGTCCCAAGAGATTAGTTTACAGCTCCAGAAAAATAAAACCAACCCTCTCCTAATCTGGGTGGAAATGAGGAGACAGGAGGAGTGCCTCATTCATTTTTCCAGCAGACAGTGCTGTGGCCAAGCGCTCCGTTTTGTGTTGCATAATGCTCTTCCACTTCCAGGTCCTGCCTGAAGGATTCAGCAGCCCATCTCCATAGAAGGGGAATACATGAATTCCTCACGCCTGCTCTCAGGCCCTGCCAACTGGAACCATTTTAACCACTGATTTCTATGAATTTATGTTCAAAATGGCAACATTTACTTTAAGGAAATTCTATTGCCTTTGGAACAAAAGCCGGAGAAGGATTTGAGTGCAGAGATGCTGACCTCAGAAATACAGACAGACCAATCAAGCAACATTATGATAAAGTGTTTATTCATTTTTTTTTTTAAATATCAAATTTTTTTTACACATCAATTTTTGTTGATAAACAGTCCCCCAATATTTAAAAAAAAAAAACAACCAAAAATCAAAAAAAGAATCAAGTGTGTATTACTTTGGGCAGAACCACATCCCATTCTCTGATGACACAACCACTCCTCCCTTCAGCCACCTGCGAGGACAAGCGCAGTACGTTCAGCCCAGAAGAGTAAATGACACAAATGCAACCAGCTTTAGGATTCCTGAGTATTGATTCCCTCAAGTTCCTTAAGTGAGTTTGTAAAACTCTTTAAGCTAAAAAGCATCAGTCAAAGAGTAACCCAAACCGCTACGCATTTGGATCACGGACTAAGCTACGTCTACACAGTGCAGGAAGAAATCTCTTGAACGCTTCAGAAAGGAATGATGTACATGAAACCAACCCCATTTCCCAAGCTGACCTCTGAGAGAGGCAGGCAAAAATACCTCTTGATTTCTCCTCTTTGAATTCACGTTAAAAGTTCTGGGGAGCCAAAGTCCAAGTCTGGCGAAGCAACCTCTAGGATCTGTTCCTCCTTTTATTTGTAAATGGCATAGTGTTCTTAAAGAAAACTTATCTGGAAGTTAAGCATTCAGCAAGTACACTTAAATATTGCTACTTTTGAGGCAAGGAGACGGCAAGAGGGACAGACAAAGACGGAAAGAAGGGAACAGATCTAGGACGTACGAGGTTAACAGTCCTGGAGACCGAGTGTCTACGTAGAAAGTTGACCATACGTAGCAACAAGGCAGAGATTGTCACGATAACAGCGTAGCTCAGCCCTGTCCAGCAGCAGGTAAACATGCCAGGGACCATCACCAGGAAATATTTCCTCCTCTTGTCAGAATTATCTGTGCCCAGAAACTTTCAGATGTTGATATTTTCGCTAAACATCACCTCTAAACTCACCTAGAGCCTCACATACAGAAACAGCAAGAGGCCGAGTAAATTCCTTCAGTATCTTCAAGGACCAGAATACACCTCAAAAACCAACAGCAAGGTACGTGGCCACAGTGGCTTCAGGAAACACCCAGAAACCAGCTCCACGGACCCACACGGGTCCCCACAGGCGCTGGCATCTTTAGGAAGCAGCTTCTGAGCGTTGCTTTGTTCTCTGTAGATGGACTTCTCATACTGAAATCGTTTTGCTAAGCTGATGTGACATTAGTATGTTGGAGCAGTGATTAATGAGGAGGAGAAGAGAAGAGAGTGAAGAGCCTTATTTTAGACCAGGGCACGTGGCTCCTTGGAAACCTGAACAGCTTTTGGCGTTACCTTTATCCCCGGCTCTAGCCCACAAGCCGTCCCTGCTTAAGTAGAAGTATTCCCACTTAACGAGCCAGGTAAGCAGAGCCTAGTAGTTAAGGGATTGCTAAAGGCCGAGCAAAGGATGTGTGCGCACAGCAGAGAGGACACACATGCACATTAAAACAGAAGACAACTTTTAGACAGCATTCGCTAAATACATGTTCTATTACATTTTATTTTAACCTTAAATGCTCACCACTGCCCAGATTTTCTCCAACGTAAATCTCGCTCCTAAAGAAGTTATTCTCTAATTTGGTAGCATGTAGCCATTTGCTCAAAGCGAGGCTCTGAAATCAAGAGATTTAAATCACCAGGCTTGGACCAACTTGGTAAAATAGTTTTACAAGGATTTATCAGTTGGGGGTCAGGCTTTGTTTCTAGCAGTTCAGAGAAAGTTACCCAGGAAATTCTAGCACTATTGATAAATGCTTCAGTACAGCTTTGGCAGAAGGGCAGATTTCAAAAATTATATTTGACAAAGGCTAAAACTGAGCATTGAAGCAGGTTGGCTGATGCTCTAAAGCTTTTATAGCATAAATTCTGTATATGCAGTCTAAGTAAACATGGCCATACAACTAGAGCCTTTACCCAGTTTGGTGCAAAGCAGCAATACTTTGTCTAGCTATTAGCAATTGCTTCTAAAAACATAAAGTGTAACTATGGAAAGGGGTATAACATCGAATGGCTAACATCTGATGCTTCAAGAAGCTGGCGGTAGATGAACCTGCAGGCTAAGGGCACAAATTCAGCTCTCGTGCATCCAAGAGGGCCAACCCGCAGCTGGTATCTGCGTACGAGGTGGGGGCTTGCTCCCAGGACCACCTCACCGAGACCCAGGGTGTGAATGAGGAGCAGATTTGGCTGTTCAGACGGAGGATGCTCTGGATCCGGGAGCTGGGAGCTGCGTTCTTGTTGCTGCTTTTGATAGGGAACCAGATACAGATGGGAACGGGTCTAATAAAATCCTACTTCCTAAGGCTTCTAGAGAGAGATCTGACGACACCCTACTCCTGTACCAGCCCAAGTGTTATATAGAGGGGGGCTTTTGCTGATTTGAGGTGCTCATTGCAAGGAGAATATTAAAAAAAACCCCCAAACATCAGCAGGATTAACTCTGACCACCTGCCTGGTAAAGATCCTAAAGCTGTAGTCCCACCTCGGTAACTCATTGTGAACATAGTCTCAAAGCAAATTACTCAATGCTGCTCTGGCAAGGGGTCCCCAAACAGCCAAGCGCTGCTTCCTACATCCGCACGGAGCGATGCCTGCTGCCGGCATCACAAGTAGTGGGATATGAGCTAAACGTGTCTGGGAGCCCCAGGCCTAGCTGGTACATTCACAGCTAATGCAGAAGCTCCATTCAACAGAGGAATGCCTTAAAGCTCTTCGTTATTCTAAAGGATCTCCTGGCTACCCAAGCCTCTAAGAAAAACCTGACAACCACCGCTCACCGGCATCAGAAACTCCTGCAAGTTCACAGAGGAAACCAGACCTGTGTTGTTTTTAAATGCTACCCTGCATGAAAAAAAGCCTAGCGTACACGCAGGCAAATCTGCTACACCACAGGGAAAACAAAACACCAGGAACAGAGGCCTCAGACAATGATAACAACAAATGAAAGCCACGAACAAAACATGTTTCCAGCGGCTGCTGACCCATCACTTCAGGTTTAGCTCAAAGCAGAAAGTTCAAGATGAACACTTGACACAAAGCCTCTTCTGAGCTTTGCAAGTGGGACTACGTAAAAGTTCCTACTTAAAATTTGGTATCATGTTTCAGCCGTGCTTTCCTTCCCCTTCCCCCTGCCGCGTTTTGGGGCTCTGCAGAGCATCCAAAAGTAGTTCATCCCCCCCAAAAAAAAGCATCTGGAAAGGGTTTCCTACAGCACAGCCTCGGCGAGTGCTCGTCACGCTACTCGCCAAGGACTTCCCAGAAGGCCACGATGGTTATAATGCAGAAGCCATGTCAGTGCATTTGTTTCAGAAACCCTATTGGGGAGCCCTCGCTCGTTAAGAGGTATTAAATTAGTACCCCACCAGCCGCTACAGGCTTTCTGCAGTTTGCATTTCCACAGCTGAGCGGCTGATCATCCCCAAACATCGAGATTAAACTAGTGCAAAGCAGATTTCTTCATTCTTCTGATCCCATCCCCGCTCGGTGCATAGAGAATGCATCCACTGAAACAGTTCATTCTTCCAGGGGCAGAGGGGGATTAAGAGCCGTAACACACGGTTGGTTTGTTAAACAATTTCATCGTTAAGGTTTTGCCTTCAAGTGGTTGAGCTTGTTCTTTCATACAGGGGAACAGGGTGTGGACAAGGCTAGAAAAAAAATGTAAAATACTCCTTCCCCCCCCCTCCCACCCCCTTACAATTAATACCAGCACATCTTCAAATAAGTTAAAACGTCTCTTAAGTTTTGGTAGCACCAAATTCTATCCCTTCCCTTCTTCTATCCCCACATTGTAAACTTGAACACACTGGCCCAAGAGCATAAAAGGGTTTGGCAAAAACGGGCAGCAGCCTTCCTCATGCACACACAAAAACGCACGCTTCCAAAAGCCCCCTCCGCCCCTCACTCCTCTTGCAAAGTGTTACACATCTGTGGGCACCTACATACCTTTAGTAGCTGCCGTAATTGTTTCGCCAGCGTCACAGATGGACATTGGGCTACAAAGCGCAGGAGAGCTACAATAAATCCCCAGAGTCCGTTTGGACAAGCGCTGTTTGGCATCTGCGCCATACCGCAGTCGGCATGCGCCTCCTGTCCCGGGCGCACCCACGCGCGGCCAATTCACTTCACACTCTGTTTTGCGCTGGACAGGGCGGGGATCTTAATGGCTTCTGCTTTTTATTCGTAACATTGGAGCTTATTCTAAAATTGTACATTTAAATAAAAACATTAATTTTTACCCAGTATGCATACTTAAAAGCTATCCTGTCCACAGAACGCGCGGACGTTTTCTTTCTTTTAAAAGGCCAAATCTAACAAGTAAAACAGAAGAGACAAGTTACTTTGGCTGCAAGTAATCAAAAAATCTGGCTCAACATTCTGCTTGTACATTATGGTGTATAATTTTGATATGTCCTTTAAAAGAAAAGACACCCCAGTCAGCTACCTCTTCTGTAGTTACGTAGGAACAACGATACTCTTGGCTAGCAAAATGAGAAGAGCAAGATCCGCGTTTCCATCCGCTCGTTCCAGAGCCTCAAGAGCTTCCTGCGTGGTAAAACCAGCACTGAGGATCCGATTAACATCAGCCGCCGGGAAAGCAGGTGGTGGAGAAGCACCTGAGGTACGTCCGGTATAGCCAGCTGGTGGGCTCAGCAGGGGTTCCTCACACCCACCCGACGGCCACGGATCTTCAGGAGCAGAACTGCTGCTGCTCCCAGGTGCTCCTGTGAACAGGCTCCGAGTATCTTGAGGTGCACCTTCATCCAAAGCAGGGGCAGAGGAAACGGATGCGTTTTGCTCCGAAGTTGGACTAGTTGGACTCTGATAACCTTCTGCCAAAACCTCCTCCTGCTCAGAGCTCTGTTGCTGGTCAGATGTCGCTGCAGAATTCACCATGACCAAATCACTCTTACCTGAAAACTTGTGACTCTCCAAAGCACCTTCTCCGAGAGCAGACCGCATGTGTCTGATAGAGCCAGCGCTGATGTTTTCTGCGTCAGAGCCACAAGGCTGTTTCCCCTCTGCTCTCCCACCTTCAGACCTCACCTCACACAAGGAACAACTCTCCTCCTGGCTGGCTGGATCTGAGCCTTTCTGCTCATCTTCAGAAAGCCCCTTCCGCTGTGCTGCTGGCTCTCTGTGAGCCATTTCCAGCTGAGAGACTTCTTCCAAGGCAAGGATTTTACATTCTCCTTTCCGACTGATAATCAAGAGTTTGTGCAGCTCTTTCAAGGCCGATGCTAGAGAGAAACATGGCTCTTCTGAAGGTCTTCCTGGATCCGTGTCCAGATGATGGATGCTGGAGGGGGAAGAGCTGTCTTCAGCTGCCAAATCAGACAACTCATTATACTTTGCAGGAATTTCACTAGCGCTTTTAGACTGCGGGACATCAGCAGTGGGAAGTGGATCACTGGAGGAGGATGCAGACTTTAGTGACTCCACCTCCATAGAAAAGGCGTCAGCGTTCAGGTCAGACACACTTCTGTTCTCAGCCTGCCACTTCTGCTCGCTTGTTGAGCTGCGCGCTTCAGCTACAGACTGCTCAGCTACATCTATTTCCATGAAGGCTTCCGTATGCACACAGCTACAGGAGGCTGACATTTGGATACCCCCTTTCGCACAGGAAAGATTTGCTTTCTCCAGTCCATCTCCTCTCGTTTCCGTAGGAGGATTTGCTCGCTGGCTGGCTTCTTCCACAACAAGTTTCTGAACCCCACCAACATGGCAAGGAGGTTCTGGGTCAGTCGTCTCAGTTTGCTTCTCCAGATGTTCCTTCTCTGGTCCTTTGCATGTCTGATGGTCTATGGGAAGCTCATGCTTTTGCTCCTGTTCCGAAGACAGACATGTATCTTTATTTTGCCTGGGCTTAGTAGCAGTGCCAGCCAAACTATTTTCTTTTGTCACTTCCAGAGGATGTTCCTGACCATTGTCTTGTTCTTTAGCGTTACATTCCTTTAGACTGTCAGCAATAAGTGTTTCTTTGAGTGTCTTCTGTGAAAGGCAAGTTGGATTGCAACAGGTTACCTCCCCTAGCTGGGGAGAAGGGTCGTTATTTGCCAAGGAAGCGTTATTGGAAAGATGCTGTAACAAGAGTGGATGTTCTTTTTCTGGGGTTATCTGGCATTCAGTTGGAGACTCAAAAGACTTGACGGCTCTAGGATCAATGGGCTCTGCGAGGCTAGATTCGGATGAGCAAATTGAAGCAGGGGCAGAGACAGAACGATCAAGTAATTGATTTGTGGGATTACAGATCTTGGAATTTAGTCCTGAAGACTGGACTGGATTTTGAAACCCATCAGAAGCTGGTAATGAGGGCATTTCCAGTGAGGTAGTTTCTTTGTCACTATTCTCTAATAGAAGACAGAAAGAAAGCAGTAGTTAGGACACGGGAGAACCACTGTTTTCACTGTAGTAGTGAAAACTTATAAACCGATGGCTATAAATACCTGGTCTGTGGCCCACTCCAGCTGCAGTAAACACACACTACATGCATCAAGGCTTCTGACGTTCTGTTTGGATTAGGAAACAAACACACCAAACTCGTGTTAGCATTCAGAGCACACCACATGCATGGTTACAGTCCTGCGACCTCGCAGCTCCCCTCCCGACTGCCCATCGAGACAGCGTACGAGCAGCAGGAGGCTCCTTGCGTTTGCTGCCTTCCAGAAGGGGTTCTGCTTGGGAAATTCCTTGCGTCAAGTCAAAAATAACTCTGCGGGAGAACAATTTAAAGGCTGTTCTGTACTATCTATGCTGCACAGTGGTCTGTGGGTGATACTACGCAGTTGATAAAATATAGGCAGCACAAAGAATGTGTCTAACACCGCACTGGTTTGTTCTCTGTACAGCTGAAGTTATTCAGGAGCCATGTTTCAGGGAAATGAGAATTAAGAGGGCATCTCTCTATACGATTCACTATTCTATACGATTCTCTATATGATTCTCTATTGTCTTGCAACTGCTAGTGCCATCGCAGGCAAGAGAAGGCGAGCAAACGCCAGCTTGCTGCAAAAGGGAAGCATAACGATCCTAGAGCAAAAGGCAGAAATCCCGCAAAGGAACTGCTGCCGGAGACTGGGAAGAGCAGAGCAAAGAGACAGCCGGACGTCAAACCCAGCTCACCGTTTCCTTCTCCACACGGAGAATGGATGAATTGCAGATCTCTATCAGTGGCACCAAACACTGGCTCTCGTTATCAGGACAGATTAAATAAGTGAATTTATCTTGCTAATGGTCTAATCTTGCTAACGTATCAGCTCTCACGCTCTCTTTAAATCACTAACATGACCTTTGCTGTAAGAGTGCCTGTTCTTCCATTAAAGCCTTACTCTGTCCAGTGTCAGATATCCAGATTTTGTGCTGTGGGGTTTCTTGCATTAGTTCTCTTTCCCTTCCCAGAGGCATCCAAACTCAGTGGTCTTAAACACATACCGCTGTTTTACCTTAAGTCTTTCTCTTTTTACAGATACCCAGGTGGACTGGGGGACATGTACAGCCAGGATTTCCTTTGAGTTCCACACCACGGAAGAAATCCACCTTTTTTCAACTCAGTTACTTGTTTCTTTTATTCTGCGTTAAATAAAAATAGCGTACTACATGCTGTGATACTGCACCTCTGATCAATATGCTTTGGTATAAAATACAGCAGCCACTGCAGAGAGCAATCCTTTCTTTTGGCTGCACATCTGGTCTTAATGCAGCTACACCAACTTGGCGATGCTGGAGTATTAAAAAGCCAGAATTATCCTACAGATTTTCAGACCGCTCATCTTTCATAAGGGCGGCAAAAAAGCTTGTGATACAGGGCACAGATGAAAAACAGGGATCTTTTTCTGTTTCTTCACGCTCTCTGCTCCCAAGCCAATTCTTAGAGAGGAAGCAGAACTGTGTTTTGACTCAGAGGATCGGTAATAAGGGTCTGATCGGTCAAAGACATCAGGGATTTGGAGTCATTTAGACAGCAGAAGTAGCTGGTCTCCTGCCAAGCACTCCTCGGGGTCATCCTTACAAGACCCACTATCCTCCTCCTCCCGGGATACCTACAGGAGCTGAATCCCAGCCCCATCAGGGATATCGATCCAGCTAACACCCGGAACAAACCCTTCTCCACAAAGTGCACCATCAGGGATAAATTCCTCTCTATATTAGGAAAAGGCTGAGTTGCGTATGAGGTGGCAGTGCCTTACTTGAATCGAAGCTGTCTGCATGAAAAGCTGTCTATGGGGTAAACTACCTGAATACTCTTCCTCCTAAAGCAGCTGTAGTTTTGCTGCTCGTTTTGTAAATCCTCCATAATCACAGAGTTTCCCAGTGGTGGTGGGAAACAGAGCATACTGGCAAAAAAGGGCAAGCGCTCAGACATAAATGAAGCAAACGTGGAGGATCTAGAGGACAGTAAAACACACCAGGACTCCACTACCACCTCACTGCCTTTCCATGGGTGTTGAAACACCAGCAAGTCAGCCGACAGAAATCATGAGGCTCACTAAAGTGAGCTTTGGGGGATTAAATAAAGCTCAAGAATAATCCAGGTGCATTCAAAGTGAGAACGTTAATAGCCTACAGATGTATGCAGCAATTTCTGTTGTACCATCTACCAGAAGGCAGCAAAAACGCAAGCTGTTGTGAAAGAACAGAGGCCTTGCGGGGAGCTGAGCTTCCTTGGTCCTGCGTTGTGTTCTCTCCAGTCTCCTGTTCTTTCACTTGGTTTTCCTGCTACCATCTAGCAGCAGCTAATAGCAGTGAATATTGTGTTCAGTTTTGGGCCCCTCACAACAAGAAAGAGACTGAGGTGCTGGAGTGAGTCCGGAGAAGGGCAATGGAGCTGGTGAGGGGTCTGGAGCACAAGTCCTGTGAGGAGTGGCTGAGGGAGCTGGGGGTGTTCAGCCTGGAGAAAAGGAGGCTGAGGGGAGACCTGCTCGCTCCCTACAACTCCCTGAAAGGAGGGGGTAGCCAGGGGGAGTCGGTCTCTTCTCCCAAGGAACAGGCGATGGGACAAGAGGAAATGGCCTCAAGTTGCGCCAGGGGAGGTTTAGGATGGATATTGGGACCAATTTCTTCACCAAAAGGGTTGTCAAGCATTGGAAGAGGCTGCCCAGGGCAGTGGTGGAGTCACCATCCCTGGAGGGATTTAAAAGCCGGGCAGACGCGGTGCTGAGGGACACGGGTCAGTGGTGGGTTTGGCAGTGTTGGGTTAACGGTTGGACTTGATGATCTTAAAGGTCTCTTCCAACCTAGGCAATTCAATGATTCTACAGCTTTGGAAGAGAATATACATTAGTATTCTGACATCTCAGGATACAGCCTGTGAGCCAGGCTTGTAACGTGTCTAAGACTTACACACAGTCAATCTAAGCAAGACCTACCTTAGCTTTGTGCACGGGTAGCATTAAGCGAATACACAAAATGGATTTCCTATTCTCATAAATCTTTTACATTCCTCTAGGGCTCAGCATCAATGGCAAACAGTAGACTGCTGATTAGTCTGAACAAAGCCACATGGTCTTTAGAACTGTATTTGGTGCATAAGCAGCTTTGACTTAAGTCATTTTAGGCACTTTTCATCTTAAAGCACTCAACTAAAATGCTTTTATTGTAAAGACTTATATATTTGGGGCTGAGGTTTGCTTTTTATTTGACCCTTTCAGCAGAGAACTAAGTCCAACCAACTACGATGTCTGCAAAGTTCTCACCCCAAATGGAAAGATATGGCTAAAACCAACCCAGGCTTCATCAGGTTCAAAGTTTTAACAGGAAAAGAACTAATATTTACATCTGTACATTTTCTCTGCCAGGTTATATGAAGAGACATGAGCCCAAGCTACCAAATCCAAACTTCAGCTGTGCCAAAACCTGACAGGGGTAAGGTCAAACCTATGTTTGTGTTTCTCTCTACCTGCTGTCACCGAAGTTAATACGCATTCAAATTTGGCTTTAGAAGCCAAACATGTAAACCATTTCTTGCTGATTCATTAAAGCCAGGCATTCCTCTCATCTCTGGAAAATCTTTGGAAAATTTATATTCTTAGAATGGAAGAAAATTGATAAAGGGACCAATAAGTTCAGTCCTGTGCTCCCCTCAGTGTAAACAATTTCATTATTTGCACAAAAGTCACTGCTTACTCTTTGGACTATCAAGCAGCAATTGGGAAGCGTTAAAGAAAAACTTCAGTGCATTACGACTGGTTTTATAGATATATAGATACATACACATGTGGTTAAATCTGGTTACTGCACTTCAATTTTAAATATGTGCATGCTAGCGTCTTAAAAAAAAATAGCAACAGAAGTGTGGAAGAAGTCAAACTTATCAGCTTAAACATGACCTGGCAAAGAGCTTTGGCATTTGTGTGGGAAGCAGAACCTTACTGTGTGCTTTCAGAGGAAAAATTAGCAGTGAAACTCAAAAGTCTTTATAAAACACTCACATATAAAATGTTATCTTTAAAAGTTTTGTAAGAGGTCTGAGGAATATACTTTGTGAGGTATTCACAGCTTCACTGTAATAGCAGGGAAAAAAATAACGAAGCTTTCCTTTAGTCAAAAGCATATGCTTTGAAGGGAGGAGTTAAACAGAAAATCTGGCTCATAGCTCTGCTTTCAGCTATTTTGGCATCTCCACTTAAATAAATTTTGCAGCTACCAAAATCTCCCGTAGCCCAGTCAGTCTGCATTTGTGCAGCGTACGGATTGCAGAGGCACAGGGAGCAAATCTACGGGGACGGTGAAAACTCTCTTTGCAGATCACATTCAAGGCTGATGATGTATATTAGGATGTGAATTCAGCTGCTGCTTTTGAAATTTGGAGCAACAGTAATCTTCAGTAAGAGAAGCAATTCACCTTCCGAGGGCACAAGCACCATTCTAAGGAAAAAAATGCTGAAATAGTACTATTTCTAAAAATTGTCATGAACTTTTGTTCAGAGATTTGTACTTACTGCTACAGCTCCTCTATTTTTATATGCTGCAGCTATTAAGAACAGGATTTGCGGAAGCCTCCACAAAGCTGTCCTTACCCACGGCTGCTAAAATACCACACAACTGAACCACGACCAGGCACTACAACTCGACCCAGGTGAACGGGTGCCAGAGACGACCATTTATCTCCACACCTTTGAAGGTCAAGAAACCAGAGCGGGTAGGAAGTTACAAGGAAAGCACAAATTAAACAGCAAGCACCCTCAAACGCCTTCATGCAGACAGATTTTGCTGGACAGAAAGGAAAAGAGAAGCACGGTTAGAGGCCACGAGCAAGGATAAAGCCCCTTTCTCTCCACCATTTACTCGCTGGTGCTGTGTTAGGCTGTGTTTCCTAGGAGCTGAGAAGGGGGACTACCGACAGACATCCTGTCAGCAGGAAAACTATGCGGATTAATATTTCAACTGGGCTCCTCCCGGTACCTGCTTCCTCTACGGACTTCTGTATTGCTTCTGCTAGTTCCTGGTCTGCAATCTCCTCCGGCCGCACGTCTTCCCGCCCAGCCCCATAAGCCAGCCGGGCACACTCTGGGAGCTCGCCCTCTGGGAGGAAAGTGGTCTGCGAGCCAGTCGTGCCGATCACTAGTACATTCTTCTTGAGATCAATTGAACACTGTGAAAGAGCATCGAGACATCAGGGGCCTGTGTAAGAGCCAGTCAATTCCCGGAGAAAAAGGAGAAACAAGGTTAAACAATCCATTTCCAAAGGGAACAGCTCATAGCAGCTAAGCAAAGTGGGCCAAGTGGGCTATAAGCAAAGGGCCCCGTGTGACTTGATTTGTAATAAATCATTCAGTTGGAAAGCTCCGAGCATCTTTGATCAGAGCAAAAATCTTCAGGGAGCAGCGCCAGACACCCTACAGCTATCCATGATGTATGTAGCGTACGTACTTCTTTCCTAACTGGCTGGAAGATAATCCACCATCAACTCTCCCCAGAAAAATCCCAATAAATTCACAAGCAAGGCATTTACATTGCACTTAGCACTTAACTTGGAAGAGCCAGTAGCTGTTTCAAAAGAGATTTTGATACCTGATGCCTCTTAAGCATATCTAGTCCTAGAAGCATGTCCATGGGCTGCTCTTCAAGGATTGAGAAGGAGCACGCCAGGAAATCCCCTTCAATCTGGACCTGAGCTGAAAGGCAAGGGAGAGAAGTTACCACCTCGCAATGCTACAGCGCAAAAAATCTACTTTCTGCTCTGCCATCTCCTGGGAAAGGTCTGCGCAAACCTGGGCAAATCTTAAGCCAGAGCTCTGACATACCGTTTGGGTCACAGAAAGTCTAGCCCTTTGCAAACCCCAGGGACTATCAGGCCTGCCTTGGTCTCAAGAAGTTAATTATTTTAAAAACTGACCTGCTCTAGAGCCTTAAGTACTGCTTATCTAACCCTCCAAGCTAGAGGAGCTGCGTACAGCTCGTTAGAGCGCAAGTCTAAAAAGCAACAACAGTGAAGAGAATCGATTTTTTAGACATTAAGGACAGTCTCCTCTCATCCAGAAAACCTGCACAAGAGCACGGAGAGCCTTCTCTTCCCAAAGGAAGACGAAACACTCCACTGTAGCGGAACCCTTCCCGAGCAACTCGTGCTGCCCAGCAGTCCCACCCTGAACAGGAAAGATCCTGCTATTTCACATTAGCCCTGTTTTTTGCATCCAGAGTGAGCACATCCTCTGAGCTGAGGGTAATTCCATTAAGAAAGCATTAAATGAGACAGAAGCCAGGCTACTGTGCCTGAGAAACAAACATATCGCAGATGCACTTTTATTTTACTCTGCGGGAGTTTCTAACAATTACAGCATTAAACCAGATACTCCTCGGTGCCAAGACTATGGGAAATGCAGTCAAACTGCCGCCAAAGCTGCCCAAAGAAGAACACAGGTACTTACCTAAGTGCACTCTGCCAATTATTTTCTGTGTTCCTACACCTTTAGCGATGCCGGCCCACCGCCGATCTACCAGCCTCATTATGTTGCACCTTTCAGCACAAGCTTGGCTCATGATGGTCATCTGGGCACCTACCAGCAAGAGAATTTGTGTTAAATCCTGACAGCTCATCACAAATTAAATTCTCTCCTGGAAGGGCTTAAGATCTTGCACTCAGCAGCCGGGAAACCACGCTGCACCAGCAATTGCATTAGGGCTTAAAGGTTTCCTGTGAATCCCACTGCGCTGAATTGACTGTATACACACAGATCAGCACTGATGGTAAAGTACGCATTACTGTAGAGCTGGAATAACCCCAAGAACTTCCCCTTTAAGGCTGTGGATGGGAAGCACAGCATTAAAGGCATGCAAAATCCCCCCATCTGTAAAATGAGATAAGACACACATGTGGCAGTGACCTTTCTGGCATCGCAGCCCCAGAGATTCTCACAGGAGCCTTGATCTGGGGTGTTCGAGCACTCACGCACGCTGCTTCTCACAACAGTTGGCTCTGCTCGCCTTAAACAAGGCTGCTTTCAGGTTTTAATCAGGTGCTTTAAAATCTTGTAACGCAGTGCTTTCTTATGGCATTTTTGGGCAAAACTTCTGGAGCGTTTAGTGTCTCCCTCAGAGAGGGAGAGGAGAGTGCAGAGAAAGAGATGAAAATGGGGCAATTCACCTGAGTCAACAAAGGCTTTCACTGGATGTCCGTTGACTTTGCAGTTAATATACAGCATCACCACCTGCCCAAAACTCTCGGGGGCCTCTTCCATTGCTATCGTCATATTTTCTTCAATGTTTTGTTGCCTGAATTTAACGGAGAAGAGAGAGAAAAATCAGACCTTCCATCAGCCAGATCTTATAAGCATCCCTCCGCCTTAGATCTGGCAATCCCACCCGCTGCAGCTCACCTAACAAACAACATGTTTAAACTACAACAAAGACTGCTTCGTTAGCTAAACATAGCCTTCTTAGCAGGGGGATTGCTAGTAATGATCCTGGCGTAATCCAGAGACATCAAGTCGCTCCCCAGCAGCCATGAAGACTGTCCCTTCCAACACCTTGCCTAACTCACACTACAGCATCAGACGGCCTTCCGTTTGCAACAGAAACCTGTCGCCACGGGGTTTACCTGGAGAACTTGCAAGCGAAAAACCTGTGTATTTATTAGTCACTCTAAAATAAAGCGCTGAGGGCACACCATGATGTTGCCAGTAGCTACAATGCTGGAATCCCACACAGCAGCTGAACATTAAAATCCTCCAATGTTTCCCTGGTATCTTTCCTTTCCAGACATTGGAAGGGAGGGAGACGAGCAAAACCGCAGCGAGAACACCCCACCAAGAACACAAGCCCTTGGTGCAAATTCAAGCCTACAGAAGAAACGCTCTTCAAGAAGCCCACCACGGCCCCTCCGGTCATCTTGGAAGTGATGGGTATCCACAGTGACTGCATCTGATATAGCTTTACCTACCAAAAAGAGAAAAGGGCTTCCAATTTTGATGGCACTTCATTTTTCCTCCTCCGTAGGGGAAGAGGAAAAACCCCAAGCTCCTCTCTGATCCGTCTTCTGTACTGTGGTAGCCTTCCCACAACAAGATGGGCAGACATGGTTTCTTGGTGGGGAAGGAAAATGGCTAACGGCACCCGAGACCCGGCTAATCTGGGAGCTAAGGCTCCCTACTGCCAATCTATCCCGCTTCATATACTCCTGAGAGAGAGACACATGTTGTCCTGTCTTTTATTATTTAAGCATAAATCAGACGGTTAACCTTCAGTTTGTTTTCTTGTCAAATCCATTACTCCGTTTTCTCTGTGCTCAACACTCTCCCACCTAAGATACACTTGAAGGGCAAAACCGTGTTCTCAAAAAAAATAGCAACAGCTTCCAATCAATCTTGGGCAGAGCACATCTAATTAAGCAAGGACTTCAAAGAAACTAAGTTGGGTGTGAAATCGGGGGACTGCTAGATGCCCAAACTGTTCCCTAACAGCTGCGCAGCCTTGGACACATCGTCTTTATCTGTCCCCTCATCTGTGGAAGGAGGAAAGCGTTCCTGTGCCTCGGTGTTTTGCTATCTACAAATGCGTATTTTTCTGCATTGCTAAACGAAGCATTTATCTGGCACCAACACCTTGTCAGTCGTAATGCAAGAATGACATCACAAATGAATTTTGATTATGACCAACTACAAGCCTGTATCAGACAGACATTTCTTTATCAGGAAAAAAACCACCAGTCATGTTCTGACTCAAGGATTTATCACTCAATTTAAGAAATCCAGCCTCAGCCCAATGCAATTACATTTGGAAGACAGCAAGAGGGAGCGAGCGCTGACGAGCAGAACATATTTCTACAGAACATCTCCTCTGACAGCAGTGATGCACAGAGTCTGGAATCAGCCAGAGAGACAAAACAATTAGCAGGAAGCAAAACCACATCTCAAAGGCAGCTGGGAGAAATGACGCCACGTTGCTGTGCAGAGGCTCAGCTCGGAGACTAACACAGGCCCAGTTCTCCAGTTCAAAACACACCTGAGGCACCCAAGCACCACCGCTCAAGAGGATCTAAGATCTCTAAGTGCTTTTGCAAGTACTTCAGAGTGGACCAGCTTGGAGAGCTCTGGGACATCACACACATAGACAGCGGTGCTGCCACCTCATGATCCGGGCTCAGCTGGATGCAATCTAAAGGACTGGGTGTGCCTACGTGTTCCCGGTTCCCAACCTTCCCACATGCAAACGTGGCTCAGAGCATTGCCCTGCAGGCATCTCAAGGCAGGATCTAAATACATTCCTTGCATCCTCCAAGGAAAAAGCATCACGGATGGAAGCACCATGAAGACCTCCAGAGCCCGCAAGCAGCTTTGGTTCTCTACCTTATGTCTTCTTCTATCTTGGCTTGTGCCTCAAGATCAAAAGGGTCAGCTGAATAGAGTCGGATCCTCTCCTGCTCCCGCCGGGCTCGGTCCTGCTGTTGCTCCAGCAACACCCTGGTGAATTTCTCTGCAGTAACAAGGAGATACAGAAATGCTTTTTACTGGAAGTGACTCTTACAAATCAAGTTCTGGCACAGCAAACTCTTTATGCCAGGGCGCACGCAGGGGTAGGCTCAGCAGCACAGGCACCAAAGGCTTCATCTGAAGGCAGCAGGGACAGACCTCAAAGGATCAGTGGCAACCTTGGGAACCCGCTGAGATGAAAAGCAACTGGACAGAGCTCTTTCTCCTTGTGTCTGCTACCCAGACTCAGCACAATCAAACTCAATTTCCCTGCACGTACATTTTTATATGGAAGAAAAATGGAAAAAAACACAAAGACAACAATATTTAAAACCAAGAGCTGAGATTAAAACAGGAATTCATTCTTCTATTGCAGGAAAAATTGCCTACGCTGTACTCTAAAAAAAACCCAGCCGATAAAGGAGACCCGAAGCAGAAATCGAGACTACAGAACTTGCACAATTTGAACAAGAAGCTTGTGTGCACGTGTATTTTCCAAAAGCTTCAGACAGATCGGAGCAAGATTTCATGGCTCACAGTAAGATGGCCCATCTACAGGAACAGCTTGCAAAATCTATCATGTTTTACACTCAGCAATCCCCCAGTAAAATAACAGTCTGTAGATCCAGCAAAGAGCAAACGCAAAACTGTAAGACATGAAAAGGCTAACAACAAAACTTCCTGTAAACCCAAGCAACACAGGCAAAGGCAGGGACATTACAATCCCTAAAGCTGGATGCCTACCACTGAAATCAAGAGGTCCCAGGCGGGACACCTGCTCCACAAAGTCTTGCCGCACATTTGAAGAACACAGTTTTTAGATCCCCGCTTTTTGTATGGCCTCTGGCTATTTTCTTTTTACTGCTTGGATTTGATCACATACATTCCCAAAAGGACTTGGCAATAAATCGAGTTCTGTAAACACAGAAGGTTGTGGGTTTGCTTCCAGAAATGCAGTTCCCATGAAGAAGCTCTCTGGCTCAAAGGCTGTTACATGTTTGGGAAGGCACTGTGTATGTTTTCTTATTTGTTTTTTATTTATTTATTTATTTATTTATTTATTAAATTAGGTTTCTGCGTAGCAGGTGCCTTCTAAAGTACTTGCAGTGCATCCAGCACAGTCACATGGCACGTATTTATGTGTATATTTGGGCATCGGAGCCAGAGCTGGACTGGATCTGTGCCCAAATACCAATAGTAGCCGTACAGAACGGTGAGAGCATAACCAGATCAAACCCCACTTCCTTCTCACAGCCCACTGCGGCGATTTGGGACTAAAAATGCACACCTGAATCAAAGTTTAATGCGCATAACAAGGCAAGACAGAGCAGCACGAGCCAGTTCTGGGTGTCTTGGGCTTAACCTCTCGTTTCCTGTGCCAGCTGCAGCACATCTTCTCAAGGTGATGGGAACAATTTCTCTACTGCACCACAGACGCAGCGCTCACAAGAGGTGTGAAAAGCCTGACAGCGCAAAGGACATAGCTTGAACTCTGGATACTAGCTAAAGTGAAAATGAAAAAATGAAATAGGCCAAAAATATCCATGCAAGTTCCTTTCTAGCTTCCTTTGACTGAGAGAAATCACTACGATGTACCTCTGAAAGAGGAATAAAAGTCTCCTGCTAGAAGCTTCTCCTCTTCTTTCACTTCCCCAAACTCAACAGGATTTATTTCCTAACTAAAGGTCTTGCAGAGGTTTGGAAGCACATCCTCTGACGCTCAAACCACCACCTTGTTTTCATACTGAACGGACACTAGAGTTCAAAGCTTTCATTACGTGAAGAATGAGGGACCAACATCAGCTGCTCGCCTGCAGAGGAAGTGAAGGACACAGTACTAGACTCCAACTCTGCCCAAAATATGTGAACACCTTCAAGATTAACAGGCTTAAACATTTATGACTACTGCTATTGGAAAAGTTCCCGAAAGGCACTGTTTACTTTTTCCTTTTCCTCTCCCTTTCTGGTGTCCACTTCCGAAGCAGCTAACCATTACGGACAGAGTTGGTTTTTTGGCGTACTGCTCTCTGTTGAGGTCTCAGGGGCCTCTGGGATGCAGCAAACACAACACTGTTAACTGGAAAACATGAATTCAGGGAGTCTTCACATACAAATTGGGAGCTGAGCCATTCATAGAAACTCGACTTATCTGTGCATCCGCTATTTCAAAGTAGGGGAGACAGGATATTAAAGAAGCCAAGCAGGAGAAATACTCCCAGCTTGCAAGAAACAGTCTTGTTAGGAGAGGAACTCTGCCTTGGGTACTCCTAACCCGCACTATTTCTCAGCATCATCAATGAGCTGGCAGCGAACATCCCAGCTAGTTACAAACCTGTGCCTGCCTTTTAGTAGAACTGAGCTCAAACAGATTTAAAGCCACCTCCCGCCGATTAAAAACCCAACTTACCAAGGTCTCCACTGAGCAACGCCTCCGCCAAGGGCGGATTGCGTTCCTTCAGCAGGGACAGCTCGTGGGGATTCGCAAGCAACATCTCCCGTAGCAGCGCCGGATTATCCAAACCCTGAGGGAACGAAGGCGCATCGGGAGGTGACGGGCGAATTCGCTGTGCTGGTGGCTGGTGCTGCTGAGTGGACGTCCCAGGAACCGCGATGCTGCTGAAGTCTATCCTCGGCAGACCTTGAAGGGAAAAAAAGTCAGAGGTGTCGGCGCTTCACATTTACAATTCTGCGTGAAAAACACAGTGGAAAAACTGCGGGAAGGATGAGCCGCTCTTAACGCTACAGTATTAGACTGTTTTCTGTAAGCAGCAATTCACGTTGGAAGCACGGCCACGTACTCGGGTTAGTGGGTTAGGAATGCTAGCCTGTATTTCTGTAACTGCTCTAGCCTTCTCTCTGGCCCAGTTTTTATCCCCTGAAATGCACTTACTGAATCGCAGACTAGTTATTTCCAGCTTCACAAACGTGAATACCACACAGAGGGATCGTGAGGCTAAACCCAGCGTCTCTAAGGCCCTTCTGAATCTCCCGGATTAAAAAAAAAAAAAAAAAGCAGGGGGAAAAAAAAAAAAAGAAAAGTACCATTTCTGCAGACCTGCATTGCAGGCACCAATCCTCCAGCTGAGGCAGGAGGATGAGGACCTCAAGCAACGCTCCCACGCCCTTCTCAGCCAGCGGTACCTTCTTCGCCAGCGGTATTTTATGACGAGGAATTGCTAGGAATTGCTGCAGAAGGCAGGACAGAGGAGCAGGGCTCCACTCAGATGTTATCTGAGGAGTCCTTCGCGTGTACGCGCAATTGCGTAACTGGGTTTGTTAAGAGGCATGTTCTCTGGGTATCTGTCACGGTACAGATTCACAGCGCGCATCGCAACAGCCTTTTTATCGTGTCGGAGCCGCGCGGACTGCAGATCATTGCACCATTACACCGAACGGGAAGGGAACCGGCGGTCGTATGAAAAGTCACACGCCTGTAGTTCTGAACCAGTTACCTTCCTCGCTTTCTCTGTGTTTCCCCAGAAGAACAGTAAAATAGCATTCACTTCCTTAGAATTAAAAAAACAACATTAAATAACAAGCCCTTTAGCCAATTTTAAAAGCCCCCTGCCTCATCCCTAGCCGCTCTCCTTCCTAAGTGTTTTGCCCAGCGAGGTGCTAAAGGAGACTGGCAAGAGACAGAGTTGGTGTTTGATAAATATCAAGATCTTTGGATGCTCTCAGAGCAGAAGTTAGCACAAAGCCTTTCTCACCTGGGAAGCGGATGGAGGGCCGTGGCTCTACGGTCTCTTTCTGTCGCAAAATCACCACGTCCCCGTCTTTCAAGCCATAGGAGGCCAAAGATCTGTTGTTGTCGGTTAGAGGCCGCTCCGCATAGACTATCTGTTCATGGAGAGAGTGCAGTGAAAAACACCACGCGTGACAAAGCAGACATCTTGCTTTTTTTTTTTTTTTTCAATGAAAGCGTTCCAGTAAATCCTCTGGATCCATCTCAAGCTTCAGAAGGGAAGGTGTGCAATTCTCGCCACGGGCAGGCCCTGCCAAAGCACCTCTACCTCAGGCACAGAGAGACCTCAACAGGTAAGCGGTTGGACAATGACACAGAGTCGGTCTTACCGAAACCCAGCAATGGTTTCTCGAAACTCAGCATCTTGGAGAAGGGCTGGTCTCTTTTAATTAGAGGCCAGGATTTTGAGGGGAAAGCAAGCCTTGCTCCAGGGCTGTTTGCCACACGTTTCCAAAATCCAATCTCTACGATTACACAAGTCACAGACGTCTTCTACAGCGTTATCTCCCCCCACATCAGCACCTACTGACCAAGGACCGACTGCACACGTGCAGACAGTGTCCATCAGGGTAGATCCATGGATGATCCAGTCCAATATCTATGATCTCTGCCTTTTCCCAACAACACCGTTCCCCAGAATAACCAGTTTTACAGGGACCTCAGTGATTAGCTTAGTGATTTCCAGTTTACTTCAGTGATGTAACTCTATCCAGGCTCGAAGGTTCAGCACCCAAAGACACCACTTCTGAGCCTGCAGTCAGTCCATGGCAGGGAATTCACTTCTTTTGACTATAAAACACAAAGTCACATCATGCTCTATTATGATAACCTGACTTAACAAGGGGTCCGCAGATTAAACATACAACCATGTTGAGATAAAAAGGAATAATCACCATGGGAACATTTCTGTTAACATTAGATCTGTAATACCTACAGATGTCCTAAATCGCAGGAAGACAAAAAAATTAAAGTAAAGAAAGAAATGCTTTATGGGAACAGAAGTTCCCAGAAACAGTATCTGCTAAACATTAAGGTTTCTGTGCCTTCATGGGAGCACGATGAGATCGGGCAGATCGGTTCAGCAGCCTCCTACCCCTGGCAGGAGTCCAAAGCAAGAAACGCCAGAGAACTCAGCCTAAACCCGTCGGGCATACGATTGAATTTCACGTTTACCACCTCGTTTAGCAAGACCCACGTCTCTCTGGGTCTGGAAAAGGCCGGTTCAGCAACAACAGGTTTGCCGCAGGTCGGGACTGGCAAAGCCGCGTGGGAGAAGCTTTCACAGTCCTTGCCTGGACGGGCTATGGCTCTACTCGATGCTATCGCACGTAGCAGATCCAAAAAGAAGATCCAACAAATACAATTACTACACGTCTTAAGGTCTGGAAGACGCTACAGATTTTCACTGCTTTAATGCAGCAACTCAGAAATATTACAGAGAATCGCACTAACGCACTGGAAGAGTGGTGGTGCCATAGTAAGACAAGACAGAAAAAGCAAAAATAATAAGAACCACGTACAACAGCAACCAGAGCCATCAGAAGGAGAGAAACATACGCGATTAGAAACAAGCACGAGCTTCCTACCTTCTCATCAGCCACACATTTAACAGCCTCAGCGCTATTGCACCAGACTGGGTGCAAACACAGGTCCGTTTGCAAGCTATATTAAGGCACACAGTCTCTGCTCTGGTGGTTTGCAAGACATTACCGGTATAATTAAGGTTAGCGTGTGATGGGAAGAGTCCCAGTGCATCCTCTCACGTTACCGGACGCGTCCCACCCGGTCTGACTCAGTAACGCTGCTGCCCGCAGAGAAAGCAAGCTTGTAATAAATCCCAGCTGCAAGCCCAAATCTTAAATGGCAGTTTCCCTGCGCAGACACTCTGGAAGAGACAAGTTAATCAGTTTAAGTGAGGCTTTACCTCTGTCGTCTTGCTGGGATTGGATTTATGAGCGTTCGGCCTTAACACCTCAGACAATGAATTAAGCGCCCGGCGCTCACGCTACATCCATTAGCAGCACAGCTTAATATACTTTTGACCCATTCCATTCTGCTGTTAAAACGAACTGATTTAATTTTGCTGTGTTTTGATTATCTGGTTTGTAGCATATTTTAGAAGGCTGGCCAGGTACCGGACACGAGCTCTTCTGGAGGTCACCTGGGCAGGGATGCAGGCATTGATACCGCACGATGGCTGGATTTTGCACGATGCCGTAGGGTAGAACCTGTTTATGGAGCGAGAAACCCCAATCAAGAATGCCAGATACCACCAGCAACCGTAAATCAACCCAAACTCAGCACCCGTTACATCTTCCTGTGCACAGCCAAGGATGGGAGATGTACGGCGCGGAAAGAAAGAGAAACGAAGGAAATAAGCAGTGCTGCCAGAAGGACCCGGTTCTGCCCAGATCCTCCCTGACCCCTCTCCAGAAAAGCCACCGCCTTGACATGTGGAGGAAACCACAGTGAGCCCAATTATTTCCCTTCTCCTTGCCCAGCTCCTCTTATCACCGCACCCCGGCAGCAGCCATCCCCGTTATCTCACGCCGCCCTCCCCACCTTGCGACCGCAGCCATTCCTCAGAAACCTCGCAGCTCCCTGCTCGCCTCCACCCCAAACTGCAGCACCCGGAATTAATTTCACAAAATAGCAGAAAATAAGACTGGGATTAACACACAGCACTGGTTCGCTCCACACTACACATTTACTATTAAATTAATCCTCTTTTGTGCCAACGTGACCCCTTTAACACAACGTGGGCCTTGGTTATGGAAAAACAGCAGTAAACCACCAAGTCTGGTAAATGTAACACTGCCTATTTGTGGAGGATGGTTTAAGCACGCAAAATCCTTCTACACACCAAGCTGCTTCACCGATAACTTGTATTTTTAGAACTTTTTCCCCACTGAAGGTCCTCAAAACACTTCATAAACACTGGGCAGAAACAGGAGAGAAAGGAACAATAAACACATGGCTAGAAAACATTAAAAGAAAGGAACCAAGATGATGCATAAACGGCAGATGGGTGAGCAGAAGGGAAGCAGAGGTGGCTACAAAAAGCGCAGCGCTGATCCCTGTTACCTGCGGCCGATAAAAGCACGAAACTCCGCAGCAGTTTAACTCCCAGCAAAACATAAGCAGAAAAATCCCTGACCCCTCATTATCCTAAAACAGACCCAGGGCTGAGGGGTTGCTCTGACACACGGGGGACAAAGCTGACGATGAGGAGTTTACGCTCCAGACACCCGGACATATTGGAGCCACCGCGTGCTCGCAGAGTCCCACACGTAGAGGTTGTCCCCGTTCGCAGCAGGGAATGTGGGTGCCTCGCTGGCGGCTGCCACACAGACACGGGGGGGGCTTTGCTGGAGCGCAGCAGATGGGAACCTTTGTGTGAGGGGGTTTCTCTCCTTCTACCTACCAAAAATCAAGAGGTTTTTCCCCCTAAAGGAAAATCCACCTCACCTTGATTTTCTACCCCTGCTTTGGAGACCGCTTCCCCCTCAAAACCAACCCCTCGTCCCCAAATAAAAGGCTCGCCGAAGGCAAAGGTAAAGCAAAACACTGCGGGGGAGGCGTCAGGAACCTGCTCAGTGAGGGAAGGCGTCCACCTCAGCCCTTTTTCCATCGCTGACTAATATTTGCTTGACTGGAAAAATATTTTACTAATTTCAACTCAGAAAAGGCTCAGGAAGCCAAAAGCCACTGCCACAAAACTCCCCAGGCGCAGCCGGTGCCCTGAGAAAAGGAGCCGACATCGCCCTGTCCTGCAACGCACCGCCCCACTAACAAACTGGTAAAAATCACAAAAAAAGGGGAGAAAAATAAAAGTGGGACTGAACCCAAAACAGTGAGTAAAGCCCAGACGGCCGGACAGACGGAGGAGAGCCGCCCCCACGCCGTGTGTGCTGGCATGCTGGCGACGAGCGAGCCCCGAATTTGGCTCTTTGCTGGGGGAACCCGGCGGACACGCCGTTCGGTCCCTGCACCTCTACGAAAAAAAAAAAAGAGTGGGAAAAAAAGCCTCGACCTGCCCTTTTCCGCCCTAGACGCGGGCAGGAATTTTATCTGATCAATAAACCCTTTCCTGAAGGTTTCAGCTTCGTTCCCCGGGGTGTGAGGGGACCATCAGCCGCCACCTTCCCGACTCTCCGACTCCCATTCCTCTCGATCCAAACCCTTCCCCACTTAAACACCAAATTCCTCCGAAAACTCAATAAAAACCCCCAGTTTTTTTGTCGTTTTCAGCTCCACCGCGGGAATAGACCGAACCTTTCCCGGAGGTACCCCGGTAAGACACAGAGTCACCGGAGACCCGGAACTCTCTCCTGAGGGGAAGGGGAGGATTTTGAGGGGAAAAAGGACGCGTTTCTCCCCAGAACCCAGACAGGGCGCCCCCCCAAATAACCCCCGAGCTCGGGGAGGTGGCGCGGCGGAGGCCCCAGGGGCAGAAGGGGGGACAAAGCCGATCCCGGCCCAGGGGACCCCAGAGCCGGGGCGGGGGGTGAGGCCCGGGCCCCTCCCGCTCCTCACGGCGTGGGGGGACGGTCGGCGGGCAGGGCCTGACCTGGCTCTCGGCCGCCGGGATACCGGACTCCAGCTCGCAGAGAGCTCGGAAGTTCTGCAGTTCGAAGTCGGCGTCCACCTGGAGGGAGAAGGTGAGCTCGCTGCGGTCGCGGCGCAGGCAGAACACGGTGAGCAGCATGGCCGACCCGCCGCCTCCGCCACCGGCCCCCGCCGCCGCCAAGTGCCGCCGCCGCCGTCAAGCGCCGCCGTCGCAAAGCGCCCGCCCCGCCGGGTCGAGAGCCGGCCGTCAATCGGGGCCGCTCGACCAATCAGCAGGGGGCCCGGCGGGAGGGGGCGGGGCCTGCGCCCCCTCCCCGCCTTCACCCCGCGGGATCCTCGCCCCCGCAGCCCTCCATTTCCCCGTCTTTCACCCCAAAACGGCCCCGGCGCACCCCGAAAGCCGCTCGTTCCATGTCCGCCCCTCCTTCGGCCCCTCGGTGTCACCCCAGTTTTCCCGGCATCACGTCTTCCGTCTGCGTTGTTCTCCCCACACCCCTCCCTGGGCATCTTGGGGGGCTCCAAGACCCTCGGTGAGACTTTTGGGGTGTCCCTGAACCCCCCTCTTTGCTTTTTGGGGCACAGTGTGGCCTTTGGGGTGCCCCATCTTCCTCGCTGTGCCTTTGGGGACCCCTCGGGGTGGTTTTCGGTGCACCACCAGCCCCTCTGCACGCCCCAGACTCCCCCTTTTGCCTCTCGGCTGCTCCGGACTCGGCGCCGTCCGACTGTTCCCACACAGCTGCCCTACGAACACCCTGAGCCGCCAGGGTGATGTGGGGACATGTCCCCAGGCGCCACTGAGTCGGGGGACGCAGCCGAAAGCCCCAGGCGGTGAATTCATTTTCCTTCCACCCAGGAGAGGAACGAGACTTTATTTCAAAAAGGCAGCGAATCTCCAACCAAAATCATCCCGACGGCGGGGCGAGACAAACAGCGCGAACTCATCCGCGTCACAGCTCCAGGTTTGCAGATGCTTCGGTGACAGTTTTCCCCCCAAAATTTCATTTTCTTTCCTATTAATCCCCCCAACGTGTAAAAATAAAAAGACCAAAACACAAATCCACAGCGTCTCTGGCACCTACCAGTCCTCACACGGTTACGGACGGGGGTCCCGAGCGGTGCCGGGGAACAGGCCGTTCCTCCCACAGGGAGCTCAGTCGGATTTCTCCTTCTCCTTCATGTGCAGGAAGACGATGCTGAACATGAAGAGTCCAACCATCATGGAGAAGGCGCCGGCGTAGTAGGGGTACGCCGAGGGGATGAACCGTTCGTACTGCGTGTGCTGGAGGGGCCGCACCGACACCTGGGGTGGGGGGAGAGCCGCCCAGTGAGCCCGGCACCCGGGCACCCTTCCCTCCGGAGCAACTCATCCCCGCCGCCTTACCTGGGTAGAGGAGTAGAGGTGGGTGTAACCCAGCCGGTTGTAATCCACTTTGAACTGGAACACCCCGTAGACGTCCGGCAGCTTGAACCGCACGCTGTATTTGCCGCCTGAGGAAGAGACGGTGACATTCCGGTGACGTCAGGAAACTGAGGGGTGAAAACAGCCCCAAAGCGGAGCCGGGGTGGGGAGGGAAACCTACCGTTCCTCTTCAGGAAGGTCCGCACGAACGGATCAATCCGGACAAACTCCAGCTGAATGTCATCTCCGTCGAAGGGGACCCACTTGCCATCAGAAAGCTTTTCGATCACAATGCTGTACTCCTGCAACCAACCCGCAACGCGTGAAGTTAATGAGCGACGCCTGAAAACGAACCTCCACCCCAAATTCTCCGAAATTCCTTTTTCAGCTCCCACATCCCCTCCTTCCCGCGGCGCAGGCTCAGCCTTACCACGAGGTCGGTGACGGTGTAGGCATTGGGAGGCGCGAGTTCCCCCACGCGGTGGTGGGACACGGCTCCCACCCGCAGCACTCCCTCCTCCTTGAACACCCAGCGGGACAGGGCGACGGCCAGCTCGTAATTACCCGTCTGCGAGTACCTACGGACCAAGGAAGGCCGAGAAAGCACGGCAGCCGCGCCAACAAAATACACCGCATGCCAAAAATTGAACCGTTAAAAGATATGAAAGCAACAAAAAGCTAGCCAGGGTTAAAGGAGGGAACTGCTTCCCAAAGCGTTTTGCTCCACAAGGCCAAAAAAAAGGGTCATCCACAATTTAATTCAAGTTCTCTACTGTTTCCTCCAGAACATGAATATTTTTTGCCTGCTTCCCAGTATTTTCTTCAACCAACTCCCCAGATATTCCTCAGCCAGGGATGGTGGGAATCCAACGTACCTCTTCGAGCCAGGGGTAGCTTTCTGCACGGCGGAATTGAAGAAGGCATCACTAAAGAAATCCAGGGAGCCGCTGAAAACAACGCGAGCGTTGTTCCGGGCTTGGAGTCCCGCGATCAGGAGGGTGTTCTTCCCAACCGCGTGCGGGTACTGAAAGGGAATGCGTTTAGGACAGTGTTTAGTTGCTGAAATTTGACGGATTTAGTTGTAGTGGAGCCCAGAAGAGGAGGAAAAGAAACCGAGCGTACCTGAGTAATGGGCTTATCCGGGAAGAAGGAGTAAGAGGTGGAAGAGCCAGTCAGGATGTCCAGCACCAGCGGGTTGTCAGGGTCAGCCACCATCCTTGCAGGGAGAGGCGCAGTGAGCAGCACCCAGACCCCCCCGAGCGCCCCACGCCCCGAGGAACGCACAGCCACACGAACCTCCTCACCCTCTGGATGCAACCCCACACACCACGAAATGGAATATTTCCTCAAGATATACAGTCAAGCTTCGCTAATTTAAGTCCGGAAACACTGCTAAGTCAACAATTAAGCTGCTTAGGAGATTTTCTTTTTGTCGTTATCTGAAATCAAGCGAGATTGCTCGACGAGAGTCACGGCCAGCTCACCCTGCGCTTACCTCGCAGCAACACCGGTATTTTTTTTGCGTGGTTTCCCCAAGAAGAGCCCCCGCCCCGCGCTGCCGGTCGCTTACCCGACTCCTCGGAATAGGATGGGGTTTAGCGCCGCTTTCCCCACGATGGTGGGGGCCTTCAGGAGATTTTCAGTGTCTGCGACGATGAGCGTGTGCTGGGAGGAAAGGAGAAGAGACCGGCCTGAGCGCGCCGCAGGGGCCGGGGGTGATGTTCACTAGGTTCTAACGGCACACAACAGCTTCTCTTGCTATTTGAAAGTTAACGTCATTTTTACAGACAATTAAAACCGAGCAGCTGTTGGATGAACGTTACAATTCAATTAAAAACCTAAAACCCAGTACTTTTTTGCTTAATTATGATGGAATTAAATTAATACTGGCACATAAGAAAATGTAAACCACCTTTTAATAAAGACAGCAATACCTACAGCATTTTACTTGCCCATATTTAGCAACTGTCATCCTTAAACTAGGACAACATCCATATACTGCTCTGACAGTTTAATTTAAATAAAAATTAGCAGAATATATTTAGTTCAGACCTTAATAATAGGTTTTAATTTTAAAGTGCTGGATGACACTAAGGGGAAAAAAAAAAATCATAGAAGCATGTACATTTCTATATGGACCTCTGGGACTGAAAATCTCCCTTCCCACATACAAAGCCCTGCACTCGGTGTCTGACGGGCTTCACCCACAGGCGAAATTCTCCCCCCGACGCTTCAGAGTGGTTCAAAACCGCCACTAATCGCGCTGTGACTGCCTGAGCCACGGTGGCGATCTGAAACCAAAATCTGAACGATCAAACCCGGGGAATTCAGAAAGACGGATTTGAGGGCAGAGACCCCAACCGTGCAGAGCTTTGCAGTGTTAACGGCACGCTGTCAAGCGGAATTATTTATGACTTTCTTGGGAGGAAGCTGAGAAAACAGAGAACAGATGGAAGAAAAAAGGGAAAACAAGGACAGAGGATTCATCCCTGAACCTTTACATCTAAATTCTCATTAACAAAACCCAAAACGTGCAGACAAAGCTGTTTACCTGGCCAGGGTCGGATATATCGTAGTTGTGGTGGTCGATGACAGCTGTCCTTTCCTCATCAAACTCGATGCCACATTCGCTGCCCAGCTCTCGCAGCGGGTCGCCTGGAAGGACAGAACAGATTCTCTGTTACGCAACGTGTTTGGGACACGACGCCAGTCTCAGCACTCAAAATAAAAAGTAAATTCAGCTCAGAGTCACACATTCAGCCCTCTGTGAGCCAAACCCCAAGGAGCATCACAACCTCCGTCATCTAAATCCCCATTCAAAATGTCAATAAAGGCTATTTCTCACCCATTTCCCTACAGCACAAACCTTGAGGTTCACAACGAGAAACGGTGTTTTCTCACCATTCTTGTTGCAGGAACTCAGAGAAGGATGAATAAACTATTTGCTCACTGCAGAGCACAAGCAGCGTAGGTGCCTGTCACAAGAAGTAGCTGAAATGCGCTAATTTGCTCTCACGAGCGTTCGTACTTACCGATGTCCGAGCTGGCGGCGACGAGGACGCTGCCGCCGCCATCGATGAAAGCAGTGATGGTCTCCACATTGATGTTTCCACCAAAATCTGAAAGCACGTGCCAGAAAGTCATTACTAGGTCACAGAAATAATACCACAGCACAGTTAAACCACAGCAAAACACCAAATCATTTTTATCGTGGCTTGAAAGAACCACCATGCCTGGAAGCATCTGCAGTTTGCTACTGGGTACAAGACACAAACACCCGAAGTGCAAAATTTAATTTAAATTTACAAATCAGTCAGAAATACCCTTCCAAAAATGCCACCAAGCTACAAAAGCGCTTGAGTTTTCCCCTCCTGCATTTACCTTCTATGGATGGCGAGAAGATGATCAAGTTGTCATAAAGAAATTCTCCATATTTTATCAGGGACAGGCCCGCATCATCCGCTGTCCGGAAAGTGAGATCGAAGCCCCTGTCTGCAGCCGCCAGACAAAATTGACAACTTAAATTGACAGTTTGAACACCGGAATAATCTCCCCAGGGAAGCGGTGGATTCTCCGTCCTTGGGCACTCTTAAAATTCAGGTGGGCAGGGTGCAGGCCCATCTTGTCTAGACCGGGCTTTTGCCACGAAAGGTTGGACGAGATGATCCTTGAGGTCCCTTCCAACCTGGTACTCTATGATTCATGTTTCACCAAATCGACACATGTAGCAGCAAAGCAGCATCAAGATCCTGAGTTTTATTTCCTCAATAAACAGCGGTGGTTTGAAAAAAACGGCTTAGGGGCTTTCTGGGAGCACCACTGGGGTGTTCCCACACAAAACCAAGAGGAATCATGCCCCTGAAGAGCCCCTTTGTTGCAAGGATGCCCCGCTGGCACCCATCAAGCGGGGCTCAATGCTGCAGGGGACCCAAAACACAGGCACAGCTGGGGAAACAACCCCCATCTGCTCCCTCAGCCTGTCCCGGGGACCCCAAACACTCCCCTCTTCCCCAGGGAACCCCCATCTGCTCTCTCTCCCCCCTAGAACCCTCATCTACTCCCTCAGCCCGTCCCGGGGACCCCAAACACCCCCCTCTCCCCCACGGAACCCTGATCTACTCCCTCAGTCTCACCAGGAGACCCCAAACCCCTCTATCTCTCCCGGGGAACCCCAACCTCCTCCCTCGGTCTGACGAGGGAATCCCAAACACCCCGCTCTCCCTCAGGGACCCCCGACCTGCTCCCTCAATCTGACCAGGGGACCCTAGCCTCCTCCCCCAGCCCGGCCGGGGGTCTCCAGCCGCCTCTCCGAGCCCTACCCGCCAGGCTGCGGAAGAAGAGCGAGTGCGTGTCGCGCAGGTTGCCGTTCTCCAGCAGCACCAGGGTGCGGGGCCCTCCCTCAGCGCCGGCCGCCACCACCGCCAGGAGCCACCACAGACGGAGCGCGGCCGCCGCCATCTTGCTCGCCGGCGCCAAGCTTCCCCGGAAGCGGCTGAGGCCGCGCAGCAGCCAATCAGCGCCGGGAGCCGCGCTCATCCCATCCAATCACTGACAGACAGCTCCTCGCCGCCGGCCAATCAGCGGGACGCCGGCATGAGCCCCTGCGCGGCCACCGTAGCGGCGCTGAGGGAGGGCGGAAGATGGCGGCGCGGTCGGGTGGGCTCCGCTCCCGGCAGGACGGGACGTGGATTATTTATTTCAGCTGGGTGCTCGGTGGTTTCCACAAACCGCCCCTCTCAGGACTCTCCGCGCGATTTTTGTACACGGTTTACAACATCATTCTAATATTAGTACCTGTATTTGGTGGGTTAGTAATTCCCAGGCGATTACACCACCAAGTTACAGCTACCACGCGTGCTCAGGGGAAGGGTCTTCCCCTGGGCCAGGGTCGTCTTGACCTATGGGCGTGATTTTTAGTATTTTAACAAAGGTAGTCCAGCTTGGGACACTTAAGAATTTTCCCTTTCCTGCCAAGTTGGCTAAACTTCTCAAAATGTGTTAGTACCATCTGCACGGTCTTTATGCTCGATGTGCCTCCTTGAGAGTGATACGATACTTGCCTCCCTTAATTAGGAGTTCTTTTCAAGGGTAGAATCCTCATTATTCGTGAGAACATACCTAAGGCCTTTCACCACAAGTTGCTAATAACATTTTCAGGACATGCTTTTGGTAACAGGTGGGAGTTCCCAGTAAAAGACCTCAAAACAGTGATGTCAGACTGGTTTATTGCAGGTGTGGGGGGGGGCGAGACGACACCGTGACAATGAGCTCACCCTCTGTCCCACACTCTGATGTAGAGCAAGAGCGTTTTGGGTGCAAACCCACGGAGATTTGGCATCTTCCTGCGAGGCCAGACACTGTGCAGTCAGAGGGGGCGGCTGCCGGAGCCGCCTTTGCCTTTTTTGCGCTTGCTGTTGGCGTTCGGCGGGGCCAAGGCGAGGGCCTGGAGGCGGAATGGCCGGGGCCGGGGCAGGGCGGCCACCTCATGCCCCGGGGGAGCTGGAAGAGGAGGGGAAGGGGCGGTGGGGGGCACTGGCCCTCACCAGGCGCCAAAAACCTGCCGCCTCCTGCGAAAAAATGAAGGTTTACCTTTGTGCCGGGACGGGTCGGGCTGGAGGATGCGGCTGGCGCGCCGGGGTCCAAAGTAGTTGTTGGCGGCTGTCTCGCTGTCGCTGCGGTTCAGCACCAGCTTGTAGCGATCCTCTTCCGGCTGGAAGCGTAAAACGCCATCAGCGGCGCCAGGCTCTGTGCTAGCCCTCAGGTTATGGCTTAGAAATAGGGCAAAAATGGGTAAAACGGGATAGGAATGGGAGGAGAAGAGGAGCGTACCGTGCAGTCTCCGCTCTTGGCCGCGGGGCTGCTTCGGGCAGGCTGGGGCTGCGGCAGGGCTGGAACCGCTGCGGGGAGAGACGGCGTTAAAGGGTCGTCAGCTCCAGAACAATTAACGCTCCCCGATCCCCAACACCGCTCCGAGCTTAGGGAGATTCCCAAAGGATCCGTACCGCATTTCGCATTAGATGATGTTAATATTCAAATTTTCTAGACAAACTTTCTGTAGGCGGAAGATTTTAGGAGCCCAGACATGACCTGCCGAGCCCGGGAGCAGCCTCTCACCTGCGGGCAGGCGGGTTTTTTGAACGACGGGCTCTGGAATTTTCCAGCAGCCAGTTTCCTCATCCCAGACGGATTCGCGCTTGATCTTCTCCAGATTGCTGTAGTTGCAGTCGCGGCGGACGAGGGACTGCACCTGATCCAGCAGCTGCTGGAAGAGCAGCAGGTCTCGCTCCAGGCGGCGGATGGTGCCCAGGTAATCGATCTTTTCCAGCTCAAACTCCGACTGCAGATCTTTGATCTCGGTCTCGGCAGCCCGCAGCTGGGACATAAAACCAAAGTAAATCACTGTGATTATAAAGGAGAGAGCATTACTGCCAGTAGAGGAATTTGTCAGGCAGAGGGATGGAAAGACACACAGAAATGCTTCAATATTTGGGAAGAATTTCTAATTTATAATTAAGAATTGGCATGAGATTTGTGCAGAGAGATTATTCCACGTCTGGTTTAATGAAAGATTTCTCGCGTTTACCCAAAGTACCGAGTCTTTGAATGGACCTTAAATTAATCTTACTAGTGTGGTCTGCGTCCAGTGATAACAAACTCTTGGGAGTTCCTAACTTCGATGAAAAAGGCGCAATATTTCTTTGCTAACCTAAACACAGGAATAAAGCAAGTTCTTAACGTGCAGATTTAGGACTGCACACACACACACACACACAGATTTTTTTAATGCTCCTCTGATGCTGCCTCATGAGAGCAAAACAGATTTTCAAGCGTGCCTAAAATTTAAGAGCATTGCTTTTGTATTTCTTTTTCATCTTTTTTTTCGCCAGAAAATTTTTCTCGGTGTAATTTCTTCCAGGAACCCAGGTGTGACGATCGGAGCCGGAGGAAGCTGTGCAGTAGGTGGCGGAGGGCAGCAGAGGGAGCCGCATCCTCTCCCATGGCCACACACCACCCTCCAGCCGCGCCGCACAAGGAGACCGGCCTCTAAAACAGGTGGGGTTTGGGTTTTCAACAACTTAACTCCACACCCCGAGGGCTGCTGCGTCTGATATTTCATAAAAACGCACGCAAACAAGCTTATAGTGACTAACGCAGGCACGTGTATGAAATATTTGACGCAGGCAGAGTCATTCTCTAAACATACTGCCCTAAAACACCTCCGTAACCATAAAAAACAGGTAAGCAGGGGAGGAGAGAGACGTTCCCTGGATCTCGAGCGGGGATAGTGGGGAGCTGCTCACCTTTTCCTGCATCTTCTCCAGAAGCTTGCTCTTGGCTCGAACCTCCTCCTGGATGGAGTCGTAGACGTTAAGCAGGACCCAGTCGCTGCTGTCCTCGTTAGATTGCTGCAGGGCAGCCACCAGCTGCATCCTCCGCTCGTCCGCGTATTTTTTCCGGCGTTTACGCTTTTCTTTGAGGTCCTTGTTTTTAGCCTGCTCCCCCCCTACCACCTGTCGCTCCAGCATCTGCAGCCTGGAAAAGGCAAACACGACACAAAGAACCGTCTGCATCGGCGCAGAGGATCCACGGCCTTACCTGACCGACGTTTGGGAAGACCGTAGAGCTCTGACTATCCAAACGAGCGTGTGTCGCAAACATCCATCCCGACACTAGCAGAGGTGAGCAGACAGACCCTGCGGGGGCAGGGGCATCGTTAACTGGCTTTTGCGCATGCAGGGAGGGGGGTGTGAGGTCTCCGAGACCCCCACAGCCCACCGACTCATTTCTGGAACATTCCTGAACATCTGCTCCGCATGCTCCTTTTCCGGAGCATTCCTGGGCAACCCCTGCACATGCTTGGTGATGAGTCCCCGCCTGTAAGGGCGAACACTTTGAGTATAGCAGAAAGGAGGACACGCTTTCCCTGCACGTTGGCCACCCGAGGACCACGGCTACAAGCAGAGACCATCACTGGATCCAAGGGTGGTGATATAGTTCCTTTTTCTTTCTCCTTTCCTCACATCTCTCTCTCTCTCCTCCTCTCTGTCTGCCTCTGACTTCACTTTTCCAGCACATAAGGGTGATGTCCTTTTTACCAGAATGCTATCTTTTGTAATTCCGCCGAGTTTAAGAGTAATATTGTTACAGTTTTTGCCAAGCCTCTATCCATGTAGTTCCGCCAAGTTTAAGCACATTTGTAATTTGTTTAAAACTTTTCGAGTAATTGTCGTTACTCCGGCTACCGCACAGAGAATTAAAAAATTAGCCTTACCCTCACCAACTGAGTGGGACGGGACAGAGACACAGAACAGAAATAGTGATTTCTGACAAGATTTGCTGCCCTGAGTAATCATGGCAAATTCCAATTTCTTTACAGTTCCTGTCATAGATACTCCTGTGGACCCAAGGCAAAGTGCATGTTATTATGAGCACCTTCATCGGCACATAGTCTGGAAATCTGCGTTTACACTCACAGAATTATTTCAAAAAAACCCGTTTTGTGGAATTTGCATTTCAATTCCTATTTCTTGCTTTGAAACACTCTCAAAGCAAGCACAAAAGGCACCAAAATTACACAAAGAAAATTCTAAGTGCTGGATAAGGGAGTTGTACAGCTGGAAAACACAGTACAATTTCTTTTTTGGGGCAGTATCATCCAGGGTTGATGACTTGGGTGACCTCAGTGTTGCTGCATGTGCACTGGCGCAGACCCATATTTGAAACCAAGCTGGTCTCATGCCCACGCTGCACAGCTCCGTACGCTCCGACACGGAAATAAAGCCATGCTCCAGAGCTGTGTCTGCACGGGGATGTGCAGCAGAGCAGATAGCTCAGCTTGGCCAGCGCTGTCTCAAATTGGAGAAAATCCTACTGCTGATAAAACCTCCGCTGATAATAGCCTCTTAATTATCTTCAAACCCATCCGAAAGAGCTCGTTCTCCACCAGAGATGACCTACTATTCTACTGTACTGCACTTGCCAAGTAGCCTTTGGTTTCCTTTGCTTAATGCGCGCTTGAATCCTTGCTCTGCTGAGTGAGTATCAGAGATCTCACAGCCGTCCTGATGCGTAAAGCCTTTCACAGGCGGCTTTGAAAATCCCCATGCCTGCGGAACCAAACCCTCCTGCCTAATCTGCAGAGAACTTTGATTTTAACGACGTAATTGGAAGAGCATTTTTCGCTTGTTTGTCACAAAAAGGACCGCTGCAGTAGGACTACTAAGATTTGATATATAGTCAAAACGAAGGGTTTCTTTGGAGACCTCTCCGTTAATAGACAGAACTGCCCACAAATTACACTGCTATTCGAGATTTCTTAATAGCTCCTTTTTCAGCTGGGAGAGGCCCAACAGAACGAGCACGCGCCACAGGAGCTCACAGCAAAGCTGAAAGATGGGTAAAGAAAACACAAGACTTTTCAGAATCAAACTCCATCGTCCACAATATATGTTACGTTAAGCGTTCCTAATTTTAATATAATTCTATGCAACAGAGTGAGGGAGAGAAATCAGCAGAATTTGCTTAGAGCGTGTATTTCTAAAACAGCGTTAAACCCCCATATTATTTCATTATATACACTGTGTTGTACTCGGACTAAAGGAATTCTCTCAAGATGTCTCTTGCCTGGAAGAAAACCTTCCAGACAGGATGCCTCTGAGATGGGCCAAGCGTGACTGCACTCCTCACATCCCAGCCCTCTGCTCCAGACCCTGGGTCCAATGCTGCCCCTAAAATGTGATTATTGGGAAATTTTGGTGCCAGTTCCAGCTGATGTCTTGCAAACATTGTCAGATGTGTGAGTTAGAGGCAAAAGTGAGCTCAGTCACCTAGGAGAGCCGTGGAGGAGGCACTCTATTCCATCTACGTGTGCAGTGAGCAGCAGGAAGGCCAGCTACCTTACTTGTACTGATAGGAGAGGGATCTAAGTGCCCTTCAAAAACCTCTTTTAAGAGGACAAGGAGGCCGCCTCCAACCTATTTGGGCACTTAAGCTCTGTCAGCGACAGCCAGACTCAACTCTATAAACTTCTTCTAAATTACACCTGCAAAAAGCCAGAGAAGGAGAAGATTTCCCTGCCTACAGATCTAGGCAGGATTTGTCATCAGGAAAGCACGCTTTTTTGCATCCACATCTGCCGACACAAACCTCTCCAGATTTTTCTCTCATAATTCTGGCACTTGGCATCACCGAACGCCGCAGCTAACAGCTATTCATCTGCCCAAATAGGACAAAGTTAATTTGGGGGTAAAGAATACGCGCCTGCCTAGTTTTGTGCTGCGCTGAACTGAGAGCTGAAACTCGACAGTTGTAAGATGATGGAAGAACAAGGCTGTTTCGTGCCTGTGTGTGTTGTAAGCAGTGCCCAGGAGGCAGTGAGCGGGAGCGGCGCAGTCACTGACCTGGCGAGCACCTGCTGCTGGTCTGCAGGCAATGAAGTCCCCTCAGCAGGGACGGCCACCTCTGCTCCAGCACTCCCCTGGCTCGCACCGCCAGCATCTGGGAAAGCCCGAGGCGCTGCTGGGGCCTGAGGAGAAGAGGAAACCAAAAGCTGCGTCTCTGAAAAGACAGTGTGAGTACCGGGATAGATGAAGCATGACGCTACCCACTCGGGTTTATTCAACCTGGGGGGAGAGAAGTAGCCTGAAGGGTACCTGCGCTGATGTTGGTTCTTCATCTGCTGCAGCAACAGAGTCTTCGGGCAAAGGTGTCTCATCAGGAGTAGTTTCAATCCTCGTGGCAGCTAAAGAGTAAAAGAGGAAATACCCACAGCGTAAGCAACGAGCTCTGCAAAACTAGAGCATGAATCTGTGAAAACATCACAGAAAATCTTCACCAAAAGCTACAAAGTCTCTGTCTGGAAGGAAAAGGTCTGTTATCAAAGATGCAGAGGGTGTATCAGGTGAGGAATGCAGATTTTACACGGCTGGGAGAGCCTGGGTCCTCGTGTTCACGCACAAATAATTTGTTTCAGAGGCTGGGGGTGCACATTTGTAATCAGGGGAAACAAAAAAGAACCTCTTGCCTTAGAAAGTGATAGCATCAAAAATGAAGAATATAGGTTCAAGAATTAATATTGGGCAATAAGTGCTGTACAAGCACATTGCAAATCATGCTCTGGGGCACCGTGGAAGTTTAAATGAGAAGCGGTAATGAGGAGGATAGCTGGCAACAATTTATAGGTGTGTGAGAGGAATATCCATCCTCCAGCAAAGCGATGGTGGTGATAATCCACCGGGAGCCCCAGGGCTGCATCACATTTGCATGCGCTGGAAGAGACTGCGGCAGCCACCCTCGTCTCGGGCGTGTGAGTTGTGCAAAGCCAATCGGATCAAGACAGAGCAGCGCCTGCCGAGACCAGTCATCTCTGCAGCTCCATCCTCTGCTCGAGAGAAACGCTGCCCGAAGTCAGAAGAAACTCACGGCTACGTGGGCAAAAAATGACATTTCATTGCCTCAAGGCTTATAGGGTAGGGCCAGGCTGGTCCTGATAGGGAAAAGAATCCAGGGAAATAGGACACAGCTGGCAAAGGCAGTCTCATGAGTGGCTCAGGAGAGCCAGAGTCACTGCTCCTGCTGTGGAAAAGGGAGCATTGAGAGCAGGGAGTGCTGTTGCTGCCAGGCAGTGCTTGCTGCAGTAGCAGTCACTGCCATTTTAAAGGTTGCAGCGGCTGCCACAAACCTGACTTTGCAAAAAACAGTCTGTGTCTGCTCATGCCTAAAGCATCAGGGAGCCCTCAGCCTGTGCTGCACACCCTCCACCTGCCTCGTCCACACCTGCTTCCTTCCTGAGGTTCTCCTCGAGAGCAGACAGCTTGAGATCGTAGTGATTCCTCAGGCGACTGATGTCCTCTTCGAGGCGGGCACGGGACGCCTGTTCCGCTTCGTAGCTGGCCTTTAGTTGGGTCAGCCTCTCTTCGTACTCCTGAAAGGCACAGCAGACAGCCTGATGCGACAGCCCCGCTCCTGACTCTACACAAGGTCACATCTAGGTCCATTCTAGGTCGCATCTTATGTCTACCCCGATAAAACCTTACCATCCTGTATTCGTTGTCTTTTTCTGTGATTTAAGTCGACACAGTATTGATGGAAGGTGACTAGTTAACCCTAGAAACCGCTATCTTGGGCAGATGCAGTGCCCTGGGAGGAGCTTTGTAAAGTGCAAGGAGAGAGTTTAATTTCCTTCTGGCCTCAACTCCTCATTCTTCCTCCTGGCTCCATATCCCCTCTTTATCTTCATCCTGCTCCATACTGCTCCTAATATCTTTGACTACTGCTTTCCTCCCTCCTACTTCTCCCTCCTCTGACAGGAGGAACCTTAACTTTCACATGTAGTTTCCCCTTCCTGCTATATGTACTTCAAAAATTCGTCTTGCGGATCCTTTCCAATTCATCTCCAGAGTGGTGGGAACAATGCTGAGAGAAAGTGGCATTGTAAATAAAACTTCTATCAACACGCATTCTGTCCACAGGAGAAGCCCAATGACCAAAAAATAGGAAGAGAAGTGTTCTGAAAAGGCTGAACCACATAGCCCTACACCGTATTTGTAACGATTATTATAAAAACCCACAAGCTTTAAGTCAAAGACACTATGGGATACCCCCTCCTGACTTACTTCTCTGATCAGCTGCTTCTCTGCTTCAAGATCTAATTGGGGTTTGAGGGGAGCTGGCGTTGCTGCCAGGTGAGCAGTCTCAGCAGGTAGAAGCCCTGCAAAGCAAAGCAGAAATAAGAATCACTCACAATTACCAGGTGGGATGTCTGTAGAATGCCTGGAAGCAGAACAAAGAACCTGGCTGCCAGCAAAGAACATCGCAATCCGTGCGCTCCTTTAAACTGTGCTCGTGTGCCAGCATCTGGGCTGCCAAAACGCCCACTGGCCTGGGACTCCATAGGTGTGGGGAGAGGAGTCAGCGCTGAGCAGAGGGGGAGAGGTTTAAGCTTTGGGTATATGAAAGCAAGTATAAATCTAATCTCTTTCACAGAATAACAGGAGGTTTGTTTCCAGGGCTATGCTAACTGATTTGGTAGATAAAAGACACTGGGAAGGAGATGAAAGGTGCAAGGAAATTGCCTTCACAGCTGTTTCTGAAAGGTGGCAGAAAAAAGAAAAAACTTACAGCCTTATTTCTCTGCTGAAAGTTGCCCTTTTGTAGGGAGTAATTCTCAAAAGGTGATCAGCTCCCTAAAGATTGCTCTTACCCACTGGTTTCCACATTTGCCATTCCTACTTCCCAGCAAAGAGCGAGTCTGCTGCGGCTGGGCTGGACCCTCAGAGGATGGTGCTGCTCTCCATAAGCAGTGACACCAGCAGGGCAAAACTTTTCTTCCAGTGTCAAAAATTCACAGTGTAGGAGAACAGGGGCTGAATGCTAAATTTGGAAACATATATATGTATTTTTTTAATAAAGAATTTTACACTTTTACGTCTTTTGCAACTCATTTTTGCTCTGCCAGCCAAAACCTCTCTACTGTGACTGACCAAATTCTAGCCAGAATGACCAAGAAGAGCTGAGCATTTTAACCACATCAGCATTTTCTAACAGAATTTGTCATTATTGAAAATACTGGATAACTGAGATGGTCTTTAGTGGTGGAATAAGGTCAATTTGACAACAGTGAAGGAAAAGTCCATTACCAGAATGGAGAACTCTTCGTCCAACAGGCAAGAGAAAGGTTGAGGTGAAATCCAGCAAGCATTTTACGTGTAAAAACCACATTTTTCTATCAAAACATCTCTCCAGCCAGTAAGGGCTCTCCTACCTGACAAGTTATTCGTGCTCATCTGTTCAGCTAGAATGGCCTTCAGCTTCTTAATCTCCTCCTGATACTCCCTCAGCAGAGCATCCTTGGGGTCCTCGTTGATACAGGGCTTGTTCTTGATGTTTTTCGCTCGATTAGCATAGCGCAAAGTACTGAGGCTTTCGTCATAGTTGTTATCAGCCGGAGATAAGCAAGCTACCATCAGTGTCTTGGTATTCCCTCCGAGGGAGTCTTGCAGCAGCCTGGTCAGCTTTGAGTCTCGGTAGGGGATGTGTTTACACCTGCCATCAACCAGGGCCGAGATGACGTTGCCCAGAGCTGAGAGGGACAGGTTGATTTTGGTGGCCTCTTTGAGCCGGTCCCCCGTGGCTCCAGTTTTTGACTGTCTCTCACTTCCTGCCAGATCCACTAAATTGAGTTTTGCGGCCTTAAGGTGGTCCTGCCCTCGTTCATCTGCAAGAAAATAATTCCAGGTTAGTCTCTTCTTAAGAGGAAGCATCTTAACAGTCAAGAAACGTGACTTTCTTGGCATTATGTTCCAGTTCAAGCCCTGTTCTTTGTCTGCATTTGGGCCCTGACTCCCTTAAGTAAATAAATATCTACTTAATCTTACAACTACATGTTTTAGTGCTTTCCTGAACGAGATCCTGCACAGTAAAAACTCCTGCCCGTTCTTAGTCTCCCAGTGAGCTCTGAACACACACACACCCCCACACCCACACACCCCGTCCGCATATTTCCACAGTGTTTAGAATTTCATGCAAAGCCCACTGCAATTATCATAGTCAGACCATGAGTTTATATAACTTTTTTCCTCCTCAGATTGTTTCATGAAGTTAAACAATGTCTGACAATTGGAGAGAAACAAGGGAAGAAGCATGAAACGAGGAGTCACACGCAGCAACTGGAGCAGGGACAGTTGGAGAGCACAGGCAAAAGAACAGGCTCCTACGTGATGTGGAGGGACAGGCAGGAAGGTGACCCTACAGACTACCATGGAAAGGCTGGAATAGACACTACGTTGGGAAACAGTTTTTCCACGAACTCCCAAACTACAGCTTTTCTCAAGACCGGAATCCAACCTACCCTAATCAATGGATATATTGAAGAAGTTTCTTGCTGTGCTTCAAAAGACAAAGCACATCCTGTCAGATACCATCAAGGACCACCATCTGGCTTTCTGTCCCGAAGACAGCTCGAATGTTCCAGAAGCCCAGCAGATCTCCCCTCTCGCCCAGATAGCCGTAAAACTGCGCTGTGATTCAGCACACAGGCATGCTCAGCGGCATCTGTTCCTCCTCAACTCATGACATTCTCAGCGAGAAAGTAAAATGAAGGGAGGCAGGCAAGAAACAGGAAAACGGCAAGAAATCAGGACCGCGCTCGGCCCGAACCACCCGGATGAGGAGCTGGATCTCAGCGAGCGAGGAGTCAGACCCAGTGAGCTGGAGCCATTCCCATCATAATGCTCTAAGGCAAGAGAAGATGTGAGCTGAAGTTAACAGTTAGCTCCCCAGCTACCGGGAAGCACACCTCACGCATGTAATATCTGCTTCCCAACCTGCATTTTGAGGCCAGATTAACACGATGACGCAAATTCCCTGTGACTGAGAGAAAACATCCAGTTGTTTTAGGAACCCTTCGGGTTTTCTGGCTACTTAACTTTCCCAGCCTCATGCAGAGCAAAGAGTTGGACGCATGCTCCCAAATCACAGGCTACTGACCTCAGCGCTGGACCACACTCTTGGATGTCCATGTCCTAATCATCCCTCATGATTACAATCCAAGTTCAAGGGAAGAGCTCCTTTAGCGCTCCAAGCAAAAAGAGCATCAGGATTTTAACCAAGTCTGCCCTTTTCCAGACAGCCTTCTAGAAAACCTAGCCTTGAATTTAGTCAGAGTTAAGATTTATGGCTGTGGACAATACTTAAACACGAGTAATAAATAACCTGATGCAAGGGGGAAAGTTAAAAGTTCACAGGTAAACACAAAAAAAATCTAAAATCTGTTGCCCCAGGATATTACCCCAGTTACAGCAACAGATTGTTAACTGAGGAACTTAATGTTTGCTGCCGAGCAAACTTGTTGCATTACTCCAGATCTTACTGGTGTGTCAAGACATGGGAGAATTGGGAAAAAAACCCACCAGACAGAGCTTAAATAGAGCACCCTCTCACTACCCTTTCTGAGTGCTGGACAGTCACAAAAAGTAGTTTTTCTAACCCTTTCCCTCCTTCCCCCAGTTTATGTAAACACTGTCGGGCAATTAAAAAGTTGTTTTTGTTCCTGCCAGTCCTTTTACCCACAGAGGCTGCTTGTTTCCATCTTGGAGCTTAGCGGTTTAGTTTCCATGGTGTAACGAGGTCCCCAGACTCTTGCTAACATGCCCGCAGCAGCCCAAAAATCTTGCCCACCTAATTCTTGTACAGCCCATCGGCCAGTTCTGGTGGCACTGGCCAAATCTACGACATCTTTCTCATTAACAAATCAATGCCTAAGCATAATATAAAGGAATGAAACATCTGTGACTCTAAATACTGTAAAAATACTGATGGTAACTTGTGCATTTCATGCATCTGCAGCCAGAGAGGCGGTATTTGCCATAATTCTTGAATCTGTTACTTTAAAAAAAAAGAGTAAATTTATTCCACATAATTGCAAAGAAATCCTTTAAAATATTAACTGCCTGTAAATTATAATTTAACTACAGGCTCAACTGGAAAATGTGTTTGAACTTCCCCAAGCACCTCTTCTGGAAGCCTAGAGATGACAACATAAATACCAACTTCATTAACTCTTTCAACTAACGATTACCCTAGTAGAACCATCCAGTTACAGGGATTGTGCCAGAACCCTCAACTTTCTCCTCAAATATTCCAGCTGTCGTCCATTTAACTGCCAAAAACCGCAAGTTTCCCCACCTGCCATCCTGTTCCGTGTAACAAGTTTTCAAAGCTTTAAATCAGAGAAATGGTTGCAGGCTAGATTAAGAGCCCTGCACCCATCTGGAACACAAAAGAGGGGAGTAAATACTTCTTTTTTCTTGTTAGGATTAAAGTTGGGATTTTACAGACCCATGTAATGCAAGGATTAGCATCCCCCAACTGTGCTAATTGAGAAATTCCCCAAGTCCTCCACACACACCATTTTGGCTAGTGAGGTACTGTCACCAACATCTGGAACCACAATTTAGGAAGACATTGTGTAACTTTCCCCGTGACTGAAACAGCTGAAGAAAACGAAGCCAAGTTGTTCACAGCCTCAGCCGGGGTCAAGGACTAGACAGAATATAGGAGACTAATTCCTTTCTTAGTCCCAGAAAAAAACCTTTTGACGCCCACGTTCAGACCCAGTGAAGCAGCTTTATCAGCTACAGAAACGCTAATGGAGATGCGATGCTCGAGAAAGGAGAAAATCAGTCATTAAAACATTATTAAGGGATTATTTTATTCCATTTTAAACCCCAGATTAGCTGTTTGCTTAAAAGATGCGCCCCGTGATTAAGCTCAGTGAAGGAATCGTTGGATGAAGTGATCTGACTTGCATTGTGACGGAGGTCAGACGAGACAGATAACGACAGAGGTTTCTCCAGGCTGTACAATGTATGAACTCCAAGCCATTGTATGGGCTGGGAGATTTAGCACCCTTTGCTGGAAATAAAGGTTTAAGAAGATAAAGAAATGAAAGGAGCATTAAATATGTTGCCAGTCTGAGTGTCAGACATTTCTCTCCCAAGGGGGAATTTAGCGGGGGGGGGAGGGGGGAAGACTTTGAGTGCTGAGCCGTTTCACACTGTGAAGAATGCCCATGTCAGGGCACAATTCCGATTTCTACTGGACCTAGAATCATTTAGGGTCTTAAGTTTTGCTGTGGGGTGACTGGTGACACGCAGATTCCACGCTCTTCTAGGCCCAGGCCTAACGCAGGACATCCAGCTACCTACCTACGGTGTAGATTTCCATATTGACAGTAAAGATGGAGTGGGAGCGGGAAGAGTCCTTATTCATGAGGGTGTAACCCACTGCTCGGTTTCTCCAGCCTGTCTCCATGATCCGCTCGCACTGGACCACGCTCTGCACGGTGTGCAGGGAGAGCCCCTTCACGTACACCCCTTTCTCTGGGTGCTCCTTCAGCTGCAAACAGGGACAAGGCAACATGGGTTAGAAACAAGACGCCCCGAGACTGCGGGAAGGCGCGCTGGGAACTGGTCAGAAGCTCAAGGGCTACGCCAGTTTTGCATGTGGAGAAATTAAACCGCAGTAGGGCAAAAAAATATCCAGCTGCCACCAAAAAGCCTTCGTATTTCTGAAGGAGGAATAAAATCACCCAAAAAGAAGGAACCACCTTCATGGATCTGCAGACAAAAAGAATTAAAGCTAAAAGTTTGCTGATTGATTCAGACATCTCCCAGGCCACAAGAAACCTGCGCTGAGCCACCTTCTACCTCCCCTATTATTAAGCCGCAGATTTTAAAAAAAGAACTGAAATGTTTTTCACCTATTATGGCAAAGGCTCTAGTATCTCTTCAGTCATAGGGAGCTTTTTTAAAATCAAAGCACAGATTCAATAGTCACAGATATTGTTACCGGTGCTTTGCTGAACCCCTCCGCTCTCAGAGGGCGTCTTGATCTCCCTGACAAAATTCCCAAAGTCACACCTCTCACGCACAGGCGGACTATAACGATTTTTCTCCAGGTTAGTTCATTTTTAAGATGCTCTAAAATCGTATTCAGGCACCCAGATAGAAATAGAGTGTTAAATACCTAACAGCACCTTTTCAGCAATTATCAATCATGCAGAAGAAAAATTTCATACCGCATGGTAATAAACAATTTAAATGTTCGAAATCCTGAATGATCCATCAAACCTACATAAAAAATACAAAACAATCAAGAGATCCCTGCACTCCTACACCAGCTCCCTCTGAAGCTCCCTCCGCACTGGGAATTTTAAACGAGCTGAATTCATTTGCAGCAGCAATGTTACGCCCCACGGCTGCTGAGTTCATAACCAAAGCTCTATCTTTATCGTGTCAGCTGGGATATCAAGATATGGTTGTCATGACTCGGTGTCACGGAGTGACAGGCACTGTGTTTGGCAGTGTGACTTCCAAAGAAGATCTTTAGATACTTTAGTGATGCACACCCCACAAGATGTAAAATAGAGTGTTTGCTGTAAAAAAATCTGCACAGAACAGAGCAGAAGTGGATGAAAACTGAACGGGGCAAGATTTTAGCCTTGTTCTAAAGCCATCACTGCCCAGGATGAACCCAGTTACAGAATCGCAGCCAGACTGTTCAGACACTGTGACTTTTGCCTGTACTACAGACGAACCCTGGCTGTGCTACAGAAGAACCACGGTTGGCCCGGCTTGTATTTGAGGGTGCTGCAGAGTCCCCGAAGAACACCCAACCGAGGACGTGGCTGTTGTTTAACTCCACGACAGACTGACGGGGGCATTTTCCTTGCAGAGCTCCATAAAACCTGCTCTTCACAGGGTTTCACACCTGGGGAAGCGATTGTGGGCTTCAGAGTCACCAAAGTCACTCGTGTTGACAGGCAAAAGAACAAATAAGAAATGGGATTTTGGAGGAGAACTAGGGGACGCAGAAGAAAGCAGTGGGTCAGCCCAGGCTTTCTGTCTCCCCAGGACATGACTCCCTTAATTACTTGGTGGAGGCAGCAACAGGGTGGCTGTCACCAGTGTGATGGTGTTACCCTGGAAACTGTTCTGCCCAACTCCTGCCCTCCCAGTGCCAACTGCAGTCGTCATGGAAACCGGTGTCATTGCTGATGTGGAACAAAAGATGGGAAACTGCAGCAAGTGCCTTCCCAAACGGCGAGTCTCCTCCCACCCTCCTTCACCGCATGGGCAAAGCACGCTTGGAACGCGGAATGGAGAGGGTTTTGCCTCCCTGAAAGGCAGGAGCCTGTTAAAAAACCACATCTGCCCCATAAGGCAGTTTGGGTCTGTCCCTATCTCGGAACGTCTGTGCGGCAGATGGTGCTAGTGCCTTGGTTTTCTTCAGAAGGGCAGTCCTGCAGGGAAGTAAATTAGGACAGGAGATTTGCAGCTTCCCCCAGGAATACAAGCAAAAAGATCTGCAAAGCCACCAAAAGGTAAATTTTATAAAAATCAACCCCTTGATTAGGACTTCAGGAAAGTTGACCCTCCTGTGTGCCTGGAAACCGCCCACCTTCCCCGTGCGTTCCCATGGGGAGTAATATCTGCTGTGTCCCCTCAAAAAAGGACCAGCCTTTTTTGTTTTAGACAGATAATGAGATCATCCACAGCTACACTGGATCAGATTAAACATTTATAAGGCACAGAATCCTCCTGCTTTAGAGACAGCCCTGAGATGAAAAGGATTATGAAGAAATTGCCCCATGAGCACTTTATTCCATCCTTGTCCGGTAATGATTTTCACGCAGCTTCTGCTAAGCCACCGGCCGCTATCAAGCAGGATGCACAGCACTGGATCCTGTTCCTTCTGCCACAAAACTTCCACTAAAGTCCCTCAAAATCTCCTCTTGAGAGGAGATTTTCATCACTGTATTTTCATATTCTGGCATTCAGCTTCTGACAAAGCGTATTATTGCACTTTGGCAAGACGTTCATGGTAACGCTTATCTGAGCAAATTACAGCACTTCCCAATTAAGACGCATTGACTCCACCTCACCTCCAATTTCTGCTTGGTATCAGCTCCAAGAAGGTCTCGTATGTCTTCATTGTAAATCTCCAGGTAGGAAGCTCTCACCAAGAACTTGGCATTTTCAGCACACTGCATAAAAACAGGAATGATTTTTGGGTAACGTTCTCAAAATGAAGGCAAGTAGGCAGCCCACGTAGATCCTCAGTGCCAGCTGGGTGCCTACCTCCCTTCAGCACTTTGTCAAATCTCTCCTGGCATTTCATTCCCAGGTGTAACCACTCGACACACTCACTATAGGGACTTTCGTTCCTTAAACATCTCAAGGGTGAGTCCAAAAAGTCAGCAGAGATGAGGGTGCAGTTCACCTGGCTATATTTGGGCCTCAGCTTTAGGATGAGAGGCAGCATACCCAAAAGTCTGGTGCCATTCTTGCTCCCGAGTGCGATCGGCACTCACTCCTTGGGGTATGACACAAAAATCATCTGTCTCGATATCACACCATCTTACAGCAGGATCTCTCTCACATCCTTACACACCTACCTGTACGCTCTCAAAAATGTGTTCAAACGCCCTGGGTATTATGCCTTTCTGTGTAGAAGGATCCACGATTCCCTGCATGGTAAATGACTTCCCGCTGCCAGTCTGGCCATAGGCAAATATGGTGCCATTGTAGCCTTCGGTGACACCCTGGAAACGGAGGAAAACTAAATGAAATAGCCGTTATCTTCACCCTTTGCATAACTGGAAATGCATTGTCCAGATTCTATCCCACCTCGTAAAAGGTATTTTAAAGGAAGAGCTAGAAGTAAACTTCAAACAACTACTTGATCTTCATACGCCATCAGAGTATAATAATAATAAAAAATGCATTCTGCTAGTATGTAAATTGGCACTTTTCTCTCAAAAATGGAAAACTTGAAGAAATGCAGGTATTGAAAAGAGGAAGGGCAGTTGACAACACTTAGCAGACCAGAGTGTTTTTTTTCCATAGGGCAGAAAATCTTACGAAACCCAGAGAGACGACTAGAATGCCAGCTGATTGTAGGGTAGCCAAACGGATGGTCTCTAGCTTAGAATAACCTTCTCTTGAAAAGCTGGCTGAAAGAAGGACTCACTTTCATTTTTTTCATTTTTTTCCTATTTCAGAGAAGCGCGGTAGGAACAAAAAGATACTTGCATTTCTTAAGGTTTAAATAAAAGGAAAATAAATAATCTATTAGCCCAATGATCTACTGTTTCAGACCCTGGTCGTTCTCCTGATCAGGAACTTCCATCTTGAATTTATCACTGGCCATTTTATCCGTTTCTTCTTCTACCAAAATTGGGGTTTTGGGGGGGCTTAGGGTTTTTTGCTTAACTGTTTCCTTTCTCACTGCAGCTGTTTACCACACTGGTGTGTTAACAGGCATCAAACATATGCCCTCTCATTTTGCTATTCTAAAACAGGCTGAGGTTCCCTATCTTCTTTAAAGTTTCTCACTTGACAGTAAAAAGTCCCTAAAATCATCAGGAGTCTTGTTTGTCCCCCTTCTCCTCCCTCACATCACTTGCCACTGCAGTTTCCGTCCAGCTACCCTCTCAAGGGCCCGGGGGGTTTCATCTTTCGTATAAACATCCGCCTAAACCAATTAAATGTAATTCTATCCTCAGTGCCCGGCTGGCTGCTGAAAATGTTCTTTTTTCTTCACAGTTTCCCGGCCTACTGCTGGAACGCTGTTTTGCCTTCCTCTGCACGCCGAGGTTGCAGCTAAACCTCTCGGAGGAGTGGACGGGGCTGTTTCTGTCCATAAATCAGTTCCACTTAGGGATCACCTACCCACGTAAAACTCCTGAGCCCACATCCCGAGCTACGTGTTGGCTGCGTCTGCCTTGCTTCGGGCACCACTCACCTCCACCAGCGGGTAGGCGATCTCGTTGTAGATCTGCTCCGTGTTGTGCTCCTGGTAGTAGGCCCCGTCGAAGGTGAACTGCTTGGGGGGCTCGCCGGCAGCGGCAGGGTTTTGGAGGAAGCACTGGCCCCGCGCGCTCTCCATGCTGACGACCGCCTTGCAGCCGAGAGCCTTCTCACGCTCGTTCATGGGCCGGCAGCGCACGATCACCTTCACCGCCTCCGAGGCCATGTTTCAAGGCCCAGCTCAACCCCACGTTCGGTGGGCTCACTCGGAGGGGCTGGGGGGACATCGGGCCCTGAGTAGGCCTGTGGGAAGGCTGGGGCAAGCCTGACCCCAGGGCCTGCACCCCTCGGTGGGGTGGAGCCCTCACCGCTTGCTGGGGGCACCGAGGGGAAGGTGCCCCCCCGCAACCTGGCGTGAGGAATGGGGGCCGTGAATGGCTGCGGGAGAAGGGGAGACTAAGGAGGAGAAAAGCTTGGGAGGGACGAAGGGAAAGTGGGAGGCTTGGAATAAGCCTGAGGGGAAACCAGGGCAGGCCGGACGGAGGATACCTGAGGGGAAGCTGCGGGCGGGAAAGCCTGAGGCAACTCTGGGGAAGCCGGGACAAGCCCAAGGGGGCCCGCGCGAGGGGAAACCTGAGGTAAACCCGTAGGTGCGGGGCAAGCCCGAGGGCGCGGAGGGGAAGTGAAGGCGAGGCGAGGCGAGGCGAGGCGAGGCGAGGCGAGGCGAGCTGCGTGGAGACGCCGGGAACCGAGGAGCGCCCGGCCCGGCGGGAAGCGCCCGCCACCCCCCGCGCGGTACGAACACACGCCGTTGCCGCGGCGACGGGGCCGCGTGGCGCGAGGCCCCGCCCCCTCGGGCCGACCGACCGCGCGTGTGCAAGAGCGGGCGCGCGCAGCGGCGGGGCGGGGGGGCGCGAGGGCGTGCGCGTTCGGCGGGTGCGCTGTGCGCGAGTGTGAGCCCCGCGCGTGCAACGGGGGCGCAGGGCGCGAGTGTGAGCTCTGAGTGTGCAACAGTGCACGACCCTGCCGGCACATGAGTGTGAGCCCCGGGCGTGCAGCAGTGCACAGTGCACGAGTGTGAGTTCTGAGTGTGCAATGGATGCACAGTGCGTGAGTGTGAGCTCTGAGTGTGCAACAGTGCACGACCCTTCCGGCACATGAGTGTGAGCCCCACGCGTGCAGCAGTGCACAGTGCACGAGTGTGAGCTCTGAGTGTGCAATGGATACACAGTGCGTGAGTGTGAGCTCTGAGTGTGCAACAGGGGCTCAATGCGTATGAGCTCTGAGTGTGCAACAGGGGCGCAATGCATGCATGTGAGCTCTGAGTGTGCAATGCATTCACAGTGCATGAGTGTGAGCTCTGAGCGTGCAACAGGGGTGCAATGCGTGAGTGTGAGCTCTGAGCGTGCAATGGATGCACAGTGCGTGAGTGTGAGCTCTGAATGTGCAAAGGGGGCACAGGGCACGAGTGTGAGCTCTGAGTGTGCAACAGTGCACAACCCTTCCGGCACATGAGTGTGAGCCCTGGGCGTGCAGCAGTGCACAGTGCACGAGTGTGAGCTCTGAGTGTGCAACGGGGGCACTGTGCACGAGTGTGAGCCCCGTGCATGCAACGAGGGCAGAGCACGCAAGTGTGAGCTCTGAGCATGCAACAGGGGCGCAATGCGTGTGAGCTCTGAGTGTGCGATGGATGCACAGTGCGTGAGTGTGAGCTCTGAGTGTGCAATGGGTGTGCAGCGCACGAGTGTGAGCTCTGAGTGTGCAAAGGGGGTGCAGGGCATGAGTGTGAGCTCTGAGTGTGCAACAGTGCACGACCCTGCCGGCACATGAGTGTGAGCCCCACGCGTGCAACGGGGGCACAGTGCGCGAGTGTGAGCTCTGAGTGTGCAATGGGGGCACCATCCACGAGTGTGAGCCTTGAGCGTGCAACATGTGCGCAGTGCACAAGTGTGAGTCCTGAGTGTGCGATGTGTGCCCAGGGCACGAGTGTGATTCCTGAGCATGTAAGAGGTGCATGGTCCAGACAGTGCACGAGTGTGAGTCCTGAGTGTGCAATGGGTGCACTGGGCACAAGTGTGAGTCCTGAGTGTGCAATGCATGCACAGCACACGAGTGTGAGCTCTGAGTGTGCAACAGATGCACAGCATGCGAGTGTGAGCTCTGAGTGTGCAACATGTGCCCAGGGCACAAGTGTGAGCCCCGAGTGTGCGACGGGATGGGGGCACAGCCCTGCCAGCATGTGAGTGTGAGCCCCGTGTGTGCAACAGGGGCACTGTGCACAAGTGTGAGCCCTGATTGTGCAATGGTGCACAGCCCTGACGGCACGCAAGTGTGAGCCCTGAGTGTGCAACAGGTGCACAGTGCACAAGTGTGAGCCACAAGCGTGCAATGGGCGCTTGGCCCCGCTGGCGTGTGAGTGTGAGCCCTGAGTGTGCAAGAGAGGGCGAGCCCACGTGCGTGCAGCTGCACAAGTGCGCGAGAGTGCGAGCGCAGCAGCGCGTGGGGGTGCGAGAGCACGGGGGCTCGCGACTGCCGGCGCGTGGGAGCGCATGAGTGTGCGTGTGCGAGCGCGCGCGCAAACGCACGGCGCCAGCGTGCGAGTGCGTGGGTGCCCCCTGGGCGCGAGCGCACGGCGCGGTTATGCGAGCGCGCGCAAGGCCGCCAACGCGCGTGCACGCGTGCAAGCGGGAGCGCACGCTCACGGGGCTGCGTGTGCACCGCAGCGTGCAAGTGCACGCGTGTGAGCGCGCGAGCGTGCAACGCAGCGGGCTAGTGGGGACACCGTTTGGCCAGCAGCCGTTTATTGCCGCAGGCGCCGTACAGCGGCCGTACACGAGGCAGCCGTTTAAAGCCGGAGGGGGATTTTGGGGGGCGGCCAGGCCTAACCCCGCTCGTGCTGCGCCCCGACGGGGGCGGCGGGGGCCCAGGCGGCCTCCCCCCAGGCGCTGGCCTGGCCGCCGGGGTCCCGTTCCTCGTAGCCGGGGTTGCGGCGGCCGGTAGCCAGGCGGCAGAAGCAGCCCCCGGGTCCCCCGGAGTAGTGAGCCAGGAGGGCGGCCACGCTGGAGAACTCGGCGTTGGAGTGCTGCCGTCGGGGAGAGGGGAGAGGTGAGACACCCCCCCCACCCCCCACCCCCGGCTCGGCTGGGGGTCACGCGGCACCCGTGCACCCCCCAACTGAAGGCACCCGCGCACCAAAATCCCCGTGCACCCGTGAAGGCACCCATGCACCATACAGCCGTGCAGCAAAGGCACCCGCGCACCAAAAACCCCGTGCACCCATGCGCCAAAGGCACCCGTGCACCCGTGCACAGATGCACCCATGCACCATATAGGCATGCAGCAAAGGCACCCGTACACCCCCAAACTGAAGGCACCCGTGCACCAAAAACCCCGTGCACCCATGCACCCAAAACACATGCACCCATGCACCAAAAAACACATGCACCCATGCACCAAAAAAAAACCATGCACCCAAAACCCGTGCACCCATGCACAGGTGCACCCATTCACCAAAACCCCATGCACCCATGCAGCAAAGGCAGCCATGCACCCATGCACCAAAAACCCCATGCACCCATGCAGCAAAGGCACCTGCGCACCCATGCACAGGTGCACCCATGCACCAAAAACACATGCGCCCATGCACCATATAGGCATGCAGCAAAGGCACCCGTACACCCCCCAACTGAAGGCACCCGTGCACCAAAAGCCCCGTGCACCCGTGCACAGGTGCACCCATGCACCAAAAAACCCATGCACCCATGCACCAAAGGCACCCGTGCACAGGTGCATCCATGCACCATATAGCCATGCAGCAAAGGCACCCATGCACCAAAAACCCTGTGCACCCATGCACAGGTGCACCCATGCACCAAAACCCCCATGCACCAAAGGCACCCATGCACCATACAGCCATGCAGCAAAGGCACCCGCGCACCAAAACCCCCGTGCACCCATGCGCCGAAAACGCACGCACCCATGCACCATATAGGCATGCAGCAAAGGCACCCATGCACCATGGATGCCCTGGGGCGTACGTGCATTGGGTGCGTTTGCTTCACGGTTGCATGGGTGCGCAGGCAAATGGGTGCCTCGGTGCATGGGTACGCTGGTGCGTAAGTGCGTGTGCTCCATCAGCGCATCTCCCCACGGCATCTCCCATGCACGTGTGCGCCACGCACCCACCAGCCCGACGCACCCACGCATGGGTACACGCATGGACCCAACGCACCCGTGCATGCACGCGCCGCTGCGCCCTGTGCGCTGATACCCCCGCCCCCCAAAGTGCATTCGGACGAATCAAACACGCTCACAGCGCTGCCCCCGTGCGCAGGTGCACTCGTGCATCTCGCGTAATTGCACGCCGAAGCACGGATGCCCCCGTGCACCCGCACCCTCTGGCACCCCTGCGCCCTGCGCCATGCACAGGGGCTCCCCAGCGCTGCTGCAGCCAGGGAGATGCCTCCGAGCCCCCACGCGCTGACGGAGCACACGCGCTTACACACCAGCGTACCCGGGCACCGAGGCACCCGTTCGCCTGCGCACCCGTGCAACCGCGAAGCAAACGCACCCCAGGCACGTACGCCCCAGTGCATCCATGCACAGGTGCACCGAACACACCGGTGCGTCGATGCGCAGGTGCCGAATGCACTTACACCGTGCATCAAAGGCACGTACAGCCCCATGCACCTGTGTACTGCTGCACCAATGCAGCCACGCAGCCACACACCAAACGCACCGGTACATCCATGCCACCAACTGCACGTACGCCCTAGTGCATCCGTGCGCCGGCGCATCCATGCGCAGAGGCACCAAATGCACCGGTGCATCCCTACACAGATGCACAAATGCACTTACACGGTGCATCAAATGCACGTGCACCCCAGTGCGCCTGCGTACTGCCGCACCAGCGCACCCCTGCACAGATGCACCAAATGCACCAGCGCACCCATGCACCGATGCACCAAATGCACTTACACACCAGCGCATCCACACAGAGACGCACCAAATGCACCACAAATGCACTTACACAGTGCATCAAATGCACGTAAACCCCAGTGCATCCATGCACCGATGCGCCAAAATGCACGGTGCATCGGTGCACCAATGCATCCACTCACGGATGCACCAAATGCACCAGTGCGTCAATGCACGGGTGCACAAATGCACTTACATGGTACAACAGATGCGCGTGTGTGCTCGTGCACCAATGCAGCCATGCACAGAGGCACCAAATGCACCAGCGCATCCATGCTGCGATGCACCAATGCAGCCATGTACCGATGCACCAAATGTACGTACACAGCGGTGCATCCGTGCGCAGATGCACCAAATGCAACCTGCGCCCCAGTGCATCTGTGCGTGGGTGCATTGGTGCCCAGATGCACCAAATGCACTGGTCCATCAACGCACGGGTGCACAAATGCACTTACGCGCTACAACAAATGCACGGGTACCAGCCACCAATGCCTCCATGCACTGGTGCACTGCGGCGCACGTGCATTTGGCGCGCTGTGTAAGTGCATCTGTGCACTGATGCACTGGTGCATTTGGTGCATCTGTGAGTGGATGCATCAGTGTGTAAGTGCATTTGATGCATCTGTGCACCAAATGTAGGTACACACCAGTGCATCCATGTGCAGATGCACCAAACGCACCGGCACATCCATGCACCGATGCAGCCATGCACAGATGCACCAAACGCACCGGTACGTCCACGCACCAATGCAGCCATGCACGCATGCACAGGTGCACCAAATGTACTTACACACCAGTGCATCCACGTGCAGACGCACCAAATGCACCAGCACATCCATGCACCCATGCACAGGTGCACCCATGCAGCCATGCACAGGTGCACCTGTACACCCACGCACCAATGCAGCCATCCACAGATGCGCCAATGCAGCCATGCGCCAATGCAGCCATGCACAGGTGCAGCCATGCACCAATAGCACCGGTGCATCCATGCGCCAATGCAGCCATGCACAGGTGCACACGTACACCCACGCACCAGTGCAGCCATGCCCAAATGCACCAATGCACCCATGCACGGATGCACCAAATGCACCAGCTCACCCACGCGCCAACGCAGCCATGCCCGGATGCACCCATGCAGCCACGCGCTGATGCGCCAAATGCACCGGCACGTCCGCGCACCAATGCCGCCACGCCCAGGCGCTCCCATGCAGCCACGCGCCGAGGCACCCACGCGCAGACGCATCAAACGCACGCGCCCAAGTGCAACCGTGCCCCGCGTCCATCGCGCCCGCCCCGCGCAGCCCCTCACCTCCACGCAGAACCTGCCCTGCTGGGTCCTGCAGAGGCCGTAGGGGACGACGCCGCAGGGCGCCCGCACCCACAGGCACCAGCGCGGGGCCAGGCCGGGCTCCGGGCGCAGCAGGAAGGCGCCCGGCACGTCCCGCCGCAGCAGCGCGATACCCCCGGCCCTGGGGAGGAGGCGGCGGGTGGGCGCAGGGGGACGGGGGACCGGGATTTGGCGGGGGGGACGGGACAGGGGGGGACGGCGAGGAGCCGGGGGGCTCCCATGCGCTCACCTGGCGATGCCGGCGAAGGCCCACACGCTCTCGGCGAGGACGCTCTCGTCTTCGGGGAGGAAGGCCAAGCTCCTCGCCCCTTTGCTCTCCCATCCCGCCGCCCCTGCGGGAGCCCGTTAATCCCCTCCTCACCCCAAAATCCCCCATGGAATCGGGGTTACGTGTGTGTGCGCGCGCGTGCGTGTGTCCCCCACTCTGTGCCTCAGTTTCCCCTGCGGGCACTCACCGGCATCGCGGGGCGGCTGGTGGAGCTGGCTCTCGCCCCCGCAGTCCCGGTAAGCCCCCGAGCGCAGGACTTTGCTGCGAATGGCTTTTTTCCGCACCAAAACCGGGGAGCAGTAGGGGTTCCCCGGGCGCCAGGCGCCGGCTCTGCCCTCCGCCTCCGGCCGCCGCTCCTGGAGGGGGTGGAGGGGCCGTGAGAGGGGGGGTCTGGGGGGAGTTTGGTGGGGGAGGAACGGCGTGCAAAGCACCGTGCAAAAAAAAAGACATGGCGTGGAAAAAAATGGTACGCCAGAAAAGCTTGGGGGGGGATGGGGGGGGGGGAAGCCATGCAAAAAAAAAATGCCCAAAAAGCGATTACCAAAAAACACCAGGGGAAGAAAAAAAAAATTGCTGCGCAAGAACAGCCTGCAAAAAAAAATGCCGTGGCAAAAAATGCGGTGGCAAAAAAAAAAAAAACAAAAAGCCGCGCAAAACAAATCGCCCTGCAACAAACTGCCGCCTAAAACAGGTTACGGGGAAAAACGCCGGGCAGGAAAGTGCCGTGCAAAAATGCCAGGCAAAAAACGCCCTGCAGAACCGCTGGGCAAAAAAAAACACCCAAAAAACCCCAAAAAAACCCCGCCGTGCGGATGCACTCGGTGCGAAAACGCCGTGCAAAATGGTGCGCGCGGAAAGACCGTGCGAAAGAACTGCCCCGGCAAAATACCGTTGAAAACAGGCTGGGCCAAAGGCCGGGCAAGAAGCGGCTGCGCGAAACCCCGGTGTCTCTCCGGCTCCGCAAAGAAACGCGGCGGAAAAAAAGGCTGCGACGAGGAAAGGCCCCGGGGGACACCGTGCCACAACCGTGCCGCGCCGTAACGCGCCGCGCCGGACCAACGCCGTGGAAAAACGTCGTGGAAAAACGCCGTGCCCCCAAAATACCGTGCATCTACCGCGGCGCAAAAAAAAAAAAGAGGGCAGTTCCAGAAAAGGCCGTCCAAGGCCTTTGCACGAAAAGGCCGTGCAAGAACTGCCGGGTGAAAACACCGTGCAAAAAAAAAGAAAAAAACGCCACGCAAATCCCGGTTTTCCAGAAATCTGCCCTGCAAAAAAGTGCCCCGGACGCGGTGCTGCGCAGGGAAATACGCCGGGGGAAACCAAAACCGAACCGAAACACAAATGCTGTGCAAGACCCCGTGCGAGAACGCGCTGTGTGAGAAGCGCCGGGCAAAAACGCCGCGAAAAAAAAACCCCTGTGTGAATACCGCTGTGACAGAAACGCCGCGCAAAAAAAAAAAATAAAAAAAAAAAAAAGGCCACGCGAGACACCCCGCGAAAAAAAAAAAACCCACCCCAAAACGTGCCGTGCGACGACGCGCCTGCGAAACCCCCCGCGGGAAAAAGTCATGCAAGAGCTTCAAGGCGTAAACACCGTGCGGAAAAAAAAAACGCCACGCGAAAGCCGGTTTTCCAAAAAAATCCGCCCGGCAAAAAGCGCCGTGGACACGTGGCTGTGCAGTGAAACGCTCTCCAAAAAAATAAAGAAAAAAAAAAAAAACGAAAAAAAAAAGAAAGGGGCTGTGCAAGACACTGTGCGATAACGCGCCGTGCGATAACGCCTCGTGCAAGAAAAATGCCGTGCAAGAAAAACGCCGTGCAAGAAGTGCCGGGCAAAACGCCCCGCGGAAAAAAGCTGCCCCGCACAAAGCGCTGAGGACACGCAGCTGTGCAAGGGAATATTCTGGGGAAAAAAGGAAAAAAAAAAAAAAAAAAAAAAGAAGGTCTGCGCAAGAAAAGCTGTGCAAGACACCGTGCAACGCCCTGCCGTGCGATCCCGCGCTGCGCGAACACGCCGGGCCGGAAAAATACCGCGCAAAAGGTGCCGGGGCAAAACCGCGGTGAAAAAAGCTGTGCAAGGAGATATTCTGCAAAGAAAAAAAAAGAAAAAAAAGAAAAAAAGAAAAAAAGAAAAAAAGAAAAAAAAGAAAAAAAAGAAAAAAAGAAAAAAAGAAAGAAAGAAAAAACAAAAAAGAAAAAAAGAAAAAAAAGAAAAAAAGAAAAAAAGAAAAAAAAGAAAAGAAAAAAAAAAGGGCTGCACAAGACACCGTGCGATAACCTGCTGTGTGATAACGCGCCGTGCGAGAAAAACGCCGTGCGAGAAAAAACGCCGTGCAAGAAGTGCCGGGCAAAACGCCCTGCGAAAAAACCCGCCCCGCACGAACAGGCCGTGCGAGACACCGTGCAAAAAAACCAAAAACAACCCAAAAAAAACCCCCAACCCCCCCCCCCCCCATGCTGCACGATACCGCGCTGCGCAAGCCACCGCCACCATCACCCCCCCACCACCACCACTGTCACCCCCCGACCTTGGGGGTGCACCCACCCCCGGTGCCCGGGCGCCCAGGGCGGGGGGCGCGGGCAGGCGGCGGAAGGAGACGAGGGCGTTGACGTTGCGCGACACCTCCTCGGGGTTGAGGGGCTCCCGCAGCACCCCCGGCCCCGGGGGGTCCCCTTCGCCCGCCTGCTCCTCGGGGTGCGCCAGCAGGTAGCCCAGCTGGAAGGAGCGGCAGAGCAGGAGGTGCAGGGGCCGGACCTGCGGGAGGCAAGAGAAGCTGCCTGCAAATATTAAAAATAATAACAAGAAGGGTATTTTGGGGGGGGGGGGGGGGGGAAGGGGGGGGGGGCATGCACCTCGGCCGGGGGCCCGGCGAAGAGGTGGCAGAAGAGGGTGGTGGCCGGGCTGCGGGGATTGCGGGCCACGAAGGCGAACTGGTGGTCGGCGGGTCGCCACGTGCTGTAGAGGATGCGGCGGAGAGCGTGCGCCATCAGCAGCGTCTGCGGGGGGGGGCAAAGCCGGGGAGGTTCGGGGGGGGGTGTCACTGGGGACGCCCCCCCACCCCCCCCAACCTCCTCCTCCATGGGGTGCAAGCGGTGCCGGGGTCACCCCTCTTGGCACCACAAGTTGGAGAAGGGAAGCGAAAAGCAAAAAAAAAAGGGGCGCTCGGAGCGGTGAAATCCCCCCGCAACGCACCTTTCCAGCAGCACCCAGCACCCCCGACCCCCTCCCGGCACCCATGACCCCCCCCCCCCCCCCAGCACCCATGAACCACCCCCCCTCCCCAGCAACCACGAGCCTCCTCTCCAGTAGCCATGACCCCCCCCCCAGCACCCATGACACTCCTTCTCCAGCACACATCATCCCCCCCCCAGCACCCAAGACCCCCCCCCCATCCATCAACCCACTCCCCAGCACTCATTACCTCCCCCAGCACCCATCACCCCTTCTCCAGCACCCATGAACCCCCCCAACACCCATCATCCTCCTCTCCAGCACCCATGAACCCTCCTTCCCAGCACTCATGAACCTCCCTTCCCAGCACCCATGACCCCCCCTGGCACCCATGAACCCCCCCCAGCACCCATGAACCCCCCCAGTACGCATGAACCCCCCTCCCCAGCACCCATGAACCCCCCAGCACCCATGACCCCCTCGCCGGCACCCATGACCCCCCCTGGCAACCATGACCCACCCCCCCAGCACCCATGACACTCCTTCTCCAGCACCCATGATCCCCCCCCAGCACCCATGATCCCCCCCAGCACCCATGACCCCCCCCCCCCAGCACCCATAACCTCCCCCAGGACACATGCCCCCCCCCCCTCCCCAGCACCCATGCCCTCTCCAGCACCCATGACCCCCCCAGTACCCATGCCCCCCCCCCCTCAGCACCCATGAACCCCCCAGCACCCATGACCCCCTCGCCAGCATCCATGACCCCCCCGAGCACTCATGAACCCCCCTCCCCAGCACCCATGCCCCCCCCCGCAGCACCCATGACCCCCCCCAGCACCCATGACCCCCCAGCACTCATGCCCCTCCTCTCCAGCACTCATAACCTCCCCCAGGACCCATGACCCCCCCAGCACCCATGCCCCCCTCTCCCCAGCACCCATAACCCCCCCAGCACCCATGACCCCCCCTCCCCAGCACCCATGACCTCCCCCAGCACCCATGACCCCCTTGCCAGCATCCATGACCTCCCCGAGCACTCATGACCCCCCCTCCCCAGCACCCATGGCCCCCCCTCCCCAGCACCCATGACCCCCTCGCCAGCAACCATGACCCCCCCCGAGCACCCATGCCCCCCCCCCCAGCACCCATAACCCCCCCAGCACCCATGCCCCCCCCTCCCCAGCCCCCATGACCTCCCCCAGCACCCATGACCCCCTCGCCAGCATCCATGCCCTCCCCGAGCACTCATGACCCCCCCTCCCCAGCACCCATGACCCCCTCGCCAGCAACCATGACCCCCCCCGAGCACCCATGCCCCCCCCCTCCCCAGCACCCATGACCTCCCCCAGCACCCATGACCCCCCCAGCACCCATGCCCCCCCCTCCCCAGCACCCCTACCTCCCCGTCGGCACCGTAGACCTTCAGCCCCTGCAAGCTGAACCTCAGCACCACCGACCTCCTCCTGGGGCAGTCCTGGCCGGGAGGGATGCGGCGTTTTGGGGGGGGGGTGGGTGGGTCAGGCTGTCCCACCGGGGGTCCCCCCCCATTATTTGGGGTCCCCCTCCATCATTTGAGGTCCCTCTCCGTTTCCCAGCGGGGGATGCCCGACCTTCAGCGCCCGCAGCTGCTCCTCCAGCCACCCCACTTGCTGCTGCAGGTCCAAGTCCTCCACCGCAAAGGAGCCCACGTACTGCGGGGGGGGGGCAAAAACCCACCCGTGTCAGCAACAACCCCCCCCGCGATGCTGTAGTTGCCCCCCCCCAGGGCAACCAGAACACCCCGAGGTGGTGGTTTGGGCGGGGGGGGGGTGTCACATGGATGCACCCGCACCCAAACCTCATCTCGGGGTGTCTCCCCCCCGACCCCCCCCCCCGTGGGTGAATCACCTCTGCCGGCTTGGCGATGGCCCGGGCTCGCTGCTGGGGGGGCGCAGGATCCGGCCCCCTCCCGTTGGCCGGCTTCTTCTTCATGGCAGCAGGGTTTCGGGGCGAAGGCTGGATCAGGATGGGGTGAAGTGGCTCCGGCGCCGCATCCGAATTATCTGGAGCCACCCGGGGTGGCGGCGTGGGAACCTGGATCTGGCCCCCCGGTCACTGTCCCTGCGAGGGGGGGACAGGACGGACGCAACCTGCCCCCATCGCCCCCCGCTTCCAGCCCGCTGAGCCCCGGGGAGATGCTGCGGTCCCCGAATGGTGGTCCCCAAGTCCCGACCCCAATGCGGATGTCCCCAAGTGCTGGCCCCGACGCAGGGTCCCTCCATGCCCACCCCAACAGAAGGACCCCCAAGTCCTGACCCCCAACCCCTGTGCGAGGGTCCCTGCGTCCCAAGCCCAAAGTAAGGGCCCCCGTCCCCCAGCACCATGCGAGGGTCCCCATGTCCCAGCCCCCATGCCAGGGTCCCCCCATCCCAACTCCAGCACAAGGGTCCCCCCAGCCTGACCCCAACCCCAGTGCGAGGGTCCCCGCGTCCCGCCCCTGAGCACCCTGCGAGGGTCCCACGTCCCTGCCCCGAGCGGGATGCAGGTGGTCCCCATGTCCTCACCCCAAGCATGACGCGAGGGTCCCCAAATCCCCCCCCAGAATGTGACGCATGCAGCCCCCGCGATGCCCACCCCAAATTAAACCAAAGTGTCCCCACATCCCGTCCCCCAGCGAGATGCAAGCGCCCCCCGCGCCCCGAGCACGCAGTCCGGACCCCCAGCAGGGTGCATGCAGTCCCACACCCCGAATCCCAGCGAGATTTTGGGGTCCCCCCACACCCCCTTCCGACCCCCCCCCAGTGCTCTGTCCCACTCCCTGCCAGCCACGCAGCACCGAGCCCCCCCCAAGCTGTCCCTCAGGAGCAAACCCCAAAGCACCAGCGAGGGGGGCAGAGGGTCTGGGGGTGCCAGAGCACCCACCGCGGGGTGCACCTGGCCCCCTCTGCAGCCACCCAAAGGGGTTTTGCCCCCCCGCAGCCCTCGGCCGGGCTGAGACCGGCGCAACTCGTGTCACCGAGGCCACGCCGCAGCCACCTGGGTGCAAACACATGGGAAAAGGGGGGGTCCGGCTGCTCCAAGCGCATCCTAACGGGGTGGGGGGGGGGTCCCTATGGTGCTCCCATCCCCTTTGCCAGCTCAGGGTTGCCCCTCTCCTTTCTGGCACAATCTGGGGGGGTCTTCCCCCCTTTCCAACCCCCCCCCAGCCAATCCGCAGGCAGGCAGCCCCCAAGGCCCGCCCCCTTTTTCCCACGCTCCATTTCTCAATGGAGCCCCCCAGCCCACCGGCCACCCTGCAGGTCCCTAAGGGAGGGATGCTGACCCCAAAATTTGGCGGGGGGGGGGGCAGAGGGGTGGGTGATGTGCGACACCCAGACACCAAGCATCCCCAGGGACCCCCATCCCGCTGAATTCCACCCCCCCCCAGCTCACGGGCAGCTGGCTCCGATGACTCCGGTGAAACGCAGGCGAAAAATTCCCCGGGGGTTGCGGCTCTCTGGGCCTTGGCCGGTTGTTTTCCTCCCCCGGGGCGGCTGCTCCGGCGGCTCCCGTGGGATGCTCGCCCGTGGGCGTCAGGGCCTCGCCGCCAGCCAGGCCCCAGCGAGCCCGAGCCCACGCCGGGCACGGGGCAGGCGGCAAACTCTCATTTCCTGCCTCCGATCTGCCCGGGCGATGAATCACTGCAATTTACCTCCCTGGTTTTCTCCGTTTCTTGGAAGCGACGGCGAGCAGAAAGGCTCGGGCTTTTTAGAAAACGCGGCTGCAACTGATTTTTTTCTCTCTTTCTTTTTTTTTTTTTTTTTTTTTTCCCTGCGTGCCCAGCAGAGAAGCGATTTCTAACACAGGTGGTCGCTCCCTCACTCGCCACCCCCTGCCCTGACCCTCAAGACCCTTTTCACCCCAATTTCTGAATTCCCTGGGGAGTTCTGCCCGCCGTGCTCTGCTTTCGCCGGAATAAAATAAAGGAGGATGGCTCCCACCTCCCTGCAAAGCGACCACGTGAAAACCCAGAGCCTCGGGGTCTCCAAAATCCTCCAGCCGGCCAAATGCACAGGGCTGAAGCAAAAGCTGCCCCCAGCCCCCAGGGATGCGCTGGGCTCCTGGGAAGGGGAAGGAAGGGTTTGGGGAGAAGATGGGGTTTGACCCCTTGGGGGTGCCCGAGGGTGCGAGGAAAAGGGTCCCAACGGCAGCGTTCAAACCTTGGGCTGCCGCCAGCGCCGGCTGCTTTGAGATGCCGCAAGATGCCCCGGAAGAGTTGAAAACGTAGAAACAACGGGGGAAAAAAAAAAAAAAAAAGAGGAAAAAAAACCTCAGACAGATGGGGCTGAAGAAATAACATAACGGAGCCCGGTCTGGCCAGGAAGCAGAGACTGGAGAAGAGCGAGCAGCGGAGCTGGCGCTTCCTCTGCCGGCAATGCCGCCACGGGATGAAGATTTTCCCATTCAATCCCAGTTGCTGCTCCTGGGAAGCAAGGATCCGTCCTTTGGATTAAATACAACTGGACCCACAGATTTTTTTTTTTTTTTTGGGCTCGGTATGCAAAAATTGCTTAATTAGCAATCAAAACCACAACTAAAAAGAGTTTGGCGATGACCAAGGGAGGTAACGGCTGTTTTTAGCACAAAACTCCAATGTGAGATGCCCCGCGGCCAAATTAAGCCATGCTCACGTGCAAAAAAAATTGGTGTTCTAAAAGCAGTGTTATAAGAAATATCCAAGGGGTTGTTGGCGTGGGAATGTTACTGGGAAGAGGGAGGTTACAAAACAGCCCCCAGCTGGGCCAGGACTCCTCGTCCCCAGAAACAGCCCATGGATGAGAGAAGCTGTTTCTCAAACGTGGCTCGCCCCAGCGCCCGCCCAGAGGAAAACGCTGACAAACCCCACCGTTTGGGTACAAGCAGCCCTAGGAAAGAGCCATTAACTAATGTCGCTAATTGCTTGACATCCCCGCGGATTACTCTTTGATTGGGGCTTTCACTCTCCCCGTTCCGTATCAGCTGTGATTTTTTGTTAACCTGCTGTTTGCCCCCTCCTTACGGGGCTGGGAACAATTTAGAGCATTTCTATAAGAATTTTTTAAGCTCCCAGCTGTTAGAAGTAGCACACTGGGACGGCAAGTGAAAAGAATGAATTCAAAGGCGGCTGTTTTCTCCTTTTCCCCATGTTATTTCTAGAGGTACTTCCACTCCTCTCAGCACGGTACGTGCAAAGCTCTTTCCAAAAGGACGTGAAGTGACAAGACTGTCAGGTCACATCGGAAGGAGCGGCGCTGCCCTGGCCGAGGGAGAGCCGGGGACGCGGTGCGGCGAGTTTTGAATGTGGGCGCTGCTCTGTCGAGCTGGGCAGAAGCGGGGAAAGATTTCAGATGGTCTTTTTTGTCCCCATTGGCCACTGAGTGGGGGCAGCGGGAGAAGAGGAGCAGGAAGAGGTTCAACCAGAGCTTTCTTCTCCCTCACCTTTGTCTCCAGAGAAACCAGGGAAGAGAAAGGTCACAAGTCCGTCCAACTACAGAGCTCGGCAGGGGCTCAGGCTAAAATAGCCCCCGTTTACAATCTTTCACGCCGGCAACGTACTTTTAACAAAGATTTGCCTCTGCAGCGATCCACGGCGACCGTAATTCCCTCCTCTTCCAGGAGGAGAAAGCTGTGGCGAGGAAGAGAAAGGACACACAAAGCGGGGCCTGGAATCTAGTTTCACTTTATTTTAGCAAACTGCATGTTCGTCACTTATCAACATCTCTACATTAGCAATTGTATAGCTCTCCAACTTTTCTTTAAAAAAAGGGTAAACAAGAGGTGACAAAACTCAGGCTCTTCATCTCTTAAAAACGTTTGAAAGTTGGATTCAAGAAGACTTTTATATATTTTGGTTTTAAGGTAACAGATGTGGTGTGGAAACACTAATTCAAATCACCCGCCTAACGGAAAACTACCCCTCTTTTTGGAGCCCCTCTGGCATCAGACCATCAGTAGACGCTGCAGCCTCCGTCTACTGAAGCTCTGACTCACCGTCAAACAAACCTTGCTGGTTCTGAAGGAGCCGAACGCGCCGCCTCCTCAGCCCGTCGCTCTAACGGCCGAGCAGAAAGAAGCACCTCCAGGACTCAGTGCAAGTGCTGTATATACACCGCTTCTTCACAGAAGCGTTAAGGACCTCGTCGTGCAGGGGATCTAGGGAGGACTCTTCTGCCGTTGCACCTTCTCATTAAGAATCACATTCCCCCAATCATCCTGTTCCTGCTGTCTAAAGATATAAAGATCTTCTTTGAAGAATTTTTTAAAAGCCAGCCCTCCCCCCCGAAACCCAAGCGGAACACCGTAAAATGTACAGATTATATATGTCCTAGAAAAGTCCTAAAATTATTGCAGAAACTAAAGATGACTTGTTCCAGGGGAGGGGCAGACACGAGGCACAGCATTGGGATCTAACAAATGCTCGGGTTGGTTTGACTTAGTTTTCAGCTTTTTCCCCCCCATCATTCAAGAAAAAAAAAAAAAAAAAAAAAAATTACAGAAGTGTTTAAGCATCAGAACTAAAATACAAATGCACGTTGACTTATAAAACAAGATTGTGGATTTGACCATGGGATTCCCTGACAGTGGAAAAATTTTACTTTTTTGCCCGGAGAGATTTCCTCATGGTGGATTTGCCCTTGGCCGAGGGTTTCACTTCCTTCCTCCCGCTGGCTGCTGGTTTCTTGGAAGAGCTGCCACCAGAGGGTTTCTTGATGGCTGAGGCTGCTGGTTTGGCTTTCTTCGCGGGGGTTTTGACCTTGGGAGGGGGCTTTGCTTTCCCCCGGCGGGCCGCGGGGGTTTTTCTTGGCTTGGGTTTGGACTCCCTTCGCTTCATCGGAGGGGCCCTGCTCCGTGATTTTGGAGGCGGCCTCTTCTGCATCCTGTCAGAGAGAGAGAGAGAGACAGCACAAGATCTCAGTGGAGGCGCAAATGCTACCCAGAGCAGAGCTGCTGTCGTCAATTTGCATAAACGAAGCAGATCTTGGCATCCTTGTTCTTTACCACGGATGTTCCTTTATGCAGCAGTACATTTCATTAGCTAAATCCCAAAGAGCAAGAACTCCTCTGGTGGATCTTGCCACGCTAAGCACTTCTCAATCCCCACAGCGCTCTGCCAGCGAGGTTTGCAGCTCCTTCGTTAGGCATATAAACGTACAAATAACGGCAATGAATCAAAGTCAATTGTCAGAACAATTAGAGACCTAAGCACTATCTCCCCTCTCTAAATGGAATTTTATTACTTAACGAACAACACTTATCTTAAATCCACATTCTGAGTAAGGCAGGTTTCATATCTGGCTACAGAACTGCAAATTATACTGTAGGGAAAAGTTTTCATAAGGAAACACTTAATAAATACAAAAAGTCCCATGTGAAACATCACGCTTTGGGTAAAGCACAAAAGGCACACGGGAGACTAAAGGGCGATACAAAAAAATAAATACAGGCTCTCCTCTCATCTGGAGGAAAAAGAGGTTAGCTTCAAATTATGGAACAGGGGAGTTCAGTATCTCCAGAGCAAGGCATTGCTTCTGCACACACCTCCTGGAGAGGTCCTGATCCTGACAGTGCCAGAGGAATTCAACCATAATTACAAACAACTTCTTCCAACACCTCCTGAGCAACAGCCTTGTGGATAAATAACCACACCAAGAGACAAACCTGGGCGCTCTACAGCTGTGACAGTCACTTTTCTTTCATCCAAAGGAGCCCATTTATCTCTCACGCTGCCTTACCTCTTCTTTGGTGGTGGCTCTTCCTCCTCAGACTCTTCTTCTTCAGATTCTTCTTCCTCCTCAGATTCGTCCTCTTCTTCCTCATCAGATTCCTCGGAGTCCTCATCCTGCTGCTTCTCTGGGTAGAGCACATCTGGGCTACAAGAGGGTTCTTGTCAGAGTGTGACTGCCTTCTAAGGACACGACTGGAGGGTCGGCAAGCCCTGGGTAACCCTGGCTCTCTTCAGGCACTGCTGCCCACCCACCTGCCAGGTTACAGCTCTGAGCCTAATCCAGAAATACCTGCACGACTTTGGCGTTTGCTGGCTAAACCCAACGTTATTTAATCTCTGCAATGGCAGAAGTGCGACAGCTTGTAAGTCCCCAGGAATGCCCCAGCCCTAAGCTGTCCTTTCTCTGGTCCTCTTCCTCATTGCTCCTCCTGTGCAAACACAGGAAGGCAGACAAAGGGACAAGATCAGATTCAGTGACCTCGAACGCAGGCTGAAGCCACTGAGGACTTTGTATGTATGCAATAAAGGAAGGTGGGAAGCAGAGACTTTATTGACTAGGCTGCCACTTGGCTCTTCGTGGGACACTAAGTCACCATCCCTGGGCTCCACGTGGCCCAGCACAATATATGCTCACAGCAGGGGAAGAAAGGCTGTTTTAGTCTCACAGTAGCTAATCTAGGTCATCTTCCCTCCTCCCGCCTCTCCTCCACATCAGCATTAAGAAAGGCTAACAGCTGGGTCCTACTCGTTATGAGCATCCTTGCGTTAAGAACAACACCACACTCTACCTGCTCATGCGAGTTTGTTTTAGCACGGAAACACTTAAATAGCCCCCGTCCTGCAAAAAAAGCATCACAACAGAGTATCTGAGAATATCGAGCCCAATATTTTTATTGCCTTTAAAAGCTTCCCTTGCTAATGAAGCCAGCTTTATGTCCACTCACAGCCAGACACCCAAGTAATGTCATTACCTAGAGCGAGGATGGGTGACAATGTTGTGGTTCATCGGTTATTAAACCCTCCACAAACTCCCCTGTGAACAGCAGTGCTGAAGTTCATGGGCTGACCCCCCCTATCCAGCTGATCTATGCAACACTTATCTCAAACATCGTTTTACAGCCAAGCTCTTTACCTAGGGTAATAAGGGAAGCAAAGCTGAAAGGTTCCGCTGAAGCCCTTTCCAGAAATTTGCTCCATCCAGCCATTCTTCTCACATTTCTGCAGGGTTTTCTTTAGTAGATGCACTGTGGAAAAAAAAAAAAATAAAAAAAAAAGAATCAGAGAAAGGTTGTGTTACTATCTTTATCTACTTGTCTAACCTTACTGCTCTCTGCAGTGCCCTCTGAAATCAGAGCTGGAGAGTCAGGATGAAGTCTCCTTTGCCCAGGACACCTGCAGAGGAATGAAACAGCACTGGAGACCCGAGACGCGTGAAGGCATCACCGCATGCTTCTTTCTGCACTCAGCAAAGAGCAACTGCTGCATGCAGGACCCGGCTAGACCACTGCATTTACAAGTTTTAGTATGTCTTATTTAAAGGGAAACCTGCTCGCAGTTAATTTTCAGAAAGAAGATACGAGTTGTCCTGGTTTGAGGGACACAGGACTAATTCCCTCAACGCTGAGCCAGTCTGGCTTTAAACGCTCCAAAGGAGAAGTCAAGAACAGTGCAGGTTATTGATGGCACGATCAAGGAATCCTCCTTTATAAATGCATTCAACAGCGCCATGTAACTATTTCTGTCCAAATTTAACGCAATCTCAGCTTTCTTCAGCCTGTTCTCCAGAGTGCTTTTTAAAACAAGTCTTTACCCTGTTTTGCCCTCCTCGTGTTCTTAATTTCATACGTGGTGCATCTTTTCCCGTTCTGTGGTTTGTTTGGTTTTTTGTTCTTTTTTGTTCTTTTTTTTTTAAGGGAAAATATTTGGTCTTGAAATATGACAATGCACTTTTTATTCCAGTCTTCTGTTCCATCGTGCACTGCGTAAGAATTGTAACCAAAACTGTGCAAGTAAAGGGGATCTTTGTCTCTGGCCAAGGGATGAAGTTGTTTAGTCAGTTCAAAACCATTTTCAGCTGGAATTAGAGGGACCATTTACATATTTAGTTCCCTCCAAACCAAGGGAAAAGCAAGGCCTGCCCTCAAGCATGTTCCAAAGAGGTTCACTTGAGAAATGGAAAGAGAAAAATACAAAGAAACACGCTGGCTAAACTGTCATCTGAATCTCTTCTGTACGATTAATGAAAAGGTATTCATTATCCAACACTCCTGCAATGGGCTTTTATCAAGAACTGACATTTCACAGGAAGAGAATCATTTGGGACAGCGCCACACCTTCACCAGCCTACAGCCTACCTCTGCCGAAATGTTTTAATTTGAATGGTTGTCCTGGGTTGAGGGACACAGGACTAATTTCTCTTCTAATGCTGGGGAAAACCCCACTTTTGGAAGACACTAGTGTCTGAATTTGGGGAAAATATTTACTTTATAGCCACCTAAGCTACGTGGGATTCAAGGTCTCAGTGTTTTTGAGCCTTGTCAGGTGCAGAGATGAGGAGGAACAAAGCCTGTGCGTTTGACCCAGGCTGGCCAACAGGATTATTTCATACCATGAACATCACATTCAATGTAAATTAGAAAATTTGCTGAGGAGTTCTCTCTCTCCCTTGATGGTGGTGGTCCAGAGAACTCCTTGCCCCGGTCCTGGAGCCCTGAGCCTTTCCTTTCCACCTGAAACTGTAGCACTCGCAGCGTCCCACATTTGCCGTCCCCTGCTGGGAGTGCACAGCTTCCTAATGATAGAGTGGGCTGAGTATAATCCTTGTATATTTTATATTGTTATCGGGATCAATACTGGTTCTTTAGTATTATTGTTAATTATTTAGTCTTATCCTATTAAATCTATTTATATTTCAACCCTCGTGTTTCCTTGCTTTTCCTGATTCCCCTTTCCGGGTGGGGAAGGGTCATCGGGTGATAGACTAATTGTCTAAATGACAATAAATTGTTATGGATTTTATCAAACCACAACCCTGGCACTGGAAGGGCTTGCACAGCTAATTGAGTTGATTGTATCCATTAAATTACTAGTGTTGCAACATTAGGATCATCATAGTTCAAGAACTCTTTAAAAACCCCACGCTTTTATAAACAGGAGCAACACATAAAACATAAGGCTGTTTTTACTCTGGGTACCAAAAATCGATAGCAGCACGTAAAGGATTTGACTCCGGTCGAGTCCAGTTATAAGTACGAGGCTTTGCAGTGCATACCTGCCTGCTTTTACATCTCACCATATCTCCTCCAGTTGCTCTTAAAACAGAGCAGAGATCATCAAAAATCCTTTTATGTAATGGAAGGAGAAAGAAACCAACAAATTGCAAGCTGAAATTTCCTTATCCAACTTGCAAGAGTGACAACAAGCACTGGAAGCTGGCTAAACACAGGCCTCTAAGGACCAGGGCAACTTCCAGTGGTCCTGAGGTCCATGCGAGGGCTTAGTAAGCCTGGAAACTCTCTTCCCTGCCCCAAGATTAAGAAGTCACACTTGACATCAGTCTCTAATTGGCAGAAGGCCTCAGGCAACTTCTTTAGCACACAGTGAGCGAGGGAACCTGTGCTCTTCTATCTGTCAATAAGCCCCGAATCACACAGCAGTGCTGATGCCGTGCTTCAGCTCCAGATGAAGAGAGTGGGATCAGCAGCCTCCTCTCCAGCCCCACGTCCTGAGAAATGGCACCAGCACCATTAAACCACATGAACAAACTGATCTACTTTTAGGCCTGACTCTAGTAGAGACGGCTGCGAGCTCATCCTGCTTCAAATGACCTCCAGCCTCGGTTAAAAAGCTGCACAGGGGCTCAAACCAAATAATGCAAATAAGCCCTTAGAAAATCTGTTAGTATTGCTCCTGCTAATGCAAAAGTCAAAACAGACATTAATGTAATTCCTGGGAACAAAGACATGCCAAATCTCGTTCCAAATATAACAGGATTAGTTTCTCTACTCACTTGCTTGACCTTTTAAAATAAGAGCCAAAGAAGGGCCTCAAACAAATCAGCAAAAGTGATTTTTTTTTTAAAAGTTAGACTATGCAACTTGTCTAAATAAAAAGCAACTAGGAACTGTGTTTATGCCAAGCTGTAGCCTTTCGAAATAGAGACAGACCAAACCAACTTGGTGATTTAAAAACAATAAACTACTTGAATGCTATTCCTCCTTCCTGTGAACATGCTATAGACAAGAGAAACATGCATTACGTCTCAGAAACTAGCCTTTGTCAGGCTTGAAAGGAACTAATGGGAATTAAAAACACTGAGCATCTCTGCAGCACAAAGAGCTGTGCAGCTGTCATTTCCCCGGCAGGCTCAATGGAATAGCTGAAAGGTGCTGCACAGACTCATCTGCAGCTGCAGGACTCTCTTTCAGCATGTAAAAGAGAAGCGCTAGGCAGATCGATACTTTACCCTGTAAGTTGGAGTTGGTCCCTGGGTGGTTTTCCAGGATATACTTCTTCAGCGCTGTGGTGGAGCAGGTCTTCGGTTCGTTCATGGCCGCAATAGCAGACAGGATGGCGTCTTCCATCAGAGTCCCACCCAGCAGGGGCTTCTCCCCTGATTTCTTCAGCTATTTTCCAAGGAGGAAGAGAAAAGCATCAAGACAAAATTCTCCCAAACCAGGTCAGGACAAGCTCCTCTGCACCAGGTGGGTCGGCGCTCCTGCATTAGCACAGATACGTTTTATATTAAAACACTGCACAGGGAACGCTGCTCTCCCAGCTTTAATTGGGAGGAGAGGCCTATTCAGTCAACTGGCCTGGAGTGCTTTTTATCGGTAACACATTGTCCTAGTCCCCAAATACACTGCAAGGATGTGGGAATCTGAGGGCCTGTCACTCAGGGAAGGAAATCAATCAGATCTTCCTCCATCCCACAGACCAAATGTACCCAAGAGACTTCTATGGCATAGACACAAGCAAAAGACGTTGCAGGCATCTGGGGTACCTACTGCACTCGGAATTAGTGATGGAAAGGAAAGCTTACCCCACCATCTCCCCTACTGTGCTAGTGAGTCAGAGCTGAAGCAGCATGTGGAGCACGCTAAGCAAGGAAGGCAGGGGGGTCTGCTCCAGAAATGTAGACCAAGAGGAGAATAAGAGTCCTACTGCTTCATAGTTTGACAACTCCTGAATATGACAAGCTGCTAAAGAAAGGCGTACCCAATCAAACTTGTGGGGGGTGGGGCGGGGGGAGAGGGTGCGTTAACTTACATCCAAGGCTTGTGGTCAGTACAGTCAACAAAACAAGATGAACTCTGGTTCTGACCTGGAATGTCCCAGACGCTCCCTTCCCTGTGATCTGCTCTAACTGGCCCTTCTCTACAGCTCTCTGCAGGGCATTCTTCAACAGCTGGGGTCTGAAACACAGGAGGATAAAGCTTTACTGACACACACTGACAGCTTAAAAAACAAACAGAGAAACAACGCTTTATACGGAGTGTGAGCAGAGCAGTACTTACAAGTGGTATCTGCCTACATACAGACATTTTAAATGGAGATCTGTCAGCAAGTGCTGATTACATGAGAAGAACAATGTACGTTAGCGGAAATTCAACTGCAACGCTTTCTCGGTGTCACTGCGTATCCAGAAACAGACGAGCTTCGCTTGGAAGGATTTACTCATTTCGAAAAGCACATTTGGACTCGGTGGGCAATGAGTCAGTCAGCTCGCAGACAAACAAGGGACTGAGTACAAGCCCCTGTAAGAGGTGATGCACAGGGTTTTCCTAGATTTGCTTCCTCCCCAAGCCCTGACCCCCTCTGAATGGGCAAACTTAAAGATTCCTGTAAGCGTGTGCCAGTTAAAGCATCCAGAATCAAGGGGGACAAGATCCCAAGGAGAGACCTTTCACATTCACGCCAGCTAAAGGGCTCTAGTTTTGGTTAAGAGCGGAGGTGCACAGAGCTATGCTGATGTCGGCGTCAGGAGCAAAGATTGGGTGTGGAGGGATGCAGAGAAAGGCAGAGCTTTTCCTCAACCTTTCCTGCAGGCTCTGCAATGCAGAGCACCACCTGTCTGCTGTCTGCTGGAATACTGAACCGAAATCACCGTGAAGGGAGACAAAGCCAGAAGAAGGCCGTGTTTCACTGCTCCTCTGCAGCTCTGCTTGCAAAAGCGTACTCCTGCACCTACCTTATATCTACTTTGAGTTTGGGGTAATACTGAGACACATATTTCTTGATCAGGCTGTAAGAAGCTTCCTTCGGCTCACAAAGGCGGGTGAAAGCCAGCGGCAGGATATCTTCCAGCTTGACTTGTTGCTCTGCAGTCGGAGCGGAAGTGCTTTTCTGAAACACACATACTTTTATGCATCAGTGGGGCCTAAAACTCTGGGTTTTCTGATCCAGCAATGCAGAGGTGGGGAGAAGTGCTCCTGACACTGGCCACAGATCTGGAAAATCAATTCTGTAAGGCAGCTCTTTAAATTAACAATTTTAATAGTTTAGCAGTTTAAGCAAAATCAAGCAAATTTGGTTGGAATTTTCATAGTAGGAGTCTTAGGAAAGTTTTACAAATATAAACTGCTGGGTATTTAACAATATCTGTATTTTTAATGGTTTCCTTCGTCTTCTATAGACATTTTCCTCTGCTACCCTTCAATGAGACAGGTGAAAACGATTCACGCTGACACGTAACACAAAAACCAAAGGCAAGACCTGTTTACACAGGTCAAATCTTCCCACAACTGAACAGCCAAACAGGAGCGCATTTTCTTTTTTTCAGATGACAGAATGAAACCTTGATTGAAGCCAACACTCCCTTCTGAATTTTCCTCCGTCCCTTTGTTACTATGAGGAGCAGATGATTAGGGGAAAAATGGCCTGTTCTTTACACAGAAAAGAGCGGGGAAATCTGCTGAAGTTTAATGATTTTGATGCTGAACAGCAGCTTTGCTAACGGTCAAATGGGTGAGGGTGCTGCTCACCCAGACAGCTGCTCTGCTGCTAGCTGAATTCATCGAAAACACAAGCAAGCTATTCGTTTTGCTGCAACACAGAGAAAGTAACTAGGAACAAAGACACTGATATGCTGCAGACAAGAAAAGTGATGTGTTAGCAGTTATCAGGTGCCTTGCTCAAACTTCTTGTGGAGCCAGTGAGCTCTATTTAAAAAGAAGTTACACTGCAATTAGTTTCTTTCAGTGCCCTAGTACCAAGGGTGTCGCTCTTGCCTTCAGTTTTAGGACTTTTGGTCTCCCCAGCAGCCAAGAGATAAGCACCAAGGCCTTACAATACTCCCTGGGTTCACCCGTCTAAGCTGCAAGCGGATCAGCAATTCCAGCTAAGCATTTTGTAACTGCAGTGTTAGAAATGTGTTTCATACACCCAGGGCAGCAGGGAGTGGAGAACAGCGGTGCTGGAACCATGACTAATTGTGAGGACCAGGCTCAAAAAAAACACATCACATTTTACTACCTCAGAACAATATACACCCAACATTAGCAGCTTGCTCCCAGAAGCCTTAGGACATTTTCTTCTTCCTCGCTCTGCTCTCACAGCTGATGGAAAAATGTTCATCTGACAGTCCTGAAGACCGAAGTCTTCCATTTATCCATGCAATAGATATAACAGTAAAAGCAGTAGCATAAAGCTTTCTTGCAATACTCGAGAGGCATCTCTCTCTACCAGGTAAAGACAGAAAAGGAATTTCATGGTTATTCAGTTTTCTTCCTCTGAATCAAACCCTAGGGGTTTAATGTAAACATTTTAAGACTAAGATTTTGATTATTCTACTTGGTTTTCATTTCTCAAACGAGCTGTCTGATTCTGATTTTAGTGGAACGAGCATTTCCATTACTGCATTTGGCGAGGGAAAGTACAGCAAGGAGGAGAAAACTCTTTGGGTTGAGAGGAGGAGAATACTGTTTGGGTTTAGGTTAGGCTGCATTTTGCAAGATACATGTGTTTCAGTGCAAGGTTTTTTGGAGTATTGTTTAAAATGATCCATCTTACCTTTCTGTCTCTGGCTTTTGGAACAGTTTTTCCTGCACTAGACACCACCACAAAGCTCCCAGAAGCTCCCTTTCCTTTCACCTAGTTCAAAAGAAAGCCCATTTCAGTCTTTACCAAAGTAACTCGGAGTAATAACAACCTGAAAGAGACTAACTGACACCATTAGGCAGATTTTGAATGCACTGTCACCAGCCTGGCAATGGGCTGTTGTGGCAGAGGCCTGATTTGAACCCACTGAAACTTCAGTAAGATCAGAAACTACAGCGAGACATCGGTAACATACTCCGCTGTCCTGACCAGGAGACCCTAACAGATACCGCAGGCATAAATTACAGTGCTAAAGGGAACATGCTGCTGCAGAAGTGACGTTGCTGGACTCCGTTTGAAGACACACGCTGCTGCAATGCTATATGACACAACAACAAGAAACGGTCATAAATTGCACAAAAGACAACCGTGCAAAGTATGTAATTGACAGAACAACGCTGAAATTCTGTTAGTGTCTAACAAAGTGGAGACAGAGGTTGATTAAGCTCCACAAGGGAGAACACGATTACCCCAGAGACCTGCTAACAGAGTTTAAGAAACTCCTGTGTAGCTCGGCAATACGCCCTCCACTGCTGCTCTACAAAGCAACTCCTACCTGTCTGATGAGTCCCCTCTCCAGCTCCCTTTTCAATGCTTGCTTTAGGAGATAGCCTCTCCGCTCAAGCTCCAGGGAAGGGTATTTGTGGATGATGTATTTACGTATTGCAACGACTGATGCTCCACTCTTTTGAAAGCACGCCTGAAAGAGAAGCAAAAAATTAGTAGCAACCACCTGCACTGAAATTATCTTGCTGCGGGACTGGAAGAACAGAGACTGAACTGATGCATACAGGCCAGCACATCGGCACAGGATGCCAGGGCTGGCCTTTTCCCCACAATGACTCAGGAGTATAAAATATGACTAACAAAATACTTAATTTTCCCCTTCAGGGTAGCTGAGGAGCAGACAACGCAAAAGCAGCACAGCAGATGCATATCAACTACTCCCCTATTCTGAACTACTTACACGTAACAGCTTAAACATTGCATGCTACTACAAAATACAGTCACTTTTTGGCAAACCAACACTATACAACCAGTAAACAATTTTACTAATGTCAGATAGAGTAATCATTAAGTCAGAACAAGTTGCCAATTTTTTTTTTTTTTTTTAAGAAGACAGAGGATTGACATTAGTAAACTAGTGAAAAACCTAAGTTGAAGTTCATATTTTGGAGATAAAACAGCCGGAAAGGCCATCTTGCAATTAAGGCTGGTGGAGTCCAGGCTTCCTGTGAAGGCAATGTGCGTGAACCAAGTCTCGAGGGGAGAGCAGCAGTTTTGCACTGCAACTACTACAGCAGAGGTCTCTTCTTACAACCAGGGGGGATACAGCAAACCAAGACCGACACCACTTTGGAATGCTAGTTTACAGCATCCCCATCTGTCCTGAATTAGAATAAGTTAACGCTGAAAAAAGCACATAACGAATAGATGGATTAATCAAGGTAAATCAAGTTAAACATGGCTAGAAGGCACATCAAAATTAAACGATGACAGCAATCAACCACATTATGTCATCATAGCTGTTTCTAATAATGCAATTAGGGAGGGGAACAATTTCTAAACAAAGAAATAAGCTACAGGGCCCCCTCATCACCATGAACTCACATATCAGCTCCGTGGACTTTCGGGCAGAAGCATACATGTCTCACGCAGTAAGTTTCCTGCTAACGGACAGCACTGTCATCTGTACCATCAGCAAGCTGAAATTGTGGATTTTAGGAGCACAAATTATTCTGCTTTGCGACAGATGAACAAAAGAAACATTTGTCTCCTGCTTACCCTGATAGCCTCAGTTAAAATTGCATCCATTTTGGGACGTGAGGTGGCAGCCATCTGAGTCTGCTTCTGTGCCCTAGCTAGCTGGCTAGCAGAAAGAGTAGCCCACGCAGGAATGGTCTTTTTCACCTTCTTCTCCTTTTCCTTAGACTGATCCTTCTCGCTTAGGAAAAATACAAAGCAATAGTAAGACAAATGACACTGTAAAACATTCCAACAAGCAGAACGACAATTAAAAAAAAAAAGGCACAGAACATCTGACATTGAAAATAATTTAAAGAACATTTTCTATTAGACAAAAGAGACCCTATCTTGATACTCAGCCTCACACACGTTCTAGAACAGCAGCTACACTTGATTGGTAGCTCCTTCCCAAGAAATATGAGCACCTTTTAAAGGGATCCATCCTATTTTCCCCACCTCTTTTCTATCTCTAGAACCTGACTTTCTTCTGAATCCTACCCAAATTCCTGAATTCAGCACTAAGCAAGCCTTACTCCTTTTTGGTTTCTTCTGAGGACTTTGTTTCCCCCTTCCCTTCATTCTCAGGTTCCTTTGGCTGTTCTGCTTCACTGGATGCAGCAGGCAGGGTTTCACTCTCTTGTTCTTCTCCAACAGAGGCAGACTCCTCAGAAGTTACTTCCGCATCTAGAAGATGTGAAAACGCATCAAGTTACAGCCTAAAACTAGCCTCTGTTCTTCAGGAAGGCAGAGGGGGGAAAAAAGAGCTTAAGAACACCCACCCAAAATCATTTCCCACCAGGCAATTTCTTTTCTCTAATTTAAACATAACTTAAGAAATGAACGAAATTAGTGAAAGAGCTTCGAAAAGGTGCAATTAGCCACCAAATGCCAGAATAACTTTGAGCAACATCATGTAGCATTTTTACAATGAACTAATTCCTCCAGTCTTTTCCTCTTAACTGCAGCAGTTACTGTTACACTCATCCCTCATCAGAGAGGCCGGGGCGCGGAAGGGAGGAGGAAATCAGTACCATGAAACACTAAGATTTTCCCCTATGTTGGAGTTCACGCGTTTTTAACTCAGAAAGGTACAAAACCATACATCTCTACATGAAATTTGGACAGATACATACAAGCAACTTTGTTTACGACCAACTTGTTGTCAAACACCTCTGTTTCTGCACCTGAGGGATTTTAAGCTTCAATCACGTTTTTCCAGACTTGGCAAAGCTTTAGATCACACGTGCATTTGCAGAAGCACTTGTCTATTAGCAGGATGAAATCCAGTCAGAATTTAACTCACCAAGCAAATTAACTTCAGTACATTTAGCTGAGAACGGGCCTTAGAGACTGGGCTGCCTGCTAGATAAGATGCATATAAAGTGCCATTACCCACTTTTTGGATAAAGAGCTGTCTACCGTGACTGCTCCACGCAGTAGACAGGTTCTCTGTCTCTGAGAAGAAGCTTAAGCACTCCTGCTACGTTCCTGTATTTTCCTACATTTTCCCACAAAGGCATCATGCATTTAAAATACGCAGTGTATTAATAGTTAGTTTCATATGTACTTTATTTATTTGTGACACCAAAGAGGACAAAGTCTAAGGTCTCTAACTTCTGTGAGTGAAACTAACAGAATACAATACTGAAATGACACACTCTGAGAAACTGCGGTAAAGCTGCTAAGACCAGACACATTAATATCAGACTAGATTTTATGACATGTTGTGGTAAAATCCTTTTGTTCAGGAAAAGAAAGAAAAAAAATTAAATACTTTGTTTTTCCACTCATCAACTCTACCTTTTGATCTTAACCCATCTTCCTGACACTACTGAAAGTTCACAGTTTCTACCTTTACTCTAAAGAATATACAAATTTAAAAGGGACTATATTTAGCTCTATTTTCATGTCTGGAGTGTCAGGGCTTTGCCACAGAATATGAAGGACAGAACAAATGGGTTCAGACTGAAGAGAGTGGCTGCAAAATTCAACTTCCCAATAATTCAGTAAACAGCTGTGAAAAGAAGCTAAGCATTAGTAACATTTTAATCACAGCAGTAAGGTTTTTTTCAGGAGTTTTGGAACACATCCCTGTGTTTGGATATACATTAGCAACCCACTATAGAACTATTACCGTACCTGCTTTGACCTCTTCACCTTCAGCAGGTTTGCTTTTGGGAGGAGTTTCCCGGGAAGAATTATTTACTGAGCGACGGATCGGCATTGTGTCGTCTTCAACTTTCTAGAAAAAGTATACAAAAATCAGTACCGATACTGGAAAGAATCAGAAAGTTTTTGAAATGGGATTAAAGTAAATCAAAGCAGCATATGTAGAAATATTCCGGTTACATTTGGATTTTTCAGAATTTTTCAAAACAGTAACCCTCAAACCTGCTTCTTTGAAGCATACTTGGAGAGGATAGTTTCACGTTTTACAATTATGAAATAAATAATTTCTTTTCAATTCCAAATTAAATGAGATGACCATTTGAGGATTTTGACAAATACATCATCTCAGGCAAAGCAGGGAAGGGGAAGGAGAAGGAGAGCACATAGGGGGTTTATTAAACTCCCAATCGAGTTTCCTACAAGCAGGGGAGGAAGAGTACCGAGTAACCTTCAGCAGAACTGGAAGTCAAGGACTGATCCAAGGGCAAGCTTGGAGAATGGGCCAGCCCCTACCTCACTTAACTTGTCCGTGTGGACCAGCTGAGCTCCCGTTAAGAGTGGAAGCGCCTTATGATGCACGGGTTCAGCTTCAGACAGATCAGTCGCCATTTAAATTAATTTCTAGCCCCAAGTGCAGGTAACACTGTGGAGCCCCAGGTTTTAACCCCAAGGACTTTTTCCTAATGGTTTTCACAGTGCAGTGAGGAGTCAACCTAAAGTACAGAAAAGATGTGGTGTGAAAATTAACAAAACAAAAACATCTATGTCCATGTATCTAACAAACTAAAGACTAAAAAGAAAAGAAGGATAAATGACTTACAGCTTATGACTAACATAACTGACAATCAACACTTGAATTCAACAAAGATGCTAAAACATGTATGCAAACTTGAGCACTATGGATGTAGCAGAAATGGTACAGGTGTAAGCCAGAACTGCAGCCTGCTCCATTAAAACATATCTGAAAGAACAAAAAGGCTCTTTAAATTAACAGAAAGCATTAACGAAAAGCAGAAATGGCACTGTGCCTAAAGTAAGGCATTGAGGTAACCAGTAAGTCATTGACTTTGGGTAAAAGCAGGAGCTGACACATTGATCCAGCTTCTATCAGCCTAAGGAATTAAATCTGTTAGGCAGAAAATACACACACTGGGGACCCGAACCGTGCCCCTCCCAAACTAAACCCCATGCAATTTATCGAAAAGGAGTCCTTGAACAAGAAAACAACCATCAGCACAGCAGTCTCCATACCTTCTACAAAAAAATTAAGGCTTTACAAAACTCTCTTCCAAACACATGCGGCATCATGGATGCTGAATGGGTTAAGCGTAGTTTAACCTTTCTTACCTGCTGCCCGCCCGCCCGTGTCAGCCTCTCCTAAGGAGAGGTGCTCTGCTATTTCCATCGCAAAATACAGGGTTCATTTGCTCATTCACTTCCTCTTCTCAGCACCTCCTTTCAAAACCTCAAAAGAAAAGTCTCACCTCTAGCACACCAGGGCTGGAGCCGGTCTCCCCGGTTCCATCCAAAGATCAAGCTCCAGATTGCCCTCTTCCTTCCTTACAGAGAAACAGCCAAACACTCCCCATTCCTACCTGTTCCGTCTGTTTTCTTTTGCTTGGACAAGGAGGCAGACACTTACCACAGATTTTCACTTCTAATAGGTATTTCCCCAGCCTGAGCACCTTCCTCTTGAACAGAGGCCTAATATCACTCTTGGCATGGTTTTCAAAATGACTTTCACCAGTTTCAGCATTTTGCGCTGCATTCTCCATTGCAGGGATGGATGCTCCATACCACATCAATACCACCTCCATTACTCCGTATTTTTGCCAAAAAATATAGTCCTCTTATTACTCAGCAGTGGGGACTCCTCATCGATTGGAGGTATTTTCTCTACCTCAGTTATTTTCCCAGGCAAACCAAACCCCAGCTCATCTGCACGGAGCATTTTTGTTAAATCTCCAAGCTGTGTAGGTAGTTTCCATTCCGAAACCAGTGGCAGTGAAGGAAGAGTCGAGGGGAATGCGCATTAAGATACGATGGTTCACAAGGACTGCTGACGCAAGAGGCTACCTCATTGTACCTACAACACCTCCTCCTCAAATAATAAACTGAAAAATTAATAAACGGAATGCACTGCTGCTGCAGGCGGGTGCAGTGTCACACCAGGTGCACACACCTACGGCACAACCGACCAAGAGACCTTCCTTTCAGTCTGATGGCAGAAGGAGGACTAGAGACATGGCTAGGCAGCATTTCCACAGGAGATGCTCTAGAAGAGAGACATCTAGCTGGCCATCTTCAAAACATAGCGCTTCCGACAGCTAAAGACAGTCAATCCGCTTCTGCAACATTACAACTTCTCCTTTGACACTGAAGAGTCGTTCTGAAAAATGGCAGTGAACTAGCCCTGCGTCAGCACCAGTAGAAGCAAACGAGTGCAACAGAGCCGGATGTCGTCTTCTGAGACACAACAGAAAAATCAAAACACACTACATGCCAAAACCAAAATAAGTGAGATGAGTGAGGATTTCTTATGAAATTTCAGCATGGGAAAAAAATACCAATGGCCAATTACAACATACAAACTATAGCCCAGCACTTTTTTTTTTTTTCCCTTCTGTTTTATGGGATTGTCCTCCCTTAAGCGTGGAAAGCGAGAGGAATAATTAAAAATTTTCACCTGGCCTCAGCTCAGCATCAAGCATTATTATTTTTTTTTTCTAAGAAGCATAGCCTGAAGCCCTTCAAAAAACGCCAGCATTTTGAAATGAGTCCTAAAATAACCAATAACAGATCCATCCTCAGGGAAATCAGTTGGGGGCTAGAAAAGACATTTTCCCTGGGATTACTAACACACACATACAAGCATGCACTCCAGCTGACCTGGTCCTGGGTTTTATTTATTTTTAAACTGTGCGACCTGCATGTCACACACATGAAAACATAGTACTCACAACTTTGACTTAAAATTCCCCGAGTTCTAAAAAACCCTTTTGTTAAGATCACAGTATAAACTACTTAAGTCTTTGCTCTCAAGAGTGAAACTTAACACAGCACAATTCATAACTTCAGTGCCAACAATACATGCAAATAAGTCATCCTCCAGCAGAAATTCAGAGTGCCCCAAACAGGAGCTTGTTGATTCCCTCCCATTCCCAACTCCTGCTCAAAAGGCCATGGGAATCAAAGAAGCAGGAGGATAATCACCTACTGACTTCAAAGCACCCATATTCAAGGGGCAAAGTCACAAGCACCACCTTGCGAAAGCATCACAGCTCAAGGGCTGCTCTTGCTCGGCCAATTTCTTTCCGAAGAAGGATCAAAATTAGTTTCCTGGACTGGGTGTGAAACGTCAACTACAAACAGGCCAGAATTTAGTTTCTCAAAAAGATAAAGCAAAAGACTAGAAGGCTTTGCAACAGCAATGCAGAAAAACTCTCATCCACCCCCTCCAAATAAAACAGAAGATTTACTTAAATGAAAAATCAAGTCACCCAAGCCACTTGGACACCCTATGTATGAGATACGATGACATCTTTAAATGTTTACCACCATTGCAAGCACCACTTTTAATAATAAGCACCTGGAAAGTAATAACTGTATTTTGCATTTACACAAATGTCAAACAAACAAGTATTGTGCTTAGAAAGATGGAAGAGGCCATCAACTGAGGATGCAGGTTCTCAAGGTGGTGGTTCAGTAACTCTCACGTACACGTAAATCTAATGGATTGTCAAAAAAAAAATAAAAAAAAAAATCCCACCAGCAAGGAAACAAACATCAGGACACCAACCTTTTCAAAAAGCTGCTTGAAAGTACAGATAGGAACTCCTCACACTCATTTTCCTACGGGTCATTTGAACTGCAGGTTCACAGGTTCCCCAACTATCATGAACTAGTCATTTCAAAGCTGGTAATCCAGCAAGGAGCTGATAAGCAACAAAACCCCCCAGCATTCTGGATTTCTAGATGAGCAGGAATGGTCGACAGTATCCAGTCTCCCAGCTCAGGGAGCAGCCACTAATGGAAGGCCCAGTCAAAGGTACAGCTCCATGAACTATTATGAAAAAAATATACCATTCTCCTCCTAAGTTATCAACACATCATTAGGAAAAAAGCCATGAAGGGAGGCTTCAGGGGAGACACACACATTCTGGATAATATTTCAGAAGAGTGGAGTCCCCCACCAATGTAAGAGACACAAGAATGTGCGTGAAAAAAAATAAATTAATTTGAAGCATAGTTTGGTTGAGTCCTTGAATTTCTACTGATTTGCCAGCTTATCTCAGACTTCCGTCTCATTCAAGAGAAAATATTTCAGGATAAAGTCAGGTCTTGATCATGGCAAGCCAACTGTCACGCTGGCGGAAATACCAAGTCACAAGGACTCGGGGTAGGGTGTACGGGCTGAGCAGACTGAAAACAAATATGCAATGGAAAAATGAGAAAGCATATCCAATCCTGTGCCCTTAAGGGTGTCCACTTACTGTTACATGACACGTACTCCGGTGATTGATGTGCTCTTAGACACAACTTGGAACACTGTACATGACGTGGGTCTAGAAATCGGGTCAAAAAGGGCTAGAAAAAAGGTTTTATGTTCTTGCAGACTTAAGTCAGGGTGTCAAGGGATATAAAACTGCCAACCTTACAAGCAACACAAGCAAGAATAACTGTTTATTATCAGAAAGGCTTAAAAAGTAAAGTAACTGTATTTTAAAAACCGGCTATGGGTTATTGTGCAATTATTACTATATAGTGCTGTCCTGAGCGGAAGAGCATTTAAATGTCTCAGAAGCCGCAGAAAAAAAGCACAGGAAATTTTAATATTTTTGCAAATCTAAATAAAACATGCCAAAATATTACCTTCTAAGTTGCAAGTTGGCCAACTTTTCCAAGACTTCTGGCCCTCTGAAATCCTCAAACCTCTCCCCTAAAAATCCAGCTCAGGTAGAAGGTATCCTACCAAAACCCTCCATATTTACATTGTCACAGAATATAAGCACCCAGCAACAACTTTGATACAAATTTGGGTTTTGTAAAACGTATCAGCTAAAAGTTCTCAGCGGATTGCCTTTCGCAGCCTGCTTCAAAGAAGTTCCAGCTCTTACTGATCTCTCTTTTGTTCTTGCAGTTCACCAAGATGCCTGCTGTCTTAAATCAGACCAGTAGTATTAAGTCATTTAAAACCGCCTAAAAACATGCAGACGAATAAAATATCTTACCGAATCCAGAATACAAGTTAGTCCCCACTTCTAATCCTTATTTGGCAGCCTGCTTGGAAATTCACTCCTGTTTCCCATCTGGCTGAGCTTTACTCCACAACTAGCATTCCCATGGCTTTTGCTGCCATTCAACAAGTTTTGTGCTAACTTTGTCCCGATCCTTACGGCCACCGCTCAGCATCAGCATCCTGGGAGGTGTCCTAGTTCAGCGGACTTTTCAATCGCCTGTCTCCTGATTAAGCTACAAGGGTTGTATGTGCAACTCTCTCCCGGTTGACTCTCCCAGAGATCTGTTACAGGCTATCTGAGCCCCACGCTGCTGCAAGCATTACAAACCATCTTGTTTCAATTAAAGAATAGCGGTCCAATACAAAGATCCAATAGCTCACCACTTGCCAGGCAAGAAATACTTTGGCTTGACTAGCGTTACAGTTTCTATTTCCATCCACTCCTTCCCCACACAGTGTTAAGGGGGGGAACACCAAACCCCAAGTACATTAGGGTTCAGGGGAGCACAGTGAAAATCTGTCACGCTTCTAGTTTCCAAAAACATGCATTCCTACACACGGAGATCCAAATTTCTAAGTCTAAAGACACATTTTCATTTCAGGGTAGCACTGAATTTGGACCTGTGACTCCAAACACCATGAATACAGCCTGACTTACACCTTGCCTATCCTGCTGCTCTGCTTTCAACAGAGCAAAGCAAAGATTAAATACTGCCCCTTGCACGCACAGACGCTGCTTTCACTGGAAAAAAGAACAAAACAAAACAAAAAAGGCACGTTACTACAGTGAGGTTGATGCTCTGCCTCCCAACCTGGAACCGAGCTCAGCGCCTCATCTGTTAGGGTATAATACTGAAACTCAAAGTCAGCTCAAGCTCAACAGATGTTTATTAAAATAAGTAAGATGTTTATTAAAATAAGTAAGGACCCATGCCTCACCGCCATGATTCTTCACCACCAAGAATGCCAGCTCAAGGTAAAAATCACTACAGGTTTCAGATTCTTTCTCGATCAATCTTTGACCTATACAGAAGACAGTAACAACAGAACATTTCCGTGGCCTGGATTATCTTCTTTTCCTATCCCCAGGAGTTTTTCTTCATATCCCCAGACACAGACAAAGCCAGGTGGCGTGCAACTTAAATTACGCCACTATTACACCTAGAAACACGCAAAAACTTCAGCTGAGGGATTAATAGGAAGCAGAATTTCTGCTTGCATAGCTGTCTAAAAATAACCCCTCTCAGCACTGATGCTCAGGATTGTGACAGTGAAAACCCCCGTGGGACAACAATTTTTGAACAATCTTTGGCTAGTCTGGCCCATGATACAGATTCTCCATGTGCTGCCACTGTCACAAGTAGCTATGGAATTCAATAGCCCATATTAGAGAGCAGAGTTCGGCTTTAAGTTTAGAACAGGTTTAGGTCACAAACTTAAAACTACTCCAACATGAAAATCCACTGCTGAAAGTTTCATAGCCTTGGATGAAATATCTTAGTTCCAGGATCCAACATTATGAATTTTGACAAACCACTGACACTTGAATGAAAATTTAGGCTGCTAACATAACATACCAGGGTACAAAACTCTTACAGGCAACATCCTCCTTGCTTAGATGGAATGAATTTAAAACCACTATGTAAACCCTCCTCCCAAACTATTACTTGTTCAGCCATCACCTACTATTCTATAGGGCAAAACTATACATAATAAAAGGTATGATTTCCTTGCAGGCTATACAAAATCTACTCACACCTCGCATTAAAGTCCATCAACATAAAACTTCTTTTATTCTCCCTCATGGAAGTTAAAATCCTCACAACACCCTGGGTCACTTGTAACAAAACACTGACAAAAGATTTGCACATCAGTTTCTGTTGAAAGGGAAAACACTAAGAGAAAAAAAGATATTCTGAAGACAAAAATAATTCAAGCAGATGCTACCTGAGAAAAGTGCACGGTGCATTGAAGAGCTAATTAATTACATGCAGGTAAAGCAGAGAAAGGCTGCAAAAGCCAGTAGATGTTTTCAAGGCATATGCACCAAGTTCTTCCCCCTGAACGGAAATTACGTGGGTTTTTTTTTTCCCCCTACCATTCCTCATTTCCACATGTTTCCCACTCTACCCACCGATCTCTAAGTCCCTCCTGAGGAAGGTAAGTGCTCTCCTGCGCAGTCCATCAAAACACCTCCGTTCTTTAACTGAACGGAAGAGACGCTCACCAGCGATACCTTCCTCTCCTCTCATTCCCCCCCCCCCCCACTGTTCTCACATGGACGAGCTCAATAGTACGACACTGTTTATAAACATGAGTACTTCTGAACCTTTCCCGCCTCAATAAGAGAGCTGCTTGCCAAAGACTGTTGGCCAACTATTTCTTGAAGATGCTAAAAATACTATTTATGGTAAAAACAAACAAACAAACAAACTTCACACGCTAGGAAATCAGAGTGCAACTATTACTCAAAAGGCCTGATAAGAACTGAGAAGTGACACGCTCGTTAACCCCGAAAAAACTCAGCTGCCAAGTATGACTCCTGAAAAGAGTAATCTGTAAAATACCACAGACACGAGCAAACCGTCGGTCTCTGCTACACTTTAAAAGGAGCAAACACACCCACAACCCCACATTATCTAACTTTTCTTCTCCTGCAGCACAGGCTGAGCAGTCCCCCGTGATTTGCAGACAGCAGTGACTGTGAAAATAGTTAGAACACAGGCAGGAAGGATTTATTCCAAACAGGGTCCCTGCTCTGGAGCTATCCTCGGGTAAGCTGGTGGAGCCCATCTGGCCTGGCAAGAGCTGCTGAGATTTTGGTACGCTGCTCTTTCTCTCCTGAAGTTTTTGAAAGCTTTTAGCCCCAAACCACAGTCTAGGCAATAAGGATAATGAACTAGGAATGGCAGCCCCTCTGGAATAGTCCCATGCCAGACTGGAATTTAATAGCCTTCTCTATGGAAAAGCACGTGCAGTAAGTGGAGGAGGGTAATTAACATTCTTTAACCAGGCTGTGACCACCACAGGGTCTCGGGGAGGAACTCAGACGTGCCTTATAGTCTCACACTTAGGCCTGCATCCATCTCTGGCAGCGCCGAGGGGGACGCGGGGCTTCTTTTTGGCACAGCGGAGCCACACTGAAGTCTGGGACAGAGGTTTTCCTCGAGTGGCGGCACTTCCCCGGCCTCCGATGAAGTGAGTTTGTGGAGGAAAAAAGCAACAACAAAACAAACCCGCAACCAAAAGGCGGGAAGGCTACTGCGGCAGCTAAAGCACTTCCGAAGTTTATAAATAGCGATTATTTATTGTGTCGCACCCCTATCAGCCCCTTCCGCCGCTGGCCTTCCCCCCGCCGCCCGCGGCGGCCCCGCCGGTGTTCCCCAGGTGTCAGCGGGACGGGAGAGGCGGGTCTGACGCCCGCCACCTCCTTTGTCAGGGGGGGTCGGGGGAGCCCGCATCCCGCCAGGCCCGGCCGGGGGGGCCCGTACCCCGCCAGGCCCGGCCGCACCTCTCGCAGGCCCCCGGAGGGCCGGAGCCGCCTCCTCGGGCCTGCACCCGGGTGTGAGGCGGGGAGGGCGGGGGGGCAGGCTGCGCTGCCCACCGCGACAGCCCCCGCGTCGCGACTCCTCACGACAGCCCCTCCCGAGGCCTGTCAGGGAGGGGGCGCGGCGCTGAGGGGAGTTCCCGCGCCCCTCCGCCAGGCCGCCCCCGCGCCTCGCTCCGCGGCCTACCGGGCCCCCCCGCTCCCCGTCTCCCCCCCGCCGCAGCACCGGGGTCACTCACCAGCAGGCCCGGCGGACACAAAGCGGCCCCTCTAATGGCGGCGGCGGCGGCGGGGGAACCGGCGGGGGGGGGGCGGCGGGGGGGGGGCCGGGGCAAAGGGGCGGGGGCGGGACCGCGGCGGGGGGGGGTGTGGCGGCGGCGCGCGCTAGGGGGGGGCGGGCCGCGGCGGTGCCGCCGGCCAATGGGAGGCCGCGGGCATTTTTCGAACGCCGGCCCCCCCCCCCCTCCACCTCCGCCTCCGCCTCCACGTCGCGCTGGGGCGGGGGGGGGGGGGGAGAGGGAGCGCGCGCAAACGCGCATGCGCAGCGCTGTCCCGTCCCGCCCGGCGGCAAAACACAACGGGCGGGGCGGGGCCGAGCCCGCGATCACCGCCCCCCCTCCCCCCGTTTCTCTGAGGCGTTTCCCGCCTCCGCCCCCTGAGGGCGCTGAGGGGGAGAGGAGCCACCGCAGCCCGGCCTCAGCCCCCTCGCCCCCGCCGCAGCCCCCTCGGCCTCGCCACAGCCGTGCGTATCCCGGCCCCTCGCTCCCTCCTCCTCCCGCCGTTGGCGATTCCTCCAGTGCCCGCCTTCGCTTTGCCTCAGCCTCTCGCTCTTTGCCCCCACCCCCCCGCCCCTCGCCGCTCGCGTTAGCTGTATAATTCACTGCCTGCTTCAGTTACGCTGGTTCCATTGCCGAGATCCGGCTGCAAGCTGGAAATTTTCTGTCAGAACATGCTAACAAGTTCCCGCTTGCGGGAAGGATTCCTTTTCTGCTGTTCCTTCGTAGAATCACAGAATGGTTTGGGTGGGAAGGGACGTTAAAGCCCACCCAGTGCCACCCCCTGCCCTGGGCAGGGACACCTCCCACCAGCCCAGGTTGCTCCAAGCCCCGTCCAACCTGGCCTTGAACCCCTCCAGGGATGGGGCAGCCACAGCTTCTCTGGGCAACCTGGGCCAGGGGCTCACCCCCCTCACAGCAAAGAATTTCTTCCTCATATCTAATCCAGTTTGAAGCCATTACTCCTCATCCTGTCACTACATGCCCTTGTAAAAAAATCTGTCTCCAGCTTTCGTGTAGGCCCCCTTCAGCTACTGGTTACTTCAGGTCTGTGCAGGGTACACTGAGATGTAATAAACTGTGTGTATCTCTTGCTATGCTATTGCTCCAAGTTAATTTTTTTTGGCTAGGCCTGCGGGGTTTTGTTGTGGTTTTCTTTTTCCTTACCCCAAATATCTCTGCTTTCCCTGCATTTGAGTTTAAGGTGCAACTCAGTTCCCTTCCGTACCTATTCTTGTTTTCTTTTCTACTGTAAGTATTCTGCAAGCTGTCTCCAAACCTCCACACCCAGCTCTTTACTCCCCACATTACCATAATCCATGTGTATTGCTCCCAAATCCCACAGAACTTTTCATCTGTAGTCTCTTGCCCAGGCAGTTTCTCATCTTTTTACTAACATAATCCTACTCTTTCTGTCCATTTGCTTTTACGAGTTGAAGATGGCATGAGCCCTAAGACACTATTTGGTCACTGTGGTACCTTTTATCCCTCCTGTGAGTGGGAAGTCCCTCTGTGAGCACTTTTTAGAAACACTTAGCCATTCAAAGTACTGTGGAGGTGTCTTTTTTTCTGCGACTGTGCCTTGACTGTTTCTTGTATAAACTTTTTCCAACCTTTTTTTCCCCTTAGGTGGCTGCTGGAACAGTGTTTCCTTCCAAAGCCAAGCTGTTATGACCAAAGCCTGGCCTTGCTCTGTGTCATCGTCTCCACTCCAGATCATCTCCATGATGCTTTACTTTTGCACAGTCCTTTGTCGCCTGTGCTGAACAGCCCTGGAAGTACCTTAGCCAGATGGCTTCACTTTGCTAAACATTCCTGTCTTCCTTGTGAGCGCAAAACGACGACTGTGCAGCTGCAGAGAAATGTGTTCTTTGGCCTTTCTCCCCTTGCGGTGCCTCTCTGGCAGGAGGGGAGGGCTTGGAAGGTGGAGGAGAGAGGAGGAAGAGGGAATGTGTTCCTTTACCGCCGGCTTTTAAGACACCAAGAAGGAAAAGATGAAATCACCCCAGCTGCCCTCCCCTTTGGTGCAAAACCCCAGCATCTGTGTTGTCTGAGCCACAGAGCTACACTGAGATGCAAGGAGAGGAGGAGAAAAGCTTTTCTTGTCTCCTTTCCTGTTTTTTTTATCTTGACATCCACCCCAGAGCGGAGCTTCGGGTCCTGCACATTCCTTAACAGCCACGCTGCCTGCCTGACCGGGGTGGGCTCTTGTGAAAATACCACGCCTGGGGAAAGCCACTGGGATCAAAACTCACTGCTCCATCTCCTCTCCCCTCCACCCCATTTTTTAGGTGGGCTCGTGTCATCTGCGTCCCCCTCCTTGTTCCCTCGGTGCTGCAAGCAGTGGGTGACACTGGCAGGAACCTGTGACCCAGCACCTTTGAGGGAGGATGCACAGGAGGAAGGGAACAGCGCAGGACGGGGAAATTCAGGGATTCTTACTTCAGCGGAGGGCTGCTGTGAGAGTCCAACTGTGATCGTGGAGAACACTGTCATCATAAAATACTTTTAATAAATACTAACCATTTTCAATACCTTTCCTGCCCTCCCAGGTGCCATGCCCTAGTAGGATTCCAACTGGTTTGTGGATTTTTTCCCCCTGAAATAATTCAATTTGATTACATCTTTCTGAAAATTTGCCTACAGCTTTGGGGTTTGGCTGTACAGTTCAGCTTGCAATTTAAACCAGAACATTTAGATATATTGCTGCTGTTTCCAGAGAGTAGCTGTAAAATTTGCATGTCAAGAGATTTACCCTTTCCGCTCCGTATCCAGAGCAATGCCACGTGTTCTTGTTCTTGTTAGAAACATGAAACCTGTTGTGCTTCTGTTTTAAATACATCTGGTCACAGAAACTCCATTCCAGGGGCCACCCTGTTAACATTCTTACCCCACACCAACTCATATTTTCCTCATTTTGCCACATTTTTTACTTAAAGTGAGCACCTTTTTATTTACTAATCACTGCACCTGTGTTGCTTAACAACTACCCGCCACATATGGCACAAACCACAAGATTATTCTTACCTTTTTCTATTACCTTTGTGCACCTTATAACGTTGAAATCAGCTTCTGCTAATATGTTCTTGACCCCGCTGGCTGAGCGAGCGCAGCATTTTTGTCACCAAATCCCATTTTAATATTGGCCTGCAGCTCCAAACTTCAGCTCTGATTATATTTAGGCATTGCCTCTGGTGCCATCACCCCAAGTTTTTGGTGAGTTTTTTGCTTTTCCATTTTTACCTCAACTTTTGCATGTTTTTGTAAAACCTTTTCTACGCTTTTGGCCCACAGTCTGCCTGGCTCAGGGAGAATTTGAGCCTTTTCCCACTTCGTCCCATGTCTAATTGCCAGCAGGCTGGGAAACGCCTTGCTCTTTCATCCCCAAAGCTTCACATTCTGCTGCTGCTTCTTCAGCTTCTTATACTTTGAAAAACAGATCAAATATTCCCCGAGAAGCTTCTTACCTTTAGATCTGTTTATCCCTGAACGTGTATCCGAGGGAGATTATTTTGGTTTGATGGGATCGCTCGTGCAGGACCCTTGCTCTTCTGCCTTGAAGTTCCCGTTCAGCCGCTGGCGCGCCTGGCCTTGAGGGGACAGTCGCTGCTGTTTTCACCTTGACCCAGTGGATTTGCACGGGGAGTGGTGCCGAGTATAACTGTCCCGTAACCATCACAGAATCAAAACATTTAATTGGTGTGGGTCTCTCACTTTCCACTTGTAGAGCCACACACAAACTTCCAGGGGCCTTTCGCCTGCAGCACACGTAATTATTCAGTGATGAAGGACTTACCTGTTATGCAGCGATGTCACCCTTCCCACAGTCCCACACACAATTCTTGTCTTTATGCTTGAGCTGCTTTTTACTTCTGGATTTTTTTCCCTTTAACATGTCCAGTAGAAATATGGACTTTTAGAAGAGATGAAGTGATGTCCTTTAACCACAATTTCCCGCTTTATTGCTGGTTCACTTTACCAAAGACGCATGTCTAATCATCACCGAACAATTTATAATTCTCTTCCAATTCATACTTACTTTTTTTCAGCAGCAGAGTCTTGCTGTCAGCCCTGTATTTCCTGCAATTCTGTGCAAAAAATCTCTCCTTTGCTGCTTTTAACTCAAAAATGCATATTCCCTGCCACTTTGTGCTCTTCCAGATGTCACCTTTGATCTCTTTATCAGCTTCCTAACAATTCGTTCTCTGTACTTTTCCCAGTGTCACCCTACACCACCTTCCAGCTGATCTCTGGTGCTGCCCCTCTAACACCTACCCTTAAGGCTAACCCAGTTAGGTTTATCTTTTCAAACCATCTCCCCTTTTCCAAGGGTATTCTGTTAATCATTGTACCCATTTTTATATCATTTCCTAGCAAAGGAATTAAAATATGCTTAAATATACCAAAGTTTGCTCCGTTCTGGAGCAAATATATGATAGAAATGCCACTGGAGCTGACAGAAATTTGGAGTAGGAAAATGTTGTGGACTAAGCAGCCTCCACAGGCTGCTGCTTTTCTGGAGACACTAATTTGAAATAGATCCTTATTGCTAATGAGGCAGGTGCTATCGTCACTGGGAGACCAGTGGCTAGAAGCTGGGTTTTTTTTCGCTAGCACTTTTGGCATTACAGGAGTGATTTATATTGACCAATGAAGGCAAGTGGAAATAGCAGCTTCCCTAAGCAAGGAGAAGTTGAAGTCCACCAGCTCGGCATTTGACATGGGGACAACACACCTCTCCCAAAGCCACGTCCCCACAGTTAACATCTGGCAGCAGGAATTTGCTAAATTCCTTCACTCATTGAGCCAAACACCGCTTCCGATTAAAATTGGTTAGCAGCAGGCTGCAACACGGAGCACACAGCAGCCGTTACCCTCCCCCGGGCAGGTAATAACTTACTGTCAGTTACACCTCCCGGGTGGGGTGCTTTTGTGGCTGCAAAAGCTCATTTTTTGGCTGCTGTTTGTGCACTGTACACCCCTATGATCAGCAGCATGCCCAGCGCATTCAGCAGCCTGGCTGGACTCCGGCATCCGCACCGGTCCTGCAGCCATAAGAGAGCAGCACCATGCCAGTGAGCCTTGCTGGGAAGGCAGAAAACCTTCGGGTTGAGCAGGAATTTAAAGCATTTTTGGCGATGGCTCTTGCTTGAAGCGTAAGGTCAGCTGGAGTGCTGGCTCGCTCGTCTCTCTGTGGGAGATCTTGTCGACTGGCTTTTCTTTGAGATGTGTCAGCCACAGCCCAGGCTCCTGCTTAAAATATCCACTTTGTGATGCTGGAGGAGGCCAGAAGAATCAGGTGTTTCCTTGAAGGATGGGTAAAACACTCAACTTCCCCTTATTTTGTAGCGGTGGTGTGTGAAATCCTCGCATTTGAGGATCACAGTGTACGAAAACACCCAAAGCAAGGCTCTGCAGCAGCAGAACAGAGCTGCACGCCGCGCCCATCACCATAAATTCACGCAGCGGTGGTGCCACAACCCTGCAGAGCGCTGAAGAAGCCGAGCGCCCGCTCGCTTCTCAGGCCAGCCGCTTTTGGTGAAGTACGCGGTTTCCCAGCACACTCACACACAAACGGGAGGTGGCCGGGACTGACAGATTATTCACTTTAGGCCGTCTTCAATGGCCCAGAGCGTTTGCACCAGGCGTTATTTCAGAATAGCTTATTCTGCGACACTGAAACGACCGATTTTCCTTCATCGCCGAGACCCAAAGGTACCAGCTGCATCCGCCGAGATGATCTTTTCAGCTCCCTTCCAGCTGTTCTCTGCAACGCCGTGATAAAATACTTCCACCAGTGCTCCGCTCCATGTTTGTTAGTGCACCCTGTGAGCTCAGTGCAACTCTGATTTGTGACAACATCTGCTGCTAAACCTCGCAGGGGGCTGGAACAGGACAGCCAAGCACGCAAGCTTCACTGTTCTCTCCGCTCGCTTAGTAATACAAAGATTTCCTAACTGAAAGCATCAATCGCCTTCCCCAAGCCCCCTCTCCCCTTTCCAATTTGCAACCACAGCACAACCATCCCTGCAGCTGAGATCACAACTGCACACTTGGACAAATTCCCCTTTGGAAAGTACTGAATGGAGTGGGAGCTGGTTTTATTTCTGTTGCCGTTTCAGCACAATTTAGCAGCTGGAAACGAGGAAATCGGTGCCACATGACCAAAGCTTTCCACAGATCACGGTCAGGCATCCCTACAGCAGCATTTAAATAACCAGGAGTATTTCAGCAGCCCACAGTTCCATGATGGTTACCAACGGTGGCAAGCAGAGCCCCTTGGAAAACACACAGGTAGACAACTTTAAGTTTCTTCAGATATTTGCAGGGATTTAGTCACACTGCTGGAAGCCGAGTGGGCTAATCAGTCTCTTACTGTGGTTGCTTGCCCATCACCGTGGTTTTCTGGCAACGGCTCCTTGCAGGTTATCTATCCACAGAGCCAGGCTGGGAGATGGGCAGCCAAGCAGGACCTTCTGGGCTGAAGCCTCCTCATCCCCAGGCTCCGTCCTGCGGCTGTTGCAGCTCGCACGTGGCCTGCATCGCAGCAGGTCACATCAAACTGTTGCTTGTAGTTCCTATCAGCGTGCGGCGTCTTGTGCAAGCCTCCGGGTTGGCACCTTATTAAAAGAAAGCTCACACTCCCGCTGACGCTGCTTGGCTGGAGATGCCGCTCAGTTGGCCTAGGCTCAGGTAGCAGCAGAGGGCCAACGTCTTCCAAAGAGCGGAAAGGCCAAGCTCTCCCTGCCAGACCGACTGCGTAGAGCGAGAGCTCAGAGCGCTTGCCAGCCTGAACATCTCCCAACAGCTTCATTCCCACGTCGTGCACGGCAGCCCTCACCAAACTCCGACCACGCAGTATCTCACCGCCATCATGTACCGACCTGCAGCCAACAGCCAACTTGCCTAAAGGCAGTTCAGTGCCTCGCGGCCAGAGCTGTTGGATCTCAGGGTGTAAGAGCATTCTGGGGGAGTCTGATTTTGAGCTTACTGCCCCCCAAAGGTAGACCCTCTCGTGTCTGCGAAACAAATCGAGTGAGCAGCGCCAGGGGTACGGCTGTAACAGCTTTTCTGCTCTGCAGCTAACGCTTCTGACAAGGCAACCAGCTTCAGGTTCCTTCGTCTGTAAAAATGACTCATGCTGGAACGAAATGCAGCAGGAACAATCACAGCCACCCTTCTGGCAATGAGATGCCAACATCTGCAATTGGTTTTAAAAGTTTTCAGGACGCTCAGCGAGTTTAGAGGCTTTTTAGAGGCCCTGTTTTTCCTTTATCAGATAAAATGGTCCATGGGTCAGATAAAAAGCTCTGTGGGTCACAGGAATGCAGCAACATCCAGTATAACTTACCACTGGCTCATGCACACTAAAAACCATCTCTGTGGAGGAATCCCTTCTCCCGAGCCTCTCCTGCCAGGTGGCCTCTTTGGCTTTACCAGCTCCTGCACCAGGGAGGGCTGATTCCAGGCGAAAGATTATTCCACACACCAAGGTCTGCTCCTGCACCTGAGACTTCTTGAGGAAATAAGGTTAAAACCTGAACACGTTAACACAAGCAGACAGAGCGCAATGTCTGAGATTGGTGTATTCCCTGACCTTCTTCACAGAAACGGCTGATCTATTTCTGAAAACACTTTCCTAGAAAGAAACCAGCCTTAGGCAGGCACCTGGCCTGGAAATTTTCTGTTTGACTTCTTCAGGTTTAGGGACATTTTCAGCAATAAACGGGGATGTAAGCGACGCATCTGCTCCTCCTTGCCCCTGCCTTTGATAGCGCGCACAGTCTCAGCAGAAGGCGGCTCCCAGCAGTGGAAATGGCTTCTAACACAGCTCTTTCCTGCCGAGCTGCATTAACTCCCTGCCACGTTCACGAGCCTCCCCAGAAGACGTTTAAATGCCTTACAGGACCAAGACTGGGAGGAAAAAAAATCCCAACACACTCAAACCTTTAGTATTCCTGGGGGAAATTGGCTGTCCTCCTTGCTTAGGCTTTGCTATAGTGTTAGGCAGGAGTAACCGCAGCTCGCCTCTCCTCACTTAACATAAAAATGAGGCTCCCACAAATCCCATTCCCACAGGAACCTCTTTTAATTAATTACCCTTTTTCTGTTTCATCTCTCTCTTAGTTTTTTTTTGTATTTCAATACCAGTTTTTTTGTATTTTAATATCCTTCAGGAGAAGACATGCTGCAAAGATCTTCTGGGACTACTGGGTGCATCCTGAGGAGCCACAACAGCCTGCAAACCTGTGATGATCTAGAAGGTGACTGAAAAGCCAGCACACCTTGGTACGAGAGCAGGTAAGCAGGTGGCACATGGTGAACAGCACAAGGGGAGCAGAAGAAGCAGTTTTGGTCCAAGACTGCTGTTGGATATGCTCCTTGCAGCGACACTTGTGGGAAGCTGAACCTCAAGGGAACGCACCCACAGCGGAAGACCTCCAGGTCTCACACATCATCTGCTCACAGCACTCCACATGCAGCTTAATTTAGCTTCACAAAACACAAAGCTGGCCAAGCTGCAGACCCACCTTTTCAGACCCTTTGGGTAATTCTGAAAAAAACCTTAAAACCTCTGAAAACTCCCTTCCTGGCGTTTGCAGGACACTAACAGGACAAGTTCTCCCCCCACACAGAACATTAAACGTTAAAAGCTCAAACAAGGAGGGGAGAGACTTTCTCATCTCTCCTCTACCCACATGCTGCTCACAGTTCCCACTCCCTCCAGCCAGCAGTTTTCCAGCTCTTCCAGCCAAAAGATTCAAGCTCCCCAAACAAATTGCCCTGCCCGGACACACTTTGATTCGCGTGGCTGTTCAAAGGCTCTATAGCAATTTCTTCCTTTCTGATTGAAGACAATCGATAAATAAATCACAGTCCTTGCACGGCACAGCTCCGGTGTCGCACACTCAAGCTCCCAGCAGGGTCTGACACGGCCCATCCTCTGAGAGAAAATTCATCAGGTGCGCACACCGACTCGGCAAATATTTGGCCTCATTTACATACAAACTCGCATCCATTTAATTCAATTACTGAGCTGCTACAAACCATCACGTACCCACTCACATTCTGGCTGAAAAATGACTTTTGCAAGCAGGGCACCCGCAGGACCTTCTGCAGAGGTTTAACAAACGCACCTTGAGACCTGCTGGGTGGGGATTTCCACACGGACGAGCCTTTTGGAGATCTCCAGAGCGCCTGTCGCCAAACCGCGAGGCTGGGAGGGGAAGCAGCTGAGGACGAGGAGTCGCTGGATGTCGCACAAGCAGATACATACATATGCATATATTAAAGGTGAGATTTTTTTTTCCTTTTTTTTTTTTTTTTTAACGAAACAGAGAAAAGTGTTTTATTGTTACTAAAAAAAAAAAACCCAACAAACAATGCTCTAGTGTTTTAGGCCATGGATTCTCTAGCTCAGATTCATGGCGTGGAACACATGTTACTAGGGAAAGTGTCTTGTGGACGTGTCCAGCCACAATCAGGCACCCTCCTCCCTTCCCCTTGGTGATCAAATAACATCCTTATGCAAGTACAGCAATTGTTTACATGTAAAAGTAAGATTAGGAAAGTATTTAATGTATTTGTAACCTTTTTCCTTTTTTTCCTTGTTTTTCCTTTTTTTCCTTTTTTTCTTTTTTTTCTTTTTTTTTTTTAAAAATAAGAAGTGATTTAGCAGCTGGAAAGAAAAAGACAGCATCATGTGAGCAGCTAGCGCTGCACAGACCACCAGCAAATGCTCCACAGGTTACTCATGGTCCGCGGACCACAGTTCACAAACTACATTTTTCGGGCTTCACAAACTTTGCAGACTGTGTTATGGTAGATGCTTCTTCACAGTGAGAGCCAGCAGGTCATCTTTGGTTGTTGAAGAGAGACACCCAAGAGACTTAACGTACTCAGCAGCAGCTCAGTTTGGAGGACTGCGTGGCATCGGGGTGCGGTCGAGGTCCCTTTGGGCATGCAGAACACACGCGCTCTGACTGCACTCCAAAGCGACCACTGTTAATCTGTACCCGGGCGGCACTCAGGCTTCGGACACCGTCACAGGGTGGGCAGAGCCGGGAAGAGCATTGCAGCACTTGTTCCATCTCTCGACTCGTGTAGGGCGCTTTTGCTTTCACCCGCACGGGTCTGTGGGTTCCTTAGGCACAGCAAGGCAACCGGCAGATGCGAAGGGCAGCGGCAGACGCTGGGCGACAACGGACGCACAAGCCATGGCGAAGGGCTGTCGGTTCTCTCCTCGAGTGGCTGCGACCTCCGCAGCTACCAGGGTCCCAAGTCCCCAGGACAACGCCACCGATTCAAGTCACACAGAGACACCGTGGCCACATGGCTGGAAAAAACGAGCAGGGACCGGGCACTGAATGCCCCCGAGGTTGTCTCCCAGCCTCGCGGCAACATGCTGGGAACCAAACGCACCCACACGGTACGGCAGCCCAGCTGCTCATCGGCCATTAAGTTCTCTCTGCAGAAAAGGTCTCCCAAGCAGCAACCCCCTTGGTGTGGTTTTTTTTTTTTTTCTTTTTCTTTTTTTTTTTTTTTTTAAAAACAACAATTGCTCTCACCCCTCTTTTTTGGTAGACACACATACATACACACACTATATGTACACAATTTGGAACCGAGGACCTACGCAATGAAAAGGAAGCCAGCACCGCTCAGAAATGGTGCACACATTCAGCAGCTGTCAAAGGAGAAGTCGTTTTACTTTCTTTTAAACTTGCAATGTTTGTCTTTATTTTGTTCTTTATATTTTGAAAGTGAAAAGAAATAGTATTGAGTCAATTTCTTTTTTTCTTTTTTTTAAATATTTGTTCTATGTATTTACAAGCCTTAAAGTTGCTCTAAAGGTTCTGAAAGTATCACTAGTACTTTTTCCCCAGGGTAGCACTGTTTTGAATGAGTTATTTTCGGAGCACTCTGGTCCGCAGCGGTTTTCTCAAATGCATTTCCTTCCGTTCCAAGGTTATGTACGTTTTGATTACTATTTTCTTTTTTAATTTCTGAAGCAAGCTGAGAGGCAGGCAGAAAAATCTGATGACAATTAAAAAAAAAAAAATTGATCTCTTCCTCATCTAGCTTACCCCAACCCCCTTGAAAGTTTTGTCTATTTATCATGCTTTGAAACAAAACTGAGGTGCATATGAAGGGGAGGGAAATTTATTTCTTTGCTTTTGTTCTATTATACAATTTGTTTACAGAAACTGCAAATTTAAAAATTACACTGGCATTTGCAGTCCTTAAAATAATAAATTAAAAGTTTTCAACTTTTTTTTTTTTTTTTGCTAAACAGATTTGTTTCGCTTTGTGTTTTTGTAAGTATGAGTCCTTGTTTAAAAAGAAAAGAAAAAAAAAAGATTAAAACAGAAAATATTTTCTATAAATAATACATGTGTTTTGGTTTAGTGCTCCCGCCCTCAGGTTTGACGTTTACTTTTTTTTTTTCAAGTACCTTTTTTCCTCCATGATCACCTTTGTGTTTCGCTATTTTTACCTCTCCCACTCGTGCATGTGTGGGGGAAGGGGGGGTCTGCGCGAGAATTGGCCTTGCTGCACTGTGATTGGCGAAGACGTGAAACTTTTTAAAAAAATACTTAAACTGTTTCTTTTTTTTTTTTTTTTTTTTTTCCTCTGTATTTTAAGTTTTAATTATCCTCCGACTCCTCTTCGGCCTCCCGTAGCCACGTGAAGAATGCTGTGACAGATTTTAGCGCTACTCCTTTCCCGTTCTGCTCCGCTGGGTCCTTGCTGCTCTCCCACTTGTAGAAGGCATCCTCCGATATGACCTCCTCATCATACAGGCAATCAAAAAACATCCGCAACAAATCTGCAATAATGGAATAACGGGAGAGAACAGCTGTTAGTACTGCGCAGTTTAAGTCAGCGGACAAAGGCACGGTTACGGATAAGGGGATTAACGTGACCTTTAATGCAAGAGATGCAGATACAAGCAAAAGGAAGGTCTGTTACTGAGTTCTTGCTTCCTGGCTAGTTACACAGAGCTGAGAGGGAAAAGAGGTCCCTCTGATGCCGTCGGATAACACACGCTCTGCAGAAAAGGGAAAGCTGGGAAAGCAGCCGTGGGAACTGATTATCTAGGGACTGGCCAGCAAACAAAGTGCACAGCAGCCCGTCCTCCTCTCACTGGACCGCACAACCTGGCAGCCTGGCTCCTCTCCAACACCTGATTTTTCACGGCTCAGCAGGAGGGATGATAACCCACGACCAGCGCCTTACCGCTGAGGATGATCAAGTTGTGTGTTTTGGGCCACTCTTTGATTTTGTGCTGCAGACTCCCCGGGAATCCCTATTTCTTTAGTAACTCCCCACCTCTTTTTCAACAACAGTTTCCTGCAGCGTCTCTGGGACAGGACTCATCAGTTGTCAACTCATTTTATCCCCTCCAAGTCCACAGACACCTGTGGTGCAGCAATAAAATTACAACACTCGGTGCTCTCACATGTCCAGGTATTGTAAACTCAACAGATTATTTTCAACTGCTTTTTTCCCCTTCTCTTTGTATCAACAGAGGTTTGCCTTTCCTTCTGCATGGCTGCTTACAGGAGCAACCAAGAGAAGAGACGGCCTCTGGCCAAGCATTTGGGGAACCGCGCTGCTCTACAGCCGGAATCCGGACAAGCAGAAACCACCGTGGGCTGTTTTCTCTCAGCTGCTACATAAAATGGTTAACATTTTATTTCCACTGTCAGGAGAAGCACAGCCTCTTCCACACCCTATTGCTGGATTTTACTCTCACAGAAACAGCTTCTCCTCAGGCTGTCAAGGTTCGCATCCCCCGTGCAGAGGCAACACTTACTAGGAGGCTGATCAAGTTTTACTATTGATGCTTGTAGTGCATAAAGTGCTTGTAGTTCCTTCTCTGTGTCTGAGTCTAGGTACTTGAGTAAGATCGGCACTCTCTGTTTGATAACAGCAGTGTCCACACGGAAGCTAGAAGAGTCCGCTGAGGGGAAGAGAAGAAAACAGGGTCAGCTTTGCTACACAGCAGCAGGGGCGGATCTTTTATCACCTTTATTTATTCAAATAGAAATCACAGATACACGTTATGCGCGGTGAAAAAAGAGGGAGAGAAACAGCAGGAAGTACTTCTGACCCATGGCTTTTTCTGGAAGTCTGGATCCCTCCAGTTCTCCAAATTCAACCTGTATCGGCGGCGCCCCTGGCCCTACCCGGCCTGCTGACACACGCAGAAGGATTACAACCTTACTTGCAGCGCAAATCCTTGGGTTGCCACAGACAATGGGATGTCCAAACCTGTACAATGGCTAGGGCTAAAATTTCAGTTATTGAGAAGGTTTTTAGAAAGGTATACCTTTTTTTCCCTAAAAATACTAAGGCAGAAACAGAATCATAAGCTGCACATGACATAAAAATATACATTAGAAGTCCATCAGCAACGGATAAATTATTCAGCAGCTTTTAAGTAGATCATACAACACAATTAAGTGATATTTTGAAAACAAAAAGAAAAAAACCCCCTCAATTAGAGGCAAGGTCAAAATGTAAACCAGAAGACGTTCCCTACGCGCATCAGGGAAACCCTTGTCCTGTGTCATTTCGCCATTAACACTAGGTGGCATCAGAAAGGTTCTGTTCTCAGGGAGAAGAAAGGAGCCGGGCTGTCTTCTCCCCCCCAGCAAGATGAAGTTCAAACCATTCTTTCCACCGAGCGTGACTCTTACAGCTAAGGGCAGAACCGGGTGCTTCACAAGTACAATTTTTTGCCTTGCCAGATGCCAACAGTAAAGTTAAAGAAAACAAAGTGAACTGACCAGCTGGTTCTGGCTGCAGCGCTTTTATTCAAGCCCCCCTGAGGGTCTGAGGCTCGCACATCTGACATGGGAACCCACCCTTTCCTCCATTTCCAGCCGACTGCCATATATTCAAGTAATTCATAAACCGTGTTTCCAAAATTGCAACTTTGGGCATAAAACTATGAAGACGACAGAGATGCAGGCTGGCTTCTCTTCTGCCACCCACGCTTCCAACTCGCACGTGGCAATCTGCGATGGTAGAGTGCCCACGCGTACTTGCTGACACCGGAGTGGAAATGCTAATTATCTTAATAACGTCTAGCGCATTTCCACCTTCCCTAGAAAAATCAATGAACAATCTGACATTACTCAGAGTCGTCTGAAACGTCTGCTCACGCGAGGTCACCAGGACACGCCAGAGCCTGGAGAACACCACAACCTGTCGCAGGAGGAGCGGACATCCCGTTCTCAAGCGCTAGAATTCAATACGGTGCAAAAGTCTTAGTGTGTGATAAAAAAACAGCCTCAGGGAGGGAAAACTGATATAAACCTGAAAAACAGAAAATCATTTTTCGCACGTTTGGTTTGCGTGATGTTTGTACTGCAAGTTACTCACCTATAATAGCTGCTTTACAAACTGCTGTCATTAAAGCTCTAAGGAATGTAGGTGAACTCATCTGGCTTTCGTCTAGATTAGCCTGAAATCAAGAGCAAATGGACCAGTTAAAAACATGCCGCTGCATGAGAGCAACCATTTCCAAACTCCACCGCCGAATTTGGCAGCGAGTTCCAGTTCAGCAAAAGCTGCTGCAGTAGAAACTCAGTTCGCCGCTCTGCAAAAACCCAGCGTTCCGTTCCTAGTCACTTCTTGAAACCAGCTCGGGTTCATCAACATGCAACAACAGTTCTCAGGCGATCAATACACCATTTAACGACTCCCACAACTCGTCATTTGTCTCCAGAAACAAGCCAAACCAACAATGCTTGGCTTTTACAAGCCCTTATACATTTTCTAAGAGTTTTAGGCTCTTCCAACAAATTTTACAGCAGGCTCCTTGGGTGGAGATTTGTTTGCTTTGTAGAAGAAATTCAGAGAATGGCTATGGAACTTGTCCAAGACTACAAAGAGCCTGTGTGTGTCCCCAGATTTTCAGTGCTGCTTTCATTCCACTCTCGACTTCTCTAACGGCAGGAGAAAAATGACATTTTTAACACATTGCTCTAGCAAGAGAAATAACTGAAGTGAAGCTGACCGAGATTTAGGTGTAAGCACAGATCTAAATGAATCAGGTTGGGTATAATTTCAGGCACTAGATTAAACATCTGGCTTAAAGGATGCGGCCAGAGATAGAGGGCAAAGGATCAGTGGGATGACAGGGCTTTTTTTTTTTCTTTTTCTTTATTTTCTTTTACAGTTACTGGTCCAATGCACTGGGAAAGGCACACATGCGCTCACCGACTCCCCAGGATTTTGCAGCACAGCAGGGGCAATTTGGTAGGTCACGTTGCAGAAAGCAATGAGAAGCTTTTATCTCATGTTTTGGGAAGAAAGAATGTAGCGGTCTCCTCTGTCTAAAATGTAATAAGTAGCCAGAAGCAGCATTTTCAGAGTCAAAAAGTCTGCAGTATTTAAAAGGCAGTTACACCGTTATATGTTAACACGGCTAAAATTCTTTCTTCCTAAAGCTTACTTTGAAATAACTGACTGATTATATTTTAGAATTTAATTCTTTGGACTTGTTGATTGCACGGACCAAATCACGCTCATATCCTATGCCGAGGGAGGAGCCTGCAGAGATGCTCCTTTAGATGAGAAACTATTGATGAAAGCAGCTAATGAACTGTGTGCAGGGAGGGTGAAAATAGTCTTTGTACCTCTACCCAGTCAAAGATTTGTTCATCATTCGCCTTGTCCTCAACAATGAGTTTTTCTAGCTGCTTGTTCAGCTCTTCCGCAGAGAGTTCTTTCTCTGAAAGTGCTTCTGAGGAACTGGAACAGTCGGACTCCGTGAAGTCCAACTTCTGCAACATCAGAAGTGACGAGGAGAATTAGTGAAATATACTTTCCTATGCTGAATTACAGCAAACCGAGGCAGCAAGCTACACTTCATTCTGCTTTCTGGCACCTTTCAACCGCTAAGTTATCATTACAACGATTTATATACTTTCTCTCTTCCAAAGATTAGAAAGCATTTTACAAACACGTGGGAACTGCATTATCCAGCAAAGACAACCAAGCACCTCAGAGCAACTCCAGCCCTGCACAATATGAGCGTGCACAAAATAAAAGCGCATGTTGCTCAACGAAAACGACGGGGAGCTGGAATGCAATTACCAGAGCTGGCATTCGCTCAAACAAATTGCAGCTAACGCCCCAATTCATTGCAAAACGCGACTGAGGATCTACAGTCCCCTCACCAAGCCCCAGGCCTCGGTAATCCGTGTCATTTCCTGCAGCGCAGCACTTCCTAAGTGCTAAAACAGGGCAGTGGATCACTCAGAGCTCCAAAGGGAGATCTCCGGCTTCTTCCTCAGGAGCACCACCAGCAAGAGCTGCAAGGTGGCCTCCATCAGGCCCGGCTTTTCTCAGCTGTGAGCCCCCCCGGGGTCATAACACAAGGGGGATATGAGTGAATAATTGCTATCATTTATTCCGGCCCTTCTGCAGATGGTCTGTCCTTGCTGCAAAACTCATTCCTGAGTTCTTTCCCCCCCGTTGGAGAAGTAGATCTCCCAGACGAAGCCAGCTGGCAGGAGATGTGTGCCTGGGATCGGAGGGGATGAGCCCGTCCTCCCGGCATTTCGGAAAGGAGGTGCTGAGATAATCTAACCCCAGCTTGGTGAGGGAGACACTTCACCGCACGTCCCACACCAACTATACACAAGAATGGGACGGAAGAGGATGAACAAACCAAAAACCAGTGTGCCAAAATCATTAATTAAGCAGATTCTTGCTCTGAAACTCACTTGTTCCATGAGAAAGGTATGTACATCCTCCCCTTCGGGTAAGTAGTCCTTCCAACTGAGGCCAGACTCCCTCCATAAGGCTCCCACTTTCTTATGGCTCTAAAACACAAACAGTTTGTTCCTTTTAAAGACTCGAGAGACAACCAGGGGAGTTTACACAAGCCGGAGTGGTGCAGCTGTGTCGGGAGAAATAAAGAACCGTTCAGCCACCAAACAAGATGCCTAGCAATGGAGTGAAAACGTCTGGAAATCCCGTGCAAGAGAAATCATATACGCAATCCTGCCACAGGTATACACATCTTGTCAAGTGGTCAGACGCCACGGTGATGGGTAATAAACAAGGCATAACGTGACACGTGGGGTTTGCGACAACTTCGGCCAGAGATTACCTACGAGAAGTGACACATCGGAACAAGGCAGTTTCCCACGGCCGTGACATGGAGCTGGCAGTTAGATGACTTAGATTCTTCTGACTCTGTCATTAACTTGCTCCGTGACTCACTCTCCCTCTGCCTTGACATTAAGGCACCAGCAAATTAGCTACTTTTAGAAAATAATTGTTTACATGGCTGTTTTCCGTGCAGGGATCAAGCCTCAAGTTCAGGTACATAATACCAAGTTCCCCTTTCAATTCCTGGAATTTATTGCAAATCTCGAGAAAAGCGCCTTTGCAGCACATACAGTTCAACCTTCCGCATCCTCTAATGTCACGCTGACCTTTCGCTGTCCTGCCTAAGACGGCACATACACAGTTCTAACAAGAAGAAAAATACGAGTAACAACCGGCTCTTTTCACCCAAATGCTCTGCCGAAACTTTTACCTTGTAGCACCTGCACAAGGGAGACCACTGCGTAGCCCAAGTCAAGCGCTGATAAAAGCAGCCTGATTTTTAGTTTACAAAGCAGATTACAGTTTTAAGTTTACAATGCAGATCATTAAAGAGCTAATTGCGTGTAGTTCCTGCTACGATTCATTAGGATCTGAATTAGATGACTGATATTACATTGAAGTACCCGAGTCCGAGTATTGGCCTGGACGGGATCGAATTCGAAAGCTGTGGCAGAAACAGAAACCCAAGGCTGTGCTTCAAGCCCCAGAGCACAGCAGCTTTTCTGTCACAGAACAGAGAAAAATAAATGGAAGCCGACTGTCCAAACAAGCATAAGACTAAAACAAATAAATAAAAAGTCACTATTTGCATTGCTAGACTGAAACGCTCCTGGAACATTCAACCTTATTTGAAGGCATGCTTTAAAAAAAAAGAAAAAGGCAAGTGAGGGATTTTACAGGGTTTAAAATAGATACTATCCAAAGTGCAGTATTTAGCTGGATTATTAAAAAAAAAAAGACAAAAACGGAGACAGAATTATAGGGAAACCACCAAACTGTCTGGACACACAAGTGTGAAATGTGTAAGAGAGCTCGAGAAGCCACAGGGTGAAAAGGTGTCACTACCCCTAGTGATGGGTGAATCTTAAGAGTTGGCAGGTTTAGTCTGGATAAGCACCCAGAAGCCTGAGAGGCCATCTGAAGCTTATCCGAACCCTCAGAACCTCTCCGGTCTGCAAGAACAGCTCTCTCGCCAGATTTCCGGCACTTGCTGCTTCTGGTCAGCCCAGAAATACCTCGAGAATGTCCCTCTTGCAGTATTTCAGCACACTAAGCTTCTGGAAGAAGCCAGGTGCAAAGGTACCTGCAAAAGGGAAAAGCGATGAGAAAAAAAAAAAAAAAGTTAACTTTTTGGAACCTTGTAAGGCTTGGTTTGAAACTGGGGATGAAGAGGCAGGTTTGCTGGGTTATCTGGACTGGCTGGCCCATCCCTAAATATCTCCATGTGGGAAACGTGTAGAATTCACGCGTAAATGTACTCGCTGCGTCCAGCTCCTATCCACGAACAGGCCACCTGGACACTTACCATTTGTTTGCATAGAAGGTGCAAGATTTCAGCAAGCAAGACGCCGGCTCTTCCCACAGGAAGCAAAGGTTTGCTAAATTCTCTAGAATGAAAGAAAACCAGATATTTTTTCCTTGTAATTTGGATTTGGAACGCGAGGCAAGGGGTAGTGATCGAACTGAGGCAGGGAATCACCTTTAACTTCTGCCCGGGATCCAGGATTGGATCTAGCTAGCGCTGCCCATAAAGGACTTCAGCGATGCAGCACACTTGCCACAACGGGGCTAATTACAAAGACTTTGTTTTTATTTAATGTCAAATCCACTTGTTTTTGTGGGATGCTGCATTCAGACAGCACGACCCTTTTTCTGGGGAAAAAAGCTATTATTTTCTTAATATTCTACTTACAGGAAAAGGGAACTATTCAACTGTCTTCTAGTTAACCCCCAGGTATATAAGGACACGTACAAAAAAGAGAAACCCTGGCCCTGGAAGCAGGTTCCAGTCTTGCAGGCAAGGTTTTGTGCCCGTGTTTATGGCAATGCCCAGGTGGTGGTTATTACTCTGAGACATAAAGACTCCTGTGCAACACCTCGCGCTCTTCAAATCTAATTCTCAGAGCCTCAGCGTGCTCTCAAACGAGTCCGACTGCACAACACCGGGGTGTTTTTTAGCCCAGCTGAAACAAACAGGACTGATGTAGATTTACGGATGTGCCTTTCCCCCCTGAACGGTGCCTAGGGAGCAGCGAGCTCCCTTCCCACCGCAGCTTTCAGCCTGGTGCCAGTCCCCAGCGGTGCGCAGCGAGGCTTTTATCAGCTCCTGTGAGAAGCTGAGCCTCTAACGCTCCTCCTCTTTTATCTACCGATGGGAACCACGCTGTGAAAATACTCCAGCCCAGCCAGGCAGCTCAGCCCGGCCGACACTGACAAAGAGGAGCGTTGCTTACTGTATAAGTTCTCTCATAGAGATTCCTCCTTCTTTTAACATGGGGGTCACCAACTCAGCTAGGTACAACCAAATATGGGGTATATCTATGGCCATATCGTCTGCCATCTCCAAGGTATCTGAAAAACTTCAAAAGAAGAAGGAAAAACGTTAAACGTTAAATACAGGTTCATTTGAGACTTTTCCTGCAAAGCAAATCTGCACTTTAAAATCTGCGCTTGTGATTCTTTTGTTACAGAAACAAGACGCAAAACGAAGAGCAAATCAAGGAGGGAAGAGAATCACAAAGGTAACAAAAAAAAAAAAAAAAACCAAACACTTATAGCCATCTTATGATTTCAGTGCTTCAGAACTGCCAGGAGTGAATTTCTCTATGGGACAACATGGGGAGTATGTGGAAAAGGGATGGCCTTGTGTAAAACCAGCGGATACACCCAGCTCCATTTACAGTAGTTCTTACAGCTCACTAACAAATTAGCTAACTAGTAAACCCTGTAAAAGTAAAAAAAAAAAGGCAATTTTGTCTATAAATACTAAACACCTGGACAAAATACAAAACAATGGAGCCCTCTTAAAAAAATCCAAACATTTACAGAAGGGGGCTTAATAATAACAGAAGTCCAAACGTAAGGTAATCAGCAGAACGCCTGCACGTATGCAAAACAACAAGAAAAAAGTTCAATACACCAGAGGGAGGTTCCATTCAGGACAGAAAATGTGGCAGGATGGACCACAAAATCCCTCCCCGACTCTGGATACAGTTTCCAAAATTGCTGAAAACTCTTCTTTCCGATAAAAAAGCCTTGTAGGTGGGTTCACCTCCCATGCCTGGTACAAGATGATCATTTTTCCGGCTCTCCTGCCAGTTTTCATCATGATTCATTTCTCCCTGAAAACCTTGAAAATTCTGGGGGCTCATTTAGCGACTATAAATGCGTGTTTTCTCTTCTGCTTCAAACCCAGACACCATCTCCTTTGCTTTGTTCTTTCCATCCTCTGCTACTAGTTCAACCTAGGTTTATCCAAGCGTTTCTGCCAGAAATTGGTTTCCTGTTGTGCATCTCTCCAGACTTGCGCTCTGACCAGCACTCATCCCATAACCCCTAATTACACAGTAATTTGTCTTGCGTGAATAAGTATAGTGGTTTTCCGTGTTCTTCTCGTGTGCTTGCTGAACACCACTTGCCTTGTCATCATCTTCAGGAGCCGTTTCACTTTGTTTACGCTGCACTCAGACTGCTTCATCAAGATCCTACTTATTTGGCATCACAACCACTTATCCACACTCCAGGAAACACAGGAACGGCTTTAATCACAATCCATTATGGAAATGTATCACTTCAAACGAGTCGTTTTGACCATCAGTGACTGTGTGGACACAGACAAGAGCACTCCCTGTGGATATATATTTTTTACTGCTCTTCCATACGGTTTTGAACTCAGGCTGCCTTAACTTTTCCTGTGAGCCACTGGATTGCATCACGACGACATTCACTGCTGGACACGGGCGCAGGGAGATCCCCATCGGAGCGGGCAGTGGTACCACGACGAGATACAATTCAAATAAAAGCAGCAAGACGGGGCTAACGACCCAGAAACTGAGTATCTGAAAGCTTTATTTCATCCGCTGGCTGCTTTTCATGGTTATCCCCGTTTTAATCATCCTGCGAGGACTGAGCGCTGCCGGGGACCTCCCTGGGAACACGGATCCTTTTACAACTGGACACCAGTTCAAATCCAGGCTGGGAACACAAAACCCAGAGAGCTGAAACGAACCAGCAGCCGAAACTCAGATCTCTGGAGGAAGGTGCAACCCATCTGATACCGCACCTGGCGCATATTCTCCTTCTCAGCCCCTTGAGGACACGTCTGCTCCTTAAAACTGAGTTGTCCTGAGACATTACATCATATGGGCGAAGGCTGTTTTACCAGCGGAGAGCGGCTGTGGGTCTGTGGGTGCACAGGACCTGAGGCTACGCAGCTTCCAGACATTAATGTCACCTGAAGATTTTTTACTTCCTCATCCTCTGTTAATCGTATTCAGTGAGTTGCCAAAAGGCAAACATTGACAAACGCGTCACAAACCAGAAATCTAAACACACACGTTTAAATAGACACCTACATATTTGCTTAGAAATAAGCACTACCATAAATACGAAAATATTTACATTCGCTAAAGCATATGAAATACCTAAAACTGTATTACAGTAATTATATAACTTATAAATACACCAGGTGAAAATACGCCTTCAAAACGGATGCGTGGAGAAGGCAGGGTACCGAAGCGAGGTGGGAAATCATTCCTCTCCAACGCAGTGTTCATTTGTAATAAACGATGAAGCAAAGTATCCGTTTCTAGGCGCAGAATACAAACCCCTTGAAGAAATCCTGCTTGCTCAGCTTTCCCGACTGCACCAACTGATGTAATAACTGGCCCATGTGATCCCTGGTGATCTGACTCCTCTCGAGCGTCGACTCCACTCCCACGCGCACGAAAACGGGCAGCAGATTCTGGGCGCTCAGCTCCTCCACGCACTGCATCGCTTCCTGTTCAAACGACACACAGGACCATTTGCCTGAACTGAAAACACCAAAAAACAGGGCAGAAGAATGTTTTCCACTATAAGATAGCTTAGGGTGCGCCGCTTAGCACCTGGCACGTGGGGGTTCTTTTGACGGTGAATCAAGAGACAGCTAGCTTGGGGGTTTTTGGGGAATGAGTATTTAGTGAAGCTGCCAGGCAAAGGTGCTGAACTAGGCTGTGGAAGCTCATCACAAATCACCACCAAGATGGCAACTGAATAATAATAATGAGAATTTATACAGAATCACAGAATGGTTCGGGTTGGAAGGAACCTTAAAGACCATCTAGTTCCAACCCCTGCCCTGGGCAGGGACACCTCCCACTGGACCAGGCTGCTCAAAGCCTCATCCAGCCTGGCCTTGAACCCCTCCAGGGATGGGGCAGCCACAGCTTCCCTGGGCAACCCGGGCCAGGGGCTCACCCCCCTCACAGCAAAGAATTTCTTCCTGATATCCAATCTAAATCTACCCTCTCTCAACTTGAGGCCATTACCCCGTGTCCTGTCCTAGCACTCCCTGCTCCAGAGTCCCTCCCCATCCTTCCTGTGGGCCCCCTTCAGGGACTGGAAGGGGCTCTAAGGTCTCCCTGGAGCCTTCTCTTCTCCAGGCCGAATATCATGCAGGCAAGAGAATTTTTAAAATACACAATCATGCTCCAGGGTACAGGTTTGTCTGCTCAGTGAAAGGACAGGAATTGTCTTCTGGATGCCACCGAAACGCCTATTATTTCATCAAATATCAAGCCAAGCCAAGCCAAAAAGAGGACATTAGGTTGGATTCACTGCTGATCTGATCTGGCACAAAAGTGCCCGCGTTACAAACCCACACCATGTAAAGCAGCAGAAAATAGGTGGGGAGCACTCGGAGGAAAATTTCCTCTTTATAAAGCTTCTACTTTCTGGCATGTGCGTTTTGTAACCTAAGCAAATAAAACACCCTCGGAGACTTTCAGAGAAGTGCTCAACGTCACACTGCAGACATCTCCACTGTCACCACCGCAGATCTTCACTGACCTTCTAGGTTCAGCCCAACGGATCTCAGTGGGCTTCCTGACTAAAGACATTTGCTCTTTGTCTTAGGTTATGCCTTTACTTATCAAGAACTGGCAGCCCCAGGTGCATTTCTGCAGGCCCCGAACGGCTTTTTTCCGCAGGTCATGAGCCTGGCGGTCCCAAACCACGGTTGGGTCAGAGCTCTTCTGTCAGACGTGCCCGATGGATCCCGGTGTCTCCAGGACAGACAGGTGAACACGCTGCTGGTCGACCCCGCTGTCACTACACGCCAGCATACAGCTCACCAGCTTTAATTTACAGTCAGGTTAAACACTGAAGGCTAAACTCATGAGAAACGGCTGTTCCTCTGCTATATACTACATTAACGCACTCGTACATGGCCTTATTAATGAGCGTTTAAGCTGAAATTAGTCAGAAGTCACACGCCGCATCTGAAGAGCACTGAGAATTTACAGCTCTCAAGTAACCCCCTAATGCAAACAAGCTGCCTCAGTCTGATGTACTTTTTTAACCAAAGGTGCACTTGTCTAACCCAATTCGACTCTTATTTCCAGCCAGCCAGAAAAAATGCCGCTGCATTCGCACGCAGAGAAAACTGCAGCAGCCCCTCAGCCCCAGCCAGCCAGGAGCGAGACTCTGAAGTCTATCGCAGAAAGAAGAAAAGGACCGGAGGCTCCTTTGTCAACCAGCCCCGCCGTCCCCGACCCCTCCTGCCGAGACCTGCCAGGCCAGCAAGCTGGGCGACAGTGCCTATCAAAGTGTATTTTTTTTTTTTTCCCCTCCAAACCAGGATTTAATAATTTTTCCTGATAACCAGATGTGAACCGAAACAATCCATCAGAAGAATATCCCTCTTTCCAATTTTAACTGGAAGGCCTACGAAGTACAAGCAGGAACTCTGCTTTTAGGGTGCCAAAGCAGGAACTCCCTAGTGCTGCCGTTTCAAACTTGGCAGGTTTTTAAAATTTATTGCAGCACAAGATCATCCCAATCAGCTTTGCAGCGCATGTAACGCTTCCTGCAAACTCCCTGGACAAGCTAAAAATCCATTTACGAGGGAAACAAAATTTCAACCTTTAACGAGGAAGCGATGACAGCTGCGCAGTAATTTTCAATGTTTATTAAAAAATACTCTGGAGTGGTTTGTTCAATATTTAGTATTGCTTTATCTGCCCCCAGATCAGAACAGCACATGCTTTGATCACTGAATGAAAACCTCAGTTTATTTTCCCACTAGCTTTTCTGCTTCCAAAATTGCTGTTATTACGGAGCTGCTCAGTGATTCATGACAGATACGCATACATCTTGCTACTTAAAACACACAAGCCGGGCTATTTCTCCTATTACCAACAGGGCACGACACTGTTTGGGACATTACTCTCCTAAAAACGTTCATGGAGCTGCTGCTGCCTGAATTTTGACAGGCCCCACCGTCTGTTCCCTCTGTGCGAGCTGGGGGCTTACAAAGACGCTGGTCCTGGAGAGAAAACTCCAGTCTCACAGACCTTTCTGCTAAGCGAGGTTTTCATTTTGCTTACCTTAAAATCGTTAATATGCAAGAACTCATCAATGATAGATTTGCATTTTCTCTCTATTTCCTCTTCCGATAGCGAAGGCTTTTCTTGGGCTGGAGCTGGGGGAGCTTCTGGCTTGGCTGGTAGAAATATAAGAAGAAAAAAAACGCATTTGGAAAAGGAAAATCAGCATCATTTTCAGGGATGACATTCTGAAAAGAGAAGTCACTGGAGCAGGGCGTGTTCCCTGTCCCACCACCAAGCACAGGTCACTTCTTGGCGACATTTCCCCTTCTCTGAACTCCCAATATTTCCGTAAATCAACCTCCTCACAGAAACACAGCTGGCAGTGACACAGGATGCAACACCTTCCAACGCACTCCATCAACATTAAATAATTAAACTTTGAGCTGTTACAGCGCGCTGCAAATTTAAAACGTGCTGACTGCGCCGGGCAGCGACCCAAAGCAATCTCCTGATCACATCCCCAAACCCTTGGTCCCCATGAAGTCCTTTGCAAAGTCCCAAAGCTTCAAGACGAGCGTGTGCTGTGTCCCGGCAGTTGCTATTCCTCACTGTAGCAGTTTCCTCATGTTTCCGGATAAGGAGCAAAACCCTGCATTTATCGCAAAGGTCCTGTCCACAGGGAACACCGCCCCAGCGTCCTCACTACCTTCTCACTAACACGAATCAGCTCAAGCTGGCAGGAGCAGAGAGCGGGCGCTGCCGCAAGGTGAGAAGCCACCGCACAGCAGGCGCTAACACCACACTGCACCAAGCCCTGCTCGGAGCGAGGGCTGGCAACAACCCTTTCCCAGACCCAGATCACTGCCACGGCCCTGGGAAACGTTTGGGAAGGGTAGATATGGCTTTACTGCCCACCGAAGAAGCAGCTCTGCAGAACTGACGTTGGTTTTGGGGACTTTGAGCCCAGAAACCAGCAGCAACAGCGACAGGATATGAGCAGGCGAGACAACGCCGGCGCAGTGGTGTCCTGCTGGTGTCTCCAGCCTTTCAACCCTGATGAATCCTAAGGAGGAGCTGGTGAGAGGAGATGACGCCAAGGCTGTATGAATCAGTTGTGTTACCAACCTTTGGGAGGCGGATCACAGCTATCGCAGCTTGACAATGCGTCACTGCGGGCCAAGTAATCACACCGCGGCACGGAAACCCATCACGTTTTCTGATAGATTTTTCCCTCGCGCCTTTTCACACATCCAGCAAGATTCCCCAAACACGGAAGAGCCGCTTACCAGATTCCTTGGCTTTGTTCCTCTCTGCCTCTGTGCTGTTTCTGTCCATCTCCATGCCGCCTGTTAACTGCTTCACCGTCTCCAGCATCTCCCTCCGCTGCTCCTCCTGCGCCTGATTGTCGAGCAGCAGCTCTTTACTGCTGCTGCCCCGTAGGAAGGTGTTGGGGCGGGAGAGGGAAGGTGGGAGAGGTTTGTCGTTCTTCTCCCTGCCCGTGCTCCCGCGACTGCGGAACAAAAACGCAGGGGTTAGACGCTGTGGAACCAGTAACCCTTGCTCACAATGTTGGGAACGTTAGAAAAGATACTGGACAGCTTTATAGTAACCACAGGAAAAAAACCCACAACCCAAACCCAGCGGGACTGTTGTCCCCTACACAGAATATAATCCAAATTAACGCAAATCTCAGAGATGCACAACCACAACCATCCACAGAGGGGACAGGCAGAGCCAATGCTTCCTAGAGAACACGTGGAAAAACAATTAACATCCTTAACACCACCCATTTTGTACACAGAATGGTGAATTTTATAATGTAAAGGCACTGGTTTACTGTGAAATGGTATAAGCGGTGTATTTTTTTACCCATTTATTGAAAAATAGTTTCAGAATAGCGAAGGTTCCCAGCAACAAGTGACAAGGATCTGTCCTATTAATTACCGTGTTAATGAGTAAGATGGGCAAAAAGATACCAAAATGGAATAATCTCTGGGTAAGCCAGAGTTTTAGGTCAAACAGGAGGGAAAACAGAGGGACAAACCCAAGAAAACAGTCCAGCAGCTGGTGCGTATTGGAAGGAAGAACCAGTGGCATTTTTAATGTACTGTACATTTATAAACCGTGTCTAGAGTTAATAAATTATTAAGGGTTAATACATGTTTCATGCTACGAGCTGGAGCGGCCGTAGTGCCAGTGAAATGGGGGTGTGGGAGAGCACTGCACAGCCCTACGCGTGCATCGCGTGCTGCGGAAGCACGGCCAGGCTGGGTCCCACCTAATGGGAAGGGTCAGACACAGCCAGAGCGTTTTTAAAAGCCCTGCGAAATTTCTGCAAGGTTTTAGGCATGTTTTTCTGGGTAAATAAACCTACTGACCTGGCTGAATCCACGACCATTGAATCCAACCGATTTATTACAACATTTTTTCTGAAGAGTTTTTAACCTGTTATAAACTATTAGCAAATGCGTCCCCTAGATAAAGGGTGACTGAGAAGTGGAAACTAAAACATTCATGGTAATGGCTTTAAAAATTAATACCACCTGTCTCTCCTATGATATTATAAAAAATGCATGTGTTTTAAGTTAACTCCAAGTACACGGCGGGGGAAAAAAGACCCAGCCATTCCTGGAAACTCAACGAAATTCTCTTCTTTCTGTGTGCTGGCAACTAGAGCAGCCAGTGAAAAGCACAGGCGTACAGAGAGCGGAAGGGAAGATCACCAGCGGACCGACGCTTACCTAGTTAAGGCCCTGCGAGAATCTAATTCTGAGGATGCGGATGAGGCAGATACAGATGAGACTGGAGGCTGCAGCGCAGAGAACCTGTTCAAACTCGTGGCACTTGGTCGTAAGGAGTCTGCGAGAATGGGAGAAGAGCGACAACAAGGTCAGTAGCCAGTGACACCTTGATACCACAAAAATCATTTAAGTAATAGCTGTTTTCGGAGTGACGGGGAGAGAACTGAAGGGGAAAGGCCAGTCCTGCCCCTCTTTAACCCGGCGCTTGCCAGGCGGTCACAGGCAGAACATTCCCACCCAAACCCGCTCTTGGCCAGGACGGCAGGTGGCGAAGCCGCGGGTGAGGCCCCGTCCTGACTTACCCATCTCGCTCGCCTTCGCTCCACCACTGCTGCCCTTTCCCCAGCTGCCCAACTGGGCTTTAGGCACAAGCTGAATCTTCTCGTCTATTGTGGGCTGTAAAACACATCAAGACGTACCATTACGAGGGCAAATGGTGCTTCTTAATTATAAACGGGGTATTTTTTGGCAACGATCCTGTCTTGTGAATATCAAAATGTTTTTAACACATTTTTGGAAAACTGAACCCCAGCCAAAGACAGAGGAGGGAAACAACAAAGGGCATCGCCAACAGCCTCTTCCAACGTGTCAATGAAAGACCCTCACAATGACCAGAAGCGCCCTTTTATCGGGACCTACGAAGCTCCGTAAGGAGCACTTGAAAGACATTCAGTTTGTTTGTGACGAACAAGGGGTTCTGCTGTCCACTCCACCCACCAGCCACGGCTTCGGGGGGAATCTGCACGGTAACAAACAAAATTCGGAGGGCGAGGAATGACACTAGGTCGCAGAAATTGGAGGAAAAAGTAGTGTCTGACAAGAAGAGAACATTGATTTTACAATGCTCAGTAGGTGAATTTATTGACAAGGAGGTTGTGGCCCCGCAGATCTCTTTGTGTGAGCTCCTCTCCTTCCAACAATGCAGCTGTTGTGGAGCCAGCTCTATTTGTACCGTATTTGTGCTAAAACAGAGTAGAAGGACTTTTCCCAGATGAGCTGTAAGCCCAGACAAAAGCCAGCTGAATCCCTCCTGCTAATTAAGTTTTGGAGTCTTGTTTTATGACTTTCACAGGGAACAAACTGAGTTTGATCTGCAGAAGGGCTACAGTCTGTCCAGGTTCTGCTTTACAGCTCTCCAAGCATCCAGGCACCGAGAGTAAAATTCAAGGAGAGTGACATTAATTGGGACAAGGGAACATCTAGGAAACACCCTGATTTATGTGAAAGACGGAGTTCTCCTTGGCGAGAAATCCCAAAGCTGTTCTGAAGATCTAAAAAAAAAAAAAAAAAAAAGGGAGAAATCGCCAAGCTTGCCCCTAACCTGCGGCCTGAAATAAATGTCTTAAAATCACCACTTTAATGGTAAAGTAACTGGAAGACGCTCATCTGGAGGATGGGTGTGAAAGTTTAACACAAACTGAGGGATGCAACCGCACCACAGAGAAGTCCAGAAACACTGTAAAAGCGGACACAGCTCTTCTTGTACTACTTGAACCTTTCGAGCCTGAAGTGCCGCCATCTGTGACACAGGAACATTTCGTTTTCCAGTTTTAATGTGGCATCCTCATTCCACTAAGAAGCAGCGTCAGAACAGGGGCTTGAGAACTCGAGGCAGCAAAGGATCTTCATCAGACAGGTGTTTGAGACACCTTCTGTAACGGCCACGTGTTGTGCTGCATCACCGTCACACACGATATCCTGACTCTCATTCTCTTTTTCTCATTTAATAAAACGCAGATTTTCCAACTAAGAGAACTTCTGGGTCACTAAAAGGACACTATGAACCTGAGAAAAAGGGCATGCACGCTCCCCTCCCATAGAAGCGAAACAGGAAGACTCAGAAGACAACAGAGTCTTCCTTTATGCTTTATTTATGCGCAGTACTAACTCTGGGGATTTAAAATGTCCCCAAAACCCAAGTTTTGACCTGTAAACACCGTAACAGTCTTTCCTAGATGGACAGGTACAATAAGAGAAGACCTCGGCATTTTTATTGCTGGGTGAGCCTTATGTCGGCACCTACCTTGGTGATTTTAAGGAACTTGGTGGGGTCCAGCACTCTGCTGTTCTTCGCCCCCTGCACAGTGTTCCAACCGCCTTCATCGACACGCTGGACACCTGCCAGATGACAAACACAACCGCCCTTAGCTCATCCCCAGGGAACACAGGCGACCGTCTCCAAATTCAACAGGAGAAGGAAAAGACGACGACACGTTTCTGCTAAGCCTCAGCACAATTCTGTGCAGAAATCCTATCTTTTGGAGTTTCTTCTGCCTAAGATGACATAACTAGCTTGCCTGACTTTATTATTACAAAACAGCCTTGACATAAAAGATCTCAGTATTTTCCAGGGCTGGTTTTGGTAGCGATTCTTCCTGGTTAGGTTTCTCAGCCCGTGTTCTCGCCATCAGGAATTGCCCGCACATACTGTGCGTTCCCCAGCTCAGGACAGGAGCAGACAACGCGCCTTTGCTAACCCGAAGCCGCACTTGCTGCGCAGATTTCGGCAGTGCTCGGCTGGTGTAGACACAGAACTGTTCAGGCAGCCCCACGTTCCTAACCTCCTCCTGACGCCAGTTTTGGGATAATTAAAACAAAGTCTACATGTCTTTTCTTCACGCCCTGTTTTCACAGCACTTTCATTTGACAATCCTTAGTATTACAGAATCCCAAAGCTGAGTTTCTCCTTGCCCCGCTCTGTCCCAGTCTTCATTTTCCCAGTCACTCCAAATTCACCTTCAGGCAGTGCCCGCCTCAAGGGCTGGCAGCAATTTAAGGCAATGCCAAGGCACTTTCGCCTGCTGACTTAACACCTCACAACTTTAACAGCTAAAGACAACGTGGTTACTCTTGAAATTAGATGCTATTCTCTTGAAATTAGATGCTGCTGTATGCAAGAATGGATGGCAAATCTGACTCCTAAGTCGTAACTTGTTATAACAGATTTCTGGCAGCCTGTTACAAAATCAAATATGGTTTGCATGAACACGAGACCTAAGCACTATTGGCCTGCGGTTGTTTATTTTTACCCAAGGGATTTGCCCCTGAAAAACTGACACGGCCAACCCATGGCAAGTCTGTTCCTTCTCCAGCCTCAGCCGTAATCAGGCCCCAATTCCCTTTGCTGGTTACACTTAGGAAAAAACTGACTTTTTCCTTTTATGTGGGATTCTGACTATGGCCGCTGGATGTGAAATGAGTGAAATGAGCAGCCAACTTGGCTTTTACTTTACCCGGTCTCCTCTTCTCTTTGGTCATGAGTTGTTGGACCTTCCTCTGTTCTTCTTGCTCTTCAATCTTGGCTTCTTTATGAATCTGCTCGATGGTCTTTGGGCCCTGGTCTGCTCTCCGCGAAACCCAGTTGCACTAGGAAAGAAGCAAACGCGTGCTCAGGAATATTGCCAGGAAAGCACCATAAATGGGGTATTTTGAACACCGAGAACACGGCCTAATCCTCCCACCCTTGTAACGTGTTGGAGGGGCTGCTCCCCAGGGGACTGGGGAAGATTTTGTGGTGCTGGGTCACGTTGCGGACACAGTTATCCCAGTACCACAGGGCAAAGCTGCGTACTCTGGTATATAGACTCTGGTACAAGTTCTGGTGGAGAACGGAGGCTGCAGTGAAGACCTGACTTCGCAGAGGCATGACTGAATTCAAGTCGCTTTAACCCCAGCACCTTGCACATTCCCAGCTTCCCAGACTTTCTAGGTTCAGAAGAAAGAGAAGGACTAGAGGGAGGCTGCTGTCACTCTCTATCCGTTTGTTACCGACGCTGTTCATTGGAGCCCTTCCTCCAAGAGCTTGAGGAAAAAAAATGAAACCCTGAAAATAAAGCAGCAAGAAGTGACTGCATCTTATCTGGAGATGGTGCTCTGCCTCTCCAGGGATCGTGATGGCTGAGACAGGAATCCTGCAGAGAGAGGTGGAGCTGTCACTCCACAAAACGCTTCCACTGCTTGATGTGTCTATTCAACCGTACACTGCACAGATCCACCCAGCCCCAGAATAACCAGACTCCCTCTTCACCTCGCTACAACCTCGTGACAGCTTTCGGGGTAATATCTTTGTGCACCCTGCAGTCACAACGGTGACTTCAGCCTCCCCAAAACCCCAAACCAGCTTCAAAACAGCTATTTGAGGTACGAGAAAAAGCCGCTCAGGACTTTGGTCAAGCGCTGTCTCGAGACCAGCACTGCTAAAGCCACGCTTTCCCACCTACCTGGGTGAAATTACAGCTGTTTGGGAAGGTTTGTGCAAGCTGCAGTCACACCTTTAACCACGCGGTGTAGAGACACCCTTCACTGTACCAGACCCCAGGTCTAACAACGTGGCTGTCTCCAAACCCACTGCTTGATTACAACACGGGCAGGTCCCTGCCTGCACTGTCTGCGCATCGGTCTACGCCAGGTTATCTCCCACCTGTCATTTTTGGAGCTTAGCGTGGACCCACCATCGTCACATTCCGATTGAACCCAGACTCCATTTGCTTTTCTCTGCGCAATACGGCCAGTAAACAACTGGCAGATGCCTGGTTGTGCTACTGATGCAGGCTAATACAGGACCATCTTTCGATGAAATCCATGAAAAAGAGCCCTCACAGGTTTTACAGCCACGCTAACCGGTTCCCCTCGCTTGTTGGGTACCCCAGCTTCGGTCCCACCAGCACAGTTAGTGCTGGCAGGAACCGGTTACACCCAGAGCACATGGAAACGAAGAGAGCAAAGCAGTGCGACTGACGCAGAGAGGCGCAGGGGATGCTGCGGGGGAAAACCACCCAAAACCTCTCCCGGGAAAAGATCTCAGGTGCGTCTGCTGCCATGGGGCTGGACCAGCACCGCCAGAAGCTGGTGTGGGGATGTGCCTGACGTTAAGCACAACCAAAACAACCGACACCAGCAGTTCGCCTGTCTACCAACCTCGGCCTTCGTTAAGGAAAAGGAGAGAGATTTCTTACCTTTAAACAGCCAGACTTTTGGGATAAGGGGCACAGATCTCGCCCTAACGTCCCACTACTGCTTTAACTGCTGCAAAACCCTGCTCTCGCGGGGGGGCTCTTCCAGCGACATGAAAGGGAACATACTCTTACTTACTTGAGGTGGTACCTACCAGCCTTAGGTCTATTACATCCTGAAGCATGAACCGAATCCTTGACGATGTTTTCCTCTCTTTCACAATCTTCTCCATCTGATTAAAATACTGGTCCATACGAGGCTACACAAGAGAAATATCATCAGTGTATTTTGGAAGAAAATGAAAATACTCCCTCAGGTGGGGAGTCAGTGGGGGCTGCACTGCAGCGGTTTTGGGCCAGTAACGCATCTGGGGCCCCGGAGCTGCTCTCCAGACAAGCGAGTGCTGGGTCTCGTACGCTCCCCCAGGCTGGATTTGAGCGTGTGCGGTGCGGGATCCGCAGGAAACGAGGCACAAGTCTGCGGGCACCCCCTTCGCTTAGCACGCAATTTCTCTGCATTTTTTATTACTCAGATAATCCACCCTCTACACGTACATAATAAACTTGCCATCCATTAACAGAAAACTCAATGTGGTTTTTTTCACGCTACAGCTAAGCTGACCTCAAGGGGTGTCCTGCCCTACCCCCGAGCCCCTCCTCTTCATATCAGCGTGCGTGCCATGGATGCTCACCTCAGTCCGAGGAAAAACTGGCTCAGGAAGCTAAAAGGGCATAAAATTAACCCTGCAAACGTCGTTTCGATGCTTTACCTCCCTGAACTGTCTCAGCCGGGGTCAGGCAAGAGCAGGGGGGGCAGAAGCACTGCTTCTCTCAGCAAGAAGCTGTTTAACAGGCTTAGCTGGAGTACGAAATCCCCCAAGCTCCTTTTCAGCCAAGCAGCTGTGATGTGATGGAACCCAAACCAGTTTGCAGTAAGACATGAAACAGTATCATTAGAGAAGCCTCCCTCAGTCTAAATTGGACTCGCCACGTTCTAAAAAGCTTTCCCCCCCTGCAAAATGGGGGCTCTGGCTGTTTTAAACAAAAAGTTTCGGGGCGGCTTTATAAAATGTTTCCCACTCCCTTCACTAAAAACTCGTTAAACCCTTAAACAAACAAGAAAACCCTATTAAAATTTGGTCGTGGCCTTGCCTTGGAAAGTTTGAGCTCTGAGAGCAAATGTTTCCAAAGTTAGGAACGACGGGGAAAATATTTGAAATGGACCGTGTCCAGAAGCTTTAATTATAACTATCACTAACACTTCAGCTTCAATAAAAACGCATAATAAAACGTCTACCCCATTAATAGAGAATAAATAAAAGGATTCTCGCTCAATCTTGATAGAAATAACAAATCACGAAGACACGGAGAGGACACGGGCAGCTTTTCACAAGGGCTGACACGACATGTGCTGCGTGCACGCTCCGTGCCACACGGAGCCGCCGCTCGAGGTTGCAGAACCGGCCAGTGCCACCAAACCGCTGGCTTTTTACAGTGTTTCCATGCTAATAAAAACCGAAACAGCATCCAGGACTCATCCAGCATGACCTCAGCTACTCCTTACAAGTCAGACCCTGTTTTCTTCCCAAAGCACGTGGAGAAATTTAATCCCTGCTTCTGGCACTTTCAAACCTGCATCGATAGCGCGCACGTTGCTGCATTAACAGCGCAGGGTATTTAGCCTGGGGGATTACTGGTAAACGCGGCTGTTTTGGTCAATGCTCCACAAAACAGTTTGGAAAACTGTTTCCCCGTAAGGATCGGGACTGATCCGCTGTGATCCCTGCAATCCAGCGCACTGTAAGGGAACTCCCTGCCCCGAGCAGCTGAAAACAATTAGCTCAGTTTGTTTCCAGAGCTGAGTCCGACCGATTTCTGGCAAAACCCTCGAATGCTTTTTCATCCCAAGCCTGGCTTTGGCGAAGGAGAAGCAGATTGTTTGTGCCAAGAGAAGCTCATCGAGCGCGTAACGCTCCGTGCTACATATAGATTCGTTGGAAAATCGGGAGGAGGACGCCGGAGCGCTGCAGTTGCAAAACAGCTGCTTCATTCCAGCGTAGCTGGGGGTGATGATGACACAAAATAAATACATCCACCGAAGGTCAGGTGGGGCTTTAGGCCAGTTAACGAGGCTTTTTTTTTTTTGATTTTAATACATTTGGTGGTAGATATCGTAGCTAATACAAACCCTCAATGATAAAGAAATAACTCTTTAGAAACTACAGACAAGAAGTAAATTCTGTTTGGAAAAAGAAACCCATAGGATACGTTGAGCGCTTTTAGAGTGTTTGCTCGGATGAAATATTTGGAAACGAGTAGCGACCGGAGAACACCGTTGAAAATGATACAGAATCTATTAGAGAAGGGAGCGGGGCCAGGCTGTGATGAAACATCCACAAAAGAGCGGATGACTTCCTCATGCCGCACAGAAGTTCCTGAAGAAGAAATAAATCCTCAAACAAAAACACACCCCACACCCAGTTTTCCCTCCCTGCCCAGAAAGCCTCACCTCCCTCTCCGGGTCCTGCCCTACCTTTGCTTTCTCAAAGTCCAGGTCCTTGCCAATGGTAGTTAGCAGGCGGCAAAGGCACTCGAGGGACTCCTCATCGTGGTTTTTCAGCAGCTTTACCACGCAGTCATGCATGATAGCCTCCGTCAGCATTTTCAGTTTAAAAAGCTCGCCAATGAATTTTATATTCCCAATGGATCTCCGTCGGGCTTTGTCCTTGGCCTCTTCCAGCTCGTCATGGAGCCGCGTCTTCTCCTCTGGCTGTAAAACAGAAAAACAGCTCTAAAAAACACATGTTCACAGAGCACAGAACTCTTTTGAAGAGCCAGTTTTACATTTACAGTTGCTGTTCTCCCTGTTTACTCTTTTTCTCCTAAAAACCTAAAGGAGGCTGGTGTAAATTTGCTAATCAAGGCAGATATTTTTTATTATACTCAGACACAGTGACGGAATGAAACTCTCAACTCCAAAATGCCCCCCAAATCGACTGCCATCTTCAAAAGAGATCATTTTCAGAGGGAGCTCTGAGAATTTATGGGGAAAAAATACCACTTACAGTGGTAGCAGCTTCAAGTTCTTTCTGCTTCTTTTCAAAGACGTCGTCGTCAGCCTTGTCCTTTTCAAATTCCTTCTGGCAGCGATTTAACAGCAACTTGCGGAAATTTACTGTGCTCCCAGGTTTGTCTGCCATGGGCACTTTCAGCTGTAGGAGAAGGAAGAAAAACATCAGCAGAAATACGGCTAAACTCTACACACCAGCGAGGTTTCCTACAAGCCATCCGTTACATTTTATTATGCACTTCATATTCAGCAGCGCAGGTTTGCAGGATTGTGACAGTTAAACATCACGTCATGATTTCCAACGGAGTTTTACATTTCATATGTAAAGTCACACTCAGAACTTGGCTGACGCCACCTCCGCCCAGAGACAGATTACATTTCCATTCACGGGATCCTTTAAAAAGACGCACTGCTTAAAAACACTCCTGTTCTGTGCTGAAGACTCTGGAGCCTTCGCTGCATACGCTGGTTGGAGCCCCTCTGCTGTGGGGACAGGCTGAGAGAGCTGGGGGGTCCAGCCTGGAGAAGAGAAGGCTCCGGGGAGACCTTCCAGCCCCTTCCAGTCCCTAAAGGGGCTCCGGGAAAGCTGGGGAGGGACTCTGGAGCAGGGAGGGGAGCCACGGCATGAGGGGGAACGGTTTTACACTGAAAGAGGGGAAATTTCGACTAGGCGTCAGGAAATTTTTCACTCTGAGGGTGGTGAGCCCCTGGCCCAGGTTGCCCAGAGAAGCTGTGGCTGCCCCATCCCTGGAGGGGTTCAAGGCCAGGTTGGACGGGGCTTGGAGCAACCTGGGCTGGTGGGAGGTGTCCCTGCCCAGGGCAGGGGGTGGCACTGGGTGGGCTTTAAGGTCCCTTCCAACCCAAACCAGTCTGTGATTCTACATCATGAAGGAGCGGGGGCAGAAGGGGGTTAATTTGTCTCAAATTCGCCATCTGAAAACTAGCTGTCCCAAGCTTGGCTCGGCGCCTTGGGCTCTCCTTTGAAACAAGAGAGAGAAACGGGACTTTCCAAACGTGACTCATGGCATCGTGTGACCAGGCAGAGCGAAGCGCTCGGTGTCCTCAACTCCAAACATCGCATCACTCCAAGCACGGCCCTCTGCCCGCAGGCATGGCCAACAAATGTAGAAGAAATCCATCACGTAAGTTGTTTTTAACATTCAGAAACTAACATTTAACTCTGCTCTGGCCCATCAGTTGATGGGGATAGTGTGCAGAACATTGACCCGTGCAGAGGAATTTCCCATTTGACTTTGGCGGCTCTTACCGTCACAAGACATCTGCACATGTTGGCATACGCCACCGAGAAGCTCGGTTCATCGATGGCCTTCTCGAAGACCAGGTCAATGACTCCTTTCAGCCTCTCTTCTGTATCTACCGTCAGGTCTGTCACTTGCTTCATGAGCTGATTGAACATCTGGGGCGTCAGCTTGTTCAAGATGCTTCGTACCTTGCGGAACAGCTCCTAAAGGACAGGAAAACTTAAAAGTTTAAGCACAAATTGAACGGGCGGCTTTCAGGAATGTGCTTAAAGGTGAACGGAGAAGATGTCCGAGGGAACTTCTAGGAAGTGGGGTTACACACAGACGTTTGTGCGCAGTCCAGCTCTAACTCAGCAACCGGCTACCGAGGACCAAGGCTGCAGGACAGAATTTTTGGAAACGCCCAAGTGCTTTTTTTCAAGCGTGACAGAGGCACAAAGCCCTGGCTGTCACCCAGATGAAATATTCTTCTTGATATCCCTTTAGCCATGAGATATAAATGAATAGGGAGTGGCCGCCTTCTCCCTCAACTAGAGGTAATCAACTTCTCCTATATTTACTTTGAGGCACTTTTTTTTTTCCCTAGCCAAAATGATAATGAGGTCAACACCACCGCTGTTAGCCCCAAGAACAGAATTCCAGTGTCCGTCAAGACCATCCCAACTTATCCAACAAATTATAAGTTCGACGACCAGGCAAATACCTCCGCCCGGAGCGGCTGCCCCACGGAGGAGAAAGACACAGAGAAAGCTTCAGAGACGGCGCTGTTGGGCTGGGCAGGACAAACCGACAGAGGGACCTCAGTCGTGCTGAGGTTCAGGGCAGAAACGTAGTCTAAAAGGGGATGAAAAGGAAGTTCTGTGCTGAAAGTCTGAGGTTGTTTGCTTTAGAAGGGGGACAGAAATATTCTAGTAAAAGAGCAACAGAAAAACAATCCTGGCAGAGAGGTAGTAGGTTGTCTGGTGTTCCCTATTTAGACTCGCTTAATATACAGGATTCAGGATTGCCGTTTAAACTCCAGGTCAAGAATAAACACATGAAAAAAAATCATCAAGGCAGGGGAAAGCTGTGATTCAAACTGGAATTCATCGCCCTTTTTTACCATCTTACGCAACAGCAAAGGCACATTACCGTCCCTCTCCTGTTACAGACGGCTGTACTCAGAAGCGCTTCTTAATGCTCTCACCTGGGTTTTGACATTTTCCGGGTCCTCCGTTTGGTTTTCTCTCTTCAGGCTGGGCTTCCAGGCGTTCTCTGCCTTCTTCAGGTGGACGTCCTCCTTCACACACACGGTGATGATCTTCCTGGGCTCTCTCCTCTGGCCTGGCTGAGATCTCCTCGGTCCAACATTCAACAACTAGGACAAAAACATTCCTTGTTATATCCCCTTTTCAACTCGCATCTCGATAAAACACTCCAGGGCGCACGCCAACACCCGCTGATGGCAACGCCGACCGTCAGCAACTCCTCCTAGGGCTTTGGGGCCTCCCTCCGACCCAGCACAGCGGGCCGGGCTGGCCAGAGGGAACACAAAGACACCAAACGTGTTTCTCTCGGGCAGCTTCTCCCGAAACAGCTATGGGATGACCACCGCCTACAGGCATCGGCGATGCTCCGGACACTGCTTAAGTGCTGCAGAACTGACCCCGACTGGCCGAAACAGCCTCTTGAAAGCCAGAAGAGCGTAACAGACACCATAGCAAAGGCGTATTTAAGGATTAAATCGGTCCTTACAGGTGTATTTCAAACGTGCCATCCCAAGCAATTAGATAATGACAAATTAGCAGCTCTACCAAAAAGTTTTACTGGAGATTGCTTCAAACAGAGCCAGTTTGAGACAAGGATTATATAAAACACGGTGAATGGAGCAGCAGTGCTGCTCCTGCACTGCAGAAATATGGATCCTAGCAGATGTGGGTCAAACTCTTTGTAGCCTCACAGAAGAAAAGGGAAACACGGTATTTTGCCTGAAACAGCATCAAGCGCTTCTCCGCAACCCTGTATAACATCTTCCACGTCAAATCAGGTACAAAACCTGCCGAAACGGGGGAGTTTTTCATCAGTTGTACAAGTGATGGGGCACAAGATACCCCCAAACTCCCTCTTCACCACCTGGGAGCTTCCGATTAAGGACTAAAGGTATCAAACGCTGTTGGCAGGTTATTCTTCCCCTGCGCCCTTTCATATTTATGAACTCATTTATTAGAAAAGTCCAACCTCAATGTAAAAATTAGCGCCGCAACAAAACTCCGTCATCAAACCCCGTTACTTTCCGCAGAAGTAATTAATCTCTTCAGCGGGCAGCAGGCAGCCCCCACACGAAAGATGGGCCATTTAAAACATTTCTTTGTTCAACAAAGGGAGTCAACGAGCATCGGAGGCAAAACCATCTCAGTTATTCAAAGAGCTTCACTGAATACAGGAGCAGAGGCTCTTAGCTGGTGCCTCTCATGTCATAGATCAGCCCCAAACCCATTTTTGCACGATTTTTAAAAAAACAACCCTTCTTAAAGGCAGGAGCTTGTATCTGCGATTTGAACCGCTCGCTCGGCTTCGACGATGTAAATGTGTGCCACCAATGGAAGCAAAGGGACATAACCACCGCCACTGCTGGAGTTCTCGTTTGGGCTTCGCCATGCGATAACAGCAACAGAACGAGATGTCGTCAGAAGACGACGACCTCGGATAAGATGTTGTCAAAAGACAACGACCTCATGCCGTGACACGCTTCGTACGCCGAGGCGACGCATGGAAGATGGCGACGCGGTGCAGCGTGTTAGCGTGCTGCCCGCCACCTCTGAAGCCCTCTGTTCAGATCCCCCCCGGCACGCACAGAAATAACCCAGCAGATCCTTCAAACCCTTTTGGGCGCAAGCTGTTAATTGTGATATAACCGCGCGAGTCGGTCGCTCCCGAGAAATCAACGGTGGAATGAGACAGCAAGAAGGGGGAGCCTTCACGATGTTTTTGTGTGTCACACACCTTCCTAAAACAGTTGTCAGTCCCCCCCCGACGACTCCTCTCCGCTCCCGCCCAGACCCTTGACCGACACCAGTATGACGCAGCAAAGCCTTGCTTTGCAGCCCTGTGTTGAGCCATCACCTCTTGTTTTTACGCAATTTCACACAATTTTGCTGCCCAGGTTCTAACCACGCTGCAAACGTATGGCCACACAAAGGAGAAACTTCCCTCCAGCTGCAAAACCAGACAGCAATGCAACAGAAAACCGACGGGTTTCAGCCACGCGCCCTAGACCTCACCACACAGCTCCTCGCCCACGGAAGGCTTGGTAACCAGAGCCGGACTGGCAGCGTGCCCTGAAAATCAAAGCGTTTGGGCTCATTTTCCCCCAGGAACACGGGCAAAGCCGACGAGAGGTGACCCGCGGCCGCCCCGTCTCTCTTGCGCAGAGGCAGCTCTGCTCTGAAGGACCTTCCAACCGCAGCCAGGCTGTAACGCGTGAGCAGAGAGCCGGGGCCACGGCGCTTCCTCGGGGACGGGTCCACTCGCAGCCGAAGCGTCGGCCGCCAGAGCAAATGCACCTCCCCGAAGGGGATGACCATTCCCCTTGCAGAACTGGTGGATGCAGGGAGCGCTCTCGCATCTCCCGAATATCAGCATGTTCCATGTCACAGCTTCCTGGAACCTGGCTGCCTTCGAGACCAGACAGTTAACTGAATTAATAGAACAAAGACTTTTTTTAAGATTGTATTTTTAAAATATCTGTGAATAAACTTCGTTCCGACTGTTTGATTAGGCTTTAAAAGCAGTGGACAGAAGCCTCCTTTGAAGATGTAATAAAATAATACATGGGTCAAACTTATAACAGAAAAAAATCTGGGTTTTTTTGGTTCCAAATTTACAAGGCAGCAAGTTAAAGAGGTGCCTGAGCTCATGCCCGGCCTCCTTTTTGTAACCCAGTCCAAATAAATAATAATGGTTCCGTAGCGCCTGCGATTACAGCGCTACGGCTTGCACTGAAATAATATTTTCCACCGAAGGCGCGGAGAAGTGCTTACCAGGTGTTAGCGCGTTAACCTGAATTACCTGTCTTCGGGTGAAGAGAGGGGAAAAAGGAAAGCGGAAAGAAAGAGGGGCAAGCCTCCCGCGGAGGAGCCAAAAACTCCCAGCAACACGGCACACCCTGGTGCTCTCCCGCACAGCCCGCTTCTGCTCTTGGGACACAAGCCATGGTAAGGTTTTAAAAAACGTTTTAGAAAACACCAAGAAATTAAAGAACTGCTTCTCCCTCTACAGCAGGCTTCAGACGCAGAAGGCGAAAAATTGAGCTTAGGCACCAGGAGCGACTCTGCACAAGAATCGGGGCGACTCGCGTTTCCGTCACCTCTCCGGAAGGATAAAAGCAGACTCGTCCTGCCTCGGTGCGAGGGGACGGACCCGTCCTCTCCAACCCTACTTCTCTGCGTTCGCATCTCATTACCCGCCGCGCTCATCTAACTTCTCGTCTACGTCAAGAAGCGTTTATTAGCCGCATTGCGTTCCGGTGTAATTACACCCCTTGTCTCGTTTGATGTGACATTTGTTAGTTCTGAAAACAGTCATACAACACGTTTAAGCGAAAAGAAGGAAATAAAGACAAAAGCCAAGGAAGCAAAACAAAAAGATTCTCAACGTGCCGAAAGCTTGTTAGCGCTGAGCTGCTCGGCATTATTCGGAGGGCGAGGAAGAGGCAGTGGGGTTTAATGGTTTATGGGCATGGCCTGTGCAGAGGTGGAATGACCGAGTGGACAGGCAGCGTACACGCAGGTTTTTGCCATGCTTTACGAGAAGACAACGCCTGATTTTGCTCGGGGCTGAAAACCCTCTCGTCCTATAACCGCCGCCGTCGCAGGCCAGCAGGGCTCGTTAAATAACGTTCCCTTCCAACCCGCCTCGAGGAAAACGCAAAGAAAGGCTCTACTCTGGAGAGGCGCAAATGTAAGATGTATGTTATGTGCTGAATGCTCCAAATGAACGGGGTAAGCGGGACTTACCTTTTCTCCCCCTTTCCACAGGTCTGCAAAGTGCAGACCCCTCGCGGATCCCGCTCAGGCCAACGTCCCAGCATGCCCTCAGCTGGTGATGTCCCACCCACCACTGAAGACTGCCTAGAGGGGTACAATGCAAGTCTTGTTTCGTTTTTTTTTTAAACACTGTTGCACCTTTTTGTAAAGTTTTCTGCCAGTCGTTCTTTATCAACAGTGGGCGTTAGGGAAAAAGACAACTCTACAAAAAGGTGCAAAGATCTGGGGGGGAGAGGGGGGGATTCGGCTTACCCCTATCGGCAGGTTCCTCAATGGTGGGTGAGGCGCGACCAAGAGAGGGCATGCTGGGGAACCGCACCGAGCCAGGGAAGGCAATCCAGGGTTGCTCTGCACTTTGCAGGCCTGCGGAAAGAGAAAGAGCGACAGGGACGTTACGGAGACGCCGAGAGGCTCGGGACGTTCAGCGCACGAAAGGAGAGAAGGCGCCGGAGTACGACCTGCAAGTCCTAAATATAGGAAGCGACGTTGACCTCAAACAGCATCGAGGTTTCGGGACCGGGTGGTGCTTCGAGAGAAACCGCGACACCGAAGCTACTCCAAGACACGGACGCTGTGCCCCAGAACCGAGGCACCGGCCACGAGGCTGCTCTCAAACCAGAAATATCACGTCAACTCAAAATCGCCGCCTTTGACTCCGAGCCTCCTGGACATCCGCACGCTTGGAAGTCAAGGTTATTCAGTGAACTTTTCTGAAACCAGCGGTTTTGAAAGATAAATGATGGCTATGGCATTAGATATATCTGGATGGATACATTGGACGTATCTTAATAGATAAGATGAAAAATCAATGATTGCACCTAGTGGAGGCAGCCTCCATCCTCCGCTGCGGCTGACTGGGGGGGAACTGCACCCCGAGAAAAAGCGACGGCAAAGGCAAGAAGGAAGAATTCAGAGAGGGATTTCAGAGTTTGGGCAAAGCCAGACACAGGGAAAAGAAGAGAAAGTGAAAGAAAAGCAGAGGAAAAGGCAGGAAAACAAGGAATGAAGTGACCAAAGCAAAGCAACGGGTAGAAGCATAGAGAAAGCAAGAACATACACAGGCGCTGTGTATATTCTTTTATTTTTTGGTTAGTAAAATCTACTTCCCTTTTGCTTTATAAAATCGTCACGTTTTATAAACTAGGCCCCTATGATGACACACCAACGCCAGGTTGTCGTACGAGAAATGGGCGCTCGCACACGTGTGACCGCCAGGTCCTCCGCGTGGAAACACGCTTCCACACCTCTCACGCGGGAAACGGGGAAGGAGATCAAACCCGTTTCGGACCAATACGTACCAGTTAAAAACATCCACAACGTTTTTCTAATTTCCCTACATTTTGTCAGCCAAGAAAACATCACCCTTGCGTTCATCCTGACAAAACCAGAACCACCGGAGCATCGGAAGAGACCCAAAAGCGTGAGGACGGACTTCATCGGTGTTAAGGCCAGTTTTTAAATTAGCAAGTTGGGGTAAACTCACACTTCCAGCTACGTTTCTTCCACCAGGGGTTTGCCTCCCAAAATCAGCAAAGGCTGGCGTGAAGTCTGGTCCTCGAGGCAGTATCCGAGGGTCCAGAGTTCTCAGTGGCAATTTCGGCTGGTTGACCTGCATCGTGGAGCAGAACAAACAAACCGGATCTGTTCAGCGGCTGCTGCGGCTACCAAGGTTCACGCAAGTCTACAGACAATCTCTGCTAAAGCATAACATTCATATTTAATATCCCAATTAACGCTTTTAACAAGCTATGCAAGTTTTATGTAGCCACGCTTACACCAAAAATACGCATTTAATTTAAAATACTCCTTCCGCAGGTGACTACTGAGGAAACAGGTGGAGTTCAGAAACATTTCAAGGCTGAGCACAACTTATGGGGGATAAAATTACGGCAACCCGGGCCCGTCTTCTGCAAGATGAATGTGGTAGTCTTGGTTCAGGATCACAAAACTGCCACCTTCCCTCAAACAAACGTCTTTTGTGGTAACGAGACAGATGGCCGACCGAGCAAAGGAAGCTCAAAAGCAGACAGAGCAGCGAGAAGCAATCATGGAAAACTAGGAGGCGGATGAAATCGTTTTGGGAACAAAACTGCGTTTTACAATTTGTCTGGGTATGAAATTCAGAGTGGAAATGTTTCTGCACGTGAGAATCCCCCGCATCCTGATCTGGGCTTGAATCTGAAGAGCCTGTAGCGGTCACATCAAAATCCATGAACTACGTAGTTCTAACGGAGACGGAGAATAAGGTCTCGGTGTCAGCGCTTCAGAAATAACAAGTATTTCAATAAGCGCAGACATCCAGCGGAGAAACTGATAGCTGTCGTGAGGCTGGATAGAAACCACAAAACTTTCTGAGAGTCGAGGGTTTAAAGATCTTTTATCAGATCAGCTCATAAATACCGACACAACTGCTTCACACCAAAAAAAGAGTTTGCCCAAGAGCACGCCTACGCTTTCGAACCGCAGAATTGGTCTAATAAGAGACACCGCCCCCCTGCTCAGTCTTGCTCTGCTTCTGTCCCTGGGTCTTCACGGCTACAGCACTTCCAATTTTAGTAACAACAAGAACTTAATCCAGATAGAGACCACTAAAAACGCTTCCGTTTTTTACATCTTCTGTGCACACTCATCAGGCGCCAACGCTTCCCTTTGAAGAATTTCGCGATGTGACATCGGCCAAATACTTCCCCTGCCCAACAAAAGCCTGCACTGAAACCGGCAGGGAATAAAGCACGCTTTAGGGATCTTTATTTATATTTAAAAAAAAACTGCACGCACCTGTTTTATCGGCTCTCCTCTCACCTTGTCGAGAACCACATCGCTTATGGGAGGCAGCCCCTCCGGCTTCTGGATACAGGCAGGCATGAACTGGAAATCCAGTAAGAATTCCCGGTCGTACTGCTTCTTCCCCTCCGGGTCCAGGGGCTTCCACTGCTCTATAAGGAGAGAAGGTGCCTGAGATCCATAGGTAACAAAACCCTCCGCCCTCCAAGACCCGTCTCCGGTACATCCAAAGGGAAGAGATTGTTACAGCCGCTTGCGAAATTTAAATTCAACTTTATTTCAATTTTGAAGGCAGCGAGGACAGGGATACACATGGCATTAAAGGAAGGTAAAGGATGGGGAGCATACAGCCACCTCCAGCAGCAGCCACGCTCCAACTAATCACTAATTCCAGTTTTAACCCACGCCATCTCGTTTTAACTGAATCCCACTCTCTCGTGCAGCAGGATGAAATGGGGGCGATCCCCAGTTTCTAGGTGAAAACGCAGAAGTTAAAGCAGCTGTTTTTTGTGAAAAAGGCAGCGATAAATGCCGAGCGGAACAAAGACATCCTTTGAAAACGTGAAAACAGCGAGTCTTTACCAACCCATGCTGCAGATAAAGGTGCGAACCAAGAGAAAACACGCGACCACAAGCCGCGCTCTAAGAATTACAACTTTTCACCCATTTTTTTTCAGAGGGCTTTCTGGGCAGGAGAACTGCGGTGCAGAGGACCTCGCCTGCCGCAAATCAAAATAGAAACCTACAGCCGTTTCAGCCCAAGGAAAATCAGCAGCCGGTAGCCTAGAGACCGGCTTTTCTTTGCTGGCTGCACTTTGTTTGAAGTTCGGAAAGAAAAAAAGAGTGGCTCAGGGCGACCGGTCAGGCCCCAAGCGAGCGGAATGTTTTTATCTGAAGGAGAACATCTGCACGAGATGCTGCCTCCGGATTTCACTGATGCCAAACGGCGCTGCTTTGCGTTCACCCGGACGTTCAGGTTCGCTGTTAAAGGTTTTACTGTTATTTCTTTATTTCAGTCCCTGACCAGCGGCTTTAGGTCCCTGGGTTCTCACCACTCCCATCCCTGTCGAGGCCCCAAACGCAACTTAGTTCAAGTGATGGCTTTGAATAACTGGGAATGAAAACACACAGAAGTAATTACAATTTTTAGCTCTTTGGGCAGTTTTATTTCTACAGAGCTTCGGGATAAAAGGGTGCAGAAAATGGGTTTGCCTGGCTTGTTGTGTCCCAGCCAGAATTCCCGGCCAGCTGCCTATCCCTGTGCCGCACCACCCGCCATTCATCATGGAAAAGTCCCGACAGCAGCAAGAAACGGTTTGTATGTACAGTTTCCTTCTCCTGGAAAGATCTTAACAAGCTGCTTTAATGGGAAAAGCAGCTGGGCAGCGTCACAGGCAGGCTGAGAGATGGGATATAACACGCAATTCTTCCTACGGTCGACCAAAAAGGCAAAAATCCCCAATTTTAGAGAAGAGCAGAGCTGAAATCGAGGATTACTGCGAAAGGACGTCCAGCCCTGACCAGGATCCTTCCGACTGCATCGAGTCTTTGGGAGAGACGGCTGATGAATTATGGATTAACGTCAAGATGTGCTTAACTAACGAAGTGGTGAGCTCCCAGAAACGTGCCGTAACCATCAAGAGGCCTCTACGTTTTCTCCTAACGATACGACACTACCAAATTAATAGAAGAAAAGCAACTCGGGTCTTTGTCAGAACAAAGCAGCGCTGAAACAACAACGGCAGCGCAATCGCTAAACGGTGGTGCTCCTTCCCGATACCTTGTCCGGGCTCTCAAGGTCCTTCCTTATTTTCTTTTATACTCTTCAATGTCTGGGCTCCTAAGAAAATGACTAATTTATTTGGACGGAGCTTCACCTGAATAAGAAATGGCTTAAAAATTGATAGCAACTGAGAAGTCAGTCTCAAGGTCTCTCTTAACGAGGTGAATTAATAGCGGTTCAGGTCTACAAATTAAATATCTTAATAAATAACAAAAATACCCCCGTAGGTAGACTATATCCAGAGCTAAATAGCACCAAAAGGACCGTATCCTGTGAGCCCGCGCTCCAATTGGTTTGTCAGAAGAACCGCAGGGTGGCAGTTCAATCGCGGAGCCTGGGCTGGAAACCACAAACCCTTCCTTTCTTTTCCTTTCTCTTCTAGAAATCTGAAGAGCTCTGCCACTGCTTCGCCAGGAAATCACATTTATCTAAACACACACACTCCTACTTAGGACCCACTCAGGACTTTCAAATCTCTTATTTAAGAATAAGAGATTTAAGGCTTATCTAAGAATTCCGCTTATATGGAATTTCTTGGATGGTTCTCAGCCATCAATCACTGGGGAACCATTCCCACTGTGCTGCAGCCAACATCCACACGGGCAGTAAATTCAAGGAATTGGGGATTTTCTCTTTCTCTTTGTTATCACCATTAAAAGAAAAAGCAATTTTCCTTTTGTGCTCCCCCAGAAGGGCTCTCTGAGCGGATCCGTTGGGGGATCACGGTGGATCTGGACAGGGTGAAATGCTGCAGCCCCTTCCAGCCCCACTGGAAACGGGGAGGATGCAGGGAGGAGGGAGGCAGAAAACCAAGCAAGAGTCTGAAACAGGATTTACCTGGTTTATACTGGTACACCGGCCCTTCACTGGAGCTCTCTGTGAAGCCAGAGTTTGCATCGGTTCCTTCTCCCTCAGAAACGCTCTCGGCACCGTTCCGGACAGGTTCTGCTTCCTGCTCTCCGTTTTCTTCCACAGGTTTCGCTTTTTTAAGCTCAGAGGGGTCTTTCTCCAGTTGAAACCCATGGCTCATTTTCTCCTGGTCAGATTCAAGTACTTTGTCACCTGAAAGTTCCTCTTCTACTTTAGGCTGAAGCACAGATGGAAACACAGAGGTTACGTTAAAAACACCCTGCCAAAATTCAAAGCACGCGAAACGGCTCGTCATTTACTCGTACGGCATTTTTGCACCTAACAGGAATACGTATCCGTCTTAAACAGAGATACGGAGATCTGGAGCGACACACGGAACAACCAGGTGATGCAGAGGCTCATTCCCAGAGATAACCCGCCAGTAAATAAGAGCGTAACTGGAAAGACTTGGGGTTGCCCAGGAAATCCCCAGGAGCTGTTGGGATCGGATGGCAGGAACTGCTGGGCACTACAGCGCGAGAGCCATGAGCGATCCCAGCCCAGGACAAACCTCGCTCCTCCCCTCTCCCCGGTACTTTAAAGGACACCCCACGTCATTTTGGGGGGATCCTTCCTTTAAACATACACTGCTAATTGGAGCAGATCCTAATAAAGCAGGTAATATGACACACAGCCACAACTTCAGCATCTCTGTTTCAGGAAAACACTTTTAATAGTATCCCTGGCTGCTCCTGTTAGAGCTCTCCGAGGACACAGCCTTATTCCACAGTCGGAGGAGGTGGACGGAACGCGCTTCTCCTGGGAGAAACCCCGACAGGGCGAAAAGCATTAAACAAAGAAAAGGCTTCACTGAGGATGCTCCAGAAGAGGCTCTCGATCCTTCCGCCTCCCAACCCACCGGCCCTACATCCTAAAACGCTTTTTGCAGATTTTTTTCAAGGAATGCTCTGAAAAAATGAGCTTTGGTGAAAATGCCACGTGGTCCAGGAGACAAGACTCCTCCGATAACCGACGCAGAGAGCGTACAGAGAGCATAAACCTGCTGGCGCGGCCCCAGCGACACCCTTGGCTCTCTGGCTCGGGAAGGAGCACGGGGGATGCTTTTCGTTTCCTTGGATTACCCCAGCATCGGCTTTCCCGTTGCGCGCAGCCCAGCTGTCGCAGCGTGGTACCCTGCCCGTGAGCATCTGAAGCACCCATTTCCCCAGAAACAGAGGGGAAAACACCCCTGGCACCATTCCCAACGCCTACACGACCTATCTGCTGCGCACCCTGGCCTACGCTGAGGGTGAAGGACCGTCCACCGGGCTCTGGATTTACTCTGCAACGACACGCTTTCGGAGCGGAAAGGTTCCGCGGCGTTTGTGGTAAGGGCAAGTTGGGGAGGAAAGAGCAGACGAATAACAACCGAAGAAGAATCTGGAGCGAAGAAGCAACGCTACTCTGCGGTCAGTTTTGATATACGCACGGGCAGCCTGGGTTTGTGCATTTTTACTCTCTCCCCCCCCCTCGGAGATCTATTGTAACCCCAGTTTTACCCAGGATATTAAACAAAGAGGTTCCTCCTGCAACATCCCTACCAGAACGGCAGCAAGGGAGATGTTCATTACTCATCTAATTACAGTTGAGGTGCTTTTGCCTCAAAAGTTCCACCTTTTCCTTTCCCAAGCTTCTCCATCAGGTGGCTCTCATGGAAACCAACCTTCGGCCGTGACATCACAACGACATCACCGTGCAGCAGAACCGCCCCACCCAACGGGGGCAGCGCGAAGGGATCCGAGGGCTGGAGTCCCTCTGCTGTGAGGACAGGCTGAGAGAGCTGGGGGGGTTCAGCCTGGAGAAGAGAAGGCTCCGGGGAGACCTTCCAGCCCCTTCCAGTCCCTAAAGGGGCTCCAGGAAAGCTGGGGAGGGACTCTGGAGCAGGGAGGGGAGCCACGGGACGAGGGGGAACGGTTTTACACTGAAAGAGGGGAAATTTCAACTAGGCGTCAGGAAATTTTTCACTCTGAGGGTGGTGAGGCCCTGGCCCAGGTTGCCCAGAGAAGCTGTGGCTGCCCCATCCCTGGAGGGGTTCAAGGCCAGGCTGGACGGGGCTTGGAGCAACCTGGGCTGGTGGGAGGTGTCCCTGCCCAGGGCAGGGGAATTAGAACTAGATGATCTTTAAGGTCTCTTCTAACCCGAACCATTCTGTGATTCTATGATTTAAACCTGCTTTTATCTCATCCTTCACTGGAGGGACAGCAGTGACACGTTCTTGAATGCGGGGAGTCGTCCAATTAGGCAAGAAGGAAAAAACTGAAGAGCTTCAACAGGGAACAGAGCAAAAAGCTGGGGAACAATCACAGTCCCCCCCCCCACCAAATAAGTCTGCGCTGGATCCCTGAGAGACAACTAGGAAGCAACGTGTCTAAAATACAGTTTCAAGAGAGCAACATCATCATTAAGTTTGGATAAAGCAGGACTGTGGTTCCCTCTTACCTCCGTCTCGGCCTCTGTCACCTCCTCAGTGGCTTGGGTCCGGTCTTTTGGTTTCTTCCACGTCTTTGGTGCAGTTACAGCTGTTTGGGCTGCAATGGAAGCGTACACCTATTACAACACTAAATTACACGGGGCGAATTTGGCCGTGGGTGATGCCTTTCCCTCTCGCGCTCGGGTTTTACATACAGGAAAATGAAGCAGCCGCAGCTTTGCGGAGGATTCAGCTTGATAGAACCACTTTCCGTTCCAACGCGGTAATAACAAAATCGTTAGTGTGACATTAAAACACGGTCATTGTTTTACACGTTGCTCATTCAAGCTCGAAACGGTACTTGTGATAGCAAGGAGTTTATTGCCAACAGTATAAGGATCGTGCAGGGCGAAAGAAAACCTTCAGAAACTCTTTTTTTGTTTTTTTCTGAAAGATCAAGCATTGGCTAGAAAGTTGCTCTTGACATATTTTTCTCAAGGAGTATTACAAGAATTATAATATTAACCATAAACCATAACCACGGACTGGCCCAAATTTCCAATAGCTCATCCAAAAGGAGAACTCTTCCAATCTTGCAGCACTACTGGCTCTCCTGAGCTGGATTTATATTTCAATTTAAAAGCAGGTTAACAACTCCACCATTCATTAATTTCCCCGGCCAACTCATTCAAAGAAAACACCATATAATATTTCTAAGATCAGCAGTGATTTACTCTAATCACTTTTTTTCCCCCCTGAAGGGTAAAAGAAACCACACAATATATTAAGAGGAGACAAAACCATTAATCCAATATGCTCGTAATTTGTTCCAAGTGCCACCAGCTTAAATCCTGGTACTGAGCACATATGCGTATTTAACACCGAGCGTAAACAGAATTGATTCCGTGATTGAAGTTTACTGCAAACAGATTTCCAGCTCGAGCCTTTGGCTTCTAGCAGACACCGTGGAAAAAACGCAGCGTGCACTTATTTTATCCCAATAAAATATAATTGCGAAAGGCTCTTCAACTGCGGATAAATGAAAAGAGTGTTAATAACTGCCTACGTTGTTCCTGTGGGCAAAGAGGAAAGTGGATTTGCTGCGTTCCCACTGTCCCAAAAGATACGTACGAGCCCCAGCGGCTCCGTAACAGCGCTTCCCTGTTGGGAGGGCGACTACGGACCTGCGGAAACGCCGGGGGCTGCGGGAATCCCAGCACGCTGGCCCCGGCCCAGCGGGAGCTATTGGTGCTGATAAAAGAGTTTTATCTTTGTGCTAAACGCCAAAAAAGCAAAGGTTAATAAAAACAAACAAACAAACAAACTGTCTAATTCAAATATTCAAACATCATCCAGTCCTTGACGGAAGTGACGGTTCACGGAGGCAAAACGCTCCAGGTGTCCCCGGGCTGTGAGTCCCGCACGCCCCGTCCACGGCAGCTGCACGGAGGGACGCTGCGCTCTGAGAGCGGGGCAGGGCCTGGCTGGAACCCGGGATTCCTGCGGCCAAAAGGAGAGAAACGGCCCAGCAGCCGCGGATTTCAAAACGGCTTTGCCTTACGCAACCGGGGTTTAGCTTTTGCTACCGCCAGGAGATGTTCGCCGTACCCTCGCCAAGTTATTCTCCCTGTCCCGGGGTGAAACCGGGTAAGGACCAGGCGCTGATTTCTGCCCTTCAGCAAAGCGCGGACCTAAGCGAGGCCCCACCACAAAATCTGCTCAAATTTCACGAAAATTTAGCACTTTTCAAAAAACCTGCTGGTGTACGGCTGGCCCATCAGGCCCCACTGCCGCGGCACGCCGCCGCCTTGTTGGGTGATGCCACTTCCACACTTTGGGGGGGATTTCTTCAAGGAGGGGGTCACATCTGCACAGTAATGACCTAAACGCTGCCACAGCCAAGAAATGTAATTGATTAACCCCAAAGTTTTTAATTTGACAGAATTTCACTCCATTTAAGCTCAAACTATGTTACGGAAAACATCCGCAGTCTAAAATAACGTTTCAGTTTTAAACGCACAGAAACAAACTCAGGGTCATGGATCTGGGTTTGGCAAAGGATTGGGGTGTCTCCTTCCTCAGCTCTCAGGATGTTAACATTATCGCTTCTCAATAACACATTTTTTCCCCTTTTCTTGGCAAAAGCAAGCGCTATAAAGGACGGGATTTTGCCAAGGCTCCCGGAATGAGTCTTGCAGCTTTTGCCCTGTTTTAATCCTGCAGATCCTTTTCCTGCTCTGGGGCTTCCCCACAGGAGGACGCTTGGCCGGACGCTGGCCTCGAATCCCAAGGCACGGCAGCAGCCGTCGCTTCGCTCCGCGGTTCCGCAGCTGGAACTCGGTGCCAGCCCCTGGTCGGGTGTCGGAGCGGAGTGGGACACAGCGGCGGGATCTCCGGAGATCTTACGCCATCTTTCCCCTCTTAAAATAGCAGACAGCAGATATTTTTTCTTCCTGTTGAGTTCTCATTTCTGCTACAGGAACTGACTCAACAGGAGAATTTATGCTAATGTATGCTGAGAAAATTAAAGTGAGTTTAGGTGCCAACCCTCCCAAACCCAAAACCCGACTGGGACAGCGGTGCTACCCAAAAATTGAGTTTCAGTAGCAAGACGCGACATGAGCCACAGAGAAACCAAAAGGTAACGCGGCCAGTTTGGCCCTCGGCAAGGGAGGTCTCTGCGCGCTTCTGGTCTTTCTCTCAATTTTCTGGTCTCCCCAGATTAAGCGTTTTTTTCCTGCACACCAACAATCAAATCTGTTCTCAAACGAAAGTTCATTTTTGCCTGCGTTCACACAGTTCCAGAGCTCGTTCCCAGCCCACTTTGACGCGTCAGGTGGGAGCTCCTTTCTGCTGGAGAAGGGACACCAGCAGAGCCCGCGTGCTCCTGCCCGACCCGCACCGACAGCTCTGCTCACCGCTGCTCGTGAAAATAAGAGAATTAACAGGAGTGAAAATACTGATCTACGTCAAAAGCCGTATCTCATCTTTACGTCCTGGCTAAGTATTGCCTACTGCATTACTTCTGCTCTTTTAATTCTTTCCATTTTTAAGATATTCCCTTTTTCTTTTATAATTTGAGTTATAACACACGCACAATTCCATCGCAAAAAATAACCAAATTAATCCTCTAGCTGCCGTAGGACCGGAAAGAGTAACAAAATCCTTCTTTCCAGACTATCCCGGCCATCATCACTGGCGATAACGTCACCACCGGGGAAATCTGCTCAGCAGACCCGTTTCTGCAGCTCCATCATGTTCTCCAGTGGGACATCCTCCTGCAGGAGACACCCAGGCCAGGGATTCCACAGCCCAGCAAGCCAGACAGAGCCGGCCGTCTCCTCTCTGATGTGGGTGCCAACCGCTAAGCATAAATTAATACCAGCTCTTACATTTTTATTTTTTTTTAGCCAATGTGCCATTAAAAACCAACGCGAAGGCTCACCATCGTCTTCCAGCTCATGGGAAAGAAAATATATTCCAGTGGGCTATGGCAAAAAATCAAGAAAAAGGCGATACCTGATTTATGTTTCCGACCCTCCGGCTTTGGGTGCTGGAGATACTTCTCCAAGGTATTTCCAATTAGTGCCCCAAGTTGCTTGTTACAGCCCCCACGGCTACGAAGCCCAGGGCCTCGCAGTCAGTCGGGCTACTTTATACTGAAATACATCTCATAAATGAGCTCTGCAAGAAACAGCCCTTTGAATTCGAGGCGTATGAAGCTCTTCTGGCTTCCTGTGCTCCTAGAAGTTCCGCCCGGGACAGAGAGCAATCTCTGATTGTCCTTTTTCCTTCTCGTAATAGCCACGATAGGACGATTACACCGAAGGCAGGCATTCAGAGCATGTCCTAACGGCTTCACGCCTCCGGTACCGCCGCCTTCTTTAGAAATTCCACCCCACCAACAGGATTTGTCCTGTTTTGTTCCCCGAGAAGTGCCGGTCCCTCACCGCAGCCGGCAAAGCTACTAGAGAAAAACCAGAATTTAATAAGAAAAGCAACCGCGCGTCGTTGATGGCTTTTAACCGGAGCAATGTTTTTAGTAAGGATCGCAGGCTGAGAGCCCAGTTCCTCTCTTGATAATATCTGTATTTTTTTCTCCTTGTAACAAAGATAAGTAGGAATTAATTATTTTAAAAGCTGCGTGCTCTTGCCCTTTGCAGATGACAGCTCTGCCCACCCTGAAAACCTGAAGGTAACAGTTCCTGAGCGGGCAGGAGGGAGACCTGCTGCCCGCGCGCTCGCCATCGGGTGGACGCGTCTCCTCGAACCCCACATTTTTGGTGACTGCTCAGAACAGGAACACGGTCAGCAGCAAGAAAACAGACATCTGGGTACAACATCCCACGAGCAGGATAAAAAACTGCAGTTCTCAGTGGTTTAATGCTCTGAAGCCCAACAAATCTTCCCCGTTTCACAGGGGATTATAAGCAGGAGACACGATGCTGATGAGAGTCTACAGACGAGCTGTCTACTGTCAGAGACTGAACCACTAAAATTGCTGTCTCCATTAGATAGGCCAATACAACTTAAAGACATTACGAGTAGATAGAACATAGTGTAAAATAAAAAGGGAAACCAAGGATACTCCAATTTCTGCCAAGTAAGAAGAACACACCAGCGGTGCTCCTGTAGACACCTCTGACCCGGGAAACGTGGTGAGATCTGATGGAGACCGAGCGCCAGCGGGAAAGAAAGAGCAGAGGTTCCCCTGGATCCCCCCGGGGTCAGCTCCGCTCCGCTCTCCTGAAAAATTCATTTTCTTAGGCTGTAAAAAAAGAACTGCTGGATAATGAAGATGCTGAAGGGAAAGCCCCTGCAGCCTGAACGTCCTTGCTCCTCTCTCTGTGCAGAGCCCGACGGAGCAACCCCCAGCAGCACTGCTCCTCTGCCTGCCGGATAGAAGGTGTGCTCCGTAAAGCACCTGAGGAACAAGCAAACAATTCCATTCAATCCCTGAAAAGCTGTCGCCTCCATCACAAAATATGGGATACACCTGCAAGTCTCCACCTCAGGGAGGAGGGGGATTGACGGCTCGTTCGGAACCTCCCCCGTTTTTAGCCAGGCCGGATTCCGACTGTGCCAAAGCCGCTGGGGAGTAAGTGCGGCAGCGATTAGGTTATTCTTAGAGGTCTTGGGTCTAGTAGTGTCCCGGTCGAGTCACATCAGCTGCCATTAAAGGGAATAACGTGGTGTGATTTGTGACCAAACTGCTCTGTCACAAGTACACGGCTTCTGCCAAAAACCCCGAAGAACTATTGTTAAAAGTCCCAGCGCTCACGCCTACCAGCGCCTGACCGACAAGTTTCCCTTATCCCAATTTTGATCATATCTCCCGAGACCATGAAAAAGACTCTGGGCCTTTAGTCCAAGAAAAAAAAATAATAAAATATAGCCCTTCCTCCTTGCTCCTGAAGTTCAGCATGTGCATGTTCCAGCGTATGGCGGAGACACGCGACTCCTCGCTCAGCCCAGACGGACGCCTGAATTCGCAATCGCCTTCCCGTTACGTTACTTAAACCTCCCTTCCCCTCTCCGTGGAAGAACTGGAAAATTATTGCTCACAAAAAAAAGGTTGGCAGAGAAACGCAACACAGTTATACTTCATTAAAGAAGGGGTAAAGCACAAAAAACCGACTTGGAGAGTCTTTTGCTTTCCTTGAAGCACTGAAGCTTTTAACAGTAATCGGAGTTTCAAGTCATCTTTTACGTGACTTGAGAAATATTTGTTTCTCTGTTGCCAAAGCCAACGTATTGGCCAACGTGTGCTGTCGGGTCACTGCCATCCCAGCATTACAATTAATCTTCTGCATTATTAAAAGCCCAAAACGCTGTAAGTAATTTATTATTTTTTTTTTTTAATTTAAACTACAGGACATTACAAAGCAAGCAATAATACTGCAAGCTGGAACCTGGCCGTGCAAAACCTTATTTACCGAAAGAGTCACGATTCTCTACTTTGGAAGGAAATGAATTTGTGTTATGAAGTAGCTCAGATTGAAAGAACAACAAGTGTCACAGCAGAGAAATGACCCGAGTCAAATAAAAATAGAAAAAGATTAACAGGAAAAAAAACCCCAACCCTGTGGCTGGTACAGTGAAGGGATCTTTCTGATCTTCTCTAGATATTGGATTTTATTTAAGATCCAGCATATTGACCTAACGCCGCATTACACAAACATGGAACGAGGCCAATCTCAGCTTTTCATTTAACTTAATCCATAGCAGAGCGTAGCCCTAGATGCCAGGGATGCCATTACACACCTATCGCTTGCTTGTGAAAGAATAAACTAAAAAAAAAAAAAAAACAAAAAACCCCTATTTCAAATGTTACTTAAAAACCCCCCACCCAAATCACAACCTACTGTTTCTCCTTTGTTTCTTCTCCAAACTTCACCAAATTCAAAGGATGTATTTCAAGCGACAGCCTCAGCTTCCCAGCTCCGAAAGGACTGCAAAACGGGGTGCAGAAGACGCGAGGCGCCGCTGGGCGCGCATAATGGCCACCATTATACTCCCTCCAGCAGCTAAAGACAAGCCATTGATTGATTTAACTTCTTTTCCACGGTTTCATTTCCAGGAAGTCCTGAAGAAAAAGCGCTTTTTTTCTATAGAGAACGCAGCAAATAAAAAGCCCGCGGTCTGTATTAATCCATTAAATGCTAAACCAGCGATGCGACAGGACACTGAAACCAAAGGCAGATAACAGCGGTCAGAGAAATACCCTGGATTTTAAAAGGCAGGTACAGAAATTTCAATTTTTACTCGTTTATAACAAGTCTTTACGCCTCCCGAACTAAAGCACCTCGTTTCCTGAAAATCTGAAGAACAGCGGAATGGGAACCGCCGAGCGAGGAGAAGAGAAATTCCGCTTACATGCTACTTTTGCAGAGGAAAAGCAGATGCACCGTTAATGAAGGCTGGGCGGATCCAGGTGTGCGACACTCGGTGCGTCAGTCCTTCGGAGGAGCTTTAATGGTCCGTGTTATTTACCCACACGGTAACACCACGACACATTTTTATAGTCGGGAAAAAACCAAAACCCACCCCTCTGGATTCCAGAAAGCTCTGGCTGGGCAGGTTCTGGGGCTTCAAGGTCTGACGGTTCGTCTGCTTTAGGAGCAGGGTGATAAATCCAGAGCAAGAGGCTCCTCAAACCCACCGCTCGCCCGGCAGAGGACAGGGGCAGGGTCCTTTGGGCTCCCCCACCGACAGCGCTGCCCTGGGTCGCCACCCAAAGCAAAGCAGCTCCCACGAGCCCCGCCAACCCTGGGACACACCTCCACGACAGCCGCCTCTTTTACGAACAATTACGAGGGTTTGGTTTTTTTTTTGTCCCTGCAAACAAAGATTAGCGTTTTGCAATCCCAACAACGGTCACGCAGCACGACCAGATTGCTTTTGGCAGATGGAAACAGAAACGTCTGATGGAAGAAGGACCCCAAAGGCCCCTTTCCTTTCATCCTCCAGTCTACCGCACGCAACCACGGTGCCAAAGGCTTACCTGGGACAGGACTCTTGCTCGAGTTTAAACTCTGAGCCTCCGTGCTCTCCTCCGGTTGCCCATCTGCTTCTGTCTCTTCCTTCTTTTCAGTATCTTTTACCTCTTCGTTAAGGGCAGTTCTTGTGCTCTCCTCTCCTTCTAAATCTCCCTGAACAACAGGGAGGGCACTGGGAGATGGAAGAGGAGGTGGAGAAGGAGTTGTAGTGGTAACAGCAGCAGCAGCAACAGAGACGGGAGGAGAGGGAGGCGGAGGGGTGGGAGGGGGGGTGGGGGGGGGAGAGGGAGCAGCGTGAAGAGCACTGGAAGATGGCACGCTTTCCACTTCTGCTGGAGGCGCTTCTGGGGTCTCCAGCTCAACAGTCAACGGCGCAACTTCCGCCTGGGCTACATCTACTACGCTCTCTGCAGCAGTTACCTTTTCACTCACTCCGTTCATTTCATTAATTAGATTAGTACTAGCAGTCACTGGAATATCACTAGATGCTACACTACTGGGCTCCTTGCACACCTCGGCATCAGCCTCTTCCGCTGGCGAAGGGTCCGATGTGTCCGTGCAGGGTGCGGCACTAGATATAGGCATTGCCTCCTCTTTGGGGGAAGCGAGTTCACATTTCTCCTCTGAGTCAGCTGTCAATGGGGGTTTACTAGAAATGGTGACAACAGCAGCAGCAGCAGCAGAAACCACTGCGACGGGAGCGGCCGGCGTCGGCGATGGAGCAAGAGGAAGTTCTGGTGGTGTTTCCACTGAGGCGGCCTCGGTCGTCTGGCCAGCTTGATCTTTTTTCTCCCCAGTAGGTTCTGGTCTGAGGACTGGAGAAGGTGGTTTTAATACTGGATCTGGTTTTGGCTTCTCTTCTGGGAAAAGAAAAAAAAAAAAAAAACCAACAACCAACGTTACAAGGAGCAAGTCAACTCCATTTCCCTTGACTGTATCTCAGCCACCTCGGTTCCCCTGGCCTGCGTGCCGCCCGCCGTTCCAGAAGCTCCGAGGAAGACACCAGGAGCACCTGAAGCCAATCTTTGCATCTAAAGGAAAAGTCCAGACAGCCCGCACCCGGCACATCTGAAAACGCAACCGCTGCTTCTATTTTTCGGAAGGCAGGCTTTGCAGAGAGCGGCCGTCCTTTACACAAAAGGCCTATGGTACAAAAGGTGGATTTTTTTTTTCTTTCAGAAACAACTGCTGAAAATAGAACTTTTCTTGACAAAAATTACAGGAGACGAAAACACGCTTTACTTGGATTCTGCCTCAAAGGAGCCCGGGGTTTTAACACCGAGACCTGGGCACCTCATACTCCAAAACGTGGGCAAACAGAGACACCGGGGAGAGCAACCGGCGACCTGCAGGGACTCTCTGCCTTGTTTGTAAAACGGGGAAACTCCTCCATGACTGACGACGGGCCCTTCTTTTACGTATGCCACGTGTCACGCCATTACTAATACGTGACGGGCATCTACTTCATTTTCTCCACTCGTTATTTCGCAACTCCCTCGCCCATCGGACTGAAGGACGCAATCCTTTTTTTTCTTCTAGATTTCAGCAAAGATACCTTTTCCTAAAGAAAACAAAATCACAACGGCGTCTAAGCACAGCTGCCACCAAAGAACAGCGTCACCACCTCTTGGTGTCCGAGGGTGAAGGGGATCGAGCAGGGTGGGGAAAGCACGGCAAAACATGCACATGTATCACACCAAACCCCAAAATACTGAGAAGTCCCTGTACTTATCACGGAATGGTTTGGGTGGGAAGGGACTTTAAAGCCCACCCAGTGGCACCCCCTGCCCTGGGCAGGGACACCTCCCACCAGCCCAGGTTGCTCCAAGCCCCGTCCAACCTGGCCTTGAACCCCTCCAGGGATCTTGTCACCGGCAACAGACTTTGCGATCCCGTCCCTGCCGCCACCATCTCACAGCTCCCCACGGTCTGCTGCTACTCCCTGTGACTCATTGATACCCACTTCTTTTGAACAAAACACGAGCCAAGATCTTTTAGGATCTTTTAGGATCTTGGCTCTACGGGATCTCTGCTACTCCCCCTCTCCCACCTCCGACTTGACGACAAGGCGCAGATGGCAAGATCTCGCTTAGGAAAGCGCCTCTGTGCTACAGCTCGGTGAGACAGACGGGACGGGATCACTGGAAGTCAATCACGCCGATGGCAGGGACTCAACGCTCCAGCCCTTAATCCCCATTCCGAGGAGGTTGGCGTTACCTGTCCCTGGGGAGGGAGCTCTGCTCTGCTCCATCAACGCAAAGCGCCCCAAGGCTTCTGAGCACTGAAGCACCAGGGAGCTCCTGCGGGACGCGGTCACGAACGCAAAAAGCAGTTTTAAAAAAAAAAACGGTCAGATTAGGAAATCAAAGGCTACAACCAACCCCAGATGATCAAAATTCAGGTAGAACTGAAGAGATACGACTTTGCTTGGTCTTTTCCAGCTCTGTCGGCTTTCCATTTGGGGCTTATTCAACAGACAGGCTGAAGGGAGAGGGTTTTTGAAGGAGAACCCATCCGAAACCGCTTGGAGCATCAAGTCCCATCTTTAGGAACAGCTGGAGCAACGAAGAACTGCTTCCAGCCGTTGCCGGCCCCAGCAGCGTTACACCGAGGACCACGGCCAAAGCAGTAGTTTATCAACTTAATGAGGCACGTAGGGAGGCGGCTTCGGATGAGGATGACAAATGAGGAAGAAAGATGGGAGAAAGTATCCCTACAGCTGATTTTGATTCTGAAGGCTCCATGGAAGAAAAAAGGACCCGGGAACTGGTTTGGAAAAAAAAAAATGCGTCACCTCCCGATTTCTGGAACATCCTCTGCAGACAACTCACGGAGCATTCTTGACATTTACAGCTCGCGATAAACAACTGCCTGGGTATTCTCTCCCTTGAGTCAAATGAGATTGCTCAAAAAAAAAAAAAAAAAAAAGAAAAAAGAAAAAAGGCATTTGAAGTGTCTGGAAAAACATTCCGAGGGATAAAAAAAAACCACAGCAAAAATATACAACTGCACTTTTAAACCAGTGGCTCAAACACACTTTCTTCAAAGCACACCTTATTTGGCCAACGTACAGCCACCGATACAGGCTGCGTGTGCAAAATTCAAGGAGGAAAGTAATTCAGGAGGGGGATTGCAGAAGAACGATGAGCAGATTTGGCTAATCAGAAGTAAATCTTAACTTGCCCGACCGTCCCGGAGAACAAATCTCAGAGTCCTGGCAAAGGCGCGTTCATCCCTGCCAACCATCACAGGAACGGTCACGTGAAACAACATACAGTTGGGAAGGGAAAATAAAAATCAATGCAATTCACCCAAACTGAATCAGATCCCTCTTCCTAAACACGCCAAGATCGTTCCTCACGTTATATTTAGGAAGTATTTACTGGAAGCGCTGGGCTGTTCAGGAGGAAAGCTTGCTCCATCAGTGGATATTTTTTAAAATCTCCAGATAAATACAAATCTTGCGAAATGACTCTTCATTCGAAACACTCCCACAAACCCAGCAGGACGGATCCCTGCTCCCTCCTCCGCGCAGACACCGGAGGCAGAGGGAGCCGGGCTGCTGGGCGGTCGCGGTGGCAGAGATTGCCCAGAGCGGTGGCCGGGGAAGATTTTCCTGGATACGGGAATTTGTTTCTGCTTCGTGGCGTTTATCTGAAAATAATCGCTGGGCTCGCTGCCATTTTTCCATCTTTCGTCCCGCTGCAAACATCGGCGAGGCGGAACCGACGCTGGCTTCGCCGGCAGACTTTGGAGCCGGTGTCAGCGGAGGGGCTCAGAGCTCCCCAAACTTCGGGATCTGACATTCGACTGTTTTCCACAAGCCGCCTTATGTATTCCCCGCGTCGGCTACGCCGCAGGATTTGGAAAGAGGTTTAAAAAAAACCACCGCTACTAGTAATACTCCAAACATCCCGCCGAACCTGTGCCCGCCGAGCAAACGTGGTCGGCTCCGATTTCACGCACGGTTGTGCCCCATCACAAGTTCTGCGCCGGGCTCCTGCACGCCCTGCCACCGGGCTTGACCCAAATTCTCCAGCATCGCCCTTGCCTTCCGCAGCCCGGCTGATACACAGGCGCCGGGGGCACCCATGGGAACGACGGCTGACTGCTCGCCCCTAAATAACGCCATTTTCCCCAGCAACAGGGGAGGGGAAGAAAAAAAAAAAAAAAAAAAAAAAAAAAAAGGAGCAATTCCTATATTCCTCCAAATCACCTGTGAATTTTGAAGCCTGAGAAGCCGAAAGCTGCTTTAAAAGCACCAAATGCTCGCCTTTTAAAGAAAAACACGCGGATAGCAAATGCAACGCAATCCCAAATTCAGCCTCGCTAATGACTTCGAGTCAAAAATAACAGGGATGGCAGATACGTGCAGGGGGAAATACCGGAGGCCGGGGCTGCCGGCACCGCCCCCGCCGTTAGAAATAACTGCAAAAGGGTCGCCGAATATCACAAAATTAGAATGTCAGCTTTATACCAAATTTCTACCGGTGCAAACGAGCGCGAGAGGTGAAGGGCACACGGAGAATCCCACCCACGGGATGAGCACAGCGAAGGGGTCTTAAGGGAAGGAAAAATACTGGGTTTGATAAACGCTTGCTTAAAAAAAAAAAACAAACCACGCAGCCCTTTCTATGGCTGTTTTTATTTTAGAACAACAACAAAAAAAAAAAACCAAACAAAAAAACCCCGACATCAGGTCCAAAGTAAAAAACTATTTTGATACCTCGGCTTGTATTTCTGGGAAGATGTGTCCCCCCCCAGTCACTTTGCGGGGGGGTTTAAATAAATAATTTTAATGGTGTCTAAACTTCCTTCACCTTTAACTCGCTCTGCCCTGCGCCTGACACCCCCGCTGCTCCCCCCCCCGCGGCCGCAGTCCGAGGCTGACGGTGTTATTCCAGAGCTCGCCGGCTGCAACGCTTACGTAAACCTGCTCTTTGGCAATTTTTGGACTGGAACAAATGTTTGAATCTTGCTGGGATGGAACGGAGATAAACACGGGGAAGCTCATCAGTGTTAAATCTCAGTTCGAGCCCCGATTTATATTTAAACCAGCACAGTCAGGCCTGTGTAACTAACTAAATAAAGACCGCTCGCTTCCAGTTTACTTCCAGTTGCCTACGACGGGATTAAGTTAAAGAGAGAAGAGGGAGAAGACTCGCTTGTCCTGGAAATGCAAGTTTTCCTGCAGGGCTGAAATGACAGAAAGTGCTGGATTTTACGGTTCAGCATCACCTCGCTCGAAAGGGGCAGAGCAGTTCGGCGCCCGCATCGCGGCCAAGGGTGGTGCGGGTGGTTCAGGCCCCGGTGGCACCAGGCACCTCGGCGTGCTCCGCGCGCGTCCCCGGCAGCGAGGGGACACGGGCACGGGGCGGGAGCAGCGGCTGTGCCGGAGCTGGGCAGCTCGAGCGGCAGCGAGGTGCGAGCCGCGCTCAGCCACCGGCTGTTTGATGGGTGTTCAACCCACCTGCAACCTCTTCAGGTGACGGAGGCAGCCACATCTCCCACAAAGATCTAGACAAAATCCTGCTTCAGGTGGGAAATCCACCTCCAAAATGTCCCTTTTCAACCATTTCTAGCCCCTGCGGCAACCCAGGGGCGTATCCCTGGAAGAGTTTTCACTAAGGGGAAGCCCTGAAGTCTACACTACGGCTGCAAAAGAGCAACATTTTCAGTAAATTTGAGAGTCTGACACCACTTAGCCTCAGGGATACGTCCCTTCCCTTCCAAACAGCGGCCGTGCTGCTATTTGGGTCCGTGACACCTGAAGCATCAGAAGCAGCTTCTTTTCCTCTTTCCTAGAGCTGCGATTCTCTGGGGCTTAGGGTTTTTCCTAGCAAATACTCGGAAAAAAACCCAAATCTGGGCAGGCTCAAAGCTTACAGGCAGCGCTCAGGAGCAAGGGACGGCGCTTCTCGCCTGGCGTGTACACATCGCTCCAGGCGGAAACCTCAATCGCTGCCACGCGGTGAACACCCGGGAAGCAAACAGCGGCGTCAACTCCGGATGCCAACCCCGAGTCCCTGAGCACGACGGCAGCGCACACAGTATTAACGACAGCTTCTTAATGGCTTTTAGGGGGCTATAAAATTTCGGCCTCGGGAAGAGACTCGGCACACTCCATCCTCCCTCCGGGGATACCCTTTCTTTAAACATTTTTTAAAAAAAAAAAAAATCTCCCTTCAAAGGTATATTCTTAGATATGACAAGGAAACGTAATCGACTTTAACAAACTTTTTCCACCTGTGCCGTTTTTACTAAAGTCAGCAATATTTGTTATGAGACACTTTGCACACCAATGGGATTTTATGGTGGTTTTTTTTTTTTTTTGAATAATTAAAATCTCCCGTGTCCTGTAGGATACACGAGCAGCTCTGGAGGAGCCACGGGATGCTCTGGTTACGTGCCATGGCTATGGCTAATTGCCCAGGTGACACAAAGCCCCTCCGGCTGAGAGCATTTCACTGACAACACGCTCGTTTCTGAAGAACGGCACGTGGGCGAGAGGAGGTTCGCGCTCCCAGGTGCTCTGAAACAACTTTCAGGACATAGAAGCTTGAACACAATCATTTTTAAGTAGTTTCATGTTGGCAAATTTCAGTTAATCCCCTTAGCAGCACATTGTTACCGTGTTCCACGGGAGGAAAAGAAGTCCCTCCCCTCCTATCGCTGCTGGCGGCTTGTCTCCACGCCAAAAATATTTGAACTAAAACAAGAAAGGAGAGGGGGGGAAAAACGGCTAAAAATAATCAAGGAAGGAAATATCCATCAACAAACCTTGCTTGGGGTTGCTGGTCGCGGCGGCGGGGGCGCTGGCAGCGGGGTGGGTGTTCTCCGCAGTCCCGAAAGGCCCAGGGCTGTGCTCAGGGACCTGGCTGGGCGGCTGCTGGCATTGGAAGTACAAAAAAAAAAAAAAAAAAAAAAAAGGTGATAATGAGCGTGCGAACGGAAAATCTGGCACCAGGGAGCACAAGGAAGTGGGGAGAGGAGAACGGGGCGGGAGAGAAAGGAAAAGCGAAAGGTGGGGAAAATAAGGAGAAAAGATACACAGGCTGATTGAATACATTTGAGAAGTGCGAAAGGGAGGGAGGAAAAGGCAGCAGGAAAAGGGGAAAAAGGGACGATTACAGTTAACAACAGCAAGGGAGAGCCAGCACGGTTATTAACACACGTCATTCTCCCAACGCTTCTTCCAAGAGCGGCAGAAACGCTTCCCCGTGCGGCCTGCGGAAACTCAGATAACCACCAGGACTCCCGGACCTCTCTGTAATTCGAGTTGACTCCACTCCTTTCCCAACTCGGCGCTTATTTCAAACCCCTTTGATATTTTTATCGGTATTTATTTGAATTTTTACATATTTATTTATATGTAAATAAGGGGGGTGTATGTACGTATGAAGAACGTCTATACGTATCATAATACAGATACACACATATGTGTGTATATATATAATATATAAGGAGATATATATATCATAATACTACTAGTTATCACAGCGGGAAAATAATCGCGATAGGTTACACCTGTGTGGTCGTACGAAAAAACCCATCCAACGCCTTCTGCAAACAGAGTTACGGGTGGTACCTGCTGGGTCATATGAGAATAAACCCCATTGCGCAGGAATCTCGGGAGAGCAGAAGAGCTGGTTCCCAACGGACACGGAGCGAGCCCGAGATTTCCTCTCTGTGAAACCCAAACTGGAAGCCCAGCAGAGCCACAAGACCGAAAAAGCCACGGCCTGTTGCACAGCCCGCGTATTTTCATTATGTCCCCACCAGTAATGGGACAAACACCGCACTTGTGTTCCTGAAGGTTCGATAAAGAAAAAAAAAATTAAAAAAAAAAAAAAAAAAAAAATCGCTTGTGTTTTATCTCAGAATTTAAGGAAGAATTCGTCTGAGACTAAGTAACTACACCAAACTCGCTCAAACTTACAGAGAAAGCACTTGGGTATGTCAGAGTGAGCATCGATGGGGCGAGTCAGCTATTCGCATTCGCAAAATCCCCTTAAACACGCACCAGGGACCAGGCAAAGAAGAAAATGGGGGTAAATTTGAATTTAAAAATTGGAAGTGGAAAGCCGGGCAGCTCCTTACAGGTGTCTGCTCTCTCCCGGCCATACCCCACACTGCCCTCCCAGGGGATCTACGGGAAAAGGCATTTTTAAACAACCACAATAAAGCCGAGTGCCCAAGGTACGGGTGTCTAATTCCTCCCTGCGGACGGGCTATCAGAAATCCATGCAAAACTTATTGCCCTAAAAAAAGAAACTCTCCGGCAACTTGTTCCTCCCCCTGGAACTCTTTTCCTCCCATTTCCAGCTTTGCCAGCCGTCGCTTCTGAACAGCGCAGAATAAAGAGTGAATTATCTTCAAATACGCTATTTGAAGATTCGTTTCGGGCAAGAGAGAGGTAAAGGAGGACCGTGACAAAGCACGTCTGGGAAAAGAAAAATAACAATCCAAGTAAGCGGGGGGAAGGGCTGAGATTTCATTTGGGATCGCTCCACGTCCAGGAAGGAGCCCGATGAGATCGGCCGGGCTCTGGCTGGGGAACGGCGTCCCCATCCCCGGCCAGTGCCGTGGGAAGCCAAGGAAAGGGCAGTTTTCCAAATGAGCCGGTCTCTGGAACACTTGCCCTCGCCCGCAGCGCATCGTTAGTTTCATTTTATGAAAAATTTATGGCCGAAAGCAGTGGGGGAAAAAGGAGAACGTGATAAGAATCACGGGAACCAAACGAGACTAGAGGACAAGAAACCTGTAAGCCTGGAAACTTCTTGGCTCGGTTAATTTGTTTTCTTAAGAAATTTGGAAAACTCATTTATTTTGCGCAAACAATATTGCAGAGCAATATAAATGGTCCGGAAGCGCTGACCCTTACAGCTTCTTGGCTTCAAAACGGAGCAGTTAGAGACTTTCTAGGAAAAAACCCCCACTCAAAATTGCTCTCATGACGGGTGACGTTAAGAGAACTTGCTCTGGGTTATTCTGTCCTACCATGAACCGAAGCGCGAGCAAACACAAACGTGACAAATCCAGTGGCACTTGGAAGAGATCTGTCAGGAAAATAAGCATTTCTTACTTTTTAAAAGGCGATATTCTATGTACGTCAGTGCCGAGCAAACCCTGCAGCCAGATTCGAGATGCGGTCCTGGGTTTTATTTATCTTCCCAGCAAAAAATGGAGCGTGGAAAATAGCGTCCTGCTGGAAACGTATAAATAATACCTCCGCTTGCTGCCAGCTTCCCTCATGCGGGAGCTCTAAAGCATTTTAGCAATTAAGCAACGGCTGCGGAGGGGCTGGGAAGACCCCACTTAAAGCTCTTTTTGGTCAGCGATGCTGAAAAACATGGGAATGGCTCGAGTCGGGGCAGCAGCGCTCGTCGTCTGGGCAAGTCCAATATCTTTTTGATGATAAACACTTAATCTACTGAGAGAAGAGGGTGCTTCGGGCTTGCGTTATCCAAGTTCCGGGTATTCTTTGAGTCAGTTAAAAAAATAATCCAAATCGGAAGAAAAAAAAAAAATTAATTTTTAAACCTATTATTACTACAAAATGGCTTCTTTTTCCAATGTGGAATTTGGGATAGGGGCTGCTCTACGGCAGTGGCTTCGACGCATTTCTTGAGCAAGTTTCTCCCCCTGCGCTTGTGTCATTTAAATAACGAGATGACAGAATCAGATACTGGCCGCCAAGATAAAGGAAGCGGCACTAGAATTCAGCATACTTCTGAAATATCACTGGACTGGGAGACATTTTCCTTAGATGATGCTTCGTCGAGCCCGGAGATGGTGTGTTGGCATTTTGAGAGTTCAACCAGGCGATATCTCATCAAACCCCCCGACGTGCGGGGTTCGACTCAAGGCGTGAGGAGCGTCGTTGCCGTTGTCTCGTTCCACCGCCTGGTAGAACCTCCGCCACCACTGGAATTCACCCACTGAGCACAGTTATTAAGGCGTCATCTAATTTCATCCACGATACAACGCTTGCTCCAAAGAAATGAATTAGAGATGCTGTTGGGACAATAACTTTGATTTTCCTGGCTTAAGTAGGCTTAAATTTTCAGTTATGTTACACTAATGAACTTTTTCTGGTGAGCTCTATTTCAGAGCTCTTCTGTGATTAACAAAAGTGGTTCCAAGTACCTAATCAACACGAAGCCTAGATATTAAACAATGAGGTATTTGCATACCTTACCCAGAGTAGATGATTGGACATCACTGCTCTGCTCTGCATATAAATTACAGCTGATAAAAATTCACACTTATTAACCTCCTCTCGAAAAACATTTATTTCGTCCTGTTTGACTTAATTGTAGTATCTTAAAATAGACTTCAGAACGCAAAAATGATGCCGTAAGTGGCTGGAGAAGCCGCACCACGCACAAACGCAAGCTGAAACCCTGGCTGTTCTCAGCTCTTCCCCACCTCTAACGGGGAGAGTCTTCAGCACGAAGTAACGGGAAGAAGATCTCACCAGCACTCCAACGTTTTACATGGCTAACACCATCTCTTATGGAAAACGCAACACCATCTCTTATGGAAAATGCTCGGAAATGAGTTTGATTGATTCTCTGTGTAGCCACCTCTGGGCTCTCTCCCCGCCCAGCTGTACTTGCAGCTCATCAGAACCACTCTTTGGCGGAAAAACAGCTTTTTCCAGTCGAGTGTTGCAGAGCTTGTTGCCAAACCCCGGCCAGACGGGAATCGCCCCAGCATGGTGCCTTGCTGCTGCTGGTCCACAGCACAGCCCAGGAGGAGGACGCAAGTGACCAAAGCCAAGGGTGATGCCTTTATGTCACAAGAAGATTTGACTGAATCGGGGGAATGGACAAAAGCCGTAACTATCCCCTTGGTCCCAGCAGGGACCTGGAGAAAAGAAGGCTGTGGGGAGACCTTCTTGCTCTCTACAACTCCCTGAAAGGAGGGGGTAGCCAGGGGGGGTCCGGCTCTTCTCCCAAGGAACAAGAGGAAACAGCCTCAAGTTGCGCCAGGGGAGGTTTAGGATGGATATTGGGAACAATTTCTTCGCCAAAAGGGTTGTCGAGCATTGGAAGAGGCTGCCCAGGGCAGTGGTGGAGTCGCCATCCCTGGAGGGATTTAAAAGCCGGGCAGACGTGGTGCTGAGGGACATGGGGTAGTGGTGGCCTTGGCAGTGCTGGGTTAACGGTTGGACTTGATGATATTGAAGGTCTCTTCCAACCAAAACGATTCTATGATTCTATTTAATCTCACTGATCCCAGTTACGCTTTCACTGGCTCAGCCGTAACCTCCCGCTCCCGCTCCAGCACAACGCGTGTCTCAGGCTTGCGCTTTTGCCTCGGCACAGGGTGGTCAGCAGCAAAACTATCCAGATGCAGAGGGGAAAGTAAGGATTCAGCTCAGAAAAGGCTGTTTCACCTAAAAGCTCACAAAACCTGGTGACATTAAACAGGGAAGAACTTGGAAGAAGAAGAAATTGCAGCCCAGCCTCAGCCAGGCTCTGACCTAAAGCCCACCCACCACTGGGACAACCTTCATGTCTTCTAACCAGGCCTCCAAGCAGGGGGCAACAACCTCCAATAAAACATGGCCAACTTCCAAGGCTTGCGCCAAACCACAGAGTTTCTTCTCCACTTGTTCAAAACCGTTTCGGTTTCGCAGCGTGGGGCTGAGCACCACCTCTCCCAGAAGAGAGGGAGAACTGAGATGATCTGGGAAGCAAAGAGCAGCAGGGAAGAGGGGGGCAGCCGCCACGCGCCTCCTCTCCACCTCCAATGCTATGGGGATACCAAGGGGGCACCAACTCCTCCTGCTGCAGGTGGGGAAGCGTGGTCAGAGGAGAGAAATCATCTTCTAATTAGGTAAGGCAGCCACTTCCAGCCCCAGCGGTTCATGTCGTGATGGACCTACGTTCCCGTCGGAACTGCGGGTCTGCGAGTCTTCGACCCTGGGTCAGAAAGAACTAGAACAGACCTGGATTTCCAATCAGTTTAACTTCCAGGCATTACACGTGGACTTTCAGGTGAAGGAGGACACAGAGACTTAGCAAGGGTCAAACTCAAAGTTGTGCGACAAGAGGAGATTTGTGAGCTATGGAAAATGTCAGCTTGGAATATTTATGCTTTTTCCTACATCAGAAAAATGCATTTTTCTGATGCAGAGACCAAATCCGTGATAGATTTATCACGGTTATGCGATTAAGTTCCTGAGCTACAGTCATCCTGGTTCCTCTACAGTCATCCCGGTTCCTCTACAGTCATCCCGGTTCCTCTAAACAACACTGCTAAGGCAGAAAGACATTCGTACGGACAATGATGCAATGCAACTGGAGACACATAAGCTGTCACACGCATGGTGCGCAAGACCAACAGAAACACCACCTTTCTCACAAATATATCGGCTCCTCCTTTAAGGCTTTACCATCTCTAAAAACCACCGCTGATACAAGACCAGGGAGGGGGGACTTGTAGCAGCTCCACGTTTCACAAGCTGCAGGTTGGTAAAAACGACAAAACTTGGAGAAAAAAAAAAAAAAAAATACTCCTTGAAGAACACTGAATATTTAGGACCACCCAGGTGCCTGAGGAGACGGGTGGTGTGGGTGGAAGACACAGGAACCGGCTCTAACGAACAGCAAAGCAAAGCAGAGGTCACCGGGAGAAGGTTCCACGGCCACGTTATTACCTGAGGTGGGGTAGGTGTGGAAGTGGGTCTCACGATGGGAGGCGTCGGGTTCCTGCTGCCCCCTCCAGACATGATTTCTTCTGTTATATCTTTGCCTCCCTGGTTCGGATCCCGGATTCGGATCTACGGTATCAAACAAAGAAATAATTCAAACAAGTCTTCTCGTTACACGCTGTCCTTGGGGGTTATGGAGAGGAGAGCAGGGGGAGGACATGATTCCACCACACTCGGAGCTGCTCCGCGTTGAGCTGACGCCCTGCAGGAACGCCGGGATGTGGTTTGTTTCGAAAACTGGAAATGCTCAGTGTGGCCTCCCTTAATCTCGAAACCTAATTTAATCAAAACACATGTCAACCACACCAGTTCGGTCTAAGTACGTCAGCGCATGACCCTGCAATTCAGAACATGGTCTCCACTTCTGGAAAAGAAGTTTACTGCAGCTTAGGAAATGCAGCAGACAGTTTAGCTGCAGGACTGAGCTTGCCAGTTAGGGGGAAGTGCAAAAATAATAAAAAAAAAAAAAAGGCCATGTTTTACCCTGATGTGAAATTCAGTGACCTCGCCAACCCAGCTGTGGTAAGGGGGGAAAGAAATCAGCTCTTTTTGTGTTTTTCCCTTCCACGTCGAGAAAAGTCATCCCAACAAAACAGAGGGAATCACCCAAAAAATACTGAGCGGAGGAAAGGGAAACCGCAAGAAGAGCCAACTGAAGTCCTATGAAACTCATCAGCATTTAAGAAACAAGTATGGCTTTTGAGTCTCTTCACAGCCCCAAAATGGGAAGGAAAAAGTATTTTCCAAAATAAACCACTCGAGAACACGCTCACTTGAATCCTCAGCTGAGGCTTGGGCCAATCTGTGCCCCTGCGTACGGGGAAGTCGAGCTCTCTGGGTTAATTTGAAACAAGAGTTTTTAATGCTCAACATAAGAATTGGAAGATTTTCATAAAGCTGCAGACGGTGCTACCGTTTGTCTGTCCACTGGCCCCAAAACTCCTGGCTGAACTCGCCCCACAGATGGCACCCAAAAGTGCCCGTTGTGCCCAGCACGAGGCACAGGCGCCAGCGAAGCCGGAGACAGGACCCCCCGCGGGCAGGGGGCTCGCTGGAAACCGCCGGGCCCTTTTCAATTAGCAACACAGAACGTCATTAGCTGCGGAGTTATCAGCTTCGGCGTGGTGTGACGGCTTCTCTGCTCTTTGGGTCACGAAGACAAATAAATATTCTCTGGATGTTGACAAGATGTGGTCTTCTCTTATTTTTGACGGGAGTTTTTTTTTCCCGTGAAAGCATTTAATTAACCACAGCAACAAGGACTTAAAAGCTGGCACGAATTCCTGCCCTCTCCTCCTCCTGACTAGTAGTCACTGGCATTAAAACAAGCTTTCCCTGCCTGCGTTCGTGGTACTCGAATACTCAACTAACGGTGTACGCCAGCGTGCGTACACACGTATGTTTAATTTTTCTTTCATTTCTCCCATTTCTTCAGTTGCAACACCAATTAGCAAACCGAAACAGTACAGCCAGAGAAAATCATCTCGGGCTTTTAAAGAACCTTTCGCTTTTCTGCTTCGTTGGCACGAAACCGTCTTGAACACGATTGAGCGTTTCTGACCAGCTTTGCACTTCCCACGGCATCAACGGCCACGTCATGCTTTGGGGGCTGGAAAGAGACTCCTCAGGACGGACGAGGAGGGGGAGGAGGTGGCACGAGAGCTGCGTCGCCCTTTGCTGGCAGCAGCCGCAGAAAAGGCCGCTCTCGCAAGCCCAGCTACCGCTCTGCTCAGCTCTCCCAGGCTCCCGGATCAAGCACCGGCCCCGATCATCTTCACAAATCAAAACACACAGATACTCTACATTTTGCGCCAAGTACAAATCCCATAATTTCCCCCCCCCCCCCCCCCCAGGAAACAGTTATTTTAATGTTTTCAAACCGCTCAAACACACATCGTGACGTAAAGTAATTTCCTTCTCGATTGTTTACAAACGATTCGTCCACAAGTTCCAGCCCACCCCTAACTGGTTCTGTTTAAACGTTGCATGCCCCTGGGGCGCCTTTACTCTTCCCTACCCTCAGGAATTAGGAAGAGAGGAAACGCGGTCTCCAAACCTCTACCCACTTTCATATACGTCGTGCCTTCAGGTTCTTTCAAGCCCGCAAATATGGCCAACACTTACTGGTTTTCTACCTTTTCCGCGGCATAATATTAAACAATTTCTCTTTTTGCCAATTTGTGAACCAATTCCCAACGTTCTCCCAAACTGATCTGACTTTGTTCATCCCCACCTGGCTTTTCGGTAAAACTCCGAGCAGCTGGGGAACCCCGGCTTGGGGAGACGATGCTGCTTTCATTCGCGTTCATTCCAAAACCCGCAAAAACATCTTCCTTTTATGGCTGAGATGCCACCAACCGGGAGCAGAAAAGTCCCCACAGAAAATTGAAAAATAAGACACCGCCGCAGCATTGTGCAATGTTTAATTACGCTTAGGCAAGACTTAGCCGCTCTGTGAAGATAAAGTTCAGTTTTAAGCTTAAAATGATTATAAATTTCCTTCAGGCTTGGGAGCAGGACGACTCTCAGGGAGGACGTCTCGCTCCACGACCGTCACTTACCGTTTTTTTCTCTCTTTTCGCTGGTGGAGGCTGCTGCTGCTGTGTAGGCACTATGATGGGTGCTGACTGATACACTGGCTGACTTGGGTAGAAAGGTGTTCCTGGGAACGGACAACGAGACAGAAACGAGAGGGGGGAAAAAAAAAAAAAATAAATCAGTTCACCTGTTAATGGAACAAAATCGAGCACAAGAGGTAAAACCGGCCGCCTCCTCCCTCCCTTCAAAAACCAGAGCTGCCAACGGCCAGCCGGCCACCGGGCTGCGTTTCGCTCTTCCCCGCTTCCACTGAAACAGAAACTCCGGCTCCATCAAGACTTAAGTCACTACTTCATTTTTTTCCTCCATGAACAGAAAAATACGATGCCGCGCATCCAAATGGGAGGCTGCTGAAATCATCAAGGCATGCACTGGCCCATCCTCGGACCCCTCCCACCGGCAAACAGCTGGGCTTGTTGGTGGGTCAGTTGGGGTTTGGTTTGGTTTTTTTTTTGCCTTCGTAGAAAAATTCAGCCAAGCCGTGACAAAGAATTTGCAAACTGCAGCCTATTTTGAAGCAGAGCCGGAAAACTTAATTGCAAGCGACGCTCCTCTCACGCTGCAACACAAAAAAGCGCGACCACCTTTATTATTGTAAAATTACACCGCGCTGTTGATCAAATTTGTAATGTCCAAGAGAGTTTACGGAATCAGAGCGGCTCAAGATAACCGAGTGCTTGGAAGAGGTGCCGGACGTAAATAACGTGGGACAGTAGAGCCGTCTTCTGCCTGGGGATCAGGTATGGGGTGAACTTGTGAGGTGGTGCTGGGCTTTCTTCCTTCCCAGCATGGATGCCAGAGGGACCTGCTTGCACCGGAGGCAACCTGATTTATTCTTCAACGGAACTAACCTTTAAATGGGAATGAAAATCTGCATCGTGGGTCCGTAACCAAAACGGGAGGTTATTACTCTCTCGGGCAAACGGTGAAGTCCCAGAAAGCAAAGGAAACCAGCCCGGCCCAAGCGGATTTGCAACTTCAAAGGGCACATTCCTCAAACTGGGAGCTGGAAAGCAGGAGCTGGGCGCGGGCTCCCTGTCCGCACGCTCGGAGCAGGTCGCTGGGAGCCGGGAGCATCGTGTGGCTCCGGCATCAAGCTCTGGAGAGCTCTTGGATGCTGCAAGCGTGTATGGTTGGACTCGATCTCAAAGGTCCTTTCCAACCATGAAGATTCTATGAATTAAGGCGGCCAAAACAACTCCATAAACTTCTGGTTTGGGACTTCGCGGTAGGCAGCATGAGTTCAGATCTGGCCTCGGGGCACAGAAGTCTCCATGGGCATCCCCAGGGCTTGGGAAGCCAGAACCCTCCCGCTTCTCTCCTTAGAAACACCGGTGCAGCCTCAAGCCCTTCCACAGCTTTGGCCAAGCGTTCCACAGGAGTCTGGAGAACGTGCGAGGACAGGAGCACGTCTGGGAGCCCGACGATGTGTTCGTTATCTTGATTTCTAGTTTCCTAGAAACCAGATCTGATCGGCCAGCCTGTAAGGCGATCCCTGCCACCTACAGCGTACCTCAAGGAAGGACTCTTCCTTTTCAAATACTTTGAAAAGAGCCAATCCCGCAAAGCAAGAGTAACTTCTGGGAAGGAACACAGCTTCCGCGGCAACAAGCCAAGCGCGTTTTTCAGTGCGACGCTCTGTGCTCCGCACCCTGCCTTTTGATCCCTGCCAGCAGCACCCAAGTTTCATCCTCCATCCTTTCCGCTCATCATTTCAAGGTCTTTCCCAGTGCAGCAGCACGGAAACGCGCTGATAGAAAAGAGAACAACAGACTGCAAAACTGAAGACAGTTTAAAAAAAAACAAAAAACCACCATCCATCTTCACAAGTTTTGTCTTCTGCAGCGTTTTCCCTCATCACCCTCTTTACCACCTGCCAAGCTGCGATGGGTTTGATGCGGAGGAGCCACGTGGGCTACGAAGCTTAAGGGAAGGGCCACTGGGAACAGCATTATCCAGGCCTGGACTGTAGATTCGTTGTCTCCCAATGCCACGAGCAGCACCTGGCTGGAGACAGAACGTTTTCCAGCCCTATATAAAGACAGAGCAACGGGAGGGAAAGGAGGACGAGCGCAGGCAAACCCGCGATCCCTCTGCCTTGGCTAAAGCTCCTCTGCCAGGAGAAGGCTCCGCGGGCCGGGGCTTCGCCCGCTGATGCTCTGCAGACACAGCGGCCTGAAAACAAGCCGTGACCGAGAGATGACAAGCCCCCGTGCAAGAAACCAGGCGCTTTCGGGAGTGGAAAGGAACCGGAAGGGAACCGTTTCCAAATTACGGAAGCGAAGACAGACAAACGGCACTAAGCGAGCTGAAAGTAAGAAAGCAGACCTGTAACAGCAGAAAAAAAATGAGGAATACGGGGTAATTTCCGCATTTAGCGGATCAGGTTTAAAGAGCCATTGCAATATTTCTTCTCTTTATTTTTTCTAGGATAAGCAGGAAGGATAAGCCTTATAATCGCGCTCTCTTTTTATTGAGAAATTGTATAGCCAGGTTTACTACTTTTCAAAGTAGTCTCATTAACTCTCTATACAACAAATAAATAAATAAAAAAGAAAGAAGGAAAAAAAAAAAAACCAGTCCAGACCTTTTCAAATGATAAGCAGGGAAGTTACTGGGGCTCTTCTCCCCTTTAAAAATGTGTATTTGTGAAGAGCAAACACGCGATTCTGCCGACGGTACAGGGCTGTCGTTCAGCCTGGCAGGTGATCTCTCACTTCCGAGGCTCCCAAATACCAACGGCCAAAGCCCCACGGAAAGCTGAGAGTGTCGCTGCCCCCAACAGATCACAGAACACGCACGGGCAGGCAGCACCGGACTGAACAAAATACCGCAAATTTGATAGCGAGTGGTGAAAACCCTTTAAAAAAGAAGTCCCATACAACAGGGTGACGACTAGAATTATCCCGTTGGGTTTATAAATGAGCAAGAGAAGATAAATTAAAAAAAAAAAGTAGTTATATATATGATGGCAAGATACCCTATTCTGCGTCTCATTCAAATACAGCTCGCAGGAGCTAATTGTTTTAAATATCAAAATACAGATCCCACAGGAAACCGTGGAGGGGACTGCGATGGAAGTATGATACATCTTGTTCATGGCAACACACTGGAAAGGATGAAGAAAGGACTGAATTACTTCTACGTAAAAGATGATTGCCAAGAGAAGAGGTGTCGCGGGACGCTGAAGGACATGGGGTCTGCGAACGGGGACCCAAAGGAGAGTTTGTCAGGGGCTGGAGGAGTCGAGGACCAGGGGATGCGGGTGGGAGGGATGCGGGCGGGTGGGATGCAGGAGGGATGTGGGAGGGAGGGGTGCGGGCAGGAGGGAGGGATGCAGGAGGGAGGGATGCAGGAGGGAGGGATGCAGGAGGGAGGGATGAAGGTAGGAGGGAGGGATGCAGGAGGGATGCAGGCGGGAGGGATGCAGGAAGGATGCAGGCGGGATGCGGGCAGGCGGGATGCAGGCAGGAGGGAGGGATGCCGGAGGGATGCCGAGCCCTGGACACACAGCCTCTGAATTTTCAGGCACAGCTTTGAAGCTCAGTACCTGGAGGAGTCAACCAAATGCACCGAACCGAGCGTGCCAGACAACTTCAGCACACACAGCCATGTCGGGCGGCCTCCCAACCCTTCTGCTTGAGAAAAGGCGAGACCGGGAGCTGCCCATTAAAGGGCATATTTCAGCCTGCGCGTGAGTTACCAGCTCTTTGACTGGACTAACTCGATCTTTGCAGCACGAGCCCGGTGAATCGAACCACTCGGCTTGTTCTTTACCCTCACTAAACGCCAAAGAAGGAACTCAGGGATAAGACACAGTAACTGCTGTATTGCTGCGAACAGAGTCAGGGCACAGCTCAATGGAAACCAGGCTGCCAGATGTATTCACAATACCTTAATAAATAATAACGATCGGGCAGGGAGTAACAAATAGCCCCTATTCTTGTTCACATGTGATTACGGGTAGCCCTGCGAGTCACAGCCTTTCCATAAGGGCTTGTACAAACAATGCTCTGTTATTGTGAATTTTTCAGGAGTGAATAATAAGGGCAGCGACACAACCAAAGCAAGCAGCTATTTGAAGTTGAAACAAATGCTAATCCGTTTCGCCATTATAAATCTTCAGCTCGGCAACGGAAAAAACACACCCAGAACGTAGTTTTTGAAGAAATGTGCAGGCAGAACTTACCGTAGGCATTGGGGAATTCTCCAGGACCCGGTCCTGGATAAAAGGGTCCCGGTCCCGGCGGCTGAACGGGGTACTGCTGCGGGGGCCCCACGTACGGAGGGCCACTGTGACGATACTGAGAGGGGAAAAAAAAATAACCTTCGGTTTACAAAGAGTTGGGCAACTTCACGCTGTTACATACAGAAGTGGTAATCGAGCCCCCCAAAGCAATAAAGATCCGATTATCAAATGGATTAATTGGAGATTCAGAAACGTTACTGCCAAAGAGAGGCGAGCTGCGTCATCTGAAGGCAAGGCAGCGAGGACGCCAGAGCTGCAGTAAAACAGTCATTCCCCAGATTTCAGTAGTATTGTATTTTTATAAGGCCCCAGGTTTGAGAGTACTTGTAGAGCTATTAAGTCAATTTAGATACATTTATAGCACGAAGCATTTTCCAAGAGCTTAGTCTCACGCTGGTTTTGAGGGAGACCTAAAAAACTAGAAAGGTAATTGATTATTTCTGCCTCCACGCACAGGAGAACAAACACTTCACGCAGGAAAAGGACAGAGGCTAAATATGCAACTACCGGCTTAATTTCACCACGACCTCTCCCCCCCCCCATCTCTGCGGGAAAGTCTTGAGAAAATCCAGATGGAGCAAAAGGTTGGTTTGCGGTTGGGGGTGGCCGGAGACGGGTGTTTTTACCTGCGGTATACAGTACTGGGGGCCCTGGGGCATCGGGTAGGGCATTGGCAGGTGGTTCACCATCATGATGTGCTGGTTGGTTTGATACACCGCGGTGGGCGTCTGCGCACCAGGACGGATGGAAGGGCTGCTGTTCTGGATGGTGGCTCTGGGAGGCTGAATCTGAGGCCTCTGAAAAAACTAGGGCAAGGAAAGGAGAGAGGAAGGAGAAAGGACAAAAGAACCGGTCAGAGCTTCCGGGGAGGAAAAAAAAACCCAAAACCTGAAATACCATTATAATATTATAACGCTACTTCCAAAGGGTTGCCACGCGTTCAGAAAACCGCAGGACAATTTCTGTTTATCTGTCAATAGCGAGATCATGCCACTGCCTCCTATTTTACAAGGCAGAAAAAGGTAAGAGACTTTAAACTCCCGATACTCATTGGTTTGTATCTCCTGAATTATATGCTTAACGTTCAGAGCAAATGTTAGAAAAATGGTTTTTGTCAAATACGTATTTTTTTATAAGGTGGGCTGACTGCCAAAAAAGCCACCTTCATAAATATGCTAGGGAAATCAAAGATCAAGGCAACGCTTCCAATATTATTTCCAGAACAGCTAAAAAGCCAGATTTTTACAAAGGCCAGAGGCGCCTCGTGGCCATCCTTTACATAAACTGAGCCGGGTGACTCGTCTGGCCCTCCCGTTTTCAGAAAGGTGGCAACCTCTTCCAGGGTGGCACCAAACTCTTCTACCACGTGTGCATGAAGTGATGCCCCACGCAGACGGAGCGGGTCCAGGAAACCAAGCAACCCACTGGTACGGGCTCCGTTCTCCACCCTTACGCGCTGGGAAAGGCATCGGCATCCACGGTACGGAGCATTCACGGCACTGGAAGCCCCTTGCTCCGGAGTCTTTGCAATCTTGAAACTCAGTCGGTAAGATATGCATCGGACATTAAGGCATTCACTAACGGAGGGATGATACAAGTGAGAGAGACACTTATGCCATGCAGAACCAGGAGTTAAAATTACCTGTATAGGTCTGAATCCTCCCTTCAATAACGAAGCAAGAAAGCAGCAGGAAACAGAAAGAAAGCCAATGGAACAGCTTACAGATCAATAGGAAGGAGTAGGATATAACATGCACCCTAATTGCACACAATTCCATTCACCTTTCTAGCCTGCTTTGACTAATCTCGTACAGAAACGGCAAGAAAAAGACCCTGAGCTGGTACCAAGGACTCTTCTACCAGAATCCCAAGCCAGGGGTCAGAAACTCTTCTAGAAAAGTTTTATATGCAAGTTTAAAAAAAGAAAAAAACCCAACCAAACCATGATTAACTGCAGGAAATGTGATACTACACAAAGGCTTTGTTTACACTGTTCCTAAAACATCAAAGGTTTTTCCTTTCTGGTCTCTCTCAGCGATACAGAGACAGCGGACACAGCAGAAATCCTTGCTCAAATCATGGATTTGGTCTCCACCTCTGCACCAAGACCGGAAGGGTAAGAAACGCCCCGTATTTAATTGTTAAGCAAAATAAAAATAAAATAGTTAGGTCACCATACATCCCAGCGAAGACGGCTGACCGATGAAGCGCATCGATGCAAACAGCTGTGAGTAACGACATCGCGAGTGGTGAGGAGAAGAGAGCGGTAACCACGAAGGAATGAAAGAATGAGCCGGGCTCTTCCGCCTCGGCATTTGGAGGATGGAGGAGGAAGCTGTGATGACTCTACGGTTGACATGATGATAAACTTAAAATGGTCATTCCGGTGAAGACTTTATGACACCTAAGCTGTTCCCACACCAAATGGCTTCTCCAGGAAAGCCAGGGATGACTCCCCATCTCAGAAATCCAGACATCATTAAGATGAGCGCAACGCTTTGGGGTTCAGCCCTGTGAACCTGGGTGGAGGATTGTCACCGGCACACCGTGAGTGTGACCTGAACCAGGAAAAGGCAGCTGTTTTGAGGAGAAAAATCCGGTAGCGAGGGTGCGGAAAGAAAACCAGAAGAGCAACATGCTGCCATGGTCCTGCATTAATACCAATGGGGCGGCTGGCTGGATGCGGGGGAACTACACGAGTGTTGCGTGACAGAGGGCATACGCTGAATTTATAATAGAACAACTAGAGTTTGCAATTTTTCAATATCCAAAGACACCAAAAAGTGCTAAAGCCCTTTCTTCTTTCACTGCAAATCGCTGAATAATGACTATTTTTAACCTGTAACCAGGTTCCGGCAGGAGTCTCCCCAGAGTGGGGTAGGGGTGGGAGGAAAAAGTCAACAGTCCCCATGATTCCGTGTTTACGGAGAGTGAAAATGGGCTGGAGGTCAAAGCGGGACCCATCCCTCTGCCGACAGTATCTACATCCACGGGGCAGCACGGAAAAGCCTTCACTGCAAGAGAAGGGAGTCCTCCACCGGTGCGAGCCACAGACATGAACCTGCTCTTCAAGCTCCTGCTGCGCCTACGAAACCTGCCAGTAACACCACTGAAGGCACCGAGGAAAAACTCCTCGTTTATGGAGAGCTTTCACTCCTGTCGCCGGCAAGAAGCTCCGTTTCAGGAAACAGAAGCCGGCTCTTTGCTGCCGGAGCGGGAGGAAGGACAGAGCGCTCTGCGGTGTGTTCCACAGGTTTGCTCTTCCATCAAGCACTAAACGCCACCATGGTAGTGCCAAGCTCTTCTACAGCAAAAGGAGGACCTTGGAGGAGGAAACTCTGGGTTGAAAAACTCACCCTCTCACAAACACTCTAATACCGCCCGTACCATCACAGAGGTAGCTCAGATCCGGAGATGAAGGAAAAAGGAGGAGGACTTCATTACTAAAAGGACGAGGGACCCGGTGAGAAGAAAAGCAGATCCATCGTTCCAAGCAACAAGACCATGAGAAGCTTTTGGCAGTGCCAACCAGAGATCTCTCCGCAAAGTCTGAATTACTTTATCTACTCCGCTTCCTGGAAGCAACACTGAAATTCCCAAGGAAATTTGGTATCATCATCACCATCGGGTAGCACCTGATTTGTATGTGGGGTTTGCTGTTCAAAACAAGTACCATCGGGCTGGCAAACTGGTTTACGCTCCATCCTTGTTCCCGTCACTCCAACCCTAAGCCAGCAATATTCAAAGTCATTCTTAGAGATGTTTCACTATTCTGACTTGATTGGCTAAAAAATGTGCCTTGCAAGGTCAAACAGATGCCTGCATGGACAACGTCCTCAAGTAGCGCTAATGATGTCCCATGGGAGAACACCAGGAGATTAAAATCTGGGATATTTTGGTCTCTGCTTCTTCTAACAAGTGTGGGATTTGGAGCGGAGCACAAACAGCACCCACTCGGGACCAGAACCAAGGTACCCGGGCCACGGCACGGCTTCTGATAGAAACCCTCCATTACACCAACCCCTCCCCGGCCTAATTCAAAAATTAACATTAAGTCCTGCCATGTCTACTGATGGTCAAATTAGTGTGAAATAAGCTACACAGTCGTTCAGCAGCCAGCGAGGACCTGAGCTGTGGTCCTCAAGGCACGGTCCCATCCTGTGTCTGTCAGGGAGGGATTTCTTGGATGATCTTGGAGTCAGTGCTACTGGGCAACATGGTCTTGAACTTCTTCCTTCCTCAGGTTGCTCCTCCAATATACTCACAGGAAACACAACTAAACCCCTCTCCGACATCGCTTTTATCGGCTGCCTCGAGCTCAGCTCTTTCAGCCTGCTCGTTTCGTAAGCTCCCGTCATCTCAGCAGCCCGTCATCCTCCTGCTCAAGGAAGTCTCTCCGGAAAAATCAAAAAGCAGAATCGCGCACACGCTCCAGACAGGGCTTCCCCAGTACTTCCCAGTACAGCACTAACGACTCCTTATCTCAGCTGGAAACAACTTCAGTGGTTTCTCTACAGATCTCATTGCGCAGGTGGCTTCAGCTGATGAGATCCCACTTTACGGAATAAAACCTTCTCCTTGGCCCTGGAGTATCAGGGGTATTACATCCTCCTCGCGCAGCATCCTTAACGCTGGCCGCATCTTCCAGCTCTGCGCTCATTAATTTGCTGCAGACACATACCTGCTATTTGTGCCAGAGTAATTAAGACTAATATTAAGGAAAACCACTACTAACCCCCCGCCTGCCCCTCTCAGCACTACCCTGACATTTACTTCTCAGTCACTCCTTGTACACACACGCCCCGATAGCCTTTTATTAACCCTCATCTTCGACTGAATAATTTTCTTCCCGCATGACCCCGCGTTTTACCCCAAGTCTGCCGAAGGCCAGCCAGGTAAGGGGCTGTCATGTAGAAAAATCAATGATCAAAGAGAGCACCAACCTCCTCCCGAGGAACCGCCGCTGCGTTTTAATTGATTTTCTATTTACTGTGTATTTCTAAGCCATCGCTTCCAGTGAAATGTCTGTGGAGCGCTCCCTCCGTGCTCTAAAAGCTTCACTGAAAACAAACTTGTGGTAAGAGCACTGAAAACCAATCCACGCTAAGCTTTGCCTGTCAAACACAGCGCACACAGGCATCCGTCTGTTTTTTTCCTAGATCGGATCAAGGCTGGCTGTTGTGATGGGGCCACAAAGTCCCGCAGAAGGTTGTGGTGAATGGAAGCAAAGGGAAGTTCAACACGTTGCCATCAACTCTATCAAATCACGCCCCCAAGCTCTCTGCTTTAATTAAGCTTCTCATACTCCGAGACAGCCCTCTTATTAATTTTGAGTCATTCCGGTCCCCCCAAGGAGGCCGGTGGGATGCCCTAGCCCTGCCCTGGAGGAGGAGGTGTCCGCCCAGGCAATACAGCAGGAACCACGTTTAATTGAAAAGGAATGTTGGCACGTTATAGTTGATGTTCAAACCCCACGGCAGGCCCTGGGGCTGGGCGAGGAGCTGCAGCCCAGAGACGGGACAGCCCCGGTGCCAGCAGCAGGAGCTGCAGCAGAGCCCACGGGTCCCCGTCTCGCTGCCCCAGTGGCCACCACCAGCGACCCAGCGCAGCCCTTGGGGCACAACGCGAGACTTGTTTTCCCCCTGCCTCAGACCTTCCCAGTTTTATTATTTACTAATTGATAAAACGGTGAGGAAAAAACCCTTTTTGTGTCAACCATGGGATTTAAAACTGGTAGCTCCTTTCCACGCTCATGGCTGAAGACCAAGAAATGATTACGGCAGCTGTTTCCTATCGCCTTCTAAACTCAAGGTATTCCAAAAAGCTACAAGATGGTTTGTCTTGAGTCAGGGAGTAAATTACAGAATCACAGAATGGTTCAGGTTGGAAGGAACCTTAAAGATCATCTAGTTCCAACCCCCTGCCCTGGGCAGGGACACCTCCCACTGGACCAGGCTGCTCAAAGCCTCATCCAGCCTGGCCTTGAACCCCTCCAGGGATGGGGCAGCCACAGCTTCTCTGGGCAACCTGTTCCAGGGGCTCACCGCCCTCACAGCCAAGAATTTTTTCCTGATATCCAATCTAAATCTCACCTCTCTCAACTTGAGGCCATTACCCCGTGTCCTATCCTAACACTCCCTGATAAAGAGTCCCTCCCCGTCCTCCCTGTGGGCCCCCTTGAGGGACTGGAAGGGGCTGGAAGGTCTCCCTGGAGCCTTCTCTTCTCCAGGCTGAACCCCCCCAACTCTCTCAGCCTGTCCTCACAGCAGAGGGGCTCCAGCCCTCGGATCATCTTTGTGGCCTCCTCTGGCCCCGCTCCAACAAGTCCATGTCCTTCTTGTGCCAAGGACTCCAGAGCTGGACACAGTGCTCCAGGTGGGGTCTCACCAGACGGAGCAGAGGGGGAGAATCCCCTCCCTTGCCCTGCTGGCCACGCTTCTTTTGATGCAGCCCCGGATGCGGTTGGCTTTCTGGGCTGCCAGCGCACACTGCCAGCTCATGTTGAGCTTCTCGTCCACCAGCACCCCCGAGTCCTTCTCCTCAGGGCTGCTCCCAAGCCATTCCCCAACCCAACCTGTGTTTGTGCCTGGGATTGCTGTGACCCAGGTGCAGGACCTTGCACTTGGCCTGGTTGAGCTTCATGAGGTTGGCACAGTTCCACCTCTCCAGCCTGTCCAGATCCTTCTGGATGGCATCCCTTCCCTCCAGCGTGTCGACTGTGCCACACAGCTTGGTGTCATCGGCAAACGTGCTGAGGGTGCACTCGATCTCACTGTCCATGTCTCCAACAACGATGTTAACCAGCACTGGTCCCAGTACTGACCCCTGAGGAACACCACTCATCACCGGTTTCCATGTGGACATTGAGCTGTTGACTCCAACCCTTTGAGCGCGGCCATCCAGCCAGTTCCTTATCCACCGCATGGTCCATCCATCAAATCCATGCTTTTCCAATTTAGAGACCAGGATGTCGTGCGGGACAGCGTCGAACGCTTTGCAGAAGACGAGGTAGATGACGTCAGTTGCTCTCCCCTTACCTGCCAATACTGTGGCAATGTCATAGAAGGCCACCATAAATTCCCACCTCTCCAGATCCCAAGGCTTTGTAAGAGGAGGGCCCGGCCCAGCTTTCTGTCGGAGAAGCTGCACCCAAAAGAACCCAAGTAACCCCAAGCTAAAACTGGCACAAACTACACCAGTAACCTCGAACTAAAGGAGTCTGCCATAACCAGTAAACTCATCTCAAACACAATTATAAGTCAGGAAGGGACCGATGATATTTCAGTTCATACTTGTTCTTATTTCTGTTGTTAATTGCATCCTTTTTAAAATAACCCATATGCTCCTGAGGTCACTTCTTAAATTAAAGGTTATTCTACATTTTGGACTTGGGATTGGAAGAAAACTGCTATTTTCGATTGTGCTTCATGAGGATCAGAAGCAACAAAGTGACTCAAGAGCTCGACTTAGAAAGGACAGAAAGGGCGAGAGCAGCAGCCGCGTCCGCTAAAGGAACAGGGTTTAGTGGTGACTTGGCGGCCCTGGGTTAACGGCTGGGATCCATGATGGTTTTAAAGGTCTCTTCCAACCCAAACTATTCTACGATTTCAAGAAAAACACAAGTTGACAGTCTATTTAACAACACTGCCACAAAAGATTTTGTAGGGCCCGTTTTCTTTCTCCTGTAGAATGAGACGTTTCAGCGGTTTCTCGGGCAGCGTGTTACCGCAATCAAGGATTTTAATCACAACCACTTTTAATCAGAACCACTGCAGCTATTTTCATTTGACTTCGACCACTATCAGCATCCTAAATCTCAGCCTAGTATTTTCTTTTATACAGAGTTTGACGACGCTTTCTGTAGCATCAACTGACCATCAGCCACCAGGCACCCCATCCGAAAAAAAATTCTTTAAAAAGTTGCCAGTCAACTTCAGGTGCTTAAATCATGCTAATTTGAGTACCTTAAAGATCTAATAATTACAGGAAATAACATTAAAGAACAATCCATTATTTGACTGAGGGAGACAGACTCAACACGAGGCACACGTTCATAAAATCACCCTGGGATGGACACGGGAATCGTGGCCAAGCTCATCGCGCTGCCGCAGAAGAGCAGGTTACGTTATTGCCAGAAATATTAAGTCCATTTACTCATTTAGTACTTTTTCGGTTACAAAATCTCAAAGCCTGTTGCTGGTGTTACACAATTGAACCACTGCAGCACCTTAAAGGTTTCCCACACGAAAATAACAATTTATCCTGGTCTCAAGAATCCTCCAAGTCTGGGCTTTGGGGTGAGTTTGCTTCAACAACTGTGACCCTCCTCACGGGTCGGTGGCAAAAATCCCCCTCTCCATCCCCAATCCGCACCGTGGGCAGAGACTTTTGGATTAGAAGAAATCGACAGCTCATCTACAGCCCAGGTTCCGCCGTGCCCGTCCTGACCCAGCGCGTGACAGATGCAACTGGGAATAAAGCCCGCGATGTTTTCCTAACGGCGACAGCTTCTCGCAGATAATCATAAGCAGACTCCCACTGTAACAGAGTCAAAAATCTAACTGCAACTCAAGTTAAATATGTAGTTAAATAGGGAAATTATAAGTTTTACCCCGCAGGCAGGGTTGTAACTGGGCCCAAAAGACAGTTTTAAATGAAGTTCAGACCCGCTGGTGGCAGAGCCATACCAGTAAAGCCACCGAGACCGAAATCCTTTCCTCCGAGGCTGTGCTGCCTCGAGGCTCGTGGTCCAAAACCTGCTCGCAGCGAGCTCAATAATTTCGATGAGACTATTAAACGGCTCGCACTGAATATATAATTTCCCTTAGTAACGACCTATGAAAGAACTAACGTGTTTCTGAACAGCGATGCATTTTCGGCATCCCCTAACATAAACACAGACCTGGAGTGAAGGTCGAGAGCAGGAGTATCTAAATAAGATCCTAATTCCGTCGTTCCCCAGTCATCCCGCGAACGGTCCTCCACCGCCGCCGCTCACCGCAGCCCCCTGCCACGCACAGGAACCGTCTCTCTCTCCCTCCCGTGACACCCGCCTGCGAGCAAACAAGCGCAAATGCCTCGTTCTACCTTTTAAGCCTTTTTTTTTTGGCCTGCTCTGGCAGGACGCCTGCCTCCACGCTGCGCTCTGAGGGGGAAGGAACAAAGATTATCAGCTTTTTCGTGTGCCTGGGCCCCCTTCACACACTTACCTGCTCTCCCGAGACAGCGCTTTCCCAAACGTCCTCATCTCTACGGTATTAAACTGCCCAGGCTAACGGGAGCGAAGTGAGAGCAAAGTAATTCTCCTGAAACAAACCTTCCCCGACTTAAGCCCCTGTCCTGGCATCACTGGAGTTAATGGGACATTTTTTTCCTGTAAACTTGGTGGAAACAACCTGTTCCTTCCAAGCCAGGAGAAGGAAGAGTAACGCAGACACAACGGAATCTGGGAGAGCTTTCCCGCGCTTGCCGTGCCTCTCCTCCTCTTCTCCATCCATCAGAGCCGCCTCTGGCCCCACAAAAGCTACAAGAAGCAGCAAAATCGGTCCCCAGGGGAAAAAGGATTTGGCGAAGATGAACGTAGGGTTGACAGAAAAGACAACTTCGGCCACCTGGACCAGGACAGAAGGGACCCATGCGCCCGTCCCGGCGCTGAAGAGGTCCCGCTGGGGACTTCTGCCACCCCAGTAAGTGCTGCCTGTGAATTTCATGAGCCAGAGCGATTCCTAAGTTTCATCCTTCTTAATTAACCGGTTCCTTACAAAGTCCAAGTCATGCAACAGGAATATTGCAAAGACTCCTGAACGTTTAGCTTTCACAGGGTGAGTGAAACCAAGATGAAGCAATGCAACGGTAACAGATAACCAGGCGTATCGCGCAAGAAACACATGAATTGGAAAGAATTTGCCTGGCTCTGAGTTTGAAAAGTCGGATTTTCTCAGGGATGCGAATGCCCGGTTCTCATTGACATCTTCAGCTCAGGAAACTTAACCCACCGGCTAGTTTGGGAAACATTCCGCCAAGTTTCTAGCGACTCGAAAAGGCAAGCAGATCTCACAAATACCTGGCCATGATCTCTACTGGTTCTGCTTTCCTACGGCAAAGGCGTTAGGGGGGGGGTTAATGAGTGCAGTGACACCAATCCAGAATTAAAAGCGTTACTCTGCGTTGCAGGCAGCTTGTTAGCGGGGTTATGCACGTGCTAGTTATCTACTAACCGGGCTGGTTTGGAAGCCAGCCTTCGTTCCGAGTTAGTGGGTGAACCACCTCCAACCACCCGCCTCCCCCAGCCAATTAGTTTAGGATGATAACGAAGGGGCAGGGTACTGTACCTGGTGATGGGCAGGTCGAGGCCCCGCTGCAAACTGAGGAAAGGCGGGAGAAACAAACACAAAAGGAAAGGCACAAAGAGTCAGAAACACCACAACGGAACCAAAATGTCACACTCTATGCAAAATAAACCCACAAGGAAATGAAAAAAAAAAAAAAAAAGGAAAAAAAAAAAGAAAAACAAACCACAAAACAGTCGAAAGCCTTGCTGCAGGACAGGGACAGACAGGTACCGAGATACAAGGAGTGAACATCGCTTACGGGGGAAGCGCGCTGCTGGAGAGCTGGGAGATACAACAGCCAAAGCGGCTACTTATTTTAAAGGCGCTCTAGTGTATGAACGCAGGCATTCCTTATCCTGCCTGGGGGAAAAAAACAACAACAACCACCCCCCCAAAAAAAAAAACCAAAAAAAAAAACAACTCCCAACTTAAAACAAGCAGCAGCGGAGATTTTAAACCGTTTAAGGTGGAGGTAAATGGGTAAAGCAGCTGGACTCAGAGCCGTTCCAAACATCTGGGGGGAGCGGAGGAAGGAGCCCGCTGGCTGGACGGCAGCTAAGGGCCAGGCAGGCACCGCCAGCGCCGGGGGGGGCCGGGGGAGCCCTGCGAGGCAAACACCAGCCATTCTTTGCACGGACACACAGTGCAAGTTCGTTTTCAGCTTCCCCCCCCATAGCAATCACACTATAACCCTCCTTAGGATTTGTGTCCCCCCCCCGGGGCTGGAAGCAGAGGAGCCGGGTTAACCCTCCTGTCCCCCGGAGCCGGAGGCAGCAGCGGCGGAGCTCGGCCCGGGGGGGGGGCAGGAGGTGCCGGTTCCCAGCCCCGAGCTCAGGTTACCCCATCACATCCCACCCACTGGGGTTACGCCCGGAGGAAAGGAATCGGAATTTTAAACATCAAAAGCATCTCCCAATAAGTAACTGGTTGTTAAAATAGAAATAAAAATGAATGCAAGAAATGGAAAATAGAAATAAAGATGAGAAGGCAGCCTCTTCCAGAAGCTGAGTTAGGTCTTTAAACCCTTAATGCTCAGTGTAATCAGAGCTCCGCGGTGAGAGCAGAGAAATCGATTGATAATAACTCCAACAATTAAAGAGAGCAAATGAAATTAGATCTCTACCTGTGGCTAGCTGCGACAGCTGAGTAACCCACGGCACGTGCCGAAGCGCAGCCCACCTCCGCCAAGCCCTACTACAGGCACTCGCTAGGGTTTACCTTCCGAGAAGAGCGATCAAAACTGGCCACTGATCATTGATTTTCTTAAATAAGAGGGTTTTTTTCCACTAAGAAAAAGCGGACTGGGGCTCACTTACAGCCCTACCTCCCAGCTGTTTCAGTGCCGTCAAACACGAGAAGCAAAGTATAAATATTCCCTGGTCCAGCTGATTTTTCTCCTTTATAAACGATTTAATCGCCTATATTTAAGATTTCCAAGAAGTAGCCTACTAATACCGGTGTTTATATATTCCATCTGCCTTCACCTCATCCTGACACTCGGATGAAAAGTCACAAAACCCTTCAGAAAGGAGAAAATACGCGCACGCGGACTATTTCTAGCACAAGAGTTTGTAAAGAACGACCTGCGCTCATTCACCAAATAGAGAGTTTTCCCACCCTTGAAAATTTTCCCTAAGCCTTAGATTAAAGAAAAAAAAGAGAAAGCATGATCGTGTTGTAAGAGTAAAGAGCTAAAACGTCTATTTTGCCCTCAACGGGAGGAGAGCAGCACCCGGAGTCCCGGCGTCCTCCCCAGGCTGGGGTCGGAGGGGACGGTGGCTCCTACAGCGACGAGGGACGGGCACCGGGATGAGTCTCGGGAGGGGAACGCTCTTCAAGTCCTGCTTTTCTCCGGAAGAACTCCTCAAAAACAGCTCAAATCTCTCGCCTTTGAGAAAAGGGCATCGAGCTCGCCCTGGCAGGGCTGACGCAGGGCTTTGCGGCAGGGCTACGCGCTCCCTGTTATACACCAACGACAGAAAACGAATCAAAAAGAGAACGATGGGGCGCAAAAACCTCGCGCCGCCTGATTTGAGGGCCGAAGTACCTCTCTTATCACTGCTCCCCAGAAAAGATTGGTTCTCGCTGTGTTTAAAACAAGAGCTGGAAGCTTACATCTTCAGAAGGTAAAAGTATATCCCATGGTGAAAAGTAGTATGTGTTACAAGGAACGGAAAAAAAAAAAAAAAAAGAAAAGAAAACAAAACCTCAAAGTTAGTGAAAAACACCCTAATCTCTTTTGCACTGGTCACCACTGGCTATTGGGTTTTTTGGTTGGTTTTTTTTTTGTTTTTTTTTCTTTTTTTTAAATAATTCAGGTCGATAGGATTTATTCCTATTAGTAGCTGTAAGCAACAGAACAAACTGTAGTCACTGCTGGCTCGGATTAAAAACAGACGCTTTGGGTTTGGTTTTTTTTTTTCTCCCCCTCTGTCCGATAGATTTGGAGATAGAAAGGAAAATTTCTTTATGGAACCTGGGTCTGACATTTCTGCCCCCCCCGCTCTCCGCGGCCCTGCGCTCTGCTTTGTGTGGGGCACGCTCTCCACCTGCCGATGCTGAGCCGGCACCTCCGGCCTCTCCGAAAATAACCGTTCTGGATCGCTCAAACGCCCTCTCCCACCACGGATTTTTTTTATTTTTTTTTTTGGCAGACCTCCTAGAATTGGAGAGTTTGTATTAAAAATCACCTGGCACTCGGGGCGGGCACGGGCAAGAGCTAACGGAGAATTTCCAGTAGCGCCGAATGACTCTGATTTTGGTTTCCTTCCCCCAGCTGGAGCTGCGCTTTGGAATTCTCCGCTATCGGAGCGATGTTACGGCGCTAACGGGGAGAAAACATGAAGCCAGTTGGATTGCAAAGGCTGTCCCGGGAGGGACAGAAAAGCCTCAATTCTGCAAATTCCAATGGCCCTTGGATGCAGAAACAGGATGGAGGATGCTCCGGCTGCTTGAGGAAGCGGGGTGAGGATCAACCTCGTTAGTGCCACAGCCTATCGACCTACCCGCCCCAGCCGGGGACGGCAGAGACGGCCTGCTGCCGCCCTCGGCCCCTCCGCGCCCTTCCCTCTCCACCAAAAAGAAGAAAACACAAGTTAAAAAATAAATTTAAAAAAAAAAAAAAAAAATCAATGGAAATCAAGTCCAGAACGAAATGCAAGAGTAGTTGAGGACCCGGCCAGTCTTGCATTTGTTTTGGGGTGGGGAGGTGGAATGAGATGTTATGGGTGCGCTTTTAGTAATGGGGTGGGAATGGTCACTAGCAGAGCGATGGCAAAAACCGCACACAGGAGAGTTTAAAAAAGGAAAAAAAAAAAAAAAAAAAAGAATAGAAAAATGGCTGACAACCGCAGACAAATTATTCCTCGATACCTCCTCAATAAGGGGGCCAAAACCCTACAATTTAGCATTTTCTGGCCGAATTTTCCTGCCGGCGTTATCTGTCGAGCGGCAAACCCACACGGTGGCCCTGGTCTCTGTCCTAGCGCAGGTCGGACCCTCCCAGCTGCAGCTCAACTCCGCGCCTTGCCCTGCCCCTTCCCCCTGGCAGAAACTGCCACGGTAGCTCATGCTTTTAGCAAAGAAGCAAAATCAGTGCATTTCTGTAGATCAGCCAACAAAAAAAAAAAAAAAACAAAACAAAACAAAAAAAAAAAAAACCCCAAAAAAGAAACCCAAGATGTGGTAATTAAAAAAAAAATATAAAGAAAGAAAGGAAGAAATAAAAAAAACCAGTGCCACGGGCACAATCGCCTGCAAGAAGGAGTACAGTTTGTTATATTGCTTACAATGCAGTATTTTATCCAGCCTCTTCCAGCCAGGGACCTGTAAACCGGACTCTGTTCCAAAACCTTCCTCCTCTTCCAGTTGTCTGTGCAATGTATTGGCACTGTTCTGCTGGGCTGTCAAAAAAACTGGTTTAGAGATGCAGCTCTTCAGTCAGGTTTTTGCTCCAGTTCTAACCGTATAAATACTTATTTGCGCTTTTCAACAATTAAAGAGAAAGAAGATGATTATACTTACTGAGAAAAGAGGGTATTTTTTTTTTTTACCATCAGTATCCCGCGTTACTGATCAGAACGGGGAGGTGGGGGGGGCGCTAAGGAGGTGTGGAGAGGGATCCGGTTACGAACGCGCAGCTGTCCGCATCCCGGAAACTTCATCGGAACTGGCGTTAATTGGCTCGTTTATCAACACAGAAGTTAACGGGCCTCCGAACTAACCCTCCTGTGAGTCCCCTGGAGGCGAAACCTCCAGAAGTGGGGCAGGTGCATCCGTGTGGCTGCACGGGGGGGGGAAGCTTACCCTGTACGTGTCTGTATATCTACACACACACCTCTTCTGCGGACAGACAGGAGACTTCTGTCTCGGAGGCTGGAGTCGCCACGCTTCGGCAGCCTTATCTTACTCCCCAAAGAGAAGAGCGCTGGGAAGGGCGCGGTGGTTTACAGCTAACCTGGAAGCGTTACGACGCAGATGTGCATTTAAGAGGCACAGGGACGGCCGCTGCCTTGGCTAACTGAGGCTCGAGACATCCTGCTGGTGAGCCAGCGCGCCTCCGGAAGCTGGGTAAGCATCTGATGCCCTAGGAGGGGTCTCCTAGCACCCTGCGGAGCTGCGCTACGAGCAGAGATTCCCCAAAAAGAGCCTGGTTTGGGGAACCAAAGTCCTACAACAGCAGAGTGGTATTACAACACACGCCAAAAAAAAAAAAAAAAAAAAAAAAAAATTACCGAGGACTATCAAACCTGAAGTTGGATGAAAAGGGGGCTTACCACAAAAAGATGTGGGTACACAGAAGCTCTACGTTAAATGCGTGAGCACCTACGGGGCGCTCGGCAGTAACTGGTCGGAACTGATGCAGTGGCACTGGGGGGGAAGGAATGCCCAGAGGCCACCGGAGACTGAGCGCTGCTGCAAGGGATCGCTTTGCTGAGCTTTGGTCTATCACTTTACCAAATACTTCCTTAAAAGGAGAGAAAAAACAAAAAAAAGGAAAAAAAAAAAAGAAGAAAAAGATTCTGGTAATGAATCTGAACTCTAAAATGAAGTGAACCTGAAAGCAACTGTGCTAAAAATAAATCGTGTTACTTGAAGGTAGATGAGAATCCCTCCATCGCTTCTTTTCTGATGAGCCACTTTAGAAGGAAAATGAGCCTACCAGGACAACGTCTGAAAAAATGCAATCAAGATTTGCCATTTGGAACGTGCTTCCAGTTCAGTAAAACACACTTTCCAGAGAACCGGCCAAGTGCTACGGACACACACGTACACACAGAAACACACAAACGAGGAAGAAAGAACAGAAGATAATGCAAACGGGGGCTCCCTTACCGGCGAGCGGGTCTGAGGCTGCGTGTTCATTGTTTGAGGGGCTTGAGGGTACACCAACGTGGTTGGAGCTGCATTCTGTCCTGAGGGGTAAGGAGCCTGCCAGGGAACAAGAAAAGTAAATAAAAAAAAAAAAAAAATAAAAAAAGAGTGTATCAAACGATTCATCCCAAAAGATAGGAACTGAACACGTTCTCGGATGGAATCCTGATTAAAGCTGAGATAAGGACGACATAGGTGACTGCGATGGAGAAAGCCTTCTCCATCAAGGACCCAACCAATTTATCAACACAACCCTACGCTCCTCCAGTGCCGCGGCGGAAAACACAGCGAAGAGGCACGTTGACACAACACCGTGCCACCGATACCCTGTGCTGTCCGAAGCCCCGGCCACGTACTTTCCAAAAGCCTCCTCTGAACCCGCTTCCAAGGAAAGCCAGAGCCGCAGGTGCTGCTGATAAAGCCTCCAAAATAAGACAAGTGACAAGCAAGAAGTTCAAATGCTTTTAATACAAGGCGCTGCTGCTTTCGAGCGTTTTCAACATAAGGAAACGGCCCGGAATCGCGACAGATGTAAGGCTGGGCTGTGTAATTTTTTCCTAGTTCCACTGATTTCCATGGGCTATAACAATTTACACCACCAGATGTTCTCCTCCACGTTATTTGCCCAAAGTAACAATAAAGCGTAGCTGTAGAGTTATGCCCATTACGCGTTTTAACGAGGCATTTAGAAATAACTTTTCAGAGCACCTTTTTCCTTTTTTTTTTTTTTTTTTTTAACAGAAGAATAATGTACCTTTTGAAAATAGCTTATTCTTGTAGTGGCACAAAACCCAGCCACCACCCTGCCAACAGCCTTCACTTTCAAGAGGAATTAGCCCAAACCCTGCGTGCCGCCCTGCACCTCCTGCGCGACCCCATCACAAGCCGCTTCTCCAGCTCCTCAGCTCCTTCCCCTTCACTCCCGACCCCTCGTGGTGCCAGGATACGGGCATTACTAATGGGGATTGGCATTATTCACGACAACCACCGTCCCCGCTAACCTCCTGGCTACGTACCACCAGGTTTACCCGATGAATAAAGGAGCTCATCGGGTCTTGGGGCTCCTCTGGGAGAAGGTCTTTGGGCTCAACTTTACGGATGATGGGAGCGGATAGGCTTAAAAACATTGCGACACCTCTCTGGACACAGAATTACGATATATTCACACCGCAAGCCTTGCTGCAGAATCCCTTCTCGTTGTTGAGTTTCATGGCCCTCGCATTAAAATTCAAGCGCAGGTCTAAGGAATAAACGGAACCGCTTCCCTCCGTAACGCGGCCCTGAGAGAACAGGTTTCGCTGCACCAGCCCTCAGGCACGTTTCAGGGTATCTCCATTTTGAACTGTGCCATATTGGATTTGGATAATTAAGTTTTTAAACAATAAAACTAAGTTATCGTTGGTAGGCCAAAGCTGCTTGTATTAAAGAGAGAAAAAAAGAATCTTATAAAACTTTAGCTATCAAAGAGGTGACCCAGCATAAAGCCTGAAGCTCTGTTTCAGACAAATAGCTCAAGGAGTGGTGCAGGAACAACACAAAACGTGCTTTTCCTAGAAAGAAACACAGTCCTGAAGCCTGAAAAACTTCCGAGTCCGAATTACCAAACGACGCCAAGTATAAACAGCCACGTTCTGGCCTTCAAGGGAGAGTCAACCAGAGGGTTACAAGACGAAGGAGGTACGCTTTTAAGGGAAAGAAAGCAATTTAAGAAGAGGGTTTTTTTAAAAAATAAAGCGGGTATAATACTATGCCATTGGGTAAAGCATGTATTTACTTCTCCCCTCCCAGGCCGAGTCCTACAGCAGTGGCAGCCCCTTCCCGCAGCTCAGCCTCTCCAGCCCTTTCAATGTCAGCAAAGGTGGGACGGGTTTGGAGCAAGAACGTCTTATTCTGGAAGAGCACCCAGTACATCTGGTCGCTGAAAGGCCCCGAGGGCCCCCACAGACACCGACCAGCAGCCTGTGCCCTGCAGAGCGTCCAGGGGAGAGCTGGGGGCTCTGCGTTACTCTTTCTTTTTTCTTCTTTTTCATCCCCAAACGTAAAATCCCTGCCTCACCTCCTGCTGATCAAAACGTAATACAAGGTAAATGAAAACAGAGTTCAGAGACGATCGCACCAAAGAATTTTCCAGTCTCAGAAAGAACAAGCCAAAGCCAAATGTGGTGGGGCAGGGGATGAAGGGCCTGATGAAGGGCATAGGCCAAAAATCATCCCAACCCAAACACCTACTGCTGCAACGCCAATTCCTCCACACTCAGACTGATCATTAAAGAGCAAAACTCCAAGACAAATACACAGACAGACACCCAAGGAGAGAGTTCCTACTACACAAGCCACCTAGGCAGGACATTCTGTCATTTTCTACCCAATTTTCACACTGTTTTATGGGTCAAAGAGATGATAAAAATGTACGTCTCCAAGCGTATCACCAGACCTTTGCTGTGACTGAGGACGCCAAAGCACACTTGATAGAACATTTAGCTGAAGAACTTTGTTCTGTAGTAGTTTATATCAATACAGCAGTGAAGACTCTGGTTCAAGAGCAATTAAATGCTTTAATCAGCTCCTCCTACGGAAGCAGCAGCCCCTGGCAGGTAAAGCAGGGCAGGTTTTTCCCTGTCCCTCCTCTCCAGGAGCTCATTTGGTCTAATCCTCTCTCCAGCCAGCGCTTCCCTCCCTTCTTACCACTGGCAAAACCTCTAATTCATGTTAACAACCCATTTGCCAGAAGTCTTCTGACTTTACTGAGATGTCAGATGCAGCATCGGGTATTTTCCCCTTTTATTTGACAAGTGTGATTCTGCTTGAGCTGTTCGTGTCAGTGCTGTGCAACAAACAGTATGTACCATCTCTCGCAGCGGTAACGACGCCACGGCAATGAGCGATCGCAGCACGCCGTAGAATAATCAAGCGCTAAGGAGACGCGGGGAAGCTCTGGTATCTTCTCGCCCCCAACCTAGAGAAGTTGTCCCGCGTCTGTAGTATCTTGCTGCTGACTTTCCGCGCCTGGGATCTCTGCCCAACGTGAGATTGGGGTTTCTCCTCTTGGAGGACTGGCAGCTTTCTGCGTCAGTGCACGTACCTTGCAAAGGGTCCCGACGTGACTCTTCATGTCCTTCCAGCCAGCAGCGAGCGTTGGGAAACGTTATGAAGACTCACATGTGTATGGGTATGGACCAGTTGGCCACCAGCTCCTTGCGCCTCCCGCTCTGCATCTCAAGAGAAGAAACCTCACCCCCGACGGTTTGAACCACTGCTCCCACAGCATCTCCGCGAAAATGGAGCACTGTGTCCAGCTCTGGAGCCCTCAGCACAAGAAGGACACGGACTTGTTGGAGCAGGTCCAGATGAGGCCATGAAGATGATCAAAGGGCTGGAGCACCTCTGCTGTGAGGACAGGCTGAGAGAGTTGTTCAGCCTGGGGAAGAGAAGGCTCCGGGGAGACCTTAGAGCCCCTTCCAGTCCCTAAAGGGGCTCCAGGAAAGCTGGGGAGGGGCTGTTTGCAAGGGCATGGAGCCATAGGATGAGGGGCAATGGTTTAAACTAGAGCAGGGCAGGGTTAGATGAGACATGAGGAAGAAGTTCGTTACAGTGAGGGTGGTGAGACACTGGCCCAGGTTGCCCAGAGAGGGGGTGGAGGCCCCATCCCTGGAGACATCCAAGGCCAGGCTGGATGAGGCTCTGAGCAACCTGATCTAGTTGTGGATGTCCCTGCTGATTGCAGGGGGGTGGGACGAGATGGCCTTTAGAGGTCCCTTCCAACCCAACACATTCTGTGATTCTATGAAAAGAGAGGAAAATACCTGCTGTTCTTCCCTTTCTTCAGGCTCAGGAAAACAAGTTTTCCTCAGGCTTAACTTCCACGCAACAGAACAAAGCCTAAGTCGGACAGAACCTCCGCGCTACCCGCAAAGTCCTTACCCACCTCCAGAACGGCCAGGGCTTTCTTTTAATCAACCAAGCAAAAGGAAATTGGAAAGAAAGGAAGGGCAGCTACTGCTAAGCCTAAAAAAGTACGAGTTTTAGGAGAAAGACTGTAAATATGGGCATTTTTGAATACAATGCCAAGGACAGCCGCCTCGTTGATAAGAGATGTCACTTCTGCCACTGGCAGGGCTGACACGCGAATGCAAGACAACGCAATCTAGCGTTAAATTTTCTTTAGTATTTAAACCCTATCAGAATAAGCATAACATTAAGTTATAAACAAAGAAAAAAAAGCACGCGAAGGCTTGAATAGCAGCCACCGAAGGGTTTCTGCTCTTAAGCTGTCATCACAAGGAGGTAATTTTGGACAGCCGATGCTGTTTCGAACCCAGACGACGGCTCCGGGTGCTGGCTTCCCAACTGCAGCCGCGAGGAACGAGTACAACACGAATCCCTCTGAAGACAACACGCATCACCCAAATAAACGCATTTCACAGCTATTACGAACAAATCCTTCCGCTCGGCGTGCTTCAAACCAGAGGGAGGTGTGCCTTAACCGCTTGCGTTAAAACCAGTTTGTGTTAAAAGCCATGGTGGGGAAAAAAAAAAAAAAAAAAAAAAAAAAAAGTGGTTTATAAATTTCTACAGGTACTAAAGTTCACATATAAGTGTATGGCAGCCTAAAAAAAAAAAAAAAAAAAAAAAAATCTATCAAAACAACTGACAAAATAAATCACTGCACTCACTCTGTTGCTTTTCAGAGAAGTCAGATGACTAAAAGTATTGCACATTGTCAAAGGGACTTTTTTCTGTGCCAAGCATCTAAATAGGTACACAAAGTAATTACAATCACATGCAGTCACGCTGGGAATACGGGGCTTTTACGGACCGCGGCTGAACCACCGAGGAAGAGATCAAGAGAGGAAACGCTGCAAAAATTCCCGAAATCACAGAGGGGAAAGCAGGGAAGTGAATATCGCCCAGCACCCCGAGCCGAACCGAAGGGAGGGCTGCCGAGCTGCTCCGCTTCCCAGGCAGAGCAATTTCCTTCCCTTAGAGCTTTCATCTCGGTGATTTTCTCTTTCAGATGTGGCCATCCACGGGGGGAGGGCGATAATAGTTGTGTGTCTGTGTGTTTGTGCACGTATTCCTGCAACTTGCCGGGAAAAACCCCTTCTATCCGTTTGCTGTGCAGTTTCCACCTTGGGCTGCTGACTGCGCTACGCAAAAAAAAAAAAAAAAAAAAAAAAATTTAAAAATTAAATAAATAAAATAAGCACTACCAACAAAACAAATGAAAAAAGTTATTCTTAGATCAGTTCCCCGGCTGGTTAATAAACACTGAGCCTGCTGCGTAACATGACTCCCCGGGTACTGACTGTACTGGGAATAAACAGGCAAAGTACACACACCGGGCACCGAAAAAGCTGAGTCACGCAGCTCTGCCTCCCGCAGCCCGCCGAAATTTGGGGGGTTTTTTTGGAACAAAACTCCTAAATCCCCAGGCAGAAAGGGGTCGCTCGCTGCGATTCCCTGCCGTCGGCAGCGCGGCTGGGTCTGGCGTGGGAAGGGGTTAAGCTCCGTCGCCGTTTTTCTTGAATCCTTCCCCGATTTGGGGCAGAAGTTGGGCTGGGTCTATATTTACTGAAGTTACATACGTGGAGGAGAAACGGTCTTGGAGTTCCACCACATGACCATGACTCAGGAGCTCGCCGCTCTATTACCATCGCTATCGCTGTGACCTTGGGCGAGAAAACCTTCGGACTTCCAGTTAACTTCCCAGCAACACCAACGCAGCGAGGGCGCCGAGCTGAAACTCTGCCGAACGCTGGCGAAAAAAGCTTTCATCTCTCTGGGCGGAACACGACAGCGTAAGCAAAACGTTTTACAACAACACGGAGCGCGTGGGGCCACGGGCAGCACTCGGCTACCCTGGAGTAACCCCAAAGGTCATTTTTCCCAGGCAGCCGCAACAGAAAGCCGATGAGATGCTCACACGTGAATAAAAAAATATACGCTACCTTGCCGTAGTGGTTTATATCTCGTTTGAGCATTCAGATCGCTGCACCCACGACCGGGGAGACAGCCAGCTAAAAGCTGACTGAAAGTCTCACCGCCTGGCCTTTCGAAAAGATTTTTAATCGCTTTCTGGTGAGACAATAAATAGCAAAAACATCCGCCGGTTGGAAATCGAGGATAAAATTTGCTGCAAGATCCATCCCTGCCTCCAAAAGACCCCCCAAGCAAAGCCACAGACGTTTCTCCGGATGTAAACGTATTTCTGCACGACAGTGGTCTTTTACCAAGACATTCACTGACCCAGTTAAACGGTAAATGCTGATTAAAGCCACAGCAGGCGGGCACTTAGAGTAACGCTCGGTGTACTTTATACCAAGGGGTCCCGGCCCTAAATTTATAAATTCTTATTTATACAAGCTCCCTGGCACAAAATGCAGCTGCCCCTGGAGCAAGGTACAGGAGAGAGCACGACAAGTCATCGGCACGATCATTGCACGGGTGTTTTTATCCCTATTTTTAACAACGGGATTCAGTTTTCCTTCCTGCTGCTGCACTATTTTCCTGGAGGAAAACCCCAGCGGGGACGGCGGGACGACGCAGCGGCCCTTGGGGCTGCTCTTACAGCCTGAGAAGGCGTTCCCTGGGACACTGGCCCTGGATGGCAGGAGTTTGGCTTCGGATGCAGGTGAAGAAATCCCCCGCAGCCGCACAAAGCGTCCCTCGGTTCACAAGCGCGGAAGGATGGTGCCAGCAAGGACACGGCTTTGGATCCTGAATCGTCGCCGGTTTGTTGGGTTGGGTTTGCTCTGCCCTCCCACCGCCTGGAACCGAATCACCGCACCACCCTAACGACTGCAGCCGGGCAGCACCCCGTAATCTCTCAGCATTCAGCTCTTAAAAAGTAAGAGGATTATAATTTGAAACCTGTACCTTCACTTCCACCTAATGAACTCACCCGCAGGCACGCGCACGCCAGAGCTGCAGTTCTTCGGACCGCCCCTCCTACAAACCCTGCACCTTTATTTTCCTTCAAGCTTTGGTTTCTGAATGGCCTCGGTGTTCGGTGAGTATCAGCACGGACTCGCGGCGCGGGGAGAAGCCGGTCTCCTGCCTTCCCCCAAACCCGACTCTTTGCTCCCGTTCCTGTGCTCTTTCAGCAGCGCCTCTGGCTTCGACTGACTCTTCAGAAGTTTAAAACTCCCAAAGATTGAATGTAACAGCAAGATTATATTTTACCATCTGCTATGAGAAGCGGTACTGTCGCAAGGCAGAGATAACGGCTCCAGCCAGAGCATCCGAGAACAGCCCAGAATCTCCTACAGCTACAGCCTCCGAGACACAGCGCAAACCAAAGGCTCATTTTTCCAGCCGGGTGCTGAGCTACGAACACCGGCAGCATCGCGGGGAAGGGATGAGGAGGTTCCTGCTCTTGCTGCCTCCCCCTTGCCATCCTCCTGGGGCTGCAGCACCTGCAGCAGAGGTGACAGAACTGGAGGTGAAGCAGCTTTTGACCTAAAATTAGTATGTTGGCAACAGACAAAACAAAATACTTTTAAACTAAGTTACTGAGCTCCCAACGGTGGCATCTCTGGAGATGCCCAAAATCCAGCTACCTCACATGGAGTTAGCACCCTGCGGGAAGAGTTCAGATAGCAAAGAATTAGATCTTTTATTCCACCTGCACTCACAAACCAACACTAAGAGAAGCCGAAACAGCCCCACGAGACCTTCTCGGCATCTCTCTGCCCCTCCAGGCTCAGCTGCGCTCAGGGTGACGTTAGCGCGCTAGAAACACCCCCCTTGGGGGCAAACGTCTAACAAAACCCCGACACCTCCGTCATTTCAGCAGCCCTCCCAAGGGCTGCGTAAAGTCCTGCGGGGAACGAGAAATAAGTGCCAAAGCAGCTCCCAGAAATGCTGCAGGACCCACCCGGTCTGACACCCCGGAAGGGCCCCTGGACCGGCACCAACGTCACCGCAGCACCGGGAAACCCGGGCCCCAGCCACCTCGGGTTGGTTCCTGCGCTGAACACAAACACGCCATTACTCAGCTCCGGCATTGCTTTTCAACTTGATTTTTATTGCTATTTCGGTAACTAGATAATTCAAATCTATCTTCTTCCCCCCCCTCCGCCCCCAGCGTGCCCTGCCCTCAGCAGAAGAGGGGCACGGCCACTCCGAAGGGGCTCTCTGCAATGACTTGTATAATGCAAATAATTTGAGTACGGCGGGGAAAAAAAAAAAAAATCTGTAATGTCTGTAACGTCATTCTGCAACACACAGAACCAGCTCATCTGCAAATATTACAAACGATGGAGAAGCCGGAATTATTAAATTTATTCATTTCAGGCTTTTCTACCCTCTCAAATAATGCATAAAATCATATTCCCACACTACTCCTGTGAACTGCCCCAGCTTTACAGCTTTAAAAATAGCACAAAAACGATTAAACCAATAAATAAGGACAATTTCCCTCTAAATGCTCATAGTTTGGCTTTCGTTATGTACAACGATACTTCAATTGCGTATCACCAAACACGCTATCAAATTAAATATACGTCCTCATCCACAGCTACACATTTGAAAACGCAGGTTTTTTCGGTATATCAAGAACTTCAAATTTTTTAAGCAGCTCATTTGCAAATTATCTGGCATCACCGAAATCAGCTTCTCCTCATCATAGCATCTCTGTAAAATCCAAATACGCGGCGGTTTCACCCTGCTGAGTGTCTCTAGGCCAGTGCCGCTGCCCTGTAGGATGCATCAGTCACTTGAAAACACTCTGGGTTCCTGCGTCCGTCAGCACCTATTGCTCGGAACACTCAAAGCCCCGTTAAAATCAACGCTGCAAGTACCAAAGCTCTTCCGTGACGCTCAACAGGTTACGCAGATTAACGGTTTCCACTTTAAAACGGAATTGAACACGATTATAGCGCGAAAACCCTGCTCCTGCCAAAGGGGCTGGGACGGGACCGGTTTCTGACACCGGCACAAAGTCTCCGCACGTGGGAGTTCTCAGGAAGCTTCAAGGTTCGCATTTGGATGAAAGCAAAGAGTAAACAGGAACCGTGACTGTTTGGTGCGTTTCTTTAAATACCTGGGCTTTTTTCAAAAGCCTTTTTCTCAAAATGCCCGATACTCGGTTAGCTCCGGGTCTCTCGCCCTGTAAAGCTGGTGTGGATTTTAGGGATTCACCTAAGAATTCACCCCACCTAAGACGAGAGCAACAAGCAGAGAAGAGCCTGCGCTGCCGTCAGCATCCTCCCTTCTCCTCCTCCTCGCAAGCACGCCGGCTTCCACTCCTCCCTTTTTCCCTAAGCCCAGCCTCCAGGAGAATTCCCCGTGTCGGTAAATATTAAACTCAGCCTTACAAAGGATAAAAATACCCCGACCCAGGAGGAATTATTTCTCCTGCAAACGTGGCTCAACCACCGTGACCTCTAGTTCTGCAGCAGTTTGTCTCGGGGTACACCATCGGTGTCACTACCTGCCCCGCTACGTTTTTAACACCCCCTTTTTTATGGCTTTGTATGATTTAGGGTCAGGCATTTGAGCGGGAGAAGGCAGCCAGCTCAACGGGGAAGCGGAGTCCCGAGTAACGACCACAGAACCGCGGGCATTTTTCCTGCTTTAACAGAAATAATCCGATTCCCACCGAGGGAAGGCGGCGAAGGAAACGTGGTTTCCTCTTCCCTGGACAATGCGGGTTTGTGCAGAGGACAACACAGACACAAGGGACGCGCTCCTTTCCTTCCTGCCCCAGACATTGCCTTACTATTCCCGCAGGGATGTGACCAAGGAGGAGGGTGAAAAGGAAAAGCACGACAGAAAGCGTCCCCCTCGGACACGCTAGCTCCCCAAAGTTCAGGCTCACCCCGCGTGTTTAACACAATAATTGCAATTATTTTATCAGCAGCTACACCGCTGAACGCGGCCGACCCTTAACACGGTGCAAAGGTAAATAAAACACACGCTTTGGGGAGGAAAGAACAATCTTCCTGCTTTTTTTTTTTTTTAAAGAAAAAAAGATAAGGGGCTGAAGCTGATAAGCCCGTGCCCAGTGTCAGACCGCAGTGATGCCGTCAGCTGAAGACGCGGAGTGAAATACTTAAACAAGTGTAATTTGGAGACACCGGGGTGGCCAGGTGTCCTGCTGGTGGCTGTCCCCCTCCCAAAGACACTTGTTTATTAAATCCATCAACACAGAATCTGCCCAGGTTCCGAACTGCCATTAACGAAGGCACGAGGGCAAGGATAATGCCCCGGTAGATTTTCATGTCATACCATCTCTAAATATGAGTATGGATTTACTTGGCTTCTTACAGGGACGGAAATGACAGTCCCTGCCTTGACTGCAGCACATTCCTCGCAGCCTGGGGGGGGGGTGGGGTGGGGGGTTGGGATGGTAATGACCAACACATAATTAAGTGAATTAGCATTTTCCGTAATAAAGGTACTCAAAAATATTGAGCTTGTGGCGTGCCTATGTGTGATGCAGGGGGAAATCCCAACATCCAGAAAGAGAAATTCCAAACTGCAGACCCCTGCAACTCAGCAGAGACACCCTTGAGTTTACGAAGTGCCTTTCATCCGCCCGGTAAAATTTTTCCCTGATTTAACTAGAACATGAACGTTGGGGATGAATACCTGCGCTCAGAGCACAACCCGCAGCCAGTCGAGAGCCCCAGTCCACGCTACTGCCAAAAGAGCGGCAGCAAGTTTGAGCCTTTCTTCCATGACCCAACAAAAAGCTCCAAAAATTCATTTTGGTTGGAAGAGACCTTCAAGATCATCAAGTCCAACCGTTAACCTCACGCTGCCAAACGCACCACTGACCCGTGTCCCTCAGCACCGCGTCTGCCCGGCTTTTAAATCCCTCCAGGGATGGTGACTCCACCACTGCCCTGGGCAGCCTCTTCCAATGCTCGACAACCCTTTTGGTGAAGAAATTGTTCCCAATATCCATCCTAAACCTCCCCTGGCGCAACTTGAGGCCGTTTCCTCTTGTCCCATCGCCTGTTCCTTGGGAGAAGAGACCATGGATGTTTCCATTCTTGAAGATATTCAAAAGCCAAGTGGACACAGTCCGGAGTGTCCTGCTCTAGCTGACCCTGCTTTCAGCAGGCACTTGGACTGGATGGTCTCCAGGTCTCTTCCAACCTCAACCACTTTAGGAGTCTATGGTAGCAAACGGATAAAATGTTCAAGTTCTACTGCATTACACTGAAGAAACACCAATGCGTGTAACTTTGTGCAAATTCGGACAGTTTAAAGCAACAAAATGAATTACTGGTTTTTAAGAGCACCACGAGGAGGGATCTATGGAGAACGTGGGCACAGCCCTTCCAGGCTACAAGGAGCCAAAAGCGGAGTTACTGCTCCGTAACCATCAAACCCTTTAGCGTCCTGAGTGGAAAGCAGCACACCGAGACGTCAGCTGGCAGGAGAACCGTGCTCTTCATTGACTTCAAACCCTCACCCTGTTGGGGAGGTCCCCCCCTACTTGAAGGCAGAAACGCCTCCAGAGGTGATACTTCAGTTCCCCAGTCTGGCACCACAGCTAACGGTGGACTCCAGCAAGTCAAGGGCTCCTTCTCCCCAGTTTTATCTAGTGGCAGGGATATTTTATGCCCTATACGTTTATAAAATACAGACCGCGTAAAACTCTGACGTTTGGGCTGGCTTTGGTGTTTATTGGGACATATTGCCTTCTGCAACACATTGGGTTTGTTTAAAAACCATGCATTTTCTGGAGCATGCACGGAAACATCCATTAAACTGCATGGAACAGAAGGTATGATTACAGAAGGAATACCAGAATAGAAATTATTAAACATAAGAAAATGGCAACTTGCCTCGCATTATTTTGTCGTCTTATATTATGAACAAAAATGTGGTTCCACAAGTGGTAAAAGTCAGAAAAGCACCAAAATAAAGCACGGTCCACGCGACTGTGAGAACAGAAAACGTGCACAGGAAAGTCACGAAGAAAGGGGTCTGTAGAATTTTCAAACAGCTACGGAGGAGTTTGATTTTCTACTAAAATGACACAAGTTACCGGCAATTTTAAAACTGCTTTTGATTCACAATAGTATCACAAGCCAGAAGAAAAGCCTTCCGCTCGGTCGTGCGTCCAGGATGCCGTTTTGTGGCCAAGACACCTACTGAGAGCTCTTTCTTACTCACAATAACTCCCTTTACAGCAGGGCGGACGGGCCAGGGAAGACTCCGAGCCGGGCGAGGGCTACTCCTGAAAGAGCAAGCTCAAGCAGCAGTAGAAAAAACACATCAACTTCCCTCCCCGGGCACACAAGACCACAGAGAGAAGTATTAAAGACACCTCTCAAAGCAATATTCCCCTGCAAAACGTAGCGGCAGCAGCGAGGGAGTGGGTCGGCAAGCAGACCTCGTCCTAACTAGACTCGGCATTTGTGCTGCAATTCCTCCTTTGCACACGGATGTGATAAAATTGTACGGATTTTTCTTTCTTTCCTTGTTAGGAAAAAAAAAAAAAAAATTAAAGGCTGTTTCCAGTCCTTCTTAAGTTCAAAAATCTTAAAACTAATTCATTCATTCCGCCTACATCGTACCTTTTGAAAGTTAACTGTTTCCAAGGTTAAATAATTATTAAAGTTAACAGCGTTAATCGTCATTTGAAGCTACATTACGCCTTCCCCACTGTCCCAGACCTCCTTTCACAGAATCCCAGACTGGCCGGGGTGGGAAGGGCCCTCTGGAGATCATCCCATCCAAGCCCCTGCCAGAGCAGGGTCACCCAGAGCAGGTGGCACAGGAACGCGTCCAGGCGGGGTTGGAATGTCTCCAGAGACGGAGACTCCACCACCTCTCTGGGCAGCCTGTGCCAGGGCTCTGCCACCCTCCCAGCAAAGAAGTTCCTCCTCGTGTTTAGGTGGAACTTCCCATGGTCGTTTGTGCCCGTTACCCCTTGTCCTGTCCCCGGGCACCACTGAGAAGAGCCTGGCCCCATCCTCCTGACACCCCCCCTTTCAGTATTTATCAGCGTTGATAAGGTCCCCCCTCAGCCGTCTTTTTTCCAGCCTGAAGAGACCCAAATCCCTCAGCCTTTCTTCATCAGAGAGGGGTTCCATCCCCTCAGCACCTTGGCAGCCCTTTGCTGTCCCCTCTCCAGCAGTTCCCCGTCCTTCTGGAACCGGGGAGCCCAGAACTGGACCCAGCACTCCAGCTGTGGCCTCCCCAGGGCAGAGCAGAGGGGGAGGATGACCTCCCTCCACCTGCTGGCCACCCTCTTCTTGATGCCCCCCAGGATGCCATCGGCCTTCTTGGCCACCAGGGCCCATCGCTGGCTCATGGTCACCCTGTTGTCCCCCAGGACTCCCAGGTCTCTTTCCACAGAGCTGCTCTCCAGCAGGTCACCCCCAGCCTGTCCTGGTGCAGGGGGGGTTATTCCTCCCCAGGTGCAGCACCCTGCACTTGCCCTTGTTGAACTTCATGAGGTTTCTCTCCGCCCAACTCTCCAGCCTGGCCAGGTCTCTCTGGATGGCGGCACGGCCTCCTGCTGTGTCAGCCACCCCCCCCAGCTTTGTGCCACCAGCAAACGTGCAGCTCTTACACCCAGCTGCTCTCCCCGAATTTGAAGACACCCACGGAGCAGAGCACCCCTAGACAAAAGCCCCCTGAAGCCCGAAAGGTGCCCACAGCAGGTGCTGAGCCCCAGACACGCTTTCTGTTTCCAGCACAGGTTTGCCCAGATTCAGACTAAGGAGGTAAAGAACACAGCAATAAATCAAAAAGAATGAACTACGTTATACGAGCAAATATTCCCAGCGTTATTAACCCCATCAAAAACCTACTAATCCTATTACAAAACAGAGTTCAGCTGCACTTCCAGCAGGTCTTTAGCACAAAGGCCAAAAGAAGATTACGCTTCTCCTGGATTTATCAGCTACTAAATAACTCGCATTTCCAAATCTCCACCTGCAGGCGTGTATTCCTGCAAGCTCAGAAGCAGCGAGCTGCATTGACAATACACGTCGCAAGGAAGCCCGACCCGGACGCAGAGAAGCGCACAAGAAAAGAAGCGAGAAGTACGAGAGGTCAGATCCTTGAACCGCTCAGAAGACGACATTAACGCACGTCTCTGGACGGCAGGTTTCTTGCCCACAAAGCAGCATCAAGAGTTTGTTGTTTAAATTTTTCTTTATCCTCATTATCTGGTACGGACAGGAGAGCGAAGGCACTGAGATCCGCTGTTTGGAGGCAGAAGAGGGGCAGCACGCACGTGCGACCTTCTTCCTTGGTCGGATTTCTCCACTTACACAGGGAGAAGTTTAATCTTCCACTCTGGGTCCACATCGTTGCGTCTGCGAAGACGATTAATTGCTAATTAACATCCCGACTGACAGCTCTACCTGCTCTACAAGTTACGGGACTCTGTGTGTTTTTTAATTGGCATGAAATCCGCTATAATGGTGCCTTACATAAAACAAGGAGGTTCCTGTACGGAAAAGCTCTCGGGGTGAAGAGTTCCCTGCAAAGCTCAGAGAAGCGACTCCGACCAAGGCGTCCACAAAAGATGCTCTCCCAGCACAGAAGGTGACGGATGGGGCCTAAGTACAAATGAGACGATGAAATTAGGGAGCCCCTTGCACTCCAGGGGCTGTGGAGGTTTATTATTTGACTTTACGCATAGCAAAGTATCCGCGGACTGGGATACGGGGGAGCAGCTGGGAGAAGACGAGCATAATGCGTAGTTCACGTGCCACAAACCAGGAGGAGGGATCAGCCGCCGTAACTCCCGCGACGTCCCAGGGCACCCGACTGATCGCCGGGCACCAACGGACGAGGTTCCGACGAAATTACATTCCTCCTTCCAACCCACTTCGTTAACAAACCTCGCTTTATTAAAAGCATCTACGATCTAAATCGGGCTGCGAAGGATGGGAGGGAAGCACTGAATAAACCTCACGGTTCTAGCAGGATTCCGGCTCCCGTAGAAAGGATCCAAGATAAGAAGCGAGGGGCTGGGGGATTGCCCGCGCACATGCCACAGATGGCAGGCAGACACCGCGTCCTGGCACGCGTCCCCAGACCTTAAGGTACTAAGGAATGTCTCACTGCTATTACAAACGCTAATTTAGCGCTGGTGACATTTTTGAGGACCAGAACGAGACCACAAAACTCTTTTCACTTAAGGCAACGAACCAGATGGTAACGAGTTTCAGCTGGTACAATCTGTTTTGGATTTAAAATCAGCCACCTAAAAGTCAAGGTCTCCGTACACCGCCACCCCGAGAGCTCAGCTCTCCTGTACTTTTGTTTTCTGCGGGCGTATCTCGACATTGTTAGAAATAAAGAATTATTAAACACAGCTGTCAATAACTAAAACAGCTTCAGAGGAAGGTCTCCATGGGTGCCACAGGGGCCTCCGCTAACCGGATACTCCATCATTTTAGCCCCAGAGGCAGCCGTGGGCACGAAGCTCTGCTGGGTGCACAGCGTGTTCTTAACGAGAGCTAAAGCTTTCCCTGATTGCAGAGGAAATTCCTGGCCGTTTGTTCCAAGCACGGTCGGTCGGTGCTTACAAACTGTGGTCCTGGAGTAAAAGAATCCCTCGGCGCACACATGGGAGCCCGCAGGTTTAAAGCTGAGGCGGAGAAAGCCAGGAGTCTTTTCCAAACCATTCCCCTCCCATGTTGCTTCATCTCAGGCGCCAGAACCCACTGCACTTGTTCCTTGGGATCCTTCAAAACACTCCCAGGTCACGAGGAGGGATGAAATCGTCTCCTCCTGACGCCTTGAGCTTCGCACGCTGTGCGGTACAACCGGAGGAGCCCCCTCCTCCTCTTTCCATCGCTCTCTGGAGAGAGGGAAGCACTTTGCTGATGCCTCCTCCCAAGCCCCAGCCCGGCTGGTTTGGAAGAGCTCCGCTTTCTCGTTATTCCCGCCTTAAGGCACGGCTGCACCGTAAATTACTGTAACGTAAAGCCAGAGCAGGGGGGTAGATTTACAGCGTTTCAGCTGCTTTGCGTTAACTGCCCGTGTGAAGGTTCTCTGCCCGCCCTGGACCCTCACATCCATCACGGGACGGGAGAGCTCGGGGCAAGCAGATACCCCGCGGTGCCGGCCACACTGCGCATCCACGCCCTGCCTCGTCTCAGGGTTAACTTGCTCCGGTAGCCGTGCCCAAGCAGAAACTTCTGTGCTCCTTTTTCACTGACTTCTCCTTTCCTCTGCCCGCTGAGATAGCCAATATTCTCCCGGCAGCCGCTTCTGAAGCCTGCAAGCCAAGAGAGGAGGCAGAGGAGAGGCGTCCCCCCTCTCCCAGCCTGTACGAGGGGCCCTTTCGCCCGAAGAACAACAAAAATATGAAATTTTATGTACGTGGGGCCACATCTGGCCATAACATCACTGCAGCAACATGTGCTGCGCATTCCCCAACGCCGGCGGAGTTCACCACATTCCTGAGAGCAGCAGGATGATTTCAAGGCCCTGGAATTTGGGAAGCAGAAACGCCGTCTCTCTTGCTGCGGAGACGGGGGTGTGGGACCGTTTTCTCAGCGCCGCCAAACTCTTCTCGTTTCGCTGCAGAAACTAATTGTGAAGGGCAGCAAAGTGCCAGAGGCTGGTCGTTATGAAAGCCTCCGGGGGAAGCGGAACAGCAAGCCTCCCTCTTGTTTTGGCGAAGTCAAATGGAAAAGGTAGAAGAACAAGTGAAAAAGACACCAAACCACGGCACCGCACGACCATCTGTTTCTGGTTATTGAAAATAAAGTGAAAGGAAAGGCAGCTACGAAGGTACAACATACGTTTGCACCTGACTCCTTCCCAGAGGAGACACTAAATATCCCCTACGTCTCCTGCTCTGGCGTTCCCAAAGGCTCTCTTACAGACACGCCACGCCACGCTCCATCTCCTCACGCAGGGGTCTGAAGCGGTCCGGTGCCCAGAGCGTTGGGAAGGACAGCAGTTCCTTTCATCACTTACCAGCGTTTTAACGTATTGCCTCATCTCCCACCAGCCAGACCTACTGGAACGGGCGGCTTTAAGAGCAGCCAGGACGGCGAGGAGACCGCTCTGGAACCGCAGCACTTACGAAAGCCCTCCGTTCTCCTCCGCAGCACGGCTTCTGCAACATCCCCACCTGAAGGGAGGGGTAAAAGCGACTCTGCGCCCCAGAGGAGGGATGCCCAGATGTTTTTATTACATAAAAGCAAGGGGCCGAGCTCTCTGCTGAGCCCTGGGGTGACAGCCCGCACTCAGAGAGATTCGGGACCACACAAGTAACACATATTCTATCGCTCCAGCAGAATTATTTTTAAACCTAAGTGATATCCGAAGCCCAAAAACATACGTAAATATTTCATTCGCTACTGCCTAAACAGCACTGCCCACCTCGGACAGACTCAGCTTCTTGAGTATTCATTCAGTCACGACTCTGGTGGAGAAATCAATGACCACTTAATCAGACTCTAATTCAGACAAAGTGGTCGCTTCCTCACCTTTTTCATTACTCTGTCAAATCAAGAACACACACACGCCCCCCCCCCCCGCCATGCACAACCACGTACACATGTTAGGCGCGACTGGACAAACGCAAAGACAACCTTTGTTGGGCGTTCAGTCCCCAGCGTCGCGCGGGCTGTTGGGGTACAGAGCAGTTTGTGAAGGGTTCTATTGCTCTTAACGAAATCAGTAATAAACCGCTCATCAGAGCACCACGTCAGCTCGGGTGCCTTTATCTCGCAAGGGAAACAGCAGGGGTTTAAGGGGTCCAAGAATCAGACAAAAAGAACAACTACAGCACGGAAAAACTTCCAAGTGCTGAGAGATTTAAAGGGTTTTGCTTGTTTACCTAAAAGAAAATAAATAAACGACGTCACGATAGAAGTTCACAAAGCTACAAGTAGTCTGGAAATAGGAAACTTCCACTCGCCTTGTTTTTGAACGCAAGCACAAGAGGGCATTCAGGGAAACCCACAGGAGCAAAATGATGGACGCGATGAAAAGGGAATATTTTCATCCAGCGCTCCGTTCAACTGGGGAATTTCTTACCATAATAAAATACCGAAACTCAACACCTGACAGGGGCCGATGTGAGATATACATAAGAATACTCAGAATTCTAGTGTTAAATAAAATTAAAAAAAAAAAAAACCAACCCACCTTAAAGTTTACCCAAACCTCTAACAGGTCAAGGGCTTGGAAAACTTCCTCTGAGGACGAGGAACCCTGTAATCATTTATGTCAAGAGTCTCAAACCCCTTTCAAGCCTCACTGGTGGAAGCGTCCCAAGCGTAGGCACTTCCAGTTGAACTCTTTACCACCACCTCCAGCTGCAATGACAGGGTCAACTGACGGGACACCACCAGGGTGACAATACCTGAGAAGCGAGCAGACGCTGTGAATGAACAGAAACCATTATTTTCGCCGCTTTGCTACCAAATCCCAGCTCCGTAGGAATCCCCCAGGGAAAGCTCCCCACACCTCACTCCTCTCCAGTCCCAAAAGAGCGCAATGACCGACGCTCCGCCTGCCTTAGAGCCTCGGATCGTGCTTTTTCTGTCTCTCACTAAGCACACAAGGGCCAGCCCCACGCAGTCAGAGGACAAATATCTCGCCGGAGCCCTGGAGGATCCTCAGCTGACATGGAGGACGTAAGGTCAAACCGCTCCTACCGGCGGCATCGGGGTGACACAATCTGCCGCTCATTTCCAAGGCGATAAGAGCCAGCAGAACAGGAAACGAGCGCTTTCCCGGCCGGCTGGAGGGCTGCTTTGGCACAGAGCCCGCGCTCTACGTACGCACTGACTCAACAGGAAAATATTAAGGGGAAAAAAAAAAAAAAAACCACCCTTGATTAGAATTTTTTTTTTTTTTTTTTTTAAAGAGGCTGGCTAGAATGTTCTCTTTCTTCCCCTCTTATCTGCCACATGATTAGCTTCCCTCTGTTGACAAGGTTTACCAGGAATGAATTTCTTGATACACGACACAAGCCAGACAACATCTTACGGTTTGCTCTGCAACCCCGCTCCGTCCTCCCTCTGCTGCGTGAGGCTCAGTCTTCAACCCAGAGCCTTCCTTTCCAACAACCGCGCCGCCAGAGCGCGAGAAACGGCTCCCAGACCGCTGCCTAACGCCGGCAAGCATCTTGCGATCCTGAACAGATACTTCGGCCTCTAATTTCCCACTCCGTAAAGGATGAGCATTCGCACATTTTCAAACACGACCGCAGGTTTCCGGTTTTCCCACCCAGTTTTATCTCGAACGCATAATATTAAGGTGACGTGTTCCTTACGTGACCTTATTTGTTTTCATGCATCTCCTACTCTAAAAGGTCAGCTGCAGTTTAATGTTTCGTCCGAATTGACGAGGCCGGCAGGAGGACGAGAAAACCTGCCTTTTCCCAGCGCGGCGATGGGCTCGTGGCCGGGCCATCCCCTCGCCGCAGGGCACAGCCCTTCCCAGCCCGTCCCCGCTCCTCATCCTGCCTCCACGCTGAACCTCTCCTTCACAGGGAATCCGCACTCCTTAACAGCCGACCCGCTCGCGCCTTCCTGCTTTATCTCATTCATTCAAACACGTAGAAATTAAACAAGAGCAAATGAAACACAAGGCTTTCCTCTATCTCAAAACCTCAATGCTTTTACGTGTCCCACTTTCCCCAATCTGGTAACTTTTATCTCCTCTTTCTGTGGCCCATTACCCGTCTCTTTTGCCCCTTCCTTTAAGATAAGCTCCTCCACTCCCACATCGACCCTGTAGAATATTCATCTAATAAAGACTACAAAAAGACCAATTTATTCCACATATCTTACTAAACGCTAATTTCTCCATTCTTATTATAACTCCTATTTATCTCTTCTGTACTTTTTTCGTAATCATTCCTTTGTCTCGTTCCTTTTATTAGCATTCGTTTTCATAATTCATTTTACTGTCCCACTTCTTAGCAGAATGAGAGAGTTGCAGCGTCCTGTAGGAAACATCTGAAACGGAACATCCCTAAACAGAGGACATGGGGCACTTTTACGGCATTTAAAGTGCCCCAAAGCGGCCTGACCCAACAGCGAAGCACAGTCCTCATCAGTATTTCCTATCGTTTCTCAAGTTGCTTCTAGTTTCTGCTACAGAACCAACAACGAACTGATGCCTAATTAACCTGAGCGCTACCTACATGTCACTGCGAGGTTCCAGCCGCATGAAGACACTATTCATTAATCAAGTTTTATACACCGGCGACAGACGCGACGGCTACGTCCAATTTTGAGCAGCAAAGCTGAGAATCGGGCAAGAGGAAAAGAGGGAAGCTGGGAACGCTCTGCTCCAATGCCGGGTCTTACCTGCGAAAGCCCAGGGGACGACGCGTGTCCCGGTGGCGTTGCAGCAAGATTTGGGTGTCCCTTATTTATTTCATGTGCAGTGTAAGGGGATGGGGCAGGAGGACCCGGTTGTCTTGCTACTTGTGTTACCTGTGTGGAGATAAACTGTTAGTAAAACATAACATTAGTAATCCAGTCTGCAGAGATACTGTCATCTTATTTTTAAGAAAGCAGCTAGCAGCATCTTTATATAGATATGTAAAATAATATATATATTTAGCTAAGTGAAATGCTGTACTATCATGTTAACTGTTTATATGATTCAGGAAAGCGAGGAAGGATCAAAAAGTAAGAGCAGCAGCTGGAGCCACTGGTGGAAATGTCTAGGAACTGGATGGGTTTTACTGCCGTGGTCTTGCTTTGCAATATCCCTGTGACTTCAGGCCTGGGATCTTCTGGTCTTTCCATTATAAGCCATAGCAAACAATATGGTGACGTTGCAAAGGGATACGCGTTACCAGTGACAAAAACCAAAGGGGGAAATCTGCATACTCCCCTCCAAAAAGGAAAACCAGGACCGCACAGAGGCCCTGTTATCTGAAGGGCTGGCCACGAGCAAAGAATGAAATGCCAAAGCAATCCTTGCACGCAATCATCTCCTTTCTTAGCTTCTATAAAAAATTACCAATTAAAACACAGTAAGAAAAAGGTTGTAAAATATATTCACGGCACATACACTTGCTCCACTGTACTATCTCCATGATGGAAGTGTATTAGATATACTTTATACAGTCATTATAGTTTAAAAAAAAAGAGAATCAAAGGAAAAAAAGAATTGCCTAACCGCTGGGTGACAGCCCCCAGGAATTCACCACGATGACATTTTTCCACTCCCTTCTCACCGACCTTTTCCCAGACCTGTATTTTGCTTGCTGAAAAGCCCCACCTTGCTACAGGCGCTGAAAAGCCCGACACAGGCAATGCCTAGAAGGGGACGTTGCCGCTGCACAGCCAGATCCATGCGTATACGTATATTTCCCCAAAACTGGTAAAGGAGGCAGAAGGAAACCCTTGGATCTTCAACAGAGTATTACCACCAAGCTCCAAGACAGCAAAAGTTACAGAGTTCATGAATAAATGCTTTTCCCAGGTCGTTTTACTGCCCTCCCAGCATCGATGCCGCCGTTCCGTTACCTAAACCACTAAACCAGCTGCACCGGCAGTGGGAAGCGCCACGTGCAATTCCTCCAGGCTGGGAAACGGTCCAGGACCGTCTGCTGGGGGAAGATTTACGGAGCCCTTGTGCTCGTCGGAGGGAAGGGTGGGTCAAGGCAGAGAACCTCATCCTCTGTCCCCGGCTGGATCCTCCCCTTCCCCAGAGGGGAATAATCTCTTCTTTTCTGGCTGATCTAGCGTGGCAGGTGTGCGCGCACAGCCTCCATCGGCTGAAGCCAAACCAGCGTAAAACTTTCCACGTCCCATCCCCAAGAAAATCAAAGTCTCCTACGTGACTCCTAAGACAACCCTGAAAGACTCGTCGTGTCAATCGAGCCGCAGTCGGTGCTTAGAAGCAGCTACGTATCATGATGGATATCAAAAAAAGCAGTTAAGGAGGGGGGAGAAGGAAGCTAAAGCAACACAAAACACAGGGAAATAATTCATCTAAACAGCCCCATCAGTAGGTTGAGTGCGTACTCATCACCAAGATGTCTCCTTCAATGTGGCTTTTTGTGGAGAAAAAGAGGTTATTTTGCAATAGCTGTGGTACTTCAAACACTGCTGGCTTTCATCTCCCCACGCGTACAAGCACACACTGTTCCAACTAAGGCCGGAGCCATCCGGCATCCTCTGATCTCCACCAGCGCCCAAGTCCTCACGGACTTTTGACAAGAGGGACAGAGGCACTAATAATATCCCAGGCTAGTGTGAGCATTCCACAGTCCACTTTGGAAATTAAAAACGTGCAAATAACCTAGGCTGGAGGCTAATTAAAGACTGCAAGGAACGCTGCTCTGAATCTGGAAGGCAAACGGGAAGGAAAGCTGTGCAGCCGTGGGAATGGTGGTCCATGGGACATCCTTGTGCAGTGCAGCAGACAAGGAGCAGATACATCACGGACGCAGGTCTGGACCTACTAAAAAGGCCACCAGCACCCTGGCCTGTGTCAGGAACAGCGTGGCCAGCAGGAGTGGGGCAGCGACCGTCCCCCTCTACTCGGCACTGGTGAGGCCCCACCGCGAGGGCTGTGTCCAGGTTTGGGCCCCTCACCACAAAAGAGACACTGAGGGGCTGGAGCAGATCCGGAGAAGGGCAACGGAGCTGGTGAGGGGTCTGGAGCACAAGTGCTGTGAGGAGCGGCTGAGGGAGCTGGGGGTGTTCAGCCTGGAGAAAAGGAGGCTGAAGGGAGACCTTCTCGCTCCCTACAGCTCCCTGAAAGGAGGGGGTAGCCAGGGGGGGTCGGTCTCTTCTCCCAAGGAACAGGCGATGGGACAAGAGGAAACGGCCTCAAGATGCGCCAGGGGAGGTTTAGGATGGATATTGGGACCAATTTCTTCACCAAAAGGGTTGTCAAGCATCGGAAGAGGCTGCCCAGGGCAGTGGTGGAGTCGCCATCCCTGGAGGGATTTAAAAGCCGGGCAGACGCGGTGCTGAGGGACACGGGTCAGTGGTGGGTTTGGCAGTGTTGGGTTAACGGTTGGACTTGATGGTCTTGAAGGTCTCTTCCAACCAAAACGATTCTATGATTCTATTCTGTGATTCTAAATTTGCTCTGAAAGCCTAATTAAGGCAACAGAACGATCGTAAAATCGTACCATCTTGATACTTTGGCAACAACGCACTTGGACAGCATCTGATAGCAGTCTACCGTTGACCCGACCGGACTTCCCACCATTAGCCAAGCCCGGCTAAGCGGACCCCCCAAAAGGATGAGCTGTGCTCCCAGCAGAGGCAGAGAGCACCGCGTACGCCAGCTGCGGCAGCGTGGGTATTTCTGCACCTTCCTCTTGGCTCCTACGACCAACTACTCGCACATAAACTGAAATATAAGATCCAGATTTGAATGTGAACAGGTGATAAAGGAAGACAAGCTTGCTGAATTTGTGCATCTATTCACTAATTTTTATAAAAATCAAGCAGGGAGGGACTCTACCAGCTCATCGCTGGTGTTACGGGATGTTTGCCCTCATAGCGCCCAAGGTTTGGTTCTCTGCTTATTAAATGGGATTGTGCAAAACATAAACTTGGTCTGTGATGACTACGGAAGCAAATATCCCTCTCACATCTAGAGATTAAATGATTCTCCTAAAAATGTATACACAAAATTACATGTTCATTTGCTAGGGCATCACTTTCTTTCTTCCTTAACTGAGTAGCAAGAGGCAACTTTAGTTTTCCAGAAGCCTTAAGCTTGTGTTTTAAAGGAAATCACGAATGAACCATAAAATAAAACTCAGGCTGGAATTCTCTCTTTGCCTTTTGAGATTAAATCTTTGGTTTTTAGCATCTTTCACAAGTTTTTGATTATTCTTCCCCCTCCAATTACCTAAATTTCGGATTTGTGTCCGTGAAACTTTGAGGTTAGATCAGAATGGAGAGAGCATGCCACAAAAATCCCTCAATGATGGGGACAAGAGTTAATCATTAAGAACTGCTCTTTTCCTAAACAATTTAAAAAAAAAAAAAAAAAAAAAAGAAAAAGGGTTCAGACTTGGACAGAACCTCTTTACTTCCAGCACCCAATTTATTTGCTTGGGCTGCTGCAAAACAGCTTCCCAGCAGCGCTACCAGCATCCCAGGAACGGAGCATCCCTCTCGCAGCCTCCCCGGGCAGGGGTCGGCCTGCTGACCCGGAGCCTTCCCTTTAAGCACGGGGCGGCTGGAGCAGCTAATCCTCCCTAAGCTCTTCCTTACGGCCTTCTCTTACATCGCAGGAAGATCCCTTTAAAGGACACAAAGGCGAATCACAGCACCTCTGCTGGGCGTGAAATTAGGAGGGGGCCACCAACGGGCATGCCGTGGGGGAAAAGCCACCAAACGAACCCCCAGAGAAGCCAATGATGGAGTCAAGCCTTAGTCAATGGAAATCTGGGGCAAGCAGGTTCTTCAACACCTCTCTTTCCCATTACCTTCCTTGCCATCAGTTGGGCAACCTGACGCGAGGCGGTATCTGCTCCAAAGAGACACGGCGAGATTGCAATTAACACAGAGAATTGGAACCAGCGTCGGATCTAACCGGGCTACAGAAACTCTGCTCGAGGCGACCCCCAACCGCCCCACACGCGCTGCTCGCCTAACTTGTACATCGCTTTAACACTCGTTTCCAAAGTTCACATCCAGGAGTCGATGTTGTTCCTTAGCTGGAAGAAGTTTATCCCAAAGTAATTTTGGTCCAAGCTTCAGCGCTTGAGCTCACACGTTACGCCGCTACAAACCTCCACCACCATCTGCCAAAAAAGGCTGTTTGTGTGAGAACCGGACATACGTTAACTCAGCTGTTTTTCTGATCTGATTCCCAGCTCATGCCTCATGCTGAATTTGAGGAGCACGTCTGCTTCTGATCATTTGTCCCTGCTCATTTCATTCCCAGCAGAGCTCAGCCCCCGCTACCCCGGGGGCAGGCACACACCGTGGCCTCCGCTATGGAAGGTCACCATCGGTGCAGCTCCCTCTCTGTTACAAGTCAATGTCTTTCCCTCCAACTCCAAGCCTAAAAGCTTCCTTGAATATATTTCTTTGCAGTATTTTACAACAGAAACAAAATTTCCTCCTTCTTCCATTCCCCCTTCCAGATTCCACGGGTTTGGGATCTTACAGCAGATGTGACAGTAACTGCATTCATTTCTTGCAGTATAAGGAATTAGGAAACACCAGGCAAGAAGCTGCTTACAGGACAAAGCCCAAATCTTTACGTCCAAATGTGGCATTCTCCTTTATCGAGGAGGGGAAATTTTTACAAGATAAGTTCACTCAAACCATTATTTCCAACTGTGATTTTCTTTAAAATTATTCTACTGATGGATTTATTAAAAAAAAACAAAACCCAACCTACCAAATATCAGTATTTTCTACAGTACACTATATAAAAGAAATGACGATGATACACGGCAAGGTTAGGCGTCTTTGTTTTTAATACCAGTATGATTTCATGGGGAAAGAGGTTCTGTCAATGTTTTGTTGGGAATTTTGAGCATCTCCAAGTTCTCGGACAAGCTTCCTTTCATCTGAGAAATCGCACTTTGCCTCTTCCTCTCCCCCTGTCTCTGCCCGACGGGAAAACGTGTTCCTCTAGTTTTATTTCAGGGGGGATTATTGGGACTCACAGTAAAAGCCACATGATTTTCCCTTCCCATTTTTGGCAAGCAGCACGTAGTTCTGGAAAAAAAAAAAAACCGAGCTCGGGAATGTGCAATTGAGGGCCTGATAATAAATGTGGAAGGGCATGGAAGGGATAACCGAATTATTTTTCATCTTTATCTAACTAGAACTAGTGGTTTCATGTGTGGGTTGCCCCATATCTAAAATGACTTGCCCTCCACCCCACGCGTGACGTACTGTAACCTACGGGGAAGACCCCGAGGAGCTGAGAGTCACCACGCGGAGGTAGGGGACCACAGATCCCTCCCTACCCCAGCCTTCCTCCACCAAAATACACGGATTTGGAAACTGCGATGTGTAATCCACATGGAAACCCACGTACGATGACCGGGCAAATAAAAGGTGGAAGTGACAAAGCAGCTCCTGGGCACCGAAGACGGTGCTCTCTTCCGTACCTCTGTACTACGCGACTTCCGTAAGATCTAGGCAAGCTATGTATAAAAACCATAAACTACAAAATGACCTATTTGTTGCAAACCCAGACCTTAAATATACGACGCCGTTACTAACATAATAAATCACAGAGACCTACGATGAATGAATTTGTCAGGGACCTCCCATCATCTGCCTCTTCCCTCCTAATTCATTTTTCCTAGGAGTTACTCTGAATTTGCAATCTGCCAAGGGCTTCGAACAGCAGCTCAAAAGGAACCCAGCCGAGAAATCTCTCTCCTTTCCCTAAAGCATGACATTTTCTTTCAAACTTGTGTCTTCTTAAAGCCTAGAACCAAGATACGGGAACAGAAGCCAGGGCTGGGAGTAACATATCAAGGAGTGATGTTTTTCCACGCTGAAAAAGCTATTTTAGGTCATCCTTCACAGTTACTTTTATATTTTACATTAATTTAAATTTTTTTACAGTCATATTTTCCTACAGGCATCTGAATTATGTCTTTGGAGGAAAGAATAGAAAAAAAAGAACCTTCTTTTCCCCCCCCAGAAGGAATTCAGACATTTTTAAAGTGGTTTCTCGGTGTTGTGTGGGGTGTATAAAGGATGACATAGACTGAATTATTTAGTACAACTGTTTGTACGTTTATGTTCTTTTGCGTTTGGTTTTTTTTACCTGTGTATGTATATACGCACATAGGTGGGCATGTGCCATAGAGGAGAGAGCTGGCAAAAATAATCAAAAACCGGTCGGCAGCTCGAGCGTGTTGATGCGCTGCTGCCAAAGCCGCACACCTCGACACCTTGAGCCCTGGCAGAGCGGTAGCCCAGGCTTTGCCACCCACCGGGACGGACACCCACCGCCAGCCGCCCACCAGATCGTCCCTGGTCAAGGGACCTACCCCCGAGGCTCTGCCTTCCCCGGTCTGACGGGTGCGGGACTGCACTTCTGCACTTAATCCTACCCAAAGCTCGGCTTTGCACGGCTTCTCCCTGCTGGAAGAGGCCGTCACAGAAAACTCTGCTCTACGGCCCAAAAAAGGAAGGGGCCAAAGATGCTCCAGAGCCGGACTCCGCGTGCAGAGGAGACGGAGCTGATAACCCCCTCGGCAGCTATTCATGCAAACAGGGGGAAGGAAAAAGCCTCGTACAGCAGCTTATGTTTTTCTATAAGCAGCTTATGTTACCGCATAAAATTCACTGTATTTCTCCCATCTACAGCTTTTCTTCCTGTTTTCCAAATAATTAAAAGAGCAGCTTAAAAGAGTCTTTTTTGGCATTAAAAAAATATTTGCGCTATCCCACCAGAAAAGCAAAATATTACTTTCCCAGGGCTGTGCTGATTTAGCAAAGCGCATAAATAACACCGGGCTTCCAGCTATTACCATTCGAAATAAAGAAATGAATAAAAGGAAAACGCTATCCTACGTTCCCAAACAAACATCGCGAGGCTTCTAAGCTAAATTTCCTCGAAAACCAAGCTTTAAAAACAAACATGCGGGACAGCGAGCCAACAGCACCTACCCCAAATACTCAATCTACAATCGAAACATTTCTTCCCCGGCGTAATGGAATGTTTCACGTGAAGAACGACTCTTCGTTGATTGTTTTTCCGATAAGAAAACTATTGGAAACGTGCAGCCACTAAGACACGCCAAGAAACCAGCCTTCGAGATGCAGGGGGAAAGAGATGGAGCCAACAGACTGAAGTTACGGCCAGTAACGTTTTTACTCAGGTGAAACTCTGTTAGGAAAACCCGTATCGGCTAAATAAAACTATAGATATTTAACAAAAAAAATGAACGGACCCAAAAACCCCAAGACTTTTTTTCCTACTCACATGCAGCAAAAATGGTCGTCCTCATCCAGCATCATTTATTTTAGTAGGCAAAAAATTCGCATTTTTTAAATTGTATGGTTTTTAAATTGCATGCTTATTAAATGTATTGTTTTTTAAAAAGCTCTGCCATTTCCTTACGCTTGGAAAACCCACTCCTTTCAAAAGCAAGGGTGCCGGCAGCGGCAGGGCCCTGCGCAGATACTCACGGTGCTGTACACAGCGGAGACGGTGGGAGTGAAGATCCGATCCTCGAGGGGCTGCTGGACAGGACCTCGGGGGATCCTGCAAGGCAGCAGGTTAAGGAAAACAAGGTGGAAGGGTGGTGTTTTGGGAGGAGAAACAGGGAACGTATCGTCCATCAATGCAGCCGGTCACCTCCCACGCTCAGCACACACACAGACACCTCCGAGGTTCTCATGTGCACCTACGGCCCTTCGGGGCTCCCCAACAGAGCAGCAAAGGGGGGGCTTCAAAGGGCAGAGGGCACCGACAAATACAGCAAGAAAAACCAAAAGCAAACAAGAATTACCAGACAATCTACAAAACCTTCGTCCTGTCAAGAGAATCCCCTACCTTGGGTCATTCTTCTTTTAAAGAGTAAGGGAAAAAAAGCTCAAAGCCACGAGCCCTTCGCATTCATCCGCACAAGCCCCGCTGCTCCGCAGGGCGCCCTCCGACAGAGCAGCGCCCGTTCTGCCGACCAGGAATCGACCAGGAATCGCCTCCCAGCCCCTTCCCTGTTCTCCTCCCCTCACCCAGGGACTCCCGTCCTCATCCACCCACCAAAAACCGCTTCCAAAAGGGGCCGTCGGAGAGATTTTCGGTTTTGATGATCTGCTGCGGGGTTATTTCTAGGCAAAGTTTTTTTTAATTTTAAAGCTATGGTGGGAATCCAGAGGGGGGAAAAAAGGGGGAAAGACTTTATGCAACAAACAAATCAGCCAGAATCTGCTTAACTTGCAGAGTAAAACAAGGGGATGCAGGTATTTAAAACAAAAAAGCTTTCTGACTTAGCTAACACCTTGTGCCTTAGGCCCAGCATACGTCTGCTCCATAACCGATGCCCACTGTCATGAAAAAGCCGTGCTTAACTTGCTGAAAAATTCCCCACTAAATCCCATATTCAGATTTCAGCTTTTTGCCGTTTACATTTTAAACGTCAAAGCCTCTTGGAGAGCAGCTGATTGATCAAGTTTCTCGCACACAAGGCAGCGACACAGCCCTCGTGCGCTAATGTGATGGCGGATACTTAAAAAAAAAAAAAATCAAAAAAAAAAATCATGAAAACACCTCTTGCGTTTTGTTCAACTAAGGAAAAAAAAACACCCCTAAGTTAAATTTTGAACCCAGAAAATTAGTTTTGAGTCTTTCAAGAGTCGTCCCTTTGCACTATGACTTTGATCTCCCGAGAAACGCCGCTGCCCAAACCTCCGCAGGGACCATCGATGGCAGCGGCAGGAGAGGCCCTGCCAGCGCTGGCCACCCAAGCTCCACAATCCCACCGCTTCCCCTTCCTTAAAAAGGATGGAATTTTAAGGTTGAGGCAAGGACGGTTGAGAGACGACCTGCCCTGTGCGTGTCCAGTGTTCGCAGCACGCCCCAGCCCCGTCTCCTCCTCCGAGAGCAGCACAGAGCAGAACCAAATTTACAGTATGGCACTATTTCGATACCGCTCCCCTCGCTATAAAGCTCAGCCCTGGCCAAGCAGGCTGAGAAACGGCTCAAAAACCCTCCAGTTCTGTTAAACATCCCATGTTTGAACGCCAGGCTCGGTAAAAACCCTGCATTATAGGATTACGCTGGGAAAAGATCGCCTCTGACCTTCACAGCCCCGTTGCACGTAAGTCATGTCCCCGTTAAAGCCCGGCAGGCGGAACGCGGGACGCCTACGGCCGGCTCCGCACGGAGAGAACCGGGATGAGGATCCGGCACCGCTCGTTCCGAGCACGGTGCTCACTCAGCCTACGCCTCCTTTTTTTTTTTTTTAATTTTTAAATAAGTGCAAGAATTTCTTTTCAGGGTCTAAGGCTCGTCTTCACTTTGCAGACTTGCCAGCTCGTGCGTAACTGGAATCGTTTGATAAAATAAGGAAGTTTTTAATAGAAAAATTACACGTAAAATCCTGACTGCAGCGAAACAACGGGAAGATCTGCCCCAGACTTCAAGGGAGCTGAGGCGCCAGTCCTAGCCTTCGTCCCGAGGATCTTACATTCATTCCTGGGTTTCAGAAAACCCCAAAATTTGGGAGAGGAGGATTAAAAGCTGCAAGACAGAACGAAAACCCCGGGAATGTTGTGCAGCACCCTTCCCTGGCACCCACCACCGTCGCCTGACAGAGGAGGACGGGGCAGGACAGGTTTTAAGCTGCCGCCCTTTTGTCACAGCCGAGATGCCGGATCTCCAGGCAGTTCTGACAATTAATTGGAGCAACTGCTGCTTCAAAAGGGACTGTTCCCGAGTTTGGAAAAATGGTTTCATCCTCGAGAAGGTTGGGATTTATTTTCTTATTTTAGAACTTATATAAGCCAGGAGAAAATAATCTTCTTTGAGCAGAGCACCCTCTCTTTTTGCACCCAGGAGGAGCCGCCGAAAGGAATGAGCCGTTTAGATGGATTTTCAGAGTTTGGGGTTGCCATTTAAGATGACTTCTAGGAAGCGGCGATTCTCATCAGATTAAAAAGAAACCTTTTAAGTCCTTTTTGCCAAAGGACTTGACCTGGACGCGAGACTGATAAGGACAAAAATACCTTAAATTCCACTAAGCCTTAATGAGATATAACAGTTGGAGAAAGCGATTATTTCCAACATTCCGGCACCTGCAGGCTGACTCTCAGCGAAGAGCGGGGCTAAGGGAAAGGTCCCTGCTTCCCCGCGAGCCCCCCAGGAGAAGTGACCACCTTCCCTCCCCGTACAGCTGCCCAAGGAGCCCACCCCGGGGTAACCGTTGCCGTTATTTCAGCAGCGGCGAGCCAGAGGGACTGCAAAAGTTCATCAGCAGGCTCTTGCTAACGAAGCTCTTTTTCCTAGAAGCAGGTGAAGAGCGACAGCACGGGAGGCTCCACCACGGGACGCGAATGGGTCACGGCAGGCGGGTGGGCGGCGAAACCTCCTCCAGCAGCATCGTCTCCTCCACGTCCACGGTAAACCCTCCTCCGGGCACTCATCGGCTTTCACGGCACCGGGATTTCGGTACCAGCCCGGTCCGCAATGCAAACGGCACGAACGCATCCTCCCGCTGCCCCCACCACACGCAGGGAAGGTGGAGCGTTAAAGTATAATCCAGCCTGGCTCTAGTGCAGCGCTTAATTAACCACAGCGCCAAGAAAACGAGGATACACTGAATAATTCAGGCAGCTCTTTCATTTCTTTCTATTCTGGCACGCTTAGATCCAATTCGGGAGGATCCTGTGCCCTCCCTCCTCCTCCTCCCCCGTATCCTTGCCTCCCACATCACCCTCTTCAGCTGCACCGAGAACTTGTGCTGCCGCGCTCCGAAACGATCCAGGAGGGTGGGAAGGTGGAAAAGCAAAGCTAAACCCAAACCTCACACCGTTTTCAGAGATCCTTCCGTTACCGCAGGGAGAAAAGCCGAGGTGGGCGGCGAAGCAGAGGAGCAGGAACAAGGGGAACCTCTAAAATCACATCTGCCACGGGCAGGTCGGCACGGAGGAACGACGGGCTCCGCTCTCCACGCGTGCGTCGGGCTGAGCGGTTCTCTACAGCTCTCCCTCCTCCATCAGCATCACGCCAAAAGCCGGGGGAGGGATGGCAGCCAGCGGGTAGCGCTGCCTCTGGATTCTCTCCATTGCTGCTTAGGGCTCTTTAACTCATGAAATATATATATATTTTTAAATCCACGTAAGCGAGATACTTCTGGCAGGTTGATAAAAGCTGGCACAGATGCAATGGGAGTTCCACCCAGTCCCCATCTGGCCGCAGCAGCGATTACAAGCTGGAATTTCAGGAGCTATTAAAGATGCGCCGGGAGAAGGCAGGCAGAGATAGGGACGCCGGCTGGAAAGGAAACGGAATTTTTCTTGAAACAAAAAGTCTCCGCAAAAGGAGAAGGATATCTTTTAATGCGATGCCATAGCCACGTTCGGAGGGGAGGGAGAATACGCGACTTCTCTGTAAAGCGACTGAAGAAGAAAAGGAATCCAGAGCAGAGCTGCCTCTCAGCCGGGGCATTCAGAAGCACCCATAAATGCAGAGTTAAATAAAAGTCTTTTTTTTCTTGCAGAAATCTCCCCCTTCTGCCACACTCGTCTGCTTGCTCTAATCACGCCACAAAATTGAAATACTGCAAGATTTCTATGTGCTTTTCCAGCAATGAACAGCAGGAAAACATGCAGTAAAAGACGCTCTCACAGCAAGGATTTGTACCGGTTTTTCTGTCCTGCTCCTGCTTCCAGGATTGGAGGGGGAAAGAATAAAACACTATTACACTTTCTTCCAAAATGGATTCATTTCCCCTTGAATTGTGCCTCTCACCTAAGCTCATTTTCAGCAACTAGCAACCATTTTATCCTGAGCACGCACTGCCGGCCTCTCTCCTCGCTCCCAGCCGACGGTAAGAAGGAAACACCTTCTCACGTGAATAAAGATACCTGCGGGGACCCAGGGGCGCGTACGCAAACGCCTTACACAAAAAAAAAAAAAAAACCCAAAACATTCCAGAACTGACGATTTTTAGCCCTGCATAGAAACGGAGCGCGTCTCCCACCAGCTATCCCCAGGGTTACACAGTCCCAGTGTGTGTCCCCGAAATTATGTATTAAACGACTTGGGGGCAAAAAAAAAAATTGCAAGATAAAACCATCAAGCAAGATTACAGGAGGGCAAGAATCCACATCAGTTTCAAGCACTTCTTTCAGTTTTTTGGTGGATTTTAAAAAAAACCCTCTGGGTAGGGAGGTATTTGATGGCAGAGAGCTGTCAGAAGAGCGTTTTTCTCCTCTGCAGCCTCTTCTCTATTTAACACGGAACTGAAACGCAGAGGTGGACACCCTGACAGCAGAATTTGTCAGGTTCGGAAACCACAAGGGCTCGCTTCAAAGGTTAAAAAGGGAAAAGCTTACACCAGTCACAGCCAAAACTTCCCCTGCATCCCCCCCCATCCTCTGCAGCTCCGCCGTCCTCCGCTCGCCGGGCAAAGCCCTTTGTTCGGCGCACTCCATCCTACCTGGCAGCGAGCTCCCGGAGAGCTTCGGCAGCGAGCAGGGCTCAAGCGCCGGGTCTTCTCCCCCCGGCTGCCGGTGGAGAAGCCCCCGGCCGCATCCCTGCCATGCGGGAGGATTTCTTCGCTCCTGCCTCCTCTCGCCCTGGCAGGCTGAGCGCTCTGGCAGCGCGCTGGCGGTCTTAAAGAGGAAGCGCAAGGAGGGTCCGAGCGGTACCCTGGTGGGGTTTTGTACCAAGCGCTGCCGAAATCCCTCTGCTTCCCCAATTTTTCTGCTGGGCACGCACCGGAGAAGGGAAGGGGGACAGCATCACGCTCCTCTTAGCAAGCTCACATCGGATAAAAATCTAACCAGGCTTACAAAAGCGTTAGGTAAAAAGATAAACTCACCCCCAGCACGCTCGGCTTTAGAAATCTGCACTGCAATGGATGAAGAGCCTGGCGGGCGTCAGCGCTCTTCCTATCGTCAGTGCTCTCCCTATCGTCAGCGCTCTCCCTATCGGAAGGAGAATTAAATCACAGCACAAACCCCCCAGCAAGACATTTTGCAACTTGTTTCCCTGAGCTTTCCCCTCACTGCCCCCAAACGCAGCAATGCCCTGGATCCACCGCGAACCCGATTCTTTAAGCAAGTACTTTGGGAACCAATATTCCCTTCAAAAGAAATTCCCTCTTTTGACAGGCCACGTTTCTGAAGCCGGGGGAAAGAAAGCTGGTAAAACAAACTACAGCCTGTAAAGGGGAAAAAAAAAAAAAAAAAACCCAAAACCCAAACTCACTCCACCAAGTGAGATGTCACATGGGGGGGAAAAAATAAATATACACGATCCAAACAGTGCCATCCGCTCTCTCCATGCTGAAATAGTTACTACAACCAAACTAACTTCATCCAAGGGCAAAAACCAAAGACAAGTTACAAAGGAAACAGCTTCAAACTTAGGAACAGGCAGGATTAATGGTGCCCGTGCCACCATAATTGGATCCCCCTGTGCGTAGGCAGAATCCAGCCCTTAATTACAGGGGCACACGCTGGCTTTCCCCGGTGTCCCTGTTGTCCCCACTTTTCCGGCTGTCTCACCGGAATGCAGCACCTTACGCCCTTCAGAGCCCAGCAGCTCCCGCTAATAAGAGATGAGCGATAATTCATATTACAAAAAAAATAAAAAACAGTGTAATTCCAGGACTTTGGAAAAATGTTTAAAGGCTTAAGAAGAACCCAATAAATACCAACCTGCTGGTCAGCCCCCTCCGAGCCCTGCACTGCCTACACCCAGCGCGTACCCCAGCCCCAACAGCCGCACGCTGCCCAGACAGACACCATTCCCCATCCTCACAGAGATCCCCTTCTGCTTTGGGGTGGCTTCGGGGTTCTTTTTGTTTGTTCAGGGGTTTATTTTTTACTAACGGATTCCTGCCTCGGTGGAACCCCAAAGGAAGGAGCCGGCCCTCCGCATTAAAGCGGCTGTATTTTAGTTTTCTTAGACGGATGCAACTGGGCTTGCGCAACTCGATGAGATGTCAAAATAAAGCATGAATCAGAGCGCTGACTGTATCACAGGTCAAAACCGAATGGGGCATTGTTGTTTCAGTGGCTGGTGTTTAGGGAAAAAAATAAATATAACTTTTACTGGCACGAGTGCTCAGAAACACGGTCGCAGTTAAGAGCGGCAGGTGAAGAATTCCTTAACAGGCCGCGTCAGCTTTACACCAGTACTTAATTCTGACGTGAAGGACGTATTTCCGGCTAGTCAGCTGTTTTAAAAAATAAAGGAACACAATGAAAGGTGTTTGTAAAGTAGCAAAAATGGGGTTTATGGTTTCAAATTACCAAGCTGCGTAACAGAGCAGTACATCACCCTGCCCCTGGCAACAGACGCAGACCAGACTCCCGAGATTCACCGCCTTCTGTAATGACTTATACCCAGAAGGATCATACGGCAAAAGCCATTATTAAGCTTGTTTCAACATTTTATGGCCTAATATAAAGCTCCTGCTGCAACATGTGTAGCCAACGTTCACAACCCAATTGCCATTTGTCAAACTGATAAATTTTAGGTGGATCGATGAAGCGTTTCTGTAAACTACCTTTTTAATCCTCCGTGTTGTTCTGTGTATTAAACACTAACACCGAATTCTCTTTAAGATCTCATTAATGGGCTATTTCATACTTGGAACAAATACCTTAAATAAGGTATTTATCTTTTGCTGTTGTACCAGAAATGCACCTACATCAATATTGCTGATGTCTCGTGCGTTCTCACCGGCTCCTTTATGAACTGCCATCGCCTGGTTCAAAATCACTGACCGCAGAACCCCTTCCTCGCTCCTTGTTCGAACTATTTGACGATAACCAAAAGCGATAAGGCTTGTCCATCCCTCTGCCATTTAAGTGCTCCTCATTAAAGTATCATCTCCCGAGCTTTGTCCAGATCCAAACCTTAACAGCAAGCGAGGCTTTTGCTACTTATCCCAGCTTACGCCACACTCTATAAACGAATACTCTCCCCGTAATGAAACTTTTCTCGATATTCATCTTAAGCTTTTTACCTAATTACATGTCTTTAATCTCAGTCCTAGCTCTTAAATAATCCCAAACACTTCCTTTCCCTTCTGTCTGCCGCATAATGCCACCCGATCCGCGCTTGCACCCAAGTGAATAGGGACGGGGCAGCAGCGAGAGCTTTCAAAAGCGAAGGGGCACGCAAATCCCGGCGAACCTCAATGGCTGTCAGAAAACAGGCTTTCCAAGGCTCCTCGGAAAACTGCAGCTTGAAAGGAAAACGTGACCTTCAACTGCTTACTGAAAAGCGCCATTTCCCTCTCCTTCCCCCAGCATCGCCACTGCTGGGATCCAGTATCCTCCAGTTATTCCGATTTCTCCTCCTTTTACCCCGTTGAATGAGCCCGGACAGGTTTCGGAGCCGCTCTGACCAAGGCTGCTCTGTACCTGCGGGTGTCCACGTTCGCAGGTCGGATCGCAGGGCGGCACGCAATCTCTGACACACAACCTCATGCTTCCCTCTGACTAACCGTGCCAAAGCCGCGCCGCAGCAGCCACATTCAAAGCGCGTGTTCTATTTATACCCCAGCACATCTCCAAATCCTCCGACTTACGTGCTTTTTTTAAACATCCACTCCACAAAACATCTATTTCCGAAAACCTTCTTCCTACATACATCCACTCTGCAATGTGTTTTTGCTCCTCGCTCACCTTCCTGACCTGCAGGTAACGCGTTGTGCTGCATTTTTTGCACCAGCAATGCCTTCGAAATCCATTTAATACCGAGGCAGAAATTCCAGGTACCACTTCCCATCTGCCTAATCATTAATGATGATAAATTAGATCAGGCCTTTTTGTCAATCTCCGATGCATATCAGACGTCCTTGCTCTGTAATACAACACTTTGCTACTTATCACCTTCGTTTCCTTTTAGCCTTCGGTCCACGTGTGATAACGTCTCACAGTCGAGCCAAACGGGAATGCCAAAGTAAGGCTGGGGGTTAGAGGGGAAGATAACAACAGGAAAAAACCCTCTTTGTTGGAAATTAACTGTATTTCCAACCTCTCATTCATTCTGTAATGCTTTCAAATAGAAGCCGGCAATATTAGGGGCACCAGCTGCAGGCAGCTGCAATAGTTACACCTGCAGACAAGCACCTAATTATCTAGAGCTCATTACTTCCAGGCTCAGTTTTGCATCCCGAAATTAAAAAGAGCTGGAGACAGCTCACCAGCACGTAAATCATCCCCAGACCTGGCTTCCCCCCAACGCATTTCATCCCGGAGCGAGTTATCGGGGAGCTGTCAGCCAACACACCACATCAGCGCAAACGCCACAAAACCCCCCAATCAATTATTTTTGCCCGATACAAACGCGTTTCTAAGGGCAACCGGCTTTTGCTACTTCGGCTCCGCCGGCCTTCAAGCTGCAACCCAAGCATCAATGCAAATCGTCTATTTTCAGCTCAGACCTGGAAAGGTTGTTTGGGGTGGAAGAAACCGTGTCTAAACCCCGCTTAATCCTGCTGGGATTTTCCTCGAAGCGTGGTGGTTGTGGGTGGGAGGACGGGTCTGGAAGCGACGGACTGAATATTTCTGTAACTGGGAACTTTATCCTGTGTGTATTTTTAACAGCAGCATCTCCAAGAAGCGGGTTTCCAAAGCGCAGCCTGAATCAAGTTAAATCCAAGTTTGGATCTAGCTGTAAAATATTAGAAATTTAAAAAAAACCAAAAATATGGCAGAAAGGCGGCCTGGCTGATGTCTGTGCCAGCTCAGGTAACACAAGGAGAACACATGCCGGGAAAGCATCCCCCGCTCAGCTACACAAAACTTCTCACTAGCTGACTTGTTTTAGCTTTATAGTCCACTTTCCTCCATAAAACACCAGCCACTGCCATATTTTTGAAAATTCCTATTTTATTCTTACAATATATGGACTCTTCTAAGAGATGGAAAAGTCAATATATTCCATCAGCTCCCATCAGCTGGAAAGTCATGGTACTACCTCTCCAGAGGCAATGGCATCATGGGGAATACGCTGATGTAGCCTTAAAATTCCATTTAATTTTAGGAGAGTTATTTATGATTGTACTTGTCCATGTTAATTAAAACTCCCATTAGGCCGCAGAAAACAGGCTACGCTCAGGAACTGGAAACAGCCCCATTAGTCTTCAACAGTCCTGCCCTGCTCGGCGTGATTCCTCACCCTCCTGCAGCCACAACCCCAGGCCAGGGACCTTATAAAGAGCCTAAAAATATTAAAGTCGGTGAAAAGGCTCAACAGGGTGAGCACTAAAACTGGCTGAGCTCTGGGGGGTCGGCCGTAAGTTACAGAGGACCATCATGGGCCAAGATCCCAAGGAGAGATGCCCAGATGAAGCCTGTACTCCAAAACGCACCCAATAAATCAGCAGCAGACACGCGTTACGTGCACACCCGCTCAGCTCTGAACAACCCGGCATCAAAAACGAAGCCCAAAAGTCCCAAGCAGAGCGATGCCAGGAAGCTGGACTCATGCCATGCAATACTGGGCTAACTGTCTCTTAATATTACATTAAATTGATACAGATCTTATCTACTGGGGCTGTGCTGCTCTAATCAATTATTAAGCTTTCTCTGCTTTCTGCCCAAGAACAGACAGGAAGGCGCGGGAACGATGGGTTTAGATACTGCTGCTCTTTACATCCGTATATTAAAGGCAAACCTGGATTTTTGTGTGTCGTCTTAAGTTCATCTACACCAAGACGTCACTTCCTTATTTCTTAAAACACGTACAAACTGATCAATACATGTAGTCACAGCAGGCCGAGTGCATTTGTAAGCATCCTGCAGTGTGTACACCCACCTTTATAGATGATCCAAACATCTATAAAACCAGAGGGAAGACACCCCACATCTCCCCGGGGTTGGTTCACGGGAGCTGCATACCCCCAACCGGGAATAAATCACATTAAATGTCCCCTGGGTAAGGTATATGTCACCCTGCTACCAAAAATGGGGCTACGTGCTCAGGGAACCCATTTCCAGCTGTCTAGGGGGCCAGGCAACTGCAAAAGGTCTGTGGGTCAAGAAACCACCGAGGTGACCAGAAGAATACCAAGAGGACGGGTACGGAAATCACAGCGTTTAAATTGTCCTCTCCCTACGACACAGTGGTTCCCATACCTGAATCCCAGACCGGCAGGGGCTGGAAGGGACCTCTGGAGATCACCCCGTCCCACCCCCTGCCAGAGCAGGGTCACCCACAGCAGGGGGCACAGGAACACGTCCAGGCGGGGTTGGAATGTCTCCAGAGACGGAGACTCCCCCACCTCTCTGGGCAGCCTGTGCCAGGGCTCTGCCACCCTCACAGCAAAGAAGTTCCTCCTCGTGTGGAGATGGAACTTCCCATGGTCAAGTTTGTGCCCGTTACCCCTTGTCCCGTCCCCGGGCACCACTGAGAAGAGCCTGGCCCCCTCCTCCTGACACCCCCCCTTTCAGTATTTATCAGCGTTGATAAGGTCCCCCCTCAGCCGTCTTTTTTCCAGACTGAAGAGACCCAAATCCCTCAGCCTTTCTCCATCAGAGAGGGGTTCCATCCCCTCAGCATCTTGGCAGCCCTTTGCTGTCCCCTCTCCAGCAGTTCCCCGTCCTTCTGGAACCGGGGAGCCCAGAACTGGACCCAGCGCTCCAGCTGTGGCCTCCCCAGGGCAGAGCAGAGGGGGAGGATGACCTCCCTCCACCTGCTGGCCACGCTCTGAACTCTCAATGCTCACTTCCTAACGCTCAGTTCCTCCTCTCAGACTTTTCATCTCGCGTTTTAGAAATCCAAACCCAGCACTAGGTTCCTTCCAGGGGAGGAATCGATTCAGAAAGAAAGCGACTCCGGCGGCTGGGTGCCGAGAGCTGCTCCTAACCTGAGCGGGAGGACAGGCACGGCTCTGCTTGCGCGGCTCCTGGGGCCAAGAAGTCACAGATAGCATCTACGACAAGTCAGGTGGCATCAAAGGAAAATTACTGTCACGAAGGTGTAATCCAAATAGCAGGCGCCTGCAGGCAGAAGGACACAATACGAGGAGACGTGGTATTAAGCTGTCAGCCAGCAGCGGTGCTGCCAGAAGAGGTGGTCCTGGCCTCTCGCGGCCGCTTGCCCCGTGCCAGTGCGAGCCCATTCACCGCTGCTCGGTCAACCGGACCCGGGAGCAGATTCAAACGAACCTTTTCTTCCAAGCTTTGTTCACCACCAGCCACGCGACAACTGTGTCGGCCTAAAGGACAGGACCAAGCAGGAAGAGAGAGATGGGGAGGTCGCACCAGAAAACGTTTCCGCTGTAGTTTCCCTGAGCGCATCCCTGGCACACGGCATAAGCCGCAGGGACGGACGGACCCCAGAGGCAGCTGCTGAGGCTGACCTAAACACACCATAGTGATCCTAAACATTATTACAACTTTAAACCCCCGCATAAAGTGTTTTTTTTCCAGATGGTTTTTATGAGAAGGCAAGCGGATCCTCCTTAAGAAATCATTTTCCTGTTGGAGATGGTAATAGTCTAAGCCTTCAGTAACTGAGTTCACAGCATTACAGCCAGCAGAGCTTTACAAATTATACGAGCCCTGGAAGATTTATTCAAAGGATGGAAGTTTGACGGGGCTGGGAAAGGAGGAGCTGGTTCTCACCCTACGGAAAGGAGCTGAAGCCTTGCTGCCTTATGCCATACGTAACGCTCTAACTTGAGGCCACGAGAGGACTTTACTGAGGCATCACCTAAAATGAAGATGGTCCATGAAATGGACCATCCAAAACGAATTTCGGATCCAGCCTGCGTCGCACAGCTGGGGAGGCAGGGCACTGACCTGGGAAGCAACAGTTTTGACTCCAGCTGAGCTGGAGAGCTGCGAGGTGACTGCAGGTAAGATCTTCGTGTGGGCTGGGAAAGGTTTTCTTTGGGCAGAAGATGCTGTTCCCCGCGCCCATCACATCTCTTCTAGGAGCATGACCCATTTCGAAAGCACCAGCTCACTCGGCTTAGATCGCGAGGGATGAAAAGACCTCAGTAAGATAACGGTAATAACGAACAGTTTGAAGTTTTTACCTTCTCAATTACAGAAAAGCCATCCTTCATTTGCACTCCTCGCCCTAGGAGGCTGTCCCTGCTAACTGGCAGACCTGAACGCACCACCGACTAACCATCCAGAAGCTACAAATACAGATACAAAACGTAAAAATCACCAAAACCGGGTGAGTAATTGGCTTTTAGTTGAGCAGAGGCAGTGATCTTTCTCCCAAAACTATTCTCGTAGGTTGGCAGCAGCTGCTAAACCACCTTCTGTGCCCCAAGAGGACCCAAACATCTGCACGCTGTCAGGAAGGCAGCGGTCTCCTGCCCCCAGCGCTGGAGGGTCAGCCGTTTGTGGACACCAGTATAACCCAAGAACTCGATTCAAACAGAAGTTTCATGATCTCTCACCAAGAAGCTCCTCCAGACATTCTCACGCTCCGAAGTAATCAGCATTTTAGTGGCAGTTCACAAGCCTGAACAGCTCAGCTGTTTCTTTTAATTAGATTTTTACGCAGCTATTACACCCCTGCTATTCCCTGAAATGAGACACAGGTCTGAAGTTCCCCTGCCACCCAAAATGCTTATTTTTGCGGCCCTGACAAAAATAAAGTCACCTGTAGTGTCAACCAGCAGGCTGCCTACCCATACAACGAGAGAGCTCACCTTGCTTAATGCAGCCCTTCCAATAAATTAAAAAACCAAACCTCATCTGTCTGTTCATGTAAAACATCAATTTCTGCAGCAGTAAAATTCACTGTGCGGCTGACTGGAGGCAGTGGCTCCTGTTGTTTTACACGGCTCTCACAACACACACCTCCCTCTTCCACTGCGCAAGGGACAATCAGAACCAGAAACGGGAGGGAAAAAGCCCAAATCCTACATCCAGCAATTCCTCCCTCAGCTCCCGTCCGGTGGACAGGTAGGGGAAAGAAACGGAGACTTCAAAGGTGCCGGAGTTCGCAGTTTAAAAAATGCTTTACCCCTTGCGCTCCACCTCTCCTGGAGTATCGCTTAGAAACCTTCTGGCAGCGCTGTAATTAAAGGGGCGAAAGGGAATAATTCCGGGGCACGGAGTAGACCCAGTGTCCCTGGGAAAAGGGAGAAACCCAAGCACCCTGAGGGCCCGGTGCTTCCCTTGCCCCTGCCACAAGCACCGGGGCTGTTCCGGGTCAGGTTAAATGGTTAGTGGTGGTAAATGGTGACAAGCCACCCCAAGACACCCACGCGTTTCAGGCACCTCCCTTCAGTATGGAGTAAGGATCACGGGACTGTTTGGTGACCCAGCTCAGCCTGGTGATTCAACAGAAAACTGGCTTGGTTTTTTTTCTTGGCTGGGTGAAGTTTTCGGTCGATTCCGTGAGCTGATTTAAATCACCAAACACTCACATGATCATTCCATGGGAGGCAGGGGAGCTCGCACGGAGACGCAGCCCAGCCAAGGCAGATCCTCCCTTCCAGCGCAGCTCACAGGCACGTCTCTGTAATCCTAACGGGAAACTACAGCCGTCAAAGCACCTGCCTTCACCCGAGACACCCAAAAATCCACATTGTGAAACAAAAGTCGGCGCCTTTCCCACCTGACGCAGAATACTCCGTATCTTGTTCAGTGGCTTTTCCTCTTTTGCACCGGAGTAGAGGAACTGTGTACGGCATGAAGTTCAGCCACATACGCGCCACGCTCTGTAACGCTTCCTCACCCGTTTCCATGCCTCCGGAACTGCTGCAGCCCATGTTGGAGCCAGGCGGAACAGCCCCAAGGGGCCAGAGTGAATTTTGCATGCCATGAGAAGGAAAGCAGGCAAGCAAAGCAACGGGCATGTTCTCACCAGCTGAAGTAACACATCGCTCTGTGATCCTCTAAGATTCTTTCCGTCCTTCACGTGAGACAGCAGGGAGGGAGGATGGCACTTCTTGCCGAGACGGATGGAGCCCGGTTAGGTGCAGGAGATCAGCGAGCGCTGCTTTACCCAGCGAACAGGCAAGAACGAACGCAGGCACCCAGAAGGACCACATGAGCTTCAAGGCAACACGAGCCCGCAAGCCCGAGGACAACGCACAAAACTTGGCACACGTTTACAAAAGAAAAAAAAAAAAAAGTGGGAAAAGCAACACTTGATCCAAGAACAGATTTCCCACAGCTCCCCTTGAACGCAGCAAGATTTTTTTCTCTATGGCACTACCTGATTTGAAGTCTTACAGTTCTTCAATTTGTAATTCGTTTCAGTGCCATTAGTTCGTTAACACACCGAATCTTTCAGGAGCTCTTTTACACACCCCCTTGAACAGGCCAGTTCTCGCCCCCCTTCTGCAAACACGCTTTGGCGAGGGCACTCTCCCGTCACAAGCCACGTCCCGCAGGGCACAACCCCATCCTGCGCAAATACCGCAAAAACCCTGCAAATACCCCCAGCATCGTTGCAAAAAAAACCCACCACACTAAAAATCAAGCCAGGCCCCGATGGATGTTTAGGAGGAGGCTGTTCCCCCGCAGCCCCTTGACCGAAGGTGCCTGTGAACCCCCGCGCAGTACACCCCACGCGGCGAGGTACAGCTGCTTCCCCGCGGCCGCGCAGGAGGAGCCGGACGGCGACGCAGCGACGATCGAGAACTCCGACATGAGACAAGGTTACTGCGTTTCTACGTTATCTGCCAAGCTGCAGGCAGCCAGGCCTGCGAACTTTAAATTGGCCATTTTCTGGTTTAAGGATTAAGCGTTCTGGGAAAGCAGAGGGATGAGGACAGATCACGGAGAAGGTTTCGCTCGGGCACCGAGGAATTAATGCAGCGTTCCCTGTCCCATCTGTGCACTGGCTGGCACAGTGTTTATGGAAAAGTGATGCTAAGTGGAGCACTGAGCACTAATGTACATGCAGGGCGTCATTCTGATGGACATGACAAATAAAAGACAACAGTCAACACTGTGAAAAAAATAATATCAAGGTACCGACCACTGAAATCTATGCTGGGCGTTCTCAAACTCCATGCAGGAGCCGTTCCCAGCTGGCACAAGGAGCTCCAGGGTGTTCCTCCACGGAGGCAGCTACCTCCAGTCATCTGGGGACTCCAGAGCAGAAGGGAGGGGAAGGGAGGAGGTGGCCACCTGCGCTCAACTGAGTGAAGTTCTTTAACAAAAATTCCTGAAGGTTTTAACCTAATGGGCCTAGAGAGAGAAGGCTGAAGTCCTCTCTCATCCCTGCAGAAGTAAACCAGGAGGTAATTATCATTTAGACTTCCTCCATATGAAACTTCTGCTCAGACACCGCCATACACGGCATCAACACCTCACCTGGAGCTGCTAACAAGCTCATCTCCGAGATAAGCACACATATAATGTGTCTATATAATAAAAAGAGGAAGTGACCACAGGACAAGACCTTTTAAAGTAATTCCTAATGCCAGAGATATGGGTCTCCTACCCAGACAGCTTCCTCTCTTTGGTGTCTGTTGCGATGTGGTGTTTGGTGATATTTTTGGTCTCTAAATTGGAAAAGCATGGATTTGATGGATGGACCACGCGGTGGATAAGGAACTGGCTGGATGGCTGCACTCAAAGGGTTGGAGTCAACAGCTCAACGTCCACATGGAAACCGGTGATGAGTGGTGTTCCTCAGGGGTCAGTACTGGGACCAGTGCTGGTTAACATCGGTGTTGGAGACATGGACAGTGGGATCGAGTGCGCCCTCAGCACGTTTGCCGATGACACCAAGCTGTGTGGCACAGTCGACACGCTGGAGGGAAGGGATGCCATCCAGAAGGATCTGGACAGGCTGGAGAGGTGGAACTGTGCCAACCTCATGAAGTTCAACCAGGCCAAGTGCAAGGTCCTGCACCTGGGTCACAGCAATCCCAGGCACAAACACAGGTTGGGTGGGGAATGGCTTGGGAGCAGCCCTGAGGAGAAGGACTCGGGGGTGCTGGTGGATGAGAAGCTCAACATGAGCTGGCACTGTGCACTGGCAGCCCAGAAAGCCAACCGCATCCGGGGCTGCATCAAAAGAACCGTGGCCAGCAGGGCAAGGGGGGGGAATTCTCCCCCTCTACTCTGCTGAAACCCCACCTGGAGTCCTGCGTCCAGCTCTGGAGTCCTCGGCACAAGAAGGACATGGCCCTGTTGGAGCAGGACCAGCGCAGGGCCACAAATACGCTGGGAGGGCTGGAGCCCCTCTGCTGTGAGGACAGGCTGAGAGAGCTGGGGGGTCCAGCCTGGAGAAGAGAAGGCTCCAGGGAGACCTTCCAGCCCCTTCCAGTCCCTAAAGGGGGCCCACAGGAAGGACGGGGAGGGACTCTTTATCAGGGAGTGTTAGGATAGGACACGGGGTAACGGCCTCAAGTTGAGAGAGGGTAGATTTAGATTGGATATCAGGAAAAAATTCTTGGCTGTGAGGGCGGTGAGCCCCTGGAACAGGTTGCCCAGAGAAGCTGTGGCTGCCCCATCCCTGGAGGGGTTCAAGGCCAGGCTGGATGAGGCTTTGAGCAGCCTGGTCCAGTGGGAGGTGTCCCTGCCCAGGGCAGGGGGTTGGAACTAGATGATCTTTAAGGTTCCTTCCAACCTGAACCATTCCGTGATTCTGTGTTCTACAGCTGATTTCATACAGAGGTCCTCAAAGAAGGACACAGCGCTGGTACGGGAGGACATCAGGTCTAAAACTCCTTGCTAAGAAACCTCCAGCTTGTGCTACTTCGGTGCGCGAAGTTATCTGGCACAGCTTGAGAAAGAATAATTTAGCAGCAGCTTGTGAAGTTGGCTGCGCTCTGTTCTAAATTTATGCAAGATATGGTGTATTATCGTGGAGACCAGGCCCATGTCTTCATTAGTTGAAGAGGTCCCTGGAGGCGGGAACCAGTTTCCAGGATCCCGTGGTGCCAACAGGCAGCTCACCAGCTCCGCGCCGCTCCTGGGGTAGAGCGGGACAGTGACACCGGGAGCTCCTCGGCAGAGCTGCCGGCCTCGGGGACAACGCTCAGGGCATGGAAGCGGAGGAAGCTTTTTCAGGCACCGGTTCTTCTCGCAGCACGTAACCGCATCAATCTAGAGAGGTCGCGCAGAGACGGGTATTCAGATCATCATTACGAACTTCCACAGTGGACGCTATCTGTTTTACGGGGAAATATTAAAGCCTCTTTAATTCAGGAACAATTAAAGCATCCCCGTGTTGCACAGTGAAAATAGGGAGTGATGTAGATTTTTAAGCAGATTTAACTTCGAACAATTTTTCACGGATGCCCGAAGCACCGCATCTGGCGTTCAAACAGTTATCGCATCCCTATCCGCATAAAGAGCTCTCATTCCATAATCTTCCATAATACTTTAAGATGAAAAGTATCGCGCCCTTCCTGTTCCTCCCCAGTCATTTCACGCTTTGTCCTTCTCTATTTTTCCACAGCCAATAAAAAGATTACAATGCATTAAGATTTTTCTCAGCAAATAATGTCATTTGATGGCACAAGAACTGCAAACTGTAATAACCACTTCTGCAACCAAGGGGTTTTAACATAAGCCAAGCGTTTCCGAGGTCGGCTCTTACCTGCGCAGCACAGACAGAGCTGCTCTTTTTCAAGTGAGGAGAAGCTGCGCGGAATCAGAAAGCGGCATAAAGAAAACACATTTCAAGTGCAGTTACACTGCCCGCTACCAGCAAACTAACTTTGGGTTTCCCCAGGTACTTATGAAATATATTCCTTAAATACCGTAACAGAAACAGCATTTCAGGAGCATTTATAAGCTTTGCATCCAAGTTTGACAAAGTCCTATCTAGACTTTGCAGCACCTAATGAAAGGGAGGGGTTTATGACTTTTCCACCTATGACTAAAATCAAATATTCCTTTAAAAAAAAAGATAAAATAGGGGTTAATCACAAATACCGGCAGCATTTGGGTACCAATGCTATCAGCACAAGTTTCCCTAACCCTAACTCTGGTTTAATGTACAATCCTGTACCCGGTTTCTAACCCCGGTTGCTGTACAGGCTGAGAGAGCTGGGGGGTTCAACCTGGAGAACAGAAGGCTCTGGGGAGACCTTGGAGCCCCTTCCAGTCCCTAAAGGGACCCCACAGGAAAGCTGGGGAGGGGCTGTTGGCAAGGGCATGGAGCCACAGGACGAGGGGCAATGGTTTAAACTAGAGCAGGGCAGGGTTAGATGAGACATGAGGAAGAAGTTCTTTACACTGTGGTGAGACACTGGCCCAGGTTGCCCAGAGAGGGGGTGGAGGCCCCATCCCTGGAGACATCCAAGGCCAGGCTGGATGAGGCTCTGAGCAGCCTGATCTAGTTGTGGATGTCCCTGCTGACTGCAGGGGGGTGGGACGAGATGGCCTTTAGAGGTCCCTTCCAACCCAACACATTCAATGAATCTATAACCTGCGACCGGTGCCGAGGACGGGCACAGGCCAACTCGCACCCCCCACATCCCACCCCCAATCCACCACCCGAGCCTCGGCAACAAACGAGCAGAACGCAAAAAAACCAACCCAAAACAAGCTACCTTGAAGCCAGGCGAATCTCACACTTGATTAAACCGCTTTGGTTAAGTCCGTTTTTGAAAAAGTAGATTTTAAGGACCTGTAGACCAGACCAGGGTTTTGCAAAATTTAAGATTCTGAGTTTTGCTTAAGCAAAAAAAAAAAAAAAGAGAAAACAGAAGGTGTAGAATTCAAAAGCCTTCAAGTACAGCAAAACGAACCAAGCGCTTCAGAGACCCTCTCAGCGAATTGAAACGTGCCGATGCCCACACTGAGCTAAGCTGTTTGCAACTTTTCACGTGCATTCACTAAATGGATTAATTGAAAATACAGATAACGATAGAATAATTTATAGTAAAACCGCAAGTTTTACGTAATTATGCCTGTGTCCGAACGCTTCTAACACACACGCAACCTGTGGATTTACGTGGGGTTTCTTAGCACACAGAATCGGTCAGAGTTTGCAGGAGACGCTGCTTCTCCAATTAAGTGAGATACTAAGCATGACATCTTTTCATATTTTAAATATAATCCGAAGTAATTGTATATACGTCTTGTGATGCATTCCTCCATATTTTAAGAGCATATTGCCAAGAGAAAGTATTTTGCAGGGTCAGCTATCTCATCAGTCATCTTGGCTTTTACACAACCCCGCCTTTCTCCGTCTCATACCACCAGGTGTTAATCTTTACTGTACACCGATCCCAACCGACAGCACTCCTGAAGGGAAAACCCAACTGGAAATCCCCACCAGGATCTCCAGACCTTGAATTCCGATTCTTTTAATCAAATCTGATACAGCCTGTAGTACTTGGCCTTGCCTACATAAAAAGGCTTTGTCTTCCTGTTGCTTAAACGGACACTGACAGTTGAGTTGACCTACACCAAACGTGCTTAGGGATATTCTTAACGCATCAAGGTGAACAGTTACAAGGCCTTCTATAAAACCAAGAAACCAAAACCCTTTTGCTGGGACAAGAGAGGAGCTGTGCACAGGTACGGAACAGAGAAGGCTGTTTTCCAAACAGCCGTGGTTCCTCGGCTCGGTGGGAGCTGCCTCCTCTGGCGTGCCTGCAATGCTGCTCGCCATCCTGCAGTAACAGAGCAATCACATCATTTCACTTCTTTAAGGACCAACTTTGTCACGGGTCGGGTTAGCTGGTGCTGTGGCACTTAAGGTAAAGACAACAGGTATAAAAACTGACTGATACATACAACTGCAAATCCCCCCCCAAGGCAATCCGCGGATGATCCTACTGACAGGAGGGAGTTTCTTTCCACCCTTTTACTAGAAAATAAATTCCCTGTTATGGCATAGAAAACAGCCCTGAAAAAGGAAAAATCCTTTAGGCCTTATTTATCTTCCTTACCAAAGGGACTGGTGTAGTCAAGTTTTGACTTATTACTGCTTCCAAGGGAAAAAAAAACCCTCCACCCAAGGAAATCCCCATCCACTCAAAACCCAGCCCACGGGGCTCCCTCCTCTTGCGTGTCCGTAACCAAAGAGCCGGTGCCGGGGGAAAGGAGTAGGCACAGCTCTCCCGGTCCTCCAGGGAGGCAGACGCTCTCCAATGGAAAACCAGGAGCACTCTTTAGGATCCTCCGAGTGGCAATGGCAATCTGAGATGAGCCGAGATACGGAACCAGGCACAGCGAGGCCACTTACTGCCCAACGAGGCCATCGGCCAAGAGGAGAAAGAAACATTAAGGCTACAGAACAGAGCTCGAGCAAAGAAAGTTAACATTCCACCATGAAGCTCCTATTAAATATTACTGCGAAACATTCGGTTTTTATTCTGGATTCACTCCGATTTCCACTATGACTGTTTTAATTTCACATTACTTCAGCTGGCGCTTACCTTAGCTGCTACATTTTAAGCGTCACTGAAACACCGACTGAATGATCAGCTTTTGCATGTTTTTACTGCTATTGGGTCTATCATTCTGTTGCTGCAGGAGGAGAAGGACTCTTACATTCGTAAAAGTTAACAATAATAATCACATTTTCTCCTTCAGTAGCGTTAATCCCCTTGACTGCGGACGTCATCGGAAGAGCACTTGATTCTAGAAGAGAGTTTCTGTTTCCTGACGTCTTTTAAGAGCGCAGAAACCGGTTCATGCGTTCAGAAAAACAGGCCTCTCATTCCATGATTACGTGTGGCTGCCTCCGACCCCAGATGATTCACACAAGAGCCGACGTCCCACCTGGGGCCTCTCAGCACAGGACCGGACGACATCTCCTCCCCTCTTTCAAACCGACTCCTGAAGCACAGTGACCGACGACATCCCCCCCAACCTTATTTTATTTTTTTCCAAGCGCAGCCAAGCCGTGGGCACGTCTCCTCCCAGAGACACAGCAGGAGGAACAAGGCGTTTCTTAACTTCCTAAAACCGTCACAGCGAGAACCATGAGAAGCGAGGTTTGAGAGCCAAGCTGAGCCAGCAGCTAAGTTTGTTCCCTTTAAATTTCAGCTACCGCCCTTTCTCCTCCTTCACCACGAGCCAAGCGACCCAGGCTGTGTTGAACACCTCTGGGCAAGCCACCATCTCCATTCTGGAGCCGAGTATCCCCGGATCAGCCTTCACATCCTCCCTTAAAACATGCTGCCCGCTTTCGAAGCCCGATGATTTTTAACTCAGCCCCTAAGAGCGAAGCGTGTACACGGATTTGGGTGCGATCACGTGGAGCGCTGCAATGCCCTGCTGCCCGAATTAAAAGGTTCAGCTCTGAGCCCGGTGCTTACACGCTTTGCACGGTGAATAACGAGGCAGGCGCTAATGACGCCGCTGCTCATCCACGCCAGCCAGCGGGGAAGAGCTCAGAAGAGCCGTCTGCCTGAGATCCTGCCTTCCCCTCCTGGTTTTGGGGCCTCCCAATCACTGAATTAACCAGCTCATGACACAGCTTGCGATGGCTTCCGGGGCTCGCGCGCTTCAATAACTCCTTTGAGCAGCCACAGCTGACTCGCTCTTTCTTTGGAGCGATGCGGATGATGGTGGAGCATAAGAAATGGGCATTTACAGCATTTGGGGAGAGAGAAAAGGAAGTTTTGGATTCTCATCCCCCCCAAATGCTTTTGAAATCCAATAGTTACTTAGCAAAAGGAGCAAACAGCAGTGCCAGGTATCCCTCAAGCACCTGAATTTTGGTCCCTTACCCCACTCCCTGCATCGATTGTGGCCTGGGGCCAAACCATCCATAGCCCTACAGAATAAATCTCCATGTGCCTATTTCCAAGCAGGTACAGATTTTCAAAGGAAAAAAAAAAACCAACATAAACAGACCTCAAGAGGACAGACACGTGAAACAGAAGAGTTCGCATGAAAAGCGATGCTATGAGAATTAGTAAGAGGATGTGAAAAAGCCAGCAAGTTTATATTCATTTCCTGGCAGAAGAGCTGAAAACGCAGAGGTAGAGGGGGAAATTAAGGAAGAGGATGCGAGGACTTAAATAAAAGGAGAGTTGATCAAATTCTTTCAAGCACTTGAAAGCCCATGGGGCTACCCCAGCAGTTGGGTGCCACTCTGGCCGCTCTTAGCGCAAGCCCACTGAGAAACCAGAGGCCGCAGCTCGTCCTGTCATCTTCTGACTCATCCCCTGCGTTCTGTACTCGAGCCACGTCAGGGAGACAGAAAAGCTTTCTGTGCTATCAGCCCAAATCGGAAGGCGACTATTGACCCAGCTTTAGCAGCTGCCGGCACTTTCTATCACCACATAAGTCAAATACACGCACTTAATACGCTGGGTTCTCCTGCTCGGGAGGCACTCCACGGGCGCTTCTGCCAGTTCGGCTAAGCCAGCATCGACATGCATGCAATCGGATTCTAGGTTTTTGGAATAGGAAAGGCTTAAGGGACTAAAACAGGGATTGTCCCCTCCCTTGTCTGATGGAGATGTCCCTGGAATGGTTTAGAGGGTCAAGACATCCCACAAGTTTGGTCAAGCCCCCTCCTAACTTCCTTACATCGATCCCCCTCCAGCCATCCCAGAGCTGCTTCCCACCTCCGCCCTCCGACAACCCTCCCCGTAATTAATTAGCCGATCTGAGAGTCCCAGGCTGATGGTTATGCATTATAAAAATCTCTCTTGACTCGAAACTAATCAAACCCCAATCCGAGCGCTGGCGTTTTAAGTCCGGAAGCACGGCCACGTCTGCCTGAGCACAACACATGCCTGTGGAAATCGCCACAAATATGCGGCACTCAGACATCAAAGACAGGAAAAGAAGAGCAGTAAAAAGGGCACCCAAGGTCAAAACCTACGCCAGGGCTTTTAAACCCAACATTTTTATTACAACAAATCTTCCAGAAAAGCTTGCGGAGGAAGATGGCAGATTTTTTCCCCCCGCCCAAAAAAAGAAGGAAAATCAAGCGGAACAACTCAGAAACCTACTTTGTCTCAGCTGTAACGAAGAGACCTGGTGGATTTTTTTGCAGCAAACGATGTGGAAGCGCTCCGCGGTTTCGGTAGCTTTGGGGGCAGAGGGGGTTAGAAGAACATACCCCACTTCCATTAGGGCTAAGTGGGCAAAAATCCAGCAAATTTGGTCCATTCCCAAGGTCCAACCCCTCTGCCACCAAAGGGAGAGGCAGCTACACCATTTCACTCACCGAAGACGCGAAGAAAGCAATTTCTTTTTACTTTGTTGGGAAAATTTGGGCATAAATTTAAAAAAAAAAAAAAAGAATAGAAAGATCAACTTGAGTGTTGTCTCACGGACACATTCCATATTTTTTAAGTAAAGCAAAGGCCCCTAGGCCTTCAAATTCATTTCCCCTTTGATCCGCAAGAGCCTAAATTTATTAGCCTTCTAGACACGCGGCAAGGCTCATCTCTTTGTACAGGAAATTGGAAGGAATTCAGACAAGGCTTTATTTAAAGTTCAGACTCCCCCTATTGGGCTTCGCTGCCACACAGCGATTTTACCCCAGGCATTCGCTTACAAAGCTAAAACACCCCCCCAAAAAACTAGAACCAGACCCTCTGACAAGAATAACAGAATTAAGACAACGCTCACCAAGGCGCGAGGAGCGTTTGCATTGTGTGGCCGACCACTCGTGAAGTTTTCCCTGGCTAAAGTTAACTCCTTCTGAGTAATTAATGAAGTTAATTAAGGTTTTTTTATTTTTTTTATTTTTTTTTGGTCATATGTGAAGGAAGCCTTTCAAACACAAAGCTAAATTCGAGACGATGGAGAGCTTCCTCCCCCAGAGCAACAACACGAACCAGATCCACGTTTCATTGAGTGGCCTCAAAGTATTTCAAAACCTGTTTTATCCCATTTAATGGGGTGGTGTCAAGAGGTAGGAGACGAGAGGGGACGCACCGAGTCCTGTTTCGCTTGTGTAGGTATACACTGAGTTAGAAAACAGTACAAAAAAGTCATAGTAAAGCATTACTGAAAAATATACGCTCAAAAATATCAAATATACTGCGATCAGGCAGATTCGCGCCCTTCCAGATAGGTGGCAAAAAAATGCTGACCCAGGCACATTCTCCCGTCTTACATCCCTGTACTGCTGTATCTATCTGAAGTTGGTTTAATTTATTAAAGACTATGGATCTTAAAGCCTTCAAGTCCTTAAAAAAAAAAAAAAAGCGTACGCGCAGGCGGGTACTTTCTCATGGGGAGAGTTGGGCAATGGCTCTTGCCCAACTACGAGGCACAAGGTGGCTGGTGGGGAGTGATGAACAGTCGTGTCTGCGGCTCCTTTTTCCAGCTTGAAACTGTGGGCTCAGCATCCATCTATTCAACAGTTTAAGTCATCCTCCCATTAGGGGAAGAAAAAAAAAAAAAAAAAAAAAAAAAGTCGTGCTCGCATGACAAGTATTTCTTCTGGCACTTGCTCAAGCCCCTCCATGGGACTGAATGCCGTTTTTCTTCCCGTTTGTCACTTTTTCACCACCGAGTGTTACGTTATCCTCTAAAAGGTGCAGAAATACAGCCTCACTTACTCCTCTGAACTCCACAACTCATGCTCTAGTCGAGAAGATGCTAGCTGAGGACGACACAGCTTTACATGCTATTAAAAATTGGTTTAGAGTACCGAAAAAACAACTATTTCTGGAAAAAAAGGTGCACTGAGACGCTTCGAAGCCTGGGGTGGTCTTTGTGGTCATCTCTCGATCGCAACAGTATTGCTGACACTATCTCATCTGCACAATCAAACTCATCACCGTCCTGTTCTCCCAGGTTGTTTCACCCGACAGTACATTTGATTTTGGGGCACACTGCCCCAAAAAGGAGTCCGCATTTCACAATAACAAAAACAAATTTAAAAAAAAAAAAAAAAAAAAAAAATCATTCTACCTCGATCCTTCCTCCTGGCAGCATTGACATTTATTTTTGCATGCTTGCTCTGCACTAGCGCTTTCCATCAGCTGCTTCCTAACAGTTGATTTCCAGGAATTAATTGCCATCCTGATGTTTCACAATGATTACAGAGCACCTACCAGCAACTTTCGGATTTACTGACGTGGAACTGGAAAAATAGCTCTCCTTTCGGTTGTCTCTGCCTATCGGTAGGAGGAAACACACACCCCAGACACCCACTGGCAAAATAAAGTCAGTTTAGGATGACGCTGGATGAATTTATAACTGTTGAACAATACTCTTCAACTCTATACTGCCACTTAGCAGAAACAGCTGTTTTAATAAGAGCTTACATCTTTAGCTGGCTAATGCAATAACAAAATTAAACAGGACAACATGGAGACTAATCCAGCCGGGGCGGGGGAAAGCCATTTAGTATTCCCAAGCACTGGAACCAGCCATTGAGCCTCCGCGTGCACGCAGCCCGCACAGGCTCCGCAGCCACTTCCCGCTCCTGCAAGGATTTGCCAGGATCTGTTTACACCATCCACTTTTCCCCACTAAAGGCATGAAAAGAAAATACTCCGCAGAGAACGTAAGGGGCACCGTGCGTTCTCTCCCCCCAGCTTTTTGCAACTTTTCCTGCGAACTGAGCAAACAAAATACACTCAGAAATATCTGTGCTGCTCCCGAAATGTATTAACAATGCGAGTGAGGGCTGCTGAAAGAGAAAGGGGGGACTGAAAGTATTAACAAAAGCCCACAGCACACTGGCTGTGGCTAAAGCTAGAGCCTGAAAGGCTTCTTTGTCTTTCTGGTCAATGCAAGCCTATTCAACGGCGCGATATATAGCAGAAAGAAAGTGAGGGTGGGAGGAAGAAGAGTCCTGTCTCTTTAGGGGACGTCTCCTCAGCTGCCAAGCTGCGAGGAGAGAGCGAGGGGACTCTCGCATGAACACAGAGCCGCTTTCCGAGCGGCCCGTAACCATTGTCTGTGAACAAACGCCGACTGAAAGGCCATGCTCTGCTCGCGCCCAGCCTTCCTCCACCAAGGGACACACATTCCAGGAACTGGACATCTAGTTCCCAAAGAGCCTCCAAGTGCAATATAAATAGTAAGCTATAGAAAATAAACCCCCCATTTCTGAAAGTCCGCTTGCTTTTCTGCAATCCCTTCCTCCCAACAATGAGCTATTGTTCCACTCCTGGTACTGAGGAAATGTTTGTGTTCCTTCTCCGGGTCCTTTACATATAGAGACCTGCTCCTCATTTTGGGATAGTCACCCAACACGCTACAAAGCACCCAAGCCCTTCACAGGTCAAGATAAAATAAATTTAATATTGATTTCACCAAATTAAATGAACATCCCTCCTCCTTGCTTTCTTAGTGTTACCTTAAAAAGTCAGCAGAGCTCAACCAAAATACCTAGAAAAGGTCAAAGGAGGAGGGTCCCAGTTGACACTGGTGGGCCACTTAACATGGCCACACAGGACCAACGGTTTGAAACACAGAGTGATGAAGGCGAGCACTATCTCAAAGAGACTGACACTTGCTGGGGGATATTTCTTTTCCCAGATGTTGAAATACGGGTACACGCCAGCTCCTCGCCTTGGCCACGCAGCCGCAAGTCCACGAGGCTGGGACCTCAAGGTGGTTTAAGACGTGGCCATCACACACCTTCTTGTGAACGGCATGTCCCAAGCAACAAAAATACTCTGCTGTAAAAACCATGGGCAGTGAACGCACGTACGTCCAGGCTTGTTCCTCCCCGCCGCCGAACCGGGCACTCGTTGCACGGGGAGCCCGCGGCGGAGGAGCAGGGTTTGAACTCTCCCCACTGCTGAAAGCTTGACCGCTGCAGAGCCAAGATTTTGATGCTGGCAGGGATGCTGCAGAGAGCCTCACGCGTAACCATACAATGGAAACACTTAAGCGAGAAAAAAAACCCAATAAATTGCGTATTTCCACTCCTTTAATATTTATTCTCCTAACCATAGGATGCAAAGGGACAGGATGGCGACTGCCGAATGGACCCGCTACAGGAGAAGGACGTCTCGCACAGTTCACGCTCAGGATGCACGCAGACCCGCTCCAAGGAAACCTGAGCGCGCGCAGGCTCCGTTGTCCTACAGTCTTTAGAAAACCACACCAAAGACAAAATTGGCAAAATCCCACCTTTTTGCACCAAACAGGCCAACCCATACTGCTGCACTTAAGCACTTCGCTTCCAAGTGCCCCATATCTATTTTTTGGAGATGGCCAAGGGGCAAGAAATTTCTTTATAAAAAGCAGCCAACCCATTTATTTGCCTTAAAAACGGGGGAGCTCTGGCATGGTTCCCACGCAGGATGCAGGCAGACCCGCTCCAAGGGAACCCGAGCACACGCAGGCTCCATTGTCCGACAGCAGCCTGACTTCAGATAACCACAGGAAAGGCAAAAGTTGGTAAAATCCCGTCTTTTTGCACCACCAAGCAGGCCAACCCATACTGCTGCACTTAAAGCACTTCACTTTTGGGGACTCCGCATCTATTTTTGGAGATGGCCAAGGGGCAAGAAATGTCTTTATAAAAAGCAGCCAACTAATTTATTTGCCTTAAAAACAAGGGCTTCTTAATTGCAATCACAGCAATAACTTCTGCAAGAACAGCTTGTAAAGATAAAGAACTTTTTTCCCCCTGTGTCGTAGCTGAACTAGAAGGGAGTAAAACTCCACCATTACCACAGTTTTAATTAAATTTGATTGATAGCCCATTACATAAGCATGCACAAAACCACAGGTCGCACAGGATGCTATTTCCTTTCAGGTTTTTCAATGCAGAAAGGACACCTGCTCTTAGCCGTTAAGATAAAGATCTTTTTAGAAGTGCTGATCTGTTGCTTCATTGGAAAATGGTGGAAGATCTCATTAAAAATAGCCGGCTGTGCAAAAAAAAAAAAATTTACTGTTCTTGAGGCATCCCGGCGTGCCTCCGGAGGGAGAATCCGCTCGAGCGGACCAGGCTGGAAGCCCCCGAAGCAGGACCCCGCCGGACCCCCCGCAGCACAAAGGGACATCGGGGACAGGCACCCGCTCCCCTCCTTCCACCGCAGGAAGAATTTTTTGCCTCCTTTGTTTCTTTGCAGGTGGGGAACGGCGACGTCAAGCCAGTGGCTCGGAAAGCGGGGAAGAGGAACTTAAAAAAACCAAAACCCTCTTGCGCTGCAAACAGCGGAGCGTTTGTGCCTGCTGCAGAAGTGGCATTTCACACCATGCTCTTGTACAACTTCTTTTTTTTTTTAATATTCTCAGGTCCAACTGTCCATTTACTAATACACCCTCAAAGGCGGCGAGAAAGAACAAAACAAAAAAAAAGCAGGAAGAGCACCAAAAGAAAGTTACCGGGCATAAATCCAGGTAATTTGCTGAAATTCTAGCGAAGGCAGCAGCTGCTACAACGTGCAAGCTTGAAACCAAAGTCTAAAGCAATGTGGAAACAGAGAAGAAACAAAGAAACACCGTCCATAAAACGCTATTTTTTGACTGGCAATCACACTCGGGCTTCGGTTTGGAGCTCTGGCATCATAAACAGAGATGGTACAGAGATAGGAAATTCTCTTTCACCTTCCTAACTGTAAATTAGAGACTGCCACGTTGATGATTAAGAACAAAACATAGCAGGGTAAGTTTTATTTATTTAAATAAAAACTCTTTACTCCAAAGCTTTAGAGTTACCACCGCAGACAGGGGAACGTCAACAATGTCTGCATGAAAGTACACTCTGTTTTCAGGTGAATCGAGACATAAATATTTGTTCTACTTAATTCTGCTTTGTACAGGCCAGAAGGACTGATCAAAGATAACACGCGTTTAGAGCTGCAATTATGAAATGCCAGCATTTAGAAATCAAACAATCTATAATAAAAGTTTCTCAATAACACAACTAAGGGGGGGGGGGGGGAAGCAGTTCTCACATACGCTGTTACAAGCTACATGCGAGCTGCTTATACTTGAATATTCATGTGAAAAAAAAAGATTAAGACCTGAGAAAAGCCAGATAGCAAACCTCCCTGGGTTTGTTAAGGCCAGTAAAAGAGCTGCCAAGTGTAGCTGCCACAGAGCAGGTAGATTTAAATCCCAGATGCTGGGCTCTCTGCTACTTTCGGTGTGAACCTCGACACTCCAGCAGATAAATAGGCTTTAAAGGACAAGCAACACCTCCAAAAGATGCGTCAATCCAACGAGCTTCTTCACAGTACCGTCGGTAAAGGTTTCCTGGCTTTACGTTCCTTGCCTCTACTGAGCCATAGGCTGCGAAAAAGACTATGTAAGTTTTTGATATAGAGACTGTCGTCAGTTCACTGATTTCAATTCAATCACGTTTCGCAGCTGCCTGAGTCAGCTCCCAGGTTGGGATGCTCTTAAAACATCACCACAGATGCTCTTAAAACATCACCACAGAAACCTCGCACGCTCTTTTCCCCCGGACAGGGAAAACGAGAGAGTGCCCTCCCCGATTCTACCTACCTGTCTAAAGTTTAAACCACATGGCGTTTGAGGTCTCTCACGGGCAACTTGACATCAGCGACCACTCCTACGCTGCGGTTACGCTGACATAACAGCCCAGAAACCAAAACCTACAGGTGGATGTCCTGGAACACAGCAAAGACAAGCCCTGCCTGGGAATAATGCTTAAAATGTCACAATTCCAGCTTGCGGTTAAATAACAACTTGTTTGAAGGCACCACGAGCTGAACTCCACGCAAGCTTTGGCCTTTTCCTGCCCACGTTGACACCAAAGGTTTCTAAGGGGAAGCTGATATTATCGCTAGACACAACCAAATGACACTATTGGGGAGCGCTTGCCAGGCACGCGTACGGCTGATTTTTACATTTTGGGCAACCACTTTTGGGTCCCTGGAAGAACTATTTTGTTGCAATTTCCCTGTTCTTAAGAAGAATTTAGCAACTCAGGTGCTCTGATCCTCTCTGCCGCCAGGGCACGTCAACAAAGTAAGGAAGCTCCTTTAAAACACCCCGGATTCATTCACCTCCTGTGCGCGAGACCCTACTTTCCTCCACTCCAGCCCTTTGCAATCAGGTTTCTCTTGGACAACAGGGATCGGCAGAACAGCCTCAGCAATATAAAGACTGTGCTGCTTCCCCAGGACAACCCCTGAGCACAGGGCTAACTTGGAGAGAGCCTTCACGCTGGTCTTAAAACTGTTTGATTTCTTGGTAATTCACCAACAGAGTCTTTCAAAAGATGCAGCCTTCAATCCCTAAAGGGGCTCCAGGAAAGCTGGGGAGGGACTCTGGATCAGGGAGGGGAGCCAGAGGACGAGGGGGAAGGGTTTTAAACTGGAAGAGGGGAGATTGAGATGAGATCTGAGGAAGAAATCCTTTGCTGTGAGGGTGGTGAGCCCCTGGCCCAGGTTGCCCAGAGAAGCTGTGGCTGCCCCATCCCTGGAGGGGTTCAAGGCCAGGTTGGACGGGGCTTGGAGCAACCTGGGCTGGTGGGAGGTGTCCCTGCCCAGGGCAGGGGGTGCCACTGGGTGGGCTTTAACGTCCCTTCCCACCCAAACCACTCTGTGATTCTATGCCTGGATTCGGGACCCCCAGATTAAGTGTATTTTCCATCTCTTGTAATTCCTCCTGGTCCAAAGCTATGGCTTAGACCTTAATCCAGATAAAACCTACTGTTTTCCTGAGCTGAAGACAGAAAGCTCACCACAAAGAAACAGTTTTGTTCTCACCTTTAGGCGAGAGCAAGCACACAGCTAAACATCAGCTCCAACGCACATCTCTTGCAAGACGGCAAAGGATGGTTTTCCAGCTCGGCGGTGAGAGCGAAGGTCTCTATTTTCACAAATACCGCTCCCCTCGAGGCACTCCGCCGAAGCCAGCACACGTAAAGCCCAGGACCCCGTGCTTTCAAGCACAAACGACTTTCTGACACCGCAACAGCTAAAGCGCCTGCATCTCATCCACATCCTGAAGGTATTTCATACCTGCGCTTTTTTCTTCCAAGACATCCAAGAGCTAAAAGGTGATTAAGTCTTCAGGGACTCACCAGGCGCCCTCCCAACACAATTCCAAATAATTCTTGAACGCAACAGGAGCTAAGTCCCGCCATCAATACCACCACGGTGTTTCTAATTGCATCTTTGAGCTGTATTTTGGGTAGCAACCCTCAGTGCAAATTCCTTTGCTCCCAATTGCCAAGTTTCGGCATAACACATTTAATAAGGGAGGTATTAATGGGATGAAGTCGCAAAAACTGGAGAAGATCGACTCCGTCAAAGGGCATTTTGATCTGTCTGCCTTCAGAGCAATGGTATAGACAACTCGGGGAGTGGCACATACCGATCCCCACCTAAAAATAACTGGATTACAGGAATGACAGTCAATTCTAACTCCATTATTCAAATCTTGATCAAATCTAACGTCAAGTATATTTCTTACTCAACCCGCCTCAAGTGACTACTTGAAGGCTGATCTCTCAAAGCCTTTTTTCATGGTAGAGGAGATCCTTCTGCAGCCTTAACATACCAAGGAGCAGGTAGAACATGAAAATGATTATCCACAAAGCTTGTTCTTTCCAAAAATATTTGGCAAAGCACTGGGTTTTTTTTTTTGTCTGTTTCATATAAACATGATGTAAAACGTTAAAGTCTCACAATGCCCTTCAGCAACTAAAAACGAACTGCGCTCAGAGGGAAGAAGCCACCTTGAACAAGGCATTTCTCAGCATGGTGCAGCAAGAAAAGAGTCCTTTGGATACCGTTAACCACACTTATTTTTGCAATTAACTACGACAGAAGGGGGCAAAAAAAATCCATTACCTGAAAAGGAGAGATATGTCAACACCGCTTTCTTCTACAAAGTTCTTCTAGACCAGCCTCTGGCTACCAAGCATTTGGTAAGTGTTAAAAAACATATTTACGTAAGAAACAGTTGAGCAGGGAAATGGTATTGTAGCTCCCAAGAACCCCACAAGCACGGATGTTAGAGGTGACTCTGTGGCCTATAAACCTCCCTACGGAGAGGATGAACGCAAAAACGCTGCCAAAAAACCGCTCCAGCTGGGGCTTGCTGAAGACTTTTCTGCCCCGGCTGATAACCACCACCACCAAAGCTAACCACACCTCCCGCTCTTCTCAGCTTAAAAACCATCCTGTTCCTCCCTAACCAGCTTGGTAAAGGGATCCTTGTTTAAAGATGGAAGCGAATGGAAGGGTTGGGAGAAGAAGAGACGGGCTAGGAAAGTGTCCTGTGTCACTTAACTTCATCAAGGGAGGCCACTGAGCAAACTAATTGTGACCATCACCAGGGCAGATGGAAGATGCTCATCCCAGATGGGCAGCAGTTCAGAGCCAGTCAGGAGCATCACTCCCAGCTAACGTGGGACGTCTTCAGAGTGGAGAAACTACATCATTCAAGAAACTAAGATGGAAGCCAGGGGGAAATGCAGGAATCTTTAATAGGAGATAAGCATTCAGAGGGAAACATCACATCCACAAAAGTCCCAAGCAGTGGCCACGAAGAGCTGGGGGAACACAGAGAAATCCAACACAAGCCGGAACTTGGGACGATTGCCTTATTTTCCTTCATCATGTTTTGATTTTGAAAGGGGGGGGAAGGGGAAATTAAAAAAAAAGTAGCCTTACTACTGAATTAAAAGTAGCCTTACCCTGAATAGCAGCTATGAGAGTAAGACTAAGCAAATGTCTTGATAAATACTGTAAAAATAAACAAAGCAATAAGCAAAGCAAGCAAGCCGGCTTGACGGAGAGCACACAGGAGCCATCGGGAGGAGACAGCCACGGAGAACAAGGATTTGATCTCCTATTTGGCCAAGCAACACATACCAGCCCACTCCTCTCTGCAGTTACTTTAGCTTTTGGTCTGTTCCCAAACTAACAGGTACGGTTCTTTGGCTCTCCTCTGCACCTTTGGTTGCATCAGATACCTGTGCACATCTAGTTTGGCAGAAAAAAATAGTATTTTTAATAAAATGCCAGAGACAAGACAGCAGAGCTAAAGCCGTACCCATCCTCTACCTTTCACATTCTGTAATGCAACTGCTGATACAACATTTATCGCCAAATACTTCTGTATTTCAATCATTGACCTTAAAACAATTCACACCACAACATCCAAAACACAGAGTCTCTCACACAAACTGAATGACACTTCAAAGAAAACAAATATCCCCAAATTTAGCCTACTTCTCCCCCCTGATTAGCAGCTGAAACAGCAGTTCCTGGCCCGATACCAGCTCGCGGAGCGGCTCTGACCTGCTCAGCCGCTCTTCGTGTGCCGGGGTCCAGGCTGCGGAGCGCAGGGTCGCTGGGGAGGAGAGCTTCCAGGGGGGAATCCCCCAGCAATTCCTCTATCCCAGCAGCCTCACCAGGAAGAGAAGATTGGGATTGTTTGCTTTGTGGGTTTGGTTGGTTGGTTTTTTTTTTTGTTTGTTTGGTTTTTTTCCTTCCTTCAGAACAGTTACTTAACACACACACAGTTATTTCTACACTGAGTTTATACTGCAAACACATAACCAGTTAAGACCATTAAAGTCCAAGCAGAGAAAGCGGAGAAGGCCAGATGACATAACCAAAAAGACGCACGGGTGAAGGCAGAGGAGGAAACCCATCTCACAGCAGAGGAAGGTTATCAAGCTTTTACTCAGCCTTTATTCAGCTTACAGCCTGAAAACTTCCACGTGGGTATTACAGCCTACCTTCCCTCATACTGAATTCATACATTAAACCGTATGTCTCCGGCTTCCCTTTAGCACCAGCAATTATCCGCATCTGGGGGCACGCTGTTACAAGACTGGGAAAAAGAGTTCCCAATGCAGACAACAACTACTACAGTGCCTGTTCGTGGCAATTTTCACCCCAGAGTCTAAATTTCTGTGATGTACTAAAAAACAGCTTACTTATTTTTACCTTCCTATGCACGCCATTAACTCAGAACTCCCCCAGCCCACTTACCTCAAACTTCATACACTAAAAAAATCACAAATAAGCTACTACAGCTGAAAAGGCTACAACCCACGCACGCCTCTTCTCTACAGGGACGGTGGCCGTCGCATCCCTGGGGGTTTGGGACCCTCCAGCAGCAACCATCTATTTCCAAGCCAGGCTTTGTAGCCGTGTGATAAGCATGAACATCAAACAGCCTAGGAGTTTACCATCTCATTCACTCGGCCACGTTTCCTACCGTGTCTCTAATACCGCATGCTGTGATTTCATGGGAAAATGTAATGCTCTGCTGGTCAATCTGTCAGGAAGCCGTTGCGGTGACAGCAGCGTTGTCACCCAGACTGATGGTCCTTCCGTCAGCCGAGCAACGGATTCTACAAGTAGGCTTCTCGAGAGCATTAATGCTCATTTCGACTCCCAATTCTGTAACGCCTCACGATTTGCCCCCTACAATCTTTATTTCGGCACTTTATCAAAACGAAATGAAATCGTTAAGTACCCTCTTGCCACATGGGGAGGTTAAGGCTTCTCCCAAGTTAAAATCTCATGCCATACAAAACGAAATCCCGAAAAAGCAGGCATCTAGGGGACACAGCGCGGCGTGTCTTACACTGCTGCAAAAACCCCCTAGTTCACAGAGGGATACAGGCTGGACAGGAGCTCTGGGTCTCCTTGGTCCAATCCTCCACACGTTCAATCTTCCCTCATAAGGGCTCTCAGTTGCACACTTTACACACACCTCCACAGGGTGCTTGAAAAAAAGAGTAATAGCAACAATATATTTATCCCAGATGAGCCTGAATACGAGCAGTAAATTAGCCTGAGAGCATTTCTCATTTAAAAGAGACGCTGGTTTGACTTCCGTTAGCTCTGCCTGTTGAATTCGGGCCACTAACACAGAGGTAAAACACAGAGGGAAGGCAGCATCTGCCGCGCGTGGCCATCAAGGAAGATTTCCAAGCACACATATGGGCACAAAGCGGCCTCTGAAGCAATGCTACACAGCTAAACCAACACGCAGGTAGAAGTCAGCGAAGATGTACCTGATATGCTATCCCAGATGGGAAAGAAGGGAATTTCAGGACTTGCCCCTGCCTTCTTCTCCTTGCTCGGGACTGTTTGCACCGAGGGGACACCGAGCACCGCAGCAGGCAGGACCGCTCCTTGCCTGGGTAGTGAAAAACCCCGATTTTGCTGGTTTCACTCTGCACAGAAACTGCCACATCACTCTATTCGTAGCAGGTCTTCAAAGATTATGAACCTCTCAATGTTACCCAACCACTTGGCTTTCATCATCACCATGGCAATGAGCGACATCACCTGTTAAAACATGAATGCACCACGGACCGCGTCGGTCCCCAGCGCTAGTTTAGCAGCCTTGTATCAGATTAACTGTAACCAACACAAACACTGAGGTATGGGGAGGGGAGGAAGAGAAGACTAAGAAAATTACTTGTTTCGGTATGAAAGCACTGAGTTTGGTCTTAAACACTGATGTTTTGCTGCACTTCAGAAGGGGAATGGACCGAATCAAACATTTTTAAGTTATCCGTCGTGCAGAGCATCTCTGATGTTATTTGGGGCTGCAGCGCAAGCAGCCTGCAGACACGCAATTATACAGTTCACCAACTTAACTGGTCAAAACACACTTCCACTTTTTCCTTTGCGATTGATTCAGAGACATTTTTGACCTACCTGCAGCAACCGCGGGTGCTACAGGTCTTTTATGTCCCCTATTCCTAAGCAAAAACACCCTCTTAAGCGCAACATAATAAAAACGTAGATGCAGCCAGACCACAATAAAAAGCAACCTGAGCCTGACAAGTGAACTCTCCTCTTTTGAGAAAGTATTTTCAACCTTCTCCTCGCGGAGGCGGAAGTTCAGCAGACTTCTCCAACATCTTCCAAACCCTCACTGACCTTTTAGCACTTCAGCTCAACCAGCGAGACCTCAAACTCCCTGATGGAGCCCAAGTGTTATCCCTGCTTTCAACACTTCCCAGCTTGGCTGCATTTTTTCCCCAACAAACTCCTTTCAGACAGCAAGACCGACCTGCGTTGCCAACGGAGGAGCAGCTCTCCACCCCCTCTTCGGCGCTCTCCCGCTCCCGTGTTTTATTGCTGTGCTCCAGTTTCTTTCTACACGCCCTTCACAGGTTGATTAATACTCATCTTGGATGATCAGATGTCTAGTAATTCAGGCTTTTACACTGCTCTGCGCCGTAATTCTCATTAAGGCACAGACGTTTTACTCGAAAGCTTTTTGCTGACTGTTCCCACTCCTGGCATCCAGGCCATTCAATGAGACATTCTGGACAGAGGTCCCGGCTATAAAATTCACATGTTCTTCGGCTGCCAGAATGGGAATTTGGTGACAGTACAATTCATTCATTTACTTAATGATCTTAATGTCAGCCTGAGTGGATAAAGTGTGCTTTGGCTTCAGCAAGCGGCGATGGGGACCGTGCCAAGTGCCGGAACAATTGTTTCGGTGAACGCCTGCAATGCCAGGTACCGCTGCCACAGACGCTGCAACAAAACGGGAAGTTTTTGCGGGGAGAATGGGAACCATTTCAGGTCAAACTCGGTGCACAATCTCCGAACTAAATATTTAAACATAAAGTGCTCTATCTGTGCAGATGAACTACTTCTTTTTTTAAATTTAAAAAAGTGTTCAGGAAGCATAATCAATACAATTAAGCTGCACAGCTTAAGCTCATCGAAAATTACGCTTTGCGATATTTCTGTATCAACAAAAACTAGATCTTTTTTTTCTTTTGAAGACACAGAAGCACTCTGAAATCTACTTTAAAACACAACGCTGAAGGAAAACATAAGACCCGAGTTGTACAGACAGGTTGACAGCTGAATTATTTGCACTTTGCAAATCTAGAATACAAAACGCAGAGCCCAGAGAAGTGAAGTATTTGAAGACAGACCATCCAGTGACGAGTATTTGTATCTGCGTAAGCACCGGCGAGAAAGGGCGGCGCAAACCGAAGCTAGCTTTATATGCTACAGCGAGATGAAGTCGGAAGATGCCTCACCAGCTCAAGGAACAGTACATCCAAAAGAGCCGTCTACACAAACTTCGCCGTGCTAAAACCGGGCATCGATCACCAACTGCTGAAATCCCTTTCCCAGCGTACTCCGGAGTCCGAGACGCACCACCAATTTCACATTAAAAGCCACAACAAACATGCTTTAAATGCTTTTGGAGTTCAGTTCTTGACTTCCCCCCCAGGTAAGTGGTACAGGTTATCTACCCTCGGCTATAGCACCCTGCCGAGTTCCCTTTCAAACATAACACAGACGTTGAGTCTCTCCAAATTCATCGGCTGCATGCTGCAAAACAAAGTGTCCGGTGCCAAGCCTCAGGCACCCAGTACATCATCACAACCCAGAGTTCAAGACTTCCAGAAAGTTTTCAGACCCGGTTTCATTCTGAATTTCACGTCGGACTTGATGGTCCTGTAGAACACCTCGTGATAGTCCACGGACAGCAGGGCTGGGTCTCGCTGCTTAGTAGAAATGCACTTTTTTTTTTTTTTTTTTTTTTTTTTTACAGACATGTCCTTTCCTCAGGATGTTAGGAGCCTTTCAAAGACAGTGGCTGACTAAAAAAAACCAAAGCTGTAAGTAGTATCATTAAAAAAAAAAAAAAAAACAAACTTTTCCTTTGATGCTTATAGGAAGAGTCTCCTGCTTAGCCTGAAAAGACCGAAGACTCCTGTCATTTTTGCTTTTCAGCGAAAGAACAAAATCAGACCAGAAAAATGCCCGTTTCAAGGCACAGTAACTTCTACGACTTCTTAATAACGCATAAAAGAGGGAAATCTCTTTTTCAGACCACCATTACCGCAGCCATAGCATTAGTTCAAATGGATTTTCAAACGCCACCAGCAACGCAGACATTTAAATCAGACTACTCTTAGTAATTCAGTAACTCCCTGCACAGTCACTCTCACATGTAAATCAAACCGAAACACAAACAAATACACAATCATCATCTCGCAACTGGAAAAAGAGAGAATCCGTGCAATGTTTATCAGTTTCCACCTCCCAAAAGCTTTCCAAACTCAGGAAAATCTGCGTTACTTAAGATCTTTAACTGCATTAACTCTTCCTCGCTCGGTATTTTCACAGCATCGAGAGCAAACTCAAAGATCGGCAGCGAGATTTCTTTTCCTACCACCCCAAGGATGTACCACGTGAAGTCCACTCCTCTGATAAAAGCAGGGATAGTCTTCGTGTTTCTGACTTTTTAGAGTAATTCCCATGCAGACACTCTTACTCCAGAGGATGAGTCTCATTCCTCGCCTGGAACGGAGCAGCTTCCCCGTGCATCTTGACAAGTCCCAGCCCATTTCAACACTTCATCGACGGTTTTGGAGAACGCTACTAGTATCGGTCGAGGACTGGATATGTTTTTCTTCCAAGATGCACATTTTCGAAGCCACTTTGCTCTTCTTTGGGAATATTTAAAGCTCTAGAAATATTTTAAGTCTCATCCAGACAAAGGATACACAAAGGTGGTACAACCAACAGCAGAAACATATTATTTTTGGTAGCAGAAACCCCAATATGATCTCGGTGTGGGAAAACTTGTCCTTTTCTCTCCACCTCAGACGACTACACAGCAAACCAAGGTAAAAAACAGTTCTTCAGGTACAAACAGAATAGGGAGCACGTAATTTTCCTTTCAGGAAAGAAAAAAAAAATTGCTGTCCCATTAACCTAGTTACATGCCCAGCAGCAATTTGACTCAGGTCCCATCAGCAACAGCGTGCCATCACCTACTACGAAGGGAGAGAGCGCGTTCTGGGACATCTTCCAAACGTATATAATAAAACATAAGAATAACATGCACTAGAAAATTTCACTAGCCTAGGAGCTCATTTTGCTCTCCTCCCTTTGATCCTTTCCTTTTTTAAGAACCCATTCTATTTTCTTCTTCCAGCTGTTCCACATCATCATTTCCTATTTGAGAGGCAAAACGAAGTCCGCCGTTTGGAAAGGAAAGCTGTACATAGGAGAGGTTCTTCGAATTACCAACAAGTGTACGCCACAGTACTATGTGAAGTCATATCAACAATATTCCCTTAAAAAAAAGAAAAATTAATTCCCCTGGTTCCTCCAGACCATGGGGCACGCAACTCCTCCACCGACATCTTAATGTCCTGTAACAAACACCAGTTTTCTCTTTCCCATTCATTCCAGAAAAGCCTTTGCAATAGCTAGCAGATACAGTCAAGCCACGGATAAAGTTCCCTACTAAAGAAATGCCTGTAAAACAGTGATACTACCCATCTATAATTCCCCAGAGTAAAAATTCCAGCAACTCTAATCATATTAGGGGATTTACACACAACTAAACCTGACAGTTGACTAGCCCTGAAATTGCCGGATTAGGGAGAGAAAGAAAATATAGGTTACCTACGACTTCTAAAGAGGGATCTTCACTGCTCAACTCTTACTACAGAACAAAAATGGAGCAAAAGCAGCAGCTCGACACATCCCAGCATTTGCTAACAACAGGAAAGAGCCTTTCACCCCAAGAGGATGGACAAAACTCATACACACAGGTGAAAATCCTTCCACGTCCCGACATCTAAAAGGGAAGTTTTTTGTTCTAAGCCTCCTGTTACTCTCTCACCAGCTTGTTACCATACCATAGATAAAAACCACAAACTGTGCTCCAAAATCAATACTGCACATTAAAAACATATATATTTAAATGGCTAAAACAGCCTTCTCCCGCAGACTTCTCCCAGAGAACGTACACAATCATGTCTTCAGATACGAGAAGAAAATAAGCCATCTGAAATCACAGCTTTGGAAGAACGGCTTTCTCCAAGACATTCCACCACAAAAATCTGACAAAGCCGGTAAAGTGACATATCTGTGCTATAACATGATTAGCTTTTGTCATTAAATAAATTAAAGCTACTTCTGCTTGAAAGAACGCTAAGACGTGCCAAGGTTGGGGAACATCAACAGGGGAGACGGCAGAGAGGTCTAAAAGCACTTAATTTTTTGGCAATACTCTCACAAACGCGTGCCCGTTCCTCCCCTGCAGAAAAGCCACTACCACGGAGCGGCAGGGAAAGTCTCCGCATTTCCAAAGCTTCTCTCCTGCTGCATACCCTCCCCAGATGTAGGGTCTCCACGGCTTCGGACACTCCTACATGGAAACGCTTCTCAGGGAACGCCGCTGCCCCTTATTCCCCTTCAGCCAGCCGCGTCTTCAGAAAGCTCATTCCTGAACTCAAAAAAACAGCGAGCGAGGAACACCTCTGATCTCAGCCCTGTCCCTGCCCTCCTTCCCACCTCTCACCACTCCTTCCCTTTCATGACCGCAACGCTCCAAACACCCTTCCTCGCGAGCGGCTGCTGCCGGCATCTGGAAGAGGACTTCTGACCGTGCTCGCCTCTTAGTTCCAGGTCAATATAAGAGCCACCCAGAAGCCAGAGGCGATCCAGCCAAGGCGCAGGGAGGCACGGCACTTTGCACCACAGACACCATCACGCTCTTCACGCTGACTTCCTAATCCCTGGGTCCTCATCTTCAAAGTCATCAAGATAAACCCCGGAGAGCACATAGAGACGCTGCATCACATACTCCGGAAAAAAGCCACTCGCAATGGAAGTAAGCAGGGAGAGACGGCGGCGTTGGCCCACAACTCCCGGAGGGTTATCGCAGCAACCCACAGACCCTGATCCTTCAGCGCACGCTGAAGATGTTCTCCTCGGAGAAATTCTTGGGCACTTTCTCCTCCAGCTCAACTCTTTGCTCACTAAGACAGAAAACCCCACGCACTCCAATCCACCTCAACAGTCTTAATTTAACTAGAAGAGTACCAACGCAGGCCTACTCCAGCAGCACGGCCTGGCCCCCATCCAAACTCCGGGTGAGCGCTGCCAGAACCTCACCCCGACTTCACACAGTCTCTTCCATTCCTGAAAGCCATCCTGGATTTCTTGCCGTTCTCCTGAGCTTTTGGGAAGCCGCTCGCATCCAGACGATGCCACCCAACAGAGCAGGAACCAGCACACCGCTTTCTGAAAGGGACTACAGCACAGTTAGCTAAAGCAACTCAGGAAAAACTAAAAGAGACACCCAATTACGAAGGCAACTTCAGCAAAACCCAGGTTTCCACGCACAGCGATGATGTGCTTCACACAAAAAGCCCCCAAACGCTGACCCTTCCTCTCCGCTTCTCAGAAACAGAATTAAAGCGGGGGAAGAAGAGACAGATTTTAAATGACCGCCTGTTAAAGCCCATCCTGAACCTGCCACGATTGCTCCGCTGCAACAACCTGAAAAATACCCCTGCCCAGAGCTACCCAACCCCATGCTGAAACAGCAACGGTGATCTATTAAGGTCAAGTTCACCGGTGCCTGCACAGAGACCATCAATAACCAGGAAGCTGAACTCCCTCCAAACGCAAGGAAGTTTGGAAAAGAAAACAAAAACCTACTGCCACCAGCCCAGAGCCCAAGAGGGCTCTAATTTGGCTCCGAGGAAGAGCGTTACATTAACCCTGAAGAGCCAGCAGACGCGCCACGTTACCCGAGTTCAACACAGATCAATTTGTTTGTCCTTTCTAGTGCAATGTTTGCCCATGTCTGGGCTGGGGCTGTGAAGAAACTGGTGACCTATTTATATTGATCCACAAAATTTATTCACAGCGTGGGGACTTTTTAAAGAGCAGCTTATTATAACACACACCAAAAAATACTTCACTCTTCAGTGGGAGCACGAGGGAGAGTAAAGAAACACGGTGTAGTTTATCACGCAGGTTAAAAGCGCAAAGGTCTGCGGTGAGGTTCAGCCCGGAGCGTACCTTCATTATTCTACATTTTTATGGAAGAAGTCTCGCTACGGAACGATCGACTTCATCTGGAACTCATTCCTCGGAGGCACTCTGAATGCCAAAGCGAAGGTGGGCAGATAGGGATTTACTGTTGATAACATCCCTCCGCGTGCCACTTCACGGCCACAGTTACACCCTCCCCCACCCAGCCCTCCCAAAGGAGGGTCAGAAACGGAGGATTTGTCCACACTGACAACTTCTGAGCACAGTTTCTTCCCCAGATCAGGTCTGACTGAATACTCATTGAACACTTACCACTACCAGAGCCACAACGTTATCCCAACCTACTTTTCCACAGAAAATTTGCCTTCTTGAAGCCACTGCGTCAAGGAAACTTTTCAAAGCTCTGTCTTGTCAGCAGCTCCAGTAACTTCCTATTCAGCACGTAACAGAACGAAACTCCCATCAAAACATTCCTGTTCTTTGTGTCCATCACTCTCCAGATTTGCTTTCCTTCAAGAAATAATTTTTAAAGATTCCTTCTTCCCCCTGTATTTTTCTTTTCCCTGGCTAATGCCTTTCTACAACGCACACAGAGCAAGCAGCTTTTTCCTGTACAGCTCGTTCTCACCCAATTCTTCTTTTTTCAATTATACAGACAGCCATTTAATTTCATGATGTATTAAGTACTAAAACCACACGTATTTCCAAAGACGCAAAGCTCACCACGCAGAAGCTGTTCCAGTTTAAAAAAAAGCCCAAGTCGGAGCCTCAAATCTACCTATGAACATCTAATAATCCTTCACATCAACAAATAAACCCTGGCGCTGCCGTGAGGAGGAGACCGTGCAGCGCTCGGCTCGGAGCTGCCAGAAGAAACCTGCGACTCTTCTTTATCTGCTGTGGGGTAACGCTGTCTCAACACTCCTATCAAAACAGAGAGGGAAGAGGGAAAACAAAAAAAAAAAAAAAAAAAAAGAAACCAAACAGAGCTAAAAATAAGGCTGAACTCGGATGACCCTCCGCACTCCAGTAAATCAGAGATGAACTATGCTCCCCCATGCCTCGCTTCTGCAGCAGCTCTTCGCAAAGGTAACAGCTTTTATTTACTACCTGGAAGAGCGCACAAGTTTCGGCAGAGGAAAAAAAAAAAAACCATCCAGGACACCTGAACACAGCTCACCCAAAAGGTATCAAGAACATGCCGTTTGTATATATTACAAGGCCAGATTATTAAGTTTAAAAGTTAAGAAGCAGTATGGGTCAAACACAGTGTTTTCAAAACAGGCATGGCTATAAATAAAAATTAGACTCAATCATTTTAACCTCCCCACCTTTGTAACGTCAGCTTGTCCCATCTACCTCATGCTTCTCCGTTTCCTCTTGCCCTGGGCGTCAAGTTGGGTCCCGGCAACGGGACACGCAGCCACACCGTCTCCGGCTCCTTTAGGGTCTTGCCCATTCCTTCCAAGGCTTTTTATTTTCAGGCTGCGCTCAGAGGTAAAGCCAAGCTTCATCCCCTCGCGCGCGGCAAGGCACTTTGTGACAACGCTCACCAAAACCAACGGCGTCCTCCTGTCCCAGCTACGGCGGCACGGCCGCTCCGGCAAACCACCACCAAAGCTCACCCTCAACGAGGTCGGAGAAGTCAGTCAAGTCCCTCCACGGCGCTTTTAATGATTACTCGAAAATAAAGCGCTTTGGAAAGCCCAGCACGCTCCTGATCCCAGACCCAGGCAAACTTCATCCCTTCAACCGTCAGGCGTCACGTTTCCCATTAAAAAAAAAAAAAAAAAAACAAAAAAGACTCTTTCCAGACAAACCAGCACCTTGCTGGGAAGCTCAGCTGAGCGGGGAACTCCTTAGGTGCACGCTGGCCGGGCGCTCCCACCGTAACACTTGGCACATCACTCAAAACTGAGCAAAATCTCCCCTGAGCAACAGTTCCTTACCACCACCCCGCTGACTTTGCCATGACAGCACCTTCCCACTTTGGGTTTTGTTTCCCCCCCCTCCACACACACACACACAAATAAAGCACACGCTGGCATTACCGAATAGCACGAGCTGGCCAAAAAAACATCCAGCGGAGAGTCCGGCCCTCCGCAGCACTCTCCAAAACCTTCAGAGGTTTTGTTGGGTTTTTTTGTTGGGTTTTTTTTTTTTTTTTTCACTTGACCCAAACAAATCTGTAACGTCAACAGTCTCATGATTTAAGCAACGTATTTGTGGTCATGGCAAGAATGATTCTTGCCGGAAGCTGAAGAAAACAATGGACCTAAACTGATTATAAAAGGGCTCGGTTTTCCCACCTCAAAAATGAAAGTGAGAGCAATAAAAATGCTTATGCACAGGGAACACATTTCTTGAAGAGCACAGACACACCACCACACAGCTGAAACAGCCCTCAGCAAGAAAAAAAAAAAAAAAAAAAATAACCAAAACAAAACACTTCCACCTTAAAAATGTAAGCCGCCGCCACCGATAAATAGCAAAACACGCTCCTGCCTGTGCCCTGCACCGCACGCCCGGACTAACACGCTGGTGATATTTCACTGAGCGTGGTTTTAACTTCATAATCCCCCCCCAAAAAAAAAACAACCAACTTTGGGGGGGTGGGGAAAGCGGGGGGGGGAGGGGGGAAAAAAAAAAAGGCAAAAAAAAAAAAGCCAGTTTTCCAGGGGATGCTGTCAGAGGCTGGAAACAAAACCTCCCCCGGGCAGGCGGGCTGGCCACCCCACTTTCCTGCTGATCCCTGCAGTATTTCCCTCCTGACGTGGGGCCTAGTCGCAGCAGAGAACCCAAGACCTTTAAAAAAAAACATTCGCAGCAGCCGCCACCGCCGGCCTCTCTTTGTAGCAGTTTCGTGGCCGTTTTGGCGGTGGGATATTTTATTTTTATTTATTTATTGGTTTGGGTTTTTTTTTTTTTATATATATATATATATATATGCGTTTTTGGAGTGGGAGCCTTCTCCTCGCCATCGCGCCGAGGAAGCGGCTCGGGGCGACGTGCCACCTGAGATTGATTCCTTCCCCCCCCACCACCCCCCCAGCCAAGTTAAGAAAAAAAAAAAAAAAAAAAAGAAGAAATTAAATTAAATAAATAAGTCGCAGCAGAAAAATCGGCCCCGGCTGGGGAAGGGGGGAAAAAGAAAAAAAAAAAAAGAAAAAAAAAAGGGGGGGGGGTTTTAAATTCGCCTGTAAAAATAAAAACCACAAGAAAACCAAAGCACTTACCTGGGCAGGAGCGGAGGCGAAACTGAGGAGGGATTTATAATTAAAAGTTTACCCTTGGGGGTCACCGCTGCTCGGGGGGGGGGAGGGGGTGGGGGGGAAGGAGGACCCTCTGCCTTCCCCAGAGGAAAGGGGGGGACCCTCCAAACCAGCCCGTCGGCAGAGGGGGGGGTCCCCACACCCCCCAGCAGGTGCAGCCCCCCCTTTACACGGCGGGGGGGGGGGGGGAGGCCCACACAAACACACACACACACACATAAAGGAGTGGGGACCCCCCAACCGCCACCCCCACCCCCCGCGGGCCGCCCCCTCCCCACACACACCCCCCCCCACCCGCCCTGGGGCTGAGGGGGCCCCCGCGGCCTCTCGCCTCCCCCCCCCCCCCCCCGCCTCACCCGGGGCAAAGGATACTGCTGGGGCGGTTGGGGCGGCAAGGCCCTGATGGTGGGGTGAGGCGCCGGCGCCGGGTGAGGGGGAGCCGGGGGGGGAGGCGGCCCCGCCGCCGCTGCCGCCGCCCCGCTCCCGGGGCCGGTCCCCGCCGCCGCCGCCGCCGCCGCCGCGCCGGGTTTCAAAGCCGCCTTCTGCGGTAAACTCATCGCCAAGCCGAGCCACCACCCCCCGGCGGGGAGCGGGGCCGGGGCCGGGGGGGAGCCGGGGAGCGGGCCGGGGGCCGGTGCGGCGGCCGGGGCAGCGCGGCGGGCCGGCACCGGCGCCGGTCTCCGTGACAACGCGCCTCCCGGAGGGCTCGGCGCGGGGAGGGGACGGGAGAGGGGCCGGCGGGGAGGGGAGGGGGGGGAGGCGGCGGCTCAGGCCGCGCTGCTCATGAGCCGCCGGCGGCAGGGGGTCTCGGTCCCCCTCCCCGGGGGCAGCGGAGCCCTTCGCGGTGGCGGCTCTCGGGCGATGCCGGCGGATTTTCCTCACTGAAGTAGCGGAGCATCAAACATGGCGCTGCGGCCGCCTCCAGCAGTCCGGCAGGACGGACGCTCGGGCGCCTTCGGGCCGCTCCGGAGCCGCTCGGCCCACTGGCGTTCGGCAACCTTCGGCTCTTTCCGGAGCCGCTCGGCACGCCGCCGCTCGGCAACTTTCGGTTCTTTCCGGAGACTCTCGCTGGCAAGTGGCGCTCGGCAAATCTCGGCTCTTTCCGGAGACGCTCGGCAACTTTCGGCTCTTTCCGGAGACGCTCGGCACAACGCCGCTCGGCAACCTTCGGCTCTTTCCGGAGCCTCTCGCTGGCGAGTGGCCCTCGGCAACCTTCGGCTCGCTTCGGAGTCGCTCGGCAACCTTCGGCTCTTTCCGGAAACCTTCACTTCCCTCCGCCCTCAGCCCGGCACCTCCCGTGACCCTCGGGCGCTCGGGAAACTTCGGCTCTTTCCGGAGACCCAGGGCGTTAGGGAGTTCGGGAAGCTTCGGACACGCTCGGAGGGCCCGAAGCTGCGGCCTCGCCGTTCCCGAGAGGTTCCGAAGAGACCCGAGCGCCTCCTCCCGAGGTCTCTTCGGAACCTCTCGGGAACGGCGAGGCCGCAGCCTCGGGCGGTTTCGGCTGGGCCCGGGAGAGACTTCAGCGACCCTCGGCTATGAGGGGAGCCCGGCTTTACCCCTGCCCAAAAACTCACCCTCAGCCCGTTGCCAGCCCTTGTGGTCTCCCCAGCCACATCCCAGGCTCCCGGGGTGACTGGACAGGGCCGCAGCCCCTCATCAGGGCTGGGAGCCCTGAGGGTGACATGGCGGCTGCGAGGGAGGGACGGTGGCCCTGAGGGTGACATGGTGGCTCTGAGGGAGGGCCAACGGCCCTGAGGGTGACACAGCAGCTGTGAGGGAGGGCTGGCAGCCCCAAAAGTGGCCAGCAGCTGGCAGCCCCAAACAGCGGCCCCAAGGGTGATGTGGCGGCTGTGGGGGATGGCTGGTGGCCCTGAGGGTGACATGGCAGCTCTGAGGGAGGCCTGGCAGCCCTGAGGGAGACGTGGCGGCTGTGAGGGAGGCCCAGCAGCCCACCTCTGGCCATGAGGATCAGTGTAGGGAGGGCTGTCCAGGCCTGCCCTGGTGGGGGGCAGGCATCCTCCTCACGCTCCCACGCCGTGCCTTCGCCACCCCCAAGAGTTGCCGCGCCGCCGCCATCTTCAGTGTTTCACAGCCCTGCTCACGACCACCGCCGGGCTGAGCTCGGCAGGGGCAAAGGCGGTTTGTGCCGTCTCAGGGAGATAAAAAGGGCCTCAGAGCAGATTCAAGCAGCTGCTGGGTTGTCCTGACTTGTCCTGCCCCACCGCCGGCTCCCGAGGGCTCATTCCAGCAGCCTGGCACCTACCGACGTTCCTGCCGTGCCGCACGTCCCAGGGAAACGCTCCTTCTCCACGCCGGCAGGTATTGCCACCCTGGGTCACCCAGCCTGGGGTACGCCGGCTGTTGTAGGAAAGTTTTCCATAGCTTATTTGTGTCCCATCTGCTGCATCCTCTTAGTAGCTGCGGTAATACTTTAAAGCAATCACAAACCTTTAAATGTGAAAAGCTTCTTTTGTTAAACAGCTCTCTTGGCGGTACGTTCAGGCGCTTGGCGAGTAACTAGTGCTGCAACTGGAAGTCGACAGAAGAACGATGGGGGTCTTGCGTGCTGAAGAAAACCCACCCAATGAGTCACATCTATCCACAACAGCCCCATTTTGCCTAATTTTGAGTCTTAAAATGCAAATCTGAAGGGGGAGAATCTGGACTTACTTTGTGGTGTTCACAACAGCAAGACGCAGCACAGCGCCCGGTGGCCAAAAATCGGTAGAAGGGTCTTGAGTCCGTTTTGCCTTTTGGGTCAGGCTCTGAATTATTAAACAATTGGGTTTGTGCAGGTCAGGTTTGGGACGTGACGCCTGTGCACGCCGGTGCACGAGGACTGCGGTGTACCCCGAAGCTTGCCCTCCTGCGAGGTGTGATCTCCGAAGAAAAGCTCCTGCGAGCTGCCACGGTGGCCTCCAGTAAGAGTAACCGTGCGACTGGAATAGTTTCTTACTGACTGAAGTGCTATCTACAGGGCACAGCCGCACCAAACGAGCGCACCGCGTAGTGCCAGAAGTTATTAGTGGAGCCGGTGGTGGAGGAAAGACGGCTCGAGTGCTCTTTATTTTCCCTTTGTGCTTTTCGTTCTGCACAGGGAAACACCTGGGATGAGGTGAGCTCGCAGCTACCTCAAACTGCTTGTGGGAAATGGGGTGAAATGGAAAACAATGAGGGGTTTTTTGGAGGAAAAAAGCCCCACCAAGCCTTGCCAGCCTGTAAAGAAGACCCAAATGGGGACTATTTCCATCTGTGGCCGGGAACAAATATTTAGCTACAAGAGGGGGCTCCCAGTATTTTTTTTTCCCCTGAGCCATTTTTCCTCTGCAGCCTACTGCCTGCCAGCTCGACTGCCGATTCCCCAGCAGGACAGCTAAAGAGAGAAATGAGAATGACCTCCACAAAAGGCCAAATACTACCCAGCTCCCAAAAAATGGGAGAACAAAGGAGGAACTTTTATCCTGGTAGGGGGTTTGCCCAAGGACTAATAGATCTCCAGACATCCCGGAGAGCTGCTGCGCTCACAGCACATCTCTCCCGTCTGCAGCCTGCTGGGAAGACGGATCCCCTTCCACGGCTCGTAAAGACTTTGCTTTTAATAATTTTGAGGGTGCGAGTAAAGCTGGGGGCGGGGAGTCAGTGCCCGGTGCCATTCCACCGACTGACTCCCGAGCGCGTCACTTCTCCTGGTACACCCCTTCATGCGGAAGGAAATTCGTACCAAAAGCAAATTGACGTCTACGGCTCCCTCTGTTCTACAGAAATAGCTGCCTGTAAACACAGCTGTGAACGAGCCTCCCAGCTCCGGTATCTTTGGATATATCACTTCTTTTTGCCCATTTAGAAAGGGGAAAAAAAAAAAAAAGAACCCCATCATTTTCACCATATTGTCTGCTGAAGCTCCCGAAGTGTGCTAGCCGTGCGAAGGAGCCAGGCTCCTGGCTCTGCCTTAAAGCTCCTCCAAAGTCTATGTCTCCCCCCAGCCCTCCTTTTACCATTTTTTTTTTTTTCCCTAAGAGGAAAAAGCAGAAGGGTCTCTCTTCCATATACTCCCCACATAGGACAATTTGGCCGACAAACCCTGCAGATTTGGCGAGTCTGAGCAAGCGCCAGCTGGATTCGCGCCCTTCCTACTGCCTCCGGTTCCTCTCCATTTCATGTTTTCCTCCTGTTTTTCCTGCTGGCTTTATTAGCACCTGGGAACTGTAGTATCACCGCGGGCAGCTGGAGTTTACAGCGCTGAGCTCTTCTTTCGGAGCATCACCAGCTCTTTTTCCAGTCCCTCACGTACCTGGCACAGCAGAGGTGCTCACAAACACATGGCGAAAAGTGTAGTAGGAGCGTCAGAGGTGTTGGTGAACTTTGGAAAACAGAGGAAAAGATTGGGGTATTGCTGGAAAAGGGCTGCTTTCTTGCAGGAATTGTTTGAGGAAGCTTTTGGTCCGTTCACTGCCCTAAAACCTGACGGTCCCGGTAGGTGACCCCAGCACTGGTGTGATATGCTGGGGGTTACATCCTGCATAGAGGGGGCAAACTGGGAAGGAGAAGAGCAGTTCAGAAGGTGGGTTTCAGCCTCTCGCAGCCTCGAAGGCTGGCTTGGCCCCACCAAACCTGTGAAAAACCGCCATTTCCAGCTCATTTTGGAGGCTCCAGCACGCTCCGGGCGCCCGCTTTCACCCAGCACGGCATAGTAGTGCCTCCTTCTTTGCTTTTCCCTCCACTGATCCCCTTCCAACACCCTCCAGCAAAAAAAAAAAAAAAAAAAAAAGAAAAAAAAAAGAAAAAAAAATACCATTAAAAAAACCAAAACATCCCTGCTTGGAGCTTTCCCCATTCCTCCTGCCCGGGCTCAGCCCTCGGCAAACATCTCTGCCCTCCGGGGCACAACTGAGCGCAAAATAAAGCAAATACCACCCAGGATCAGGCAAGTCCACACCAGGCACTGGCACGCGAGTGGGATGAGTCACCTCCTGCCTGCTCTGCCTTCACCCGGCAGCTTCCCAGACCCGCAAACATCCACCACCGGCTCCAAGCCCGGCGTGGGGAGCCTTGACCGCGGCGTCCCCCTGCCCCGAATCAAGCTGATACTCGCCCTTGAAATCCTTCCAGCCCTGAGGGTGTCCCCTCCGCGGTGGCAGAGATACCGCCTGCCCAGTCCCTCACTGCGAGTAACCCCCGGAGAGCCAAAATATTTCCCTTTTGGATGGTTAAACCGCCTCTAACAGCATCCTACCTCTCCACGTGATGGGCTGTGCTCCCCTCCTTACTTTCACCCCAGCACTGCTCTCCCTGTTCAGTTCCTCTTTGCCTTGCACCCACGCTGCTCCTCTCTTTTCCTAGGAACGCAGGTATTTCACCACATTTTAAACCCGCGGGGCCAAATCCAGGCCAAGACACCACTCCGGTAGCATCGCTGACTCCTGCCAGCCCGGCAGCAGAGAGTTCAAGCAACGATTTTCTCGGCTCCATCGCCCTCTGCGGGTTTGCGCCACCATTTCCAGCCAGATCCTGGGGAAAAAACAAGGGCCAGTCTCCCAGCTCCGCAGGAAACCGAGGGCCCCGCGCCGAGGCGTGCAAGCAGAAAGCGTTTCGATTCAATCTGGGCGAGAAAACACAGTAAAAACAGCAAGAGGGAAATTTTACCATCTATATTTACGCAACACTCGCATCCCCTGCGTGCCGCTGGCTCAGCCCTGCCCATCCCGGCAAGAAAAATGCTCTGTATTTCCAAGCGCTCGCTGCCGATGGGGCAAAACCAGGAGGCTGCAGCCCAAAACCAGTCCTTAATAACAAGCTGGGGCTAAATAGCGAACGAGCACCCAGCACATTGCTTGGTTTACGGCCACCAGCCCTCCCAGGTGCTTGGTGGGGAGCCCACGGTCCAGGTCCTGCCTTGCATTTTTTTGGGCAAGCCTGAGGAAGCCACAGAGCATCCGTTGGGGAGTGAAACGTTGGCCTGCGTTAGCGAGCTGGCAGCAGCCGGCCGGCATCACGGAGCTATAAATACGGCCGTTTGGAGAGCAACCTGTGCGGGGCCGAGCACAGCCCGGCCAGCCAAAAACTCAATCGGGAGGAAGGAAAAGCATCCGGGAAAGACCTCCCTGCCGGGGAGATGTGTGGGGCCGTGCCATACAAGTGGAAAGCAACCACCCACCCGCAGCGAGAGTGAGGTTTTAGGGCATAAAACCCTGGCTTTAGCCTCTGAGAGAGGCAGCAGATGCCAAGCACAGGCTGGGAAAAGCCTCCTCAGCTCACTGTTGTCAGCACAGGATGGTCTCATCGACGCGGACAGGGAGAAAAATACGGATGGGGGACACAAGACTCTCCCTGCTGTCCGAAAGAACAAGTGGTGAGCAGCTCCAGACCCAGTAAAAAGTATTTATTTCAATTACAATAAGCCCACGTAGGGTGAAAAAATAGTTACAAAAAAAATCCCGCCCCATCCCTTCTTTTACATATAAATATTAAAAATCCCTCTACATCTTTGCTTTCTGTCTAGAGCAAGAAGGTGCCCCGCGAGACAACATGCACCACCTGAGCTACTGTTAGTGGTTTCTTCTCAAAACCGCAAAAGGAGCATTAAAAAACCCTTAAAAAAAGCCCCTCGCCCCTATCCTGGCCAGATTTTACACCGGTGCCAAACTGGACACGGAGGGATGGAGGTTTGGGGCCGTGCGGTGATTTCGGGGCTTGCAGTTTCCCGGGCACAGAGGCCGGGCACAGCGGCGAGTGAAGCAGCGGCAGGAACCGCCTGCGCTTGTCCAGGGAAGCCTTTGGGCCGGGAAAAAGCCCTGACCTCTCCTCAGAGGCAACAGGAGGGAAAAGCGGGTGCTCCATCCACAGCGTCACCGCCCCCGTGACATCTTTGGCACGTCAATTTTTCCCTTCGCACTCCGGGATTAAAGCTAATCCCAGGAGCTGCAGCATCCCTGCAGAGCCTTTCTGTGACCCGCAGCATCCCTCCAGCCCTGTCCCCAGGCCCGCTGTTCCCAATTTCCCCATCAGCATCCTCTGAGGACAGTCCCTCCTGGAGAAACCCGGGATGCGGGGCTGGCTACTTGCATCCGCAGCCCAGGCAGCCCCATTCAGCTTCCCCGGCCGAGGGACTGTCACCACAGGGTGCTGCACCTACAGCTGCACTGAGTAAAAAAAAAAAAAAAAAAAATTAATAAATATATGAATCTTTTACTAAAAAAAGGCTTTTAAATGCATTTTCCCTGAAATTTTCCAGTGTATTCCGCAACACATGAACAAAAATATATATATTTCCCTCCCACCCCCCAAAAAAAAATATATCTTAAAATATTTTCCATCCTCATGTGCGTATCTTTGGAGAGAGGAAGGTACGTCGGGTGTATTTAGACACGCAGCCAAACCCACCGGCATCGTGGCATTCCCTTTATCGCCTCCGAAAAAGAGGCATTTTGCCGGGGGGGGGTGGGTCAGGTTGGAGCGCTGCGTGTGTAAATACAGGGCAGTGCCCACGGATGCACGTGCCTCGACACGTGGCCCGGTCATGGTGGGAAGGAAAAGACCCCCAAAATCGAAGTCCTTTCACAAACGAGCGCGAGGATGAGGAATTTTCACAGTGGATCGAACCTCGGACGACACCGGGGACGCGGGGCGCCGCTCCGGCTGAGAGCTGGGCAGTTCGTTGCACGGAGAAGTGGTTTGAGCCTCTCAAAAGGACCGGGGAAATCCAGCTGTCAGCAAGGACGAAGCAACCGGCAGCCGGTTCCCTCCAGTGCTTGCCCATCACCAGACTTCGCATTTCTTGGGGGGGTTCATGGGGGAGCCGAGGGGGCAGCCGAAATGCTCCGCGAACTCCCGGGAATTGGAGACTGTGCCGATGACGCGGAAACGCGAGGGGCTGTGGGGGTCGGTGATGAGCCCCTCGTGCGAGCTCTCCGGCGTGCGAACCGAACACCACACCTGCAAATGGAGGGTGAGAAGCACGAGTGCCGGCAGCCGCAACCATAAGGCCCCGCTCGGTGCCAAATCGGACCTCCCCGCTTGAGTGATGGGCACCGACACAGCTCGAGCTCCAGCTTTGTCTCACTGTTTAACCAGCACCACCCCGGTCTGGTTCTCCATCCACCACGCAGCATCTCTGGAGACCTCAGTTTTGCTGTCACACCCTCCCAACACCACTTGGGCATGCCTCCACCCCTCAGGAACCTGTGCGTCCGCCCTCCCTGCCCACCACCGAGTGACCTACCTGGGCGAAGCCAACGAAGAAGAGCTGGTGGTTGGTGAGGCCAAGAGTTGGGAGGGTTTCCTCTTCCCCATTCTTTTTCAGCCAGTTTTGATATGCCTGGAGGCCAGGGAGCACAGTGGGCTCAGTGGACAATACCGATCCCACCACACCATGCCTCCCACCACATCCCCCCAGCCCCGTGGCCCTACCCGGTAGGCAGCTTTGAGGCCACCGTTGTCAGCGATGTTCTCCCCGAGGGTATGCTTGCCGTTGACGGCCTCGCCGTTGATGGTGTAGTTGCCGTACTGCTCCACCATGCACGCTGTCTGCCGCTTGAAGGCCTCCACCGAGGAGTTCTTCCACCAGGGACGCAGGTTGCCATCCTTGTCGTATTCCCGCCCTGCCGAAAACACAGTGGGTCTTTCATCACCCCGCCAGCCAACCCTCCAGCAGCCCACCCGCCTGGGCCTGGCCATACCTTGGTCATCGAAGGCATGTGTCAACTCATGACCCACCACCACACCAATCCCACCAAAATTCAGTGACCTGTGAGAGGGCAATGCTGAGATTTAGAGAGCAGCCGCTGCTCCCCACAGCCATGAAGTTTAGCCTCAAGTTTTGGGACAGGAGGAAATTTGGGAATCCTGTCCTCCCTGTTTTCCTTAGGCTCTTACTTGGGAGATGCCCGGGTGTAAAAAGGGGCCTGGAGGATGCCGGCAGGGAAGACGATCTCATTCTTGGTGGGAGAGTAGTATGCGTTGACGGTTGGAGGCGTCATGCTCCACCTACAGAGACACGGACATGGCCAACGTGGCAGCACAAAGCCATTGCCGATGTTTGCTCCAACACCATCCATTTATCATGGTGCAAAGCCGTCAGCCACAATTTAACTCCCCCAAACCAGCATGGCCTGGTGGACGACAAATCCCAGTGCTCCAGATATTGTGATATTCCCCGCTGAGCACAACGGGGAAGCGGAGCAGAGGACTTACTGGTCCCGGTTGGGTGGTTTGCGGAGCTGGTCGGCGGTGACCCTGGCTGAGAAGTTGTAGAACTGCATGACGTTCTCGAAGTAGAGGTCAGATACAGCTTCGTACTGCAAAAGAGCAAGGCGTGAGCGGCGCGCGGTGATCGCCCGGCCCCGCTCCTCCCTCCATGGTCATATTTGAGCCTCCGGAGCCGGCTGAGTTACGGCCGCTCTCATTTCTCCTCCTCTCCAACATCTGCAGAGTCTCAGCGGAGCAATGAATCACCGTTACGGAAACCGGCTCCTCCTCTTCCCAGACAGGGATCCCGAGAGCCACAGCCACCCCAGAACTGGCCCACAGCTCGCCGGGAAGCCCCCAGAGAATGGCCAAGGACACCAGTGAGACCCTTCTGGAGGAAACCTAGGGCTTGAGGCTACCCTGAGGCCGTGGTGATGGGCACACGTCCTGCATATGCCAGCAGAGGGGGGAATAGGGGACGCAGGGGACATATCTGACCAACTCACATCATTAAAAACTTTATCCAGCTCCTTGGGGTCCATGATGAACTTGGGGTAGCCGATCATGTTGTAGATGGCATCTGCCTGGGGGGTGACAAGGACCACAGTGCTTTTGGTGCCAGGGATGGAAGGATGGGCTTGCCCAGCTCCGCCACCCCCCACCGCCACCCCCTCCTCCCCAGCGCTGCTGCCAGCTCCTCACCTTCTCTTTGGCCGATTTCCTCGTCTCTTCGTCCATCCACTGCAAGGTCTCCAGGCTTTCCTCGAAGGCTGTTTTAATCTCCGCGATCATTTCCTCTGCCTGGACAAAAAAAGGCGGAGCGACGTCAGCCCGGAGAGCTGGCTTCCACCCCGGAGAGTTCAAGGACCCTTCGCCCCGGTGGGGAGGAAGAGGCTGGGATGCCAAGACGGCATGCAGACCGGTAAAAAACCCAGTGAAAGGAGATGCACGGTGGACAAAAGGTGGACAGAGAAACATTGGCTGCCCCAACTGTCCACCGTCGTGGTGGCTTGCACGCTGCTCGCGTGGGGACGTACCACCTGCTTGCTGTCCTCGGCAAAGGTGGCCTTGACGAACATGGCCCCCAGGGCGAAGCCCAGGTTGTTGTCCGTGTCGCTGATGCAAAATTTCCAGCGCGGGAGGCAGGTCTGCATGGGGAGAGAGGTGGTCGTCAGTGGCCAAAGTCCCCCACCTTCCCACCCCCTTGTGCCACTGGGAGATGGGGTCTGCGTCCATCCCCCTGCACCGGAGCTGCCACCCCAAAACCTGCCCCACATCTCTAGTTTTTGGATGCAATGTGATGAGGACTTTGCTTAAAAAGCTGTCACCACTTTAACGGCGATGTGGGGGCATTGGGGGGCTCCCCCTCACCTTCTTCGTCCCGTACATCACTTCCATGAATTTTTCCTCAGCATCCTGGAAGCGCTGGTCAAGGAAGGGGCTGGTTTTCCGCACCAGGTTCCAGATCATGTAGTTGTTGAGGAGACTGTGGCAAGAGGTAGTGAGCAGGCAGCAGGACGTGCCTGTCCTCCCCGGGCACCCCTCCGTGCGGGCTGGGGGCTCTCACCATTTATCAGTGGCCAGGATGAGGTCGGAGACCTGCTCCAGGTACTCCTTGGCGTAGACCACAACGGGCTCCGACTCGTTGAGCTCCACGGGGTAGAAGACGGTGGAGAGAAAGGGCATCCAGTCCACGGCTGGCGCCAGCTCCTGCAAAAGCCATGCTGCTGCTACGGACCCAAAAACCATCCAAGGCGGGTGGCAGCCGCTTCCCGAGCTGGAAGGCGCTGCATCAGCCCCCGTTTGAGGGATTCAGCTGATTTTGCAGAGACCGCTTCCCATAACAGCGGCATCCTCCAAAGGTCGGAGGGGAGTAAACAATTTCCTCCCGCAAAGGAAAAGAAAGTGGGGCAGGCGTCAAAAATGTTGACACAAGCCATTAGGGCCCCTTCGGGGACACGGGGAGGTGACCGGGTTGACGTCCGCAGCCGGACCGCAGCCCCGGGGGTGGTCCAGAGACTGGGAGGAGCGGGGCCAGGGTGGGATTTCCCCAAGGAGGACATGGGCCAAGCTATTGCACAAGAGCTTCCCAGACGGTGTCAGCCAGCGCTGGGCTTCCTCAGAGGAGCTGCGTCACCTCCACCCGTCCATCCCGCTTCCCAAACCATGGCGGAGCGGGGAGGCTCGTCAGCTCCATCCCTACCTTCAGGTCTCCGGCTGTCATTTTATGGTAGATGACCTCCTCGTCCCGGTGTTTCTCCTGCGGGATGGTGATGTTGGCCAACGCCGTCTCAAAATCCAAGATCTGCTGCATCTGCTGCCGCGTTGACTCCTCGTCGGTGCCGCCCAGGTACATCCCCAGCTGCACCATGTAGTTCAGGTACCCGGCGAGCACCTACGTGGTGGGATGGGGAGGATCAGCATGGTGGGTGCCACCCACCCATGGCACCTCCCGGCAAAGCCAGATTTCCCCCGACAACCTGACCTTCTCATTCTCCGTCTTGTTCAGGTAGTAATCCCGTGACGGCAGGCCTAGCCCCGACTGATCCACCTGGATGACGTTGCTGTTGGAGTTTTTGGAGTCGGCGCTGACGTAGACGGAGAAGAAGGGCGAGGTGCGGTAATGCGCTGTCACCTCCCGCAGCGTCGCGTTGAAGTTGTCCCCTGCGCAGGGACCTGTGAGGTTCCAGCCGCCCAGCTGGGGAGAGACAGCAACCAGTTTTTGGGTAAGGAATGACCGCCTGGAGCTGCTTAAATATCCCCCCAATGCCCATCCTGGGGAGAAACACCTTGCAATGGGTCTAAAAAGCTCAGGAGAGGCAAGACCTGCCTATAAATCTTACAAATCCCTTCCCCTCTCTGCCCGCCTGCCCTGAGGGATGCTCTTCCCCAGGAAGCACCGGGAATGGGGTCTGGAGGGTGCTGGGACTGCCCATAAAGGAGCTTTTTCCTCCCGTTTCGCAGCCACCTGGGGAAGGCAGCTTTGCTGCAAGGGGACGAACCTTTTGGATGAGGTCCATGAGCGGGGCGGCGCGCAGCTCCTCGATCTTGCTCTCGTTCATGCAGGCTTGGTAGTAACGCTGCGCCTTGCGCTCCGCCTCGCTTGACACGTTGGCCGTGGTGTTCTCTACAGGAGGTAGCCAGAGGGGCTCACAGGGGGTCCCCGAGGATGGACATTCATCCCCCATCCTGCCGATGCCCGCCAGAGCCCCCGCCCTTCCACCGGAGAAACATTCAGCCCCGTTTTGGGCAAAGCCAGGCTCCAAAAAGGCGCCGAGGATTGTCCCACCGGTCCCTTCTGTGACCCCAAGGGCATCCCACGGCCCCCAGCCCTTCCTGGCCTCCTGCCTCCATCTCCTCTCCCGCCCGCAGCGACTGCTCCTGCTCTTTGGAGCAGAAAGATAAAGAAAGAAAAAACAAAAAGCATTTTTCCAGCAGCTCTGATGTTCCCAGCATCATCCAGCCCCCTGCGCTGCCCTTGCCCCCGTGCTGGCGCTCCCCAGCTCTATATTATTTATTCCTGCAAGAAGGAACAATAAACCCACTTTTCTCCTCTGCCTCCAAAACCATCCTTTTATTTTTTTTTGCCCCCACTCTAAAATTCTGCTTCCCCAGAGGTTTGGGGTTTGTTGGGTTTTTTTTTATTATTATTTTCCTCGTGACACAGCTTGCACCTTTGGCTTCCCAGCTGTGTGGTTTTATTAACTAAAGGTCCCTCAGCTCCAAGGAATTCAAGGAAATGCCGAGCACGACCGCTTGGACGGAGGCCCGGTCCCTTCTCCCGGTAAAACCAGCGCCAGATTTCTGCGGGAAGAGCCAGGGATGAAGCCGTTCCCGCGCCACCCCCCTTCTTCTGAAAGACAACACTCTCCCCAAACCTTCTCTTTTCAGATAATCAGCCCCGGCGCAGTGGAAAGTGCTGATAAGGAGCCAGTTGTTTGCTCAAAGCTTGAACAAACCGTCCCTGACGGTTGCTCGGATAAGCCGCCCCAGTTCGGTGTTCGCACGCAGAGGCTGAGCCCAGGATCCTCCCTCCGCCGGGGGAATTTTGGCCCCCAAAAAACCAGCCAGATCAGCAGCCAGCGCCCCAAAAAGGCTGCTCACAAAGGCTGGAAGCTATAGCAGGAGGAAAAAAACATCTCCTTGGGGTGATATTGGGGTGCTACGGTCTCTGGATGCAGTCTGAGGTGCAAATCCTGAATTTCAGAGCTCCCGAGAATGCCGCCATGGGGGTTGTGGAGCCAAGGCCGGGACCCTTTCCCTGCTCGTCACCAAAGAGCCGCATCAGCACAGCCAAAAATCCCACGGGCATCCAGGAGAGCAAACACAGCCAGGATCCGCTTTCCCAATGTCCTTGCAGCGCGCGCGTCACGGATCGGTTTGACGCTGGGGGTTTAAGTCCAACCTTACATCCTCGCGGGCATGTTTCCGGCATCCCCTGGACCTAAGGGGACTCCTTGGCCCCGCGGGGGTCCCACCGCTCCCGCGTACTCACCCAGCAGATGCTTCATGATGGCCTGGTTGTGCTCCCAGAGGTTGTTGAAGGTGCCCCAGCGCGAGTGGCCATCGGGGAGGGGGTTGGCCTTGATCCAGCCCCCGCAGGCGTAGCTGAAAAAGTCCTCGCAGGGATTCACCGCCCGGTCCAGCGAGCTGAGGATGGAGCTGGTGACGGAGATGCAGGCTTCCGACAGGCACACGGCGGGCGACCCTGGGGGGGCGGGAATGAGGGGTTCAGCTCCTCCACCGCGGCATGACGAGCTGCACCAGGGAGCATCCTGCCCCGCAACGAAGGATGTGGGCAAATATCCCATCTGGTGCCCGAGCATCCCACCCCGTGCCTTAACACCTCGCTCCAGGGCAACGATATCCAGGGCGAGTAATATGAACCAGCATCCCGTCCCCGAGCATCCTGCCCGAGCATCCCGTCCCAGGGCGAGGGATGCAGGCGAGCGGCTCATCCTGTGCCCAAGCATCCTGTCCAGTGCCTGAGCATCCCACCCTGGGAAGGATCATGGAATCATAGAATTGCCAAGGTTGGAAGGGACTTTTCAGATCATCGAGTCCAACCATCAACCTAACTCTGACAAAAACCGTCACTAAACCATGTCCCTCAGCACCACGTCTGTGCGGCTTTTAAATCCCTCCAGGGATGGTGACTCAACCATTGCCCTGAGCAGCCTGTTCTGATGCTTGATAACCCTTTCAGCGTAGAAATTTTTCCTAAGATCTAGTCTAAACCTCCCCTGGCGCAACTTGAGGCCATTTCCTCTTGTCCCATCGCCTGTTCCTTGGGAGAAGAGACTGACCCCCCCGGGCTACCCCCTCCTTTCAGGGGGTTGTAAGAGGGCGAGAAGGTCTCCCCTCAGCCTCCCTTTCTCCAGGCTGAACACCCCCAGCTCCCTCAGCTGCTCCTCATGAGACTTGTGCTCCAGACCCCTCACCAGCTCCGTTGCCCTTCTCCGGACTTGCTCCAGCACCTCAAAATCTTTCTTGTAGTGAGGAAGGATGTGGGCAAGCATCCCATCCTCTGCCCAGGCATCCAGTTCTGGGGTAAAGGATGAGACGCGCATCCCTTTGTGGGGCAAGGGATGCAGGCAAACACCCTGCCGCGTGCCCGAGCATCCCACCCTGGGGCGAGGGATGCAGGCAAGCATCCTATCCCCTGCCTGAGCATCCTGCCCCATGGCAAGGGATGCAGGCAAACACCCTGCCGCGTGCCCACGCATCCCACCCCACACCTGCACATCCCGCCTGGTACCTATGAATCCCACCCTGGGGCAAGGGATGCGGGTGAGCATCCCATCCTGCACCCGGGCATCCCGTCCCGGGGAACCCCGACCCCCGGCATCCCACCCCGATCAAGGGGGTAGGACCCCTGCACGGTGCGAGGACTTACGGGCTCTGTACTGGAAGATGAGACCCAGCAGACACGCGGCCAGCACGGCCCCCAGCACCCCCACCACCACCAGCAGCTGCTTCTCGGTGCGCGTCCGCTCAGCCCAGCACCCCGGGCTGCTCCTCGAGCCGCGGAAGTTCACCTGCGGGAAAAGCAGCGACGTTTCCCCACCGGCGGAAAAACCCACCCGCGCGTCCCCCATTTGACTCCCTACAGCCCGCGGCACGAATTTGGCCCCCAGCGAGGGATCCGGCGTGGCTGGGGCTGGGAAAGGCGGCAGCTGCCTTCCAGAAACCAGCCAGGAAGGGCGGCACAATGGCAGGAAAGGGAGCGGGGCGAGCATTTCGGCAGGCTCACCTGCTACGCCGTGCCACCCGAATCCCTCCTTGAGCACGGCTGTATCCCCCCCCCGCTGCCCCCGGTGGTCCCTGTCCCCACCACTGGCGCTGGGACAGGGTGGGGGCCACCACAGCATCGGGAAGTGCCGTAACAGGATACTCCCACTCGGCCGAAAAACATCCCCAGGAAACATCCCGATGTGACGGCGAGCGGAGATGGTCCCGCCGAGGAAAGGAAAAAAAACACAGCGGAGCCCTGATTTTTGGGGCGGAAAACACCATTTTGGGCAGAGGCCGATAGGGCTGGCAGCGGCGCCAGCACCGAGAGCATCGCTCCGGCCCCAAATCTTCCCTGGCGAGGCCGGACGCTGGCAGCCGTGGGGTTTCTTCTCACCACCCGTGGTCCTTTTTAAGCCGCTTTCCCGCTGCCCCGGGAGGAATTAACCTAATCCCCTTTTGTGCAGGGACAAAGCTCCCACCGTCGCGATAATTGCTCGCCCCGGCCATGCCAGGAAGGGGCTCGGCCGGCAAAAAACTGGGTGCTGGGGCTCTGCAAAGAGGATCTGGCCCCGCAGGCTCCCCCGTCGCTGCTGCCGGGAGGGAGCAAAGGGCAGCAGGAGCCAACACGGCTCTGCCCACGCCGGACTTTGCCCCGTGGAAAGGCTGGTCCCAGGCGGAAAAACCTTCTCCAACCTCCTTTGCTGCTTTCCAGGACCTAAAACCCCCCTTTTTCCCCCTGCTAAACCACACAAGAAACCCTACCTGGAAGCCGTTGGGGTACCCATCGCCTTCACCGATGGAGTCCAGGGGGTCTTCGTCGTCCAGCGTCGCCCGCTTGTAGGTCGACATCTGCGCGGGGAGATCGGCAAACAGAGGTGCTCAGAGGCTCGGGATCGACGAGGAGGAGGAGGAAGGAGGGCAAGGAAGGAATACGCACCCCCTAAAGCTGCCTCCTCCTCTAGGGAGCTAAATCCCGAATGGCTCCGGGGTAGTAAAGCGCTAAACAAACGCCGGAGGAAGGTTATGGAAAGCAACGCAGCCGGAGCCAAAAGCTGAGCGAAGCCCGAACCCGCCTTGCTTTCCCCCGGGGCCGCATTGTGCAACCTCCCCTTCAGCCTGGAATAACGCCGGTTCCTCCTCCAACGGCTCCCGGCCCTGAAACGGGGTGCGGGACCCCCCCACACCGTGCCGGGGAACCGAGAAAGGCTGGTAGCGGAGAAAATGGCTTTTCACCCCGAAACTACCGGCTCGCTCACGCTCCACACCCCGTCTGCAAACCGTGCGCACCCCGAAACAACCCGTGGCTCCCTCTGAGCACCCAAAGGCGACGGCACCTTGAATTTCGGCTACTGACGGGCTCCCTCCCAGCTCCTTGTCCCCCGGGGCGTTATCTCGCGCCGGTGCCCGGCTCTTATCTCATCCCCCAGCAGAAAAACAAGGGGAAACCTCACCGGTTGGCAGCCGGCCCTTATCGTGCCGCCACCGTTTCCTTCCCCCCTGGCACGGCCCTGCCACCCAGCCAGATTGTCTGCCGCCGGGGAAAACAACCCTCCGCCCGCCGCCGAGGGGGTGAGCCCCCCAAAACCCACCCTGAGCCCCGCCACCGATGGGCCGAGCGGCACCAGTCACGTCCCTTCGGCCCCCATGCAGCGCAGGGCTGGGGTTTGCACCCATCCAGGTGTCCCCATCCCGCTGGCATCGTCCCCAAAGGGACGCTGAGTTGATCCGACCCAACGCAGCCGGGCCTCAGTTTCCCCTGGCAGGAAGGCACACGCAACGAAAGCGCCGGTTCTCAGCCCCGTCGCCGCTAATGGCCTTCCCAAACTTCCCCTCGCACGATTAATAACGAATCCCCTCCTCTCCCCGGATCCCTGGTCGCAGCCTGGCTTTAATCAGCCACAAAACCCACCCCGGGGAGGAAAAAGGGTTAAAAGAAAAAAGGCATTTTCCCTCCTCGGTTGTGCAAAAAGCTCAGTTTCCAGCCCCAAAATCTCCTCCAGGTGCCTTGAGCCTGCAAACTGCAACGGGGAGGGGGGGGAAGCTTTAACTGCAAGATTTTATCGCCAATGAAATCTCATTTTATACTTTTTTTCCATCCGCTTTCACTTTTCCCACTTGTTTTCGCACTTCGCGCATGGCTGAAATTCACAGTTCCAGGCACAAATTCCCGGGGGGGGGGGGGGGCCATGAAGCCCCCACAGCACCGAATTCCTGGAGTCCCAGCTTCCAGCCAAGGTTTTCACTCCGTTTCCTGAGGAAATGAGGTTTTTTCGGCGATCCCCCACCCCGCCTGCCTGCCCCAGCCTGAAAACAGCAGGAAAAAGAGAAAAGGGGAAAAAAAAACACACCACCTTTCCCCCCCCTCCCTTTCTCTAGGGATGTGCTGGCTCAACCCCATATTAGACACCGGGGAATCCAAACTGAGCTTGAAACCCCCCCAAAACACCCCCGGGATCAACCCCCAGCATCCTTAATTTGAGGGAAATTAGGTCCGGGAGGTATTTTTGACACCGCTACCCCCCCCCACACACCCCTTTCCCCCACATTGGAGGCGTGGGGGCAAAGCAGCACCCATGGGTGCTCCCCCCCCACACACACTGCTCCAGCTTGCAAAGCAGCAATACCCCCTTTTTTTGGGTCAAAACGGGGTGGGTTTTGGCCACCCCCCGCTCTGCTGTTTGTTTAAATCACAATAAAACCGCAGCTCCAACAGGGTGGGGGGCACCCACGGGTGCGGGGCGGGCGGGGGCACGCACGCTTTAACCCCCCCCCCCCCCCCCCCCCCAGCCGAGGGATTTCCCCTCCCCTCTCTTTCTAACTTATAAAAGTCTTTGCCGGGCCTTAAATCGCCTGGTTTGTCCCCAAACCGCTCCTCCGCCTTAAAAAACAATAAACCCCGAGCGTTTTGAGCCCGCAGCCGCCGAGGAAGGTCCGGGGGGGTGGGGGGGAAAGGGGGGCACCCACCACTCTGCACCCCCCCCCAACCCTCCGGGGGGAGCCCCCTCACCCCGGTATCGTGGTGTGTGTGTGGGAGGGGAGCCCCTCACCCCGGTATCGGGGCGCCGCCGCCGGTTCCTTTCAATTCCCGCCCGGGCGCCATTTCGGAGCAACCACCGCCGCGATCGCGGGCGATGGCGTTTCTCTCTCCCCCCCCCTTAATTTCACCCCCAGCCCCCCCACCAAACCATCCCCGCACCCCCAAACCTCCCCCCGGCCCAGCGGCGCCCGCCCGGGCTCCCCCCCCAGCACCCATGGGTGCCCCCTGCACCTCCAGGGCCTGCAGTCAGCACCCAGCGGCTCATTAGGATGCTCAGGGGGTAATTAGCAACGCCTGGCGTTCATTAGGGGCCCTGGCGTTAATTAGGGGTGCTGGGATGGAGGGGGGGGTGGTGCTGGGGGCGCACCCAGTTTTGCAGGGAGCCCCGGCTGCAGATAAATTAAAAAAAAAAAAAGCCTAAAAAGGAACAAAAACCAGTTAAAGTTTGCCAAAAAAAAACATAAAGGGGGGGGAGGAGGCCAGTTTGCAAACAGCCCCCCCTCTCCAAAAGTGGGTGCTGCTGGGGGGGGGGGGGGCACCCCTCTACTTGCGGAGGGAAACCCAGTGCAAATCCCCGTGGGTTTGGGTCAAGGGCTGGGTGCTGGGGGGGGGGGAATCCACTTTGGGGTCCCCCCCCACCCTAGGGACCCGCTGGCCACAAAGCAAACCCGGCTGGCGGAGTCGATGGGGGGTGACGGGGGGGGCACCCAGGGGTGTTGGTGGGGGGTCCCTTGGAGGGTGCAAGGGGGTGCTTTGGGGGGTGCAGGGGGGTCCCAGGGGGCTACAGGTGGATCCCATGGGGGTCCCATGGGGGTGCGGCTGAATCCCGTGGGGGTCCCTTGGGGGGTGCACTGGGGTCCCTTGGGGGGTGCAATGGGGGTTCCATGGGGGGATGCATGGGGTGAAATGGGGGTCCTGTGGGGATGCCATGGGGGATCCCATGGGGGTCCCTTCGGGGGTGCATGGAAGTCCCTTGGGGGGGAAAATGGGGGTCCATGGGGGTGCAATGGGAGTCCCATGGGGGTGCAGGGGGGGGGGTCCCCTTGGGGGATCCCACGGGGGGGTTGCAACACGCATCCCACGGGCGACGCATCGCCCCGCGCCCCGGTTCGGCCAGATGACCCGACCCCCCATCCCCCCCACACACCCGCATTAGGGGTGCCGCCTGCGCCGCCCCCCCCCACCCAGCCAGTCACTCACCATGGCTGCCCCCCCCCGCTCCCGCCGGCCTCGGCCCCCCCTCCGGGGCGGGCGCCGCTGAGCCCCGGCGCAGCTCGTTACGCGGCGGAGGGTGACGGCGGGTGACGAGCAAAGGCCGTACCTGGGATGGGAAACCAATGGGGCCGGCGCGGGGGGGGGGGGGGCGGCGGGCTCCTCCCCCGCCTCCTTTAACTCTTTCGGGGGGGCCCAAACCCCCGCCTTGGGGGTCCCCGTGTGTGTCCTGTGTTTGTGTCCCCTTCCCCCCCCCCGCCTCCCGCCCCAGCAGCGGCTGCGAGCATCCCCCCGGTGAATCACGGCAGCTCACTCGCCGGCGCAGGGATGCGGGGTGTTGGTGCCAGCGTGCGGTTGTTGCCAGCGTGCGGTTGTGCGAGGGTACGGTGGTGCGAGGGTATGGTTGTGCAAGCGTATGGTGGTGCCAGCGCGCGGCCGTGCGAGCAGGCGGTGCTGCCAGGGCCCAAAGCGTGCAAGCGCGCGGCCGTGCCCGCAGGCAAGCGTGCAAGGAAGGCCGCAAAGCCCCGCGCTCGTGCAAGCGAGCGGTTTTGCCCAGCCGCCAAGCACGCACCCGTGCAAGGAGCCGGGGAGGGGGGGTGGGGGGGCCGCACGCATGCCGCGTCGCACGCGTGGGCACGGGCGACCGCGCGAGCGTGCAAGCGCACGATCACGTGTGAGCTCGCAAGCCCGCGGTTGTGTGCAAGCAGAGCGTGGTGCGAGCGTGCACGCCCCCGCTCGTGCAAGCCTGCGGTTTTGCGAGCGTGCGAGTGTGCAATGGTGTGAGCTTATAAGCGTGCAAGCGTGCAAGCGTGCGCTCCTCGGGCTGCAGCCTTGCCCGCGCCCTCCGCCCCCCCCCGTGTTTCACAGCCCCTCGCAGGGTTTTGGGGTTCGAGCCTGGCCGGGTTAGTGCACGCAGCCTCGCAGCGAGGAGTTCCCCAGATTGCGGCTCTCCGCGTGCCGGGCTAACGAGCTTTTCAATTAGCTTTTCAGCACCCGCAACGACGTTGCATATGGGGTGACATATAGCGGGGGAGGGACACGGTGCCACCACCCCTGTGCCAGGCCGGGGGGCTGAGCACTGACACACTCGTCTCACGGATGGAGCTACAAAGCTCCCTGCTGGGCTAGGAAAGCGCGGGGGGGGGGGATGCAAAGGGGAGGCAGCGGGAGCAGGAGGGTACCGGGGGGATTGGGGGGCCTGCAAGAGCCCTGCCCATCCCCGTGGCGTCGGGGCGCCCTTGGTGACACCCCGAAGCTTTTTCCGGGGGTGGTGGTGGGGGGGGCGGGCGGATTTTTGGGCTGAGACCGCCACCTTCTGGGAAGCCACCCGGGGCCCCACGGTCCCCCACGGCGGGGAAACTGAGGCAGGGGAGACCGCCCCCCCCCCCCCCCCCCCGCCTTCTCCATCCTACCCACCCCCAACCCACGCTCGTGTCGCTGGCACGTTTTGGGTGAAAATAATGCAAAATCCGGTAAAACACAAAACAACGCATCTAACTTCCACCCACCACCACCCCCCCCCAGGGGTGCACCCCACTTTCCCCCAGCCTGCGGGGGGGTGGGATGGGGGGGGTTCCTCAGCACCCACATCCGCGCTTGGGTGCCGCCCCCCAGTCCTCCCAGTCCTCCCAGTAAAACCCGGCAGAGGGCACCAGTAAGCCCAGTTTGTTGCCTTTTCTCCCCCCCCCCACCCCCCCCTTCTCCCCGTGCTGGCCGCGGGGGGAGGGTGGAGGAAGGGGAGGAGGAGGAGGAGGCGAAGGCCGGTGCGGGGGGGATTTAAGGGCTCGCTGTCCCCCCGGGCCGGCCTCCTCCCGCCGCCCAGGAGGGACGTGGGTGTCGGGACCCAACTTTGTGCGGGTACGTGTGTGTGTGTGTGTGTGTCCCCGGCGGTAAGGACCACCCCCCCCGGGGCCACCGCTGCCACCCCCGGGGAAGCTGGGGGTCCCTGGGGAGCGGGTGTGTGTGTGTGTGTGTGTGCAACGGCGGGGGAGGGTGCGATGGGGATGCGGGGAGTGGGATGGGGACGTGAGTGTGCAACAGGGACGCGGGGTGCGACGGGGACAGGGGCGTGCGATGGGGACGTGGGGTTGCAGCGGGGACATGGGGGTGTGATGGGGACACGGGGGTGTGATGGGGATACGGGGGTGCAACAGGGACAAGGGCATGTGGTGGGACACAGGTGGGTGATGGGGACACGGGCGTGCGACAGGGACACGGACATGCAATGGGGACATGGACACGTGATGGGGACACAGGCATGGGGGGGACACAGGCACAGGGTGGGGGACACGGGCATGCAGCAAGGACGTGGACTTGTGATGGGGACACGGGCATGTGGTGGGGACAGGGGCGTGCAACAGGGACAGATGTGCCACAGGGACACGGGGGTGCCTTGGGGACGTGGCCACGCGATGGGGACACGGGCTGGGGACAGTGTGCCATGGGGACAGGGGTGTGCCATGGGGACATGGAGGCGCAGTGGGGACACGGGCATGTGATGGGGACGTGTGTGTGCGATGGGGACGCAGATGTGCAACAGGGACATGGGCACGGGACGGGGACACAGATGTGATGGGGACACAGATGTGATGGGGACACAGGCACACAATGGGGACACGGGCACGGGCTGGGGACACAGGCATGGGATGGAGACACACATGGGATGGGACACGGGTGCACAATGGGGACATGGCCATGCGACGGGGACCTCCCTGTGCAGTGGGGTCACAACCGTGATGGGGACAGGGACACGCGCTGGGGACAGGGACACGCGCTGGGGACGCCGTGCCACACCATGTGGGGGCCGTGCCACCGTCCCCCAGCCCCGGGTTGGTGCCAGGGAGGTGACGCCCCGTGGGACCGATGGCCGGGGATGGGGGGGGGGGGGGGGTTGTTGTTGGGGGGGGCGCGGGCACGTCCCCAGGTGGTCACATCGGATCGGTGACCGCGCGGGGAGGGGACATTTCCCTCCCGTCCTCGCTTGGCCGAGCCCCGGGGCAAAGGTCTCAGTGGGGAAACTGAGGCCCGGAGCGGGTTCCCCCCCCACCCCCCCGCAGCTCTCTCCTACCCAGCGCCCGCAGGATGAAGGCTCTTCTCCTCCTCCTCCTCCTCCTCCTCGCCCAGCTCTGCTCGGCGCAGCTGGTCCCCGGTAGGTGAGGTTGGGGGTGGGGGGTGGGGGGGGTGGTGTACACCCCAAAAGTGGGTGCTGTTGGGTGCTATGGAGGTTCCCCTTGCCCCCGCCCCCCCATGCAGAGAGGGAGAAGGACCCCGAGTACTGGCGGGGGCAGGCGCAGGAGACCCTGCGGGACGCCCTGCGGCTCCAGCGCCTCAACCAGAACGTGGCCAAGAACCTCATCCTCTTCCTGGGCGACGGTGAGACGGGGGCACCCACCCGGGGGGGCGGTGGGGGGGCGAGGAGGAGGGGGCTGCCGTGCCCGGGGGGCTGCCCCGAGGATGGGGGGGGCGACGGTCAGTTGGGTGCCACGGTGAATCACAATAAAGGGGGGGGGGGGGCGGTGATGGAGTGGGTGGGGGGGGGGGTGCTGCGATAAGTTGGCTTTGCGAAAAATTGGGTGCTGCGATGAACTGGGCTTGCAGTCGGCTGGGTGCTGGGATAAACTGGGTTTGCAATAACCTGGGTGCTGGGATAAACCGGGTTTGCCGTAAATTGGGTGCCGTGATGAGGCGGGTGCTGGGATAAACTGGGTTTGCAACAAACCGGGTGCTGGGATAAACCGGGTTTGCAAAAAATTGGGTGCTGCGACGAGTTGGGTGCTGCGATAAAACCGGGCTCGCAGTCAGCTGGGCGCTGGGATAAATTTGGTTTGCAATAAATTGGGCGCTGCAATAATCTGGGTGCTGGGATAAAAACTGGGTTTATGATAAAGTGGGTGCCGCGATAAACCGGGTTTGCAATAAACTGGGTGCTGGGATAAACTGGGTTTGCAATAAACTGGGTGCTGGGATAAACTGGGTTCGCCATAAATTGGGTGCTGCAATAAATTGTGTTTGCCGTAAACTGGGTGCTGTGATTGAGTGGGTGCTGGGATAAAGTGGATTTATGATAAAGCGGGTGCTGGGATAAACCGGGTTTGCAATAAACTGGGTGCTGGCATAAACCGGGTGCTGGGATAAATTGCGTTTGCAATAAATGCAACAATTTGGGTGCTGGGATAAATTGGGTTTGCAAAAAATTGGGTGCTGTGATGAAGTGATTGGGTGCTGGACTAAACTGGGTGCTGCAATAAATTGGGTTTGCAATAATCTGGGTGCTGGGATAAACTGGGTTTGCGATGAAGTGGGTGCCGGGATAAACCAGGTTTGCAATAAACTGGGTGCTGGGACAAACTGGGTGCTGCGATAAACTGGATCTGCCAAAAATTGGGTGCTGCGAAAGACCGGGTGCTGCGGTAAAGTTGCGTTTGCCGTAAACTGGGTGGCTGGGCTAAACGGGGTTTGCGATCAAGTGGGGTAAATTCGGGCTGGCAATAAATGGGGTGCCGGGATAAACCGGGCGCGGGCCGGCGTGCCGGGATAAACCGGGCTCGGCGGGAGCTGACGGGTGCCCTGGCAGGGATGGGCGTCTCCACCGTCACGGCCGCCCGCATCCTCAAAGGGCAGCTGCAGAACCGCAAGGGCGAGGAGAGCCTGCTGGAGATGGACAAGTTCCCCTACGTCGCCTTGGCCAAGGTGAGCCCCCCGGGACGCCCCCCCAGGGGAAGAGTCAGTGGTGGGGGGGGGACACGGCGACGACGACGACGCGACACCCACTGCAAGGTCGCGGGCAGGCGGGCGGCCGGCATCGACCGGGAGACGGAATTAGGTCAGGGGCGGGCGATGGGAGCTGGCTCCGGTGCCCGCTCCCCGTGCCAGGGTCCGGCCCGTGGGAACCCAGAGGGGGGGGCAGGATGAGGCCGCTCGGCCGTGGGAAGCCACGGGACGCCCCCCCCCCCCCCCGCCCCGCCTCGCTTCTCCTGGGGTCATTTTGCTGAACAAAAGGCTTTTTTTTTTTAATTATTATTAAATTGGAAGCCGCCGCTGTCTCCCTTCGCTCCGCGGGGGATGCTCGCGGCGGCGGCTGGTCTCTCTCTGCCTGCCTGAAAATGGGCTGAAAAAAGGCTAAAGGTGTTAAAACGCAGCAAGGCGATGATGCGCAACCACCTTGAGGGGCAAAAGAGGGGGGGCACAGGCAGGACGGGCGTCCAGTGCAGCCAAACAGCACGGAGAGGGGAGCGCCAGGGTGGGGGTGATGATGGTGATGATGCCCCAGGGTGGGGATGATGGCGGTGGTGGTGCTTGGTGATGATGGTGGCGGTGACGATGATGGTGATGGTTGGTGATGATGATGACGATGGTGGTATTTTATTTATCTCCCCCCCCTCAGACCTACAACACCAACGCGCAGGTGCCCGACAGCGCGGGCACGGCCACCGCCTACCTCTGCGGCGTCAAAGCCAACGAGGGGACGGTGGGCGTCAGCGCCGGCGTCACCCGTGACCGCTGCAACACCACCAAGGGCCAGGAGGTGACCTCCATCCTCCGCTGGGCCAAGGATGCAGGTGAGGGGCTGGTGGGTGCTGGGGGTGGGGGTTAAGCGGTGGGGTTTGGGGACGTTCTCACCCTTGTCCCCTGAATTCGTGGTGCAGGCAAGGCGGTGGGCATCGTCACCACCACGCGGGTGACCCACGCGACACCCAGCGCTGCCTACGCCCACTCCGCCAACCGCGACTGGTACTCCGACGGAGAGATGCCCCCGGATGCGCTGGAGGGTGGCTGCAAGGACATCGCCCGGCAGCTGGTGGAGAACATTCCCGACATTGAGGTGGGGATGGGGACAGGGCCAGCAGGGACGTGGGCTGGAGCCACCCAGGGATGGGGCCACCAGGGATGGGAACAGGACTACCGGAGGATGGGGACAGGGCCATGGGTAGATGCGGGACCAGGACCCCCAATAGATGTTGGGTAAGGACCACCGATGGGTGCAGGACCAGGATTGTGGGTAGATATGGGGCCAGGATCACCAAGAGGTGCAGAGCCAGGACCCTCAGAAGACGTTGGACTGGGACCACCAATGGGTGCAGAGGCAGGACCTCCAGCAGACATGGGACCAGGACCACCCATGGGTGTAGAGCTGGAACCCCCAGCAGATACAGGGTCAGGACCACTGGTGGGTGCAGAGCTGGAACCCCCAGCAGATAGGAAACCAGGAACACCTATGGGTGCAGAGTCGGAACCCCCAACAGATGTAGAACCAGGACCACCCATGGGTGCAGAGCCAGAACCCTCAGCAGATGTAGGACCAGGACCACCCATGGGTGCGGAGCCAGAACCCCTGGTAGATATGACACCAGGACCACCCATGGGTGGGGTACCAGGACTGTTGGGTGGAAACGGGACCAGGACCGCTGATGGGTGCACCCCCAGGACCCCCACCAGACATAGGGCTGGGACCACCATCACTTGGAGCACCAGACCCCCAACCCCCATAACTCCAGACCCCCAAATCCCGCTTAACCCCCACCTCCACTCAGCCCTCTCCTTTCCCATACTTCCCATGCCCAAAACCCTCCCTTTCCCCCCCCCGATCCTGCCCCTCGCTGCGGATTTACCCAGAAATTCAGCCCTGTAAATAAATACTCTTCTGTCCTTCAAAATAGCCCCAAAGCAAAACATTTCAGCCTGTTATTTAGCTCTTTAATAGCCTCTTCTTCTTCTTTTTTTTTTTTTTATCCCTTTAATATAATTTTAACTTTGTCCCAGGCTGGAAATAATTATATAGCGGGGAAAAGACATTTTTTTCCCTTTTTTTTTTTTTTTTTTTTTTGCTTAATAATTTTGGTGGCAGCGTTTTGCAGCTTTATAATTCACCTTCTGCGCGGGGAAAGGCGGGGAAGAATTAAAAAAAAAATAAAATAAAAAAAAAAATCTCCGCTCGGTTATAAATAACAGAGGCCAAATAAATCGGGCTCCAAAGCAAACAGCGGGAGCCGCGGGATGGGGCTCCGTCCCGGCGGGTTCACGCGGGGACCCCGATGTGGAGCAGCCCTCCCGCAGCTGCGAAGAAAAAAAAGAAAAATTAAAAAAAAAAAAAAGCCAAATTTGCCGCTGGAAATGGTTATTTTCTGCCTTGGGTTTTAATTAATAGGAAGGCATTCAGGGTTATTTCGAGCGAGGTGAAATTCCTCGGGTGTTTTCGCCCGCTTTTTTTTTTGCCTTTTTTTTTTTTTAATACGACGCCAGGGTTTTCCTGGACATCCCGCTCCGCCTCCTCGGGGGTTCCCCCCCCTTAAACCCAAAATAGTGTGTGTGTGTGTATGGGGGGGGGGGGGGGGGGGGGATAAAAAGAATTAAAAATACTTTTTAAAATGCATTTTTTCCTCCTCTTTCGCAGGTCATCTTGGGCGGCGGGCGGAAATATATGTTCCCCAAAAATGCCAGCGACGTGGAGTACCCCCACGAGGACAAGCATCGGGGAACCCGCCTGGACCGCAGGGACCTCGTGCAGGCGTGGCACGATGCCAAGCCCCCCGGCAAGGTGACAGGGACCCTTTTTTTGGGGGGGGGGTGGGAGGGAAGGGGTACACACACATGTTTTGGGGGGGGGGGGTGGGGGGGGTAGGCAGAGGCCACGGGGAGGTGACAACCTGCCTGTCCCCCCAGGTGGCCAAGTACGTGTGGCACCGGCGGGACCTGCTGGCGCTCAACCTCAGCCGCGTCGACTTCCTCCTGGGTGAGTCCCAGCACCCCAAGGGTGCCCCCGGCCTCAACCAGGTGCTTTGGGGGACCCCCAGCCCCTCCCGGGGTGCTGGGGCAGCCAGTTACCCCCGGGGATGCTGCTACCCCCCACCCCCCCCCAAGGATGCTGATACTCCCCTGGGGATGCTGGTACCCACCCCACCATCCCTGGGATGCTGCTACCTCCGAGGGATGCTGGTACCCCCCTGGGGATACTGGTCCCAAACCCCCAGGGATGCTGGTACCCCCCCAGGAATACTGGTCCTGGCCCCCCCAGGGATGTTGGTACCCCAAAGGGATTCTGGTCCTCCCCTGGGGATACTTGTACCCCCTTGGAGATATGGGTCCTGGCCCCCCCCCAGGGATGCTGGTACCTCCAAGGGATGCTGGTAACCCCCTGGGAATACTGGTACCCGCCCCCCCCCAGGGATGCTGGCACCCCAAAGTGATGCTCATAACCCCTTGGGGATATGGGTCCTGGCCCCCCCAGGGATGCTGGTACCCCAAAAAGATGCTGGCACCCCCCCAGGGATACTGGTAACCCCCTGAGAATACTGGTACCCGCCCCCCCCCAGGGATGCTGGCACCCCAAAGTGATGCTCGTAACCCTGTGGGGATATGGGTCCTGGCCCCCCCAGGGATGCTGGTACCCCAAAAGGATGCTGGCACCCCCCCAGGGATACTGGTACCCACACCCTCCAGGGATGCTGGTACCCCCCCTGCAAAGATGCTGCTACTCCGCTGGGGATGCTGGTACCCCCAAAGGGATGCTGTTACCCCCCCCCCCCCCAACAAGGATGCTGGCACTCCCCTGGGGATACTGGTACCCGCCTCCCCCACCCCCCCAACACCCCCCCCCAGCAATGCTGCTACCTGCAAGAGATGCTGGTACCCCAAAGGGATGCTGGTACCCCCCCCCAAAGATGCTGCTACTCCCTTGGCGATGCTGGTACCTCCAAAGGATGCTGGTACCCGCCCCTGGGATGCTGGTACCCCCAAAGGGATGCAATTCTCACTCCCTGGGGATGCCGGTACGCCCCCAAAGGGATGGAATTTTCACTCCCTGGAGATACGGGGATTTTTGCCCCGTGTTGCAGTTCTCCAGCCCAGCCGGGCTGCAGGATTTGGCCGGGCCAGAGGAAGGAAGGGCTGGGAGCATCCCCCCGGCTCCTATCTAATCACGCTGGATCCGGGGGCAGCTGAAACGCTTGAGCCAGCACAAGTGGCAAGCGACGGGCCTGGATTTGGGCCCCCCCCCTTTTTTTTTTTTTTTTCTTTTTTTTTTTTTTTTTTTTTGGGTGGGTAAAGGACGTCCCCAGCAGTGTCACTGTCCCCAGGCCTCTTCGAGCCGGGTGACATGGTGTACGAGCTGGATAGGAATAACGAGACAGACCCGTCCCTCACCGAGATGGTGGCTGTAGCCATCAGGATGCTCCAGAAAAATCCCCGGGGGTTTTTCCTCCTGGTTGAAGGTGGGGGGGGGAAGAAAGGGAGGTACAGGGGTGCAAAGGGGGAGCGGGGAGCGTGATAAGGGGTGTAAAGGGGGAGTAAAAGGGGGTGATGGGGGGATGCAAAGGGAGGGATGAAGAGGATGATGGGGGTGCAAAAAGGGGGGAGGATAAAGAGGGTGATGGGGGATACAGAAAAGGGGGGATAAAGGGGGTGATGAAGGGGGCAAAAAGGTGGAGGATGATGGGGGTGCAAAAAAAGGGGCATAAAGGGGTGAGGGAGGAGTATAAAAACTGGGGGATGATGAGGGATGCAAAAAGGGGGGGGATAAAGGGGTGATGGAGGGGTGCAAGAAGGGGAGGATGATGGGGGATGCAAAGGGAGGGATAAAGAGGGTGATGGGGGTGCAAAAAAGGGGGGGGATAAATGGGGCAACGGGGGGCTGTGAAGGGGGAAGGAGTAGGGGGCTGCAAAACAGGAGGGATGGGGTGCAAAAAGGGAGGGATGATGGGGGGATGCAAAGGGGGGGGATAAAGGGGGTTACGGGGATGCAAAAAGGGGGGGAGAGGGAGTGAAAAAAGGGGGGGGGATAATAGGGGGGTGCAAAGGGGGGGATAAAAAGGGGGCGATAAGGGGTGCAAAGGAGGGGAATGAGGGATGCTGGGGGGGGGGAATGGAGGATGGCGGGGCCGCGGCGGGCGATGCCGAGCGGTGCCGGGGGTCGCAGGGGGCCGCATCGACCACGGGCACCACGAGGGGAAGGCGAAGCAGGCGCTGCACGAGGCGGTGGAGCTGGACCGGGCCATCGGGCTGGCCGCCCGCCTCACCTCGCCCCGCGACACCCTCAGCGTCGTCACCGCCGACCACTCGCACGTCTTCACCTTCGGCGGCTACACCCCGCGCGGCAACCCCATCTTCGGTGAGTCCCTGCCGGGGACAACCCTGGGGACACCTCGGGGACATCTCCATCCTGCTGATGGTGCCGGGGACAACCCTGGGGACACCTCGGGGATGCCTCCGTGTCCTGCTGACGGTGCTGGGGACAACCCTGGGGTCACGTTGGGGGATGTCTCCATCCTGCTGACAGTGCCGGGGACAACCCTGGGGACACCTCAGGGACATCTCCATCCTGCTGATGGTGCCGGGGACAACCCTGGGGATGCCTCTGTGTCCCGCTGATGGTGCCGGGGACAACCCCGGGGACACCTTGGGGATGTCCCCCTCCTGCTGACGGTGCTGGGGACACCTCAGGGATGTCTCCGTGTCCCGTTGATGGTGCCGGGGACAACCCTGGGGACATGTTGGGGACGTCTCCGTCCTGCTGACGGTGCTGGGGACAACCCTGGGGACACCTTGGGGATGTCTCCGTGTCCCATTGGTGGTGCCGGGGACAACCCTGGGGACACCTTGGGGATGCCTGTGTCCCGCTGATGGTGCTGGGGACAACCCCGGGGACACCTCAGTGATGTCCCCCTCCTGCTGACGGTGCCAGGGACAACCCTGGGGACACCTCAGGGATGCCTCTGTGTCCCGCTGATGGTGCCGGGGACAACCCCGGGGACATCTCCATCCTGCTGATGGTGCCGGGGACAACCCCGGGGACACCTCAGGGATGTCCCCCTCCTGCTGACGGTGCCGGGGACAACCCTGGGGACACCTCGGGGATGCCTCCGTGTCCCATTGATGGTGCCGGGGACAACCCTGGGGACACCTCGGGGATGCCTCTGTGTCCCGCTGATGGTGCCGGGGACAACCCCGGGGACAACTCCATCCTGCTGATGGTGCCGGGGACAACCCTGGGGACACCTGGGGGATGTCCCCCTCCTGCTGACGGTGCCACCCCCGCCCCTCCCCAGGTCTGGCCCCCATGCAGAGCGACGTGGACCGCAAGCCCTTCACCTCCATCCTCTACGGCAACGGCCCCGGCTATAAAATCGTGGCGGGCGAACGAGAAAACGTCTCCGCCGTGGATTTCGGTGAGCGTTTTTTGGGGCGAAACCCCCTGCAAGTGCTGCAGCCTGGTTAAAACGAGCGATTTTTGTGAGGGGGGGTGTGAATTATTCTGAATTTTGGCGCTTTCCCCCCTTCCCCCAGCACACGCCGACTACCAGGCCCAATCGGCCGTGCCGCTGCGCCAGGAGACCCACGGCGGCGAGGACGTGGCGGTTTTCGCCCGCGGCCCCATGGCCCACCTCCTCCACGGGGTCCACGAGCAGAACTACATCCCCCACGCCATGGCTTACGCCGCCTGCATCGGCTCCAACCGAGCCCACTGCAACGCCGCCGCCCGCCCGGCCGCCGCCGCCGCCCTCCTCCTGCCCTTCCTCGCCCTCCTCTTCCTCCTCTCCTAAAGCGCCTCTTGCTCGCAAACCACGGAGTGGGGCGGGGGGGATTTATTTTTAATTCCTTCCCCCCACCCCCCCCTTTTTTTTTTTTTTTTTTTCTTTTTCCTTTTTCTCTCCCCCGTTGTTTTTTTGGATAGCAGCGCCCGGGAAAGAGGAGAGAGAAAGAGAGAGAGGGGTGGGGGGGTGTGGGGGGGGGGGGGGAAAGAAAGACTCAGCGGAGCAAAAGCGGCCGCCGGCGGTTTGGTGCCGGGAGCTGCCTCTGTAAATACACGGTTCCTTCCCCTGTAATTAGCATCCCTGCCTTGCCCCATCCCGAACCCGCCGCGGGATTTGGGATGGGAGCCGGAGCCTCGGTGGATAAAACCCCCTCTTTGAGCAAAAGAAAAAAAAAAAAAAAAAACCCAAAAAAACACAACAAACCAAAAAAAAAAAAAAAAACCCCAAACCAAAACAGAAAAACCAAAACCACGCCGCGGGGCTGGGTCCCAAAAATGCCTCCCGCTGCCCCGGCTGAGGACCGACCCTGGCGCCCAACTCGTCACATGCGCGGGGCACCCAGAAACCACACGAAGATGGAGAAGGGGGGGGGGGGGGGGGGGGGGAAGGGGGGAAGAAAAAAAAGAAAAAATTAACTCACTGGGTGAATTTGTCTGTGAAATTTGGGGTGGTTTGGTTTTTTTTTTTTTTTTTTTGCCTCCTGGGTGATCTCTTCTGCTTCAAAAATCCTTCGGTTTAAGACAACTTGCTGCCCCGGGGGGGGGTTGGGTGGGGGGGATTTGGGGAGGTTTTAGGGCTGGGAGGGGGCAGCGAAGGGGGATTTAAGGGGTGGTACCCGCTGGGCCACGCCCCCTTCGTTAGGGTGGGGTAATTAGGGAGGGTAATTAGGGGGCGGGGTAATTAGGGGAGGGGGTTTTTGCAGCTTGTGAGGTGTTGGGGGTTCGTGGAGGGGGGGGGGGGGGATTGAGGTCTGCCGTAGGAGGGAGGGGGGCCCTGGGTGTGCAAATGCCACCGTCGCGTGTGTGAATGTCACCGTGCCCGTGTCAATGCCTGTGCAAATGCCACCATCCGTGTGCAAATGCCACCGTTGCACGTACAAATGTCACCGTTGCCCGTGTAAATGTCTGTGCAAACGCCACCGTTGCCCGTGCAAACGCCACCGTGCCCGTGTAAATGTCACCGTGCCCGTGTAAATGCCTGTGCAGATGCCACCGTCCACGTGCAGATGCCACCGTTGCACATACAAATGTCACTGTGCCCGTGCAAATGCCACAGTGCATGTCTAAATGTCACTGTCCGTGTGTAAATGTCACCGTGCCTGTGTAAATGCCTGTGAAAATGCCACCGTCCATGTACAAATGTCACCGTGCCTGTGCAAATGTCACTGTGCATGTGTAAATGTCACCGTGCCCGTGTAAATGCCTGTGCAAATGCCACCATCCACATGCAGGTGCCACCGTTGCACGTACAAATGTCACTGTGCCCGTGCAAATGCCACTATGTGTGTGTAAATGTCACCGTGCCTGTGTAAATGCCCGTGCAAATGCCATCGTGCCCGTGTAAGTGCCACCCTGCCTGTGTAAATGTCACCGTGCCTGTGTAAATGCCTGTGCAAATGCCACCATCCACGTACAAATGTCACTGTGCCCGTGTAAGTGCCACCCTGCGTGTGTAAATGTCACTGTGCCCGTGCAAATGCCTGTGTAAATGTCACCATGCCCGTGTAAGTGCCACCCTGCCTGTGTAAATGTCACCGTGCCCGTGCAAATGCCACCATGCCCCTATAAACGCCTGTGCAAATGCCACCGTTGCACGTACAACTGTCACTGTGCCCGTGCAAATGCCACCCTGCGTGTGTAAATGCCACCGTGCACGTGTAGATGCCCATACAAAGGCCATCGTGCCCGTGCAAGTGCCACCCTGCGTGTGTAAATGTCACCGTGCCCGTGTGAATGTCACCGTGCCCGTGCAAATGCCCCCCCCGCCCGGGCAAATTCCGTGCCCGAGCGGCCCCTCGCACGCTCCAGCTGCATCCTGCATTTGCACACACCCCCCCCCCCCCCCCCCCCCCCTTCCAGCACCCCCAAACACCCCCACCCCCCCGGGCCCCTCCGACCCCCCCCCCCCCCCCGCCCCCCCTTTCCCCTTTTTATTTTATTTATTTCCCAGCTTTATAAATAAATCTCGGCGCCGGTTTGCCATTAACCGGCAAAGTTTGGAGGGGGCGGAGGCGGTGACCCGAGCGGTGCCGGATTTCGGGGTGCGGGGGGGTTTGGGGGGGGAGAAGGTGGGTGTCCTGGGACACCCCCCGCCCCACACACACACCCCCCACTTCACTCGGGTGCCCTTTGCGCCGGCGTCACCGTTGTCCCCAACCGTGTCCCAACCCCGGCGCTGGGGCTTCCCAGAAACCCAGGCGGTGCCGAGCTATGTTTAACTGGTCCCGGGGTGCTTCGTGGTTTTTGGGGGTTCGGGGAGGGAGGGGGGAAGAAGGGGAAGGGGGGGGGAGAGGGGGAACCGCTTTTTTCTTGGCCGGGGGTTTGGCCCGAAGCCGGTGGCCACCGGGGCTACCGGCCAAACGCCGCTCCCGACGGCGGGTTGGCCACCGGAGCCGAAAAAGAGAGGGGTTTGTGTGGGGTTGTTTCTTTGGGGGGGGGGGGGGGGAGGGATGAGGACATCGCCGGGCACCCGCAGCCCCCCCCCCCGCGAAAAATAGGGGGAAAAAAAAAAAGAAAAAGAAAAAAAGAAAAAAAAAAAAATTCCCAGCGAGGCTTTGCTCCACCCGGCTGCCGCAAAAGCCCCCAAATCTGGGGAAACCCCCCCCCAAAATGAGTCGATTTAGGGTGTTTTTAAGACCACGCGGAGCATCTGCCCCCCCCCCCCCCCCAGCGGTTTTTTTTGCGGGACCACCCCCCCCCCCGCCAATATCGAGGATCCCCCCCCCCCCCCCCCAGCATTCCCCCCGTTGTAGCGATAAATAAACCTTTATTTTATACAGGACTCACGGGAAACACAAACACGATTTTGGGGGGGGGCGGGGGGGGGGGCTTGAAAAAATAATTCCCCCCTCCTCCTCCCACCCGCCCCCCCCCCCCGGCAAAATCCAGCATCAGACCCATTCCAGAGCTTTTTTCCCTTAAAATAAAAGCGGGGGGGCGGGGGGGCAGGGGGAGCCCCACTTTGGGTTTGTGCTGGATTTGAGACGCTCCTTTTTTTTTTTCTGGGGGGGGGGGTTGATGCTCGGGTTGGACCCACTCTTCATGGTGGGGGGGGGGGGGGCCATGTGGCATTGGGGTCACAGTGGAGGGGGGGGGGTCCCTGTGTGGACCGTCACACACACCCCCCCCACAAGGTGTATTTGGGGTGACAGATTGTCTGGGGGGGGGGAGGACACCCCCATTTTTCGGGGGTGTGCACGTGTGTGTGTCCCCAAATCCTGCACCGGGGACGATGGCTTCGGCTCCTGGCACGGGGGTGGCACACGGTGGCAGGGGGGTGACGAAGTGGTGACACCCCCCCCCACCCCGGGATGGCGGGGGGGGGGAACTATGAGCCCTGTGCAGAGGGACATCAGCGGGTGCACCCCAATATGGGTGTCCCCACACCGGGGTGCGCTGGGGGGGGGGGGGGGGGGGGATATGTTTCACAGCCTCACCGCGTTCTGGGGGGGCCGCTCCAGCTGGATTTTGATCTCGGGGCAGGGGGGGTCGGGGGGGTGGCGACCTGGGAGAAAGTGTGTGTGGGGGGGTCATGAGCACCCCAGGTTGGGGGGGGGGGGTCCCCCAACCCCGCGGCTGCCTGACGTCCTGGTGATGGGCTACCTGGGGGGGTACCGGGGGGGTCATCCTGCCAGGGGGTGTCGGTGAAGGCGTCGCGGTGGGTCCCCGAGGGCGAGCGGCTCTCCTGAGGGTGCAGGGGGGGGGGTGTCAAAGGGGTGCTGCCCCCCCCACCCCCACCCCCCAGCACCCATTCCCCCCCCCCCCCCCCCCCCCCCAGCCCCCGGCACCCCTGTACCCTGCCCAGCTCGTTGGGTTCCTCGGCGGCGCTGCCGAAGCTGCTGGCGCTGGAAGAGGAGCGGGAGAAATCCGGCGGCTCCGGCTTCTCGGCCCTGCTCGGGGACAGTCCCCACAGCAGGGGACAAGCTGGCACCGCGCCTCGGGGACGCTGCCATGGCCCACCGCGACGCCACGCTGGCCCCGCGACACCCCCGGCCCCACGCCATCCCGGCCCCGTGATAACTCGGCCCCATGTCGTCCCATCCCTGGGATGTCCCATCCCCGTGCCACCCTGTCCCCATGCCATCCTGTGCCTGGGATGTCCCATCCCTGTGCCACCCTGTCCCCATGCCATGCCATCCCATCCCTGGGATGTCCCATCCCCGTGCCACCCTGTCCCCATGCCATCCTGTGCCTGGGATGTCCCATCCCTGTGCCACCCTGTCCCCATGCCATGCCATCCCATCCCTGGGATGTCCCATCCCCGTGCCACCCTGTCCCCATGCCATCCTGTGCCTGGGATGTCCCATCCCTGTGCCACCCTGTCCCCATGCCATGCCATCCCATCCCTGGGATGTCCCATCCCCGTGCCACTCTGTCCCCATGCCATCCTGTGCCTGGGATGTCCCATCCCCGTGCCACCCTGTCCCCATTCCATGCCATCCCATCCCTGTGACATCCCGTCCCCATGTCATCCCATCCCTGGGGTGTCCCAGCCCTGTGCCCCCCTGTCCCCACACCATCCTGTCTCTGCGGTGTCCCATTCTCATGCCACCCTGTCCCCATGCCATCCCATCCCTCGGATGTCCCAGCCCTGTGCCACTCTGTCCCCATGCCATCCCATCCCTGGGATCGCCCACCCTCACGCCACCCAATCCCATGCCATCCCATCCCTGGGATGTCTCATTCCAGTGCCACCTGTCCCCACACCATCCCACGCCTGTGATGTCCCAGCCTTATGCCTTCCAGTCCCCATGTCACCTCGATGTCACCCCATTCCGGTGCCACGCCACCCCGGTGTCACCCTGGCCCATTGCAACCCTATGCCACTCCACGTTTGTGCCATCCCATCCTGGTGCCACCTTGTCCCGGTGCCACCCTGTCCCGGTGCCCTCCAGTCCCTGCCTGTGTCACCCTGATGTCACACCATCCTGATGTGACCCCATCCCAGTGCCATCCTGTCCCCTTGCCACCCAATCCCAGTGCCCTCCAGTCCTCATGTCACCCCATCCTGGTACCACCCCACCCTGGCGCCACCCCGTCCCATTGCATCCTCCTGCCACCCTGTCCCCTTGCTGCCCCATCCCAGTGCCCTCCCGTCCCCGTATCACCCCATCTCAGTGCCACCCCATCCCGGTGTCACCCTGGCCCATTGTATCCCCATGCCACCCCATGCTGGTGCCATTTCATCCCAGTGCCATCGTGTCCTGGTGTCCTCCTGTCCCTGTGTCACCCAGATGTCACCCCATCCTGATGTGACCCCCATCCCGGTACCATCCTGTCCCCTTGCCACCCAATCCCAGTGCCCTCCAGTCCCCGTGTCACCCCGGTGCCACCCTGTCCCCTAGCCGCCCAGTCCCGGTGCCCTCCAGTTCCCATGCCACCCCATCCCAGTGTCACTCTGGCCCGTTGCATCTCTGTGTCACCCCATCCCAGTGTCACTCCGTCCTGGTGCCACCCCGTCCTTGCACTGCCCCCATCCCTGTGCCCTCCAGACCCCGTGTCACCCCCGTCCCGGTGTCCCCCGTCCCGGTGCGGGGTGCGGGACCTGTCGGGGTGCCGGCGGCTCTCCGGGGAGCTGTGTGCGGAGGAGGCGCCCTCGGGGGCGGCGGCGGGGCCGTCCCTGCGGGGAGGCGGCGGGCGCTGAGGTGACACCGGGAGGGAACACGGGGCGGTGCCACCCCCCCCCCGGCACCGCCCCCGGCGCTCACCTGCCGGCCGGCGCCTCCTGGATGCTCTCGATACCGATGGCGCTGGAGCGGCGGGAGCCGAGCGGGCCGGGCCGCCGCCGCGACGGGCTCTTCCCGGGCACCAGCAGCGCCTGCGGGTCGCCGTTAACGGGGTCGGGGTGGGATGTGGGGGGGGGGGGGGGCGGGCGACACCCACCGTGGGGGGGGCGGACACAGCGGGGGGTGGGGGGGTGCGTGCCGGGGATACCCACCTCTTCCACCGAGCCCAGCCCGATGGCGCTGCCGCGGCGTCCCCGCCGGCTCCCGGGCACCAGCAGCGACTGGGGGCGGCACCGCGTCACCCCCGGGGGCACCGGGACGGGCGGGGGACCGGGGAAGGGGGGGGCACCGGAGGGGTCGTGGGACCGGGGGTGGGCGGGGCTTGAGAGATGACTGAGAGGCGTGGTTTAACATAGGGGCGTGGCTAAGGGTGAGGGGCGTGGCTTACGCACCGCAGCGAGGCGCCGGGCTCCCCTGGGGCGCGGCTTATGAGGAAGGGGCGGGGCCAGAGCGCGCCAGTGCCGGCACGGTTCTATGGAGGGGGCGTGGCCTCAGCCGATCGGGGGCGTGGCCTGCCGGGAGGGGGCGTGTCCGGGGCGGGGCACTCACGGAGGCGGCCGCCGCGGCGCCCTCGGGGGGCTCCGGCGGCGGCACTGGGGGGGGGGGGGCCCCGGCGGGGTCCCAGCCCCACGGCCTCCAGGGAAGGGCTGCGGCCCCGCAGCGCCCGCTGCAAGGCCCCCCCCCGCGCCCCGTCAGCACCGCCCGGTACCGCCGGGCGCCCCCCCAAAAGCGGCGGTAACCCTTCCCCCCCCCCCCCCCCGGCAGTGCCCCACCTTGAAGGACTCGAAGAAGCCCGGGGCGGCCGCGCCGTTGTCGGGGCGCTCGTCGTCGGGGCCCAGCCCCAGCATGGCCTGGCTGCGGGCCTGCAGCTCCTCGTGCAGCGTCTCCAGCAGCGCCGCCCGCGTCCGCTCCTGCGCACCCCCCCGCCCCCAACGCTGACACCCCCCGCACCCACCCGCGACAGCCCCCCCCCCCCGCGACATCTCCCCCACCCGCGACATCCCCCCCTCACCCGCCACCCCCGTCCCACTCGCGCCATCTCCCACCCGCCACCCCCCCCCTTCGTGACAACCCCCCTCACCCGCGACATCCCCCCACCCACGACACCCCACTCGACCTGTGACATCCCCCCCCACCCCCGCGACATCCCCCCACTTGCATCACCCCCTCACCTGCGATACCCCACCCGTGACACCCGCCCACGCTGCCAGGGACCCGCAGCACCCACCCACCCCCCCCCCCCCCCCCCACCGCCACGGCCCACGGCACGCACAGCACCCAGTGGCCACGACACCCACCCCCCCCCAGCACCCACAGCAGGCATGGCCTGTGTGTCCCCCCCCCGCCATCACAGCACCCCCACCATGCACAGCACCCACGTGCACGGCACCCAGCTGGCGTGCAGCCCCCGCACGCGTGTCCCTGCTGCGGGTACGGCCCCCCACCCAACCCCCCCCCCCCCCCGACCCACACAGCAGCACCCAGGGTACGCGGCACCCACGTGCGCAGCGTCACTGCAGGCACGGGGCACCCACGGCGCCGCTGCGATGCCGGCACCCACGGCACCGTACCGCAGGCACCGCGCCCACGTTATGCCCAGCACCCCCGTGCCCCACGGCGTGCCCAGCCCCACTGATGGCACAGCACCCACAGCGCTGCTGCAATCGCAGCACCCACGGCGCGCACAGCCCCACTGCAGGCACAGCACCCACAACCACGGCACCCACGGCACCCACAGCCCCACCGCGGGCACGGCACCCGCATCCGCAGCCCCGTTGCAGCACCCACCTTGTGCCCAGCACCTGCGTGCCCCACGGCGTGCCCAGCCCCATCGCAGGCACGGCACCCACGTCCACAGCACCCCCCTTCCCAGCACCCATGGCATGCACGGCCCCACCGCAGACACAGCACCCACGGACCCCACGCAGCACCCACCTTGTGCCCAGCACCCATGTGCCCCACAGCCCCACACCCACAGCCCCATTGCAGCACCCATGTTATGCCCAGCACCCCCCCAACACGGCCCCACTGGGGGCACAGCACCCATCCGCACAGCACCCACCGCCCCATTGCAGCCCCCGCCTTGTGCCCAGCACCCACGCGCCCCACGGCGCGCCCAGCCCCATGGCTGGCACAGCACCCACGTCCACAGCACCCACGGCACACACAGCCCCACTGCAGCACCCACCTTGTGCCCAGCACCCACGTGCCCCACAGCCCCATTGCAAGCACGGCCCCACATCCACAGCACCCACACTGTGCCCAGCACCCGCACTTATGGCCCCAGTGCAGGCACAGCACCCACAACCACGGCAATCACAGCACCCACGGCACCCACAGCCCCACGGCAGGCGCAGCCCCCGCAGCCGCAGCCCCGCTGCAGCCCCCCGCCTTGCGCCCAGCACCCGCAGCGCCGCCGCAATCACGGCGCCCGCCGCCCCATCAGCGCAGCGTCCACACCCCCAGCCCCCTTGCAGCACCCACCGCCCGTGCGCCCCCCCCACCCCCCCCCCCACTCCCAACCCCCCCATGCCGTGCCCAGCCCCCTGGCAGCCGCTCCCCCCCCCCGGCCCCCCCCCCCCCCCCCGGCACCCAGCGCCCACCTCCAGCTTGGCGAACTTCTCGGCCTTGTAGCAGGCGTACTCGGCGTTGATGAGCTTCGTCAGCAGGAACTCCTGGAACTCGGGGCCCTGCATGGGTTGGGGGGGGAGCGAGGGGCAGCCCTGGGTGGGTGCCACCGGGAGGGGACACCCCCCACACCCCCGCTCCCTACCGCAGCGGCACCCATGGGCGCTCACCTTCCTGAAGATGGCGGGGTCGGGCAACGGGGGGCCGAAGAAGGGCACGTCGTCGCGGGCGGTGACGGAGACCTGCGGCGGGGTTGGGGCAAGAAGGGGGTGGGCGACGGGGCACCCTGCAGCCTTCCCCCCCCCGCCACCAGCACCCCACGGGGATGGGGAAACTGAGGCTGGAGGGGGGGTGGGTACCTTGTAGAGGGTGCCCCGGGGGCCGCCCTGCTCCAGCTGCACCACCACGAAGGCGTGGAGGAAGTTGGAGGCGATCATGTCGGGGACGAAGGGGGTGTTCTCGTCCTGGAAGACGACGGCCACGATGTCGTTGCCGATGTGACGCTTCCGCTGCAGCTGCGGGGACGGCGGGGACAGGGTTGGGGGGGGGGGGGGGGGACACGGGGTGGGGGCAGTCACCCCCATGGGTGACCCTATGGGTTTTTGCAACCCATAGACAACCCCCCTCCAGCACCCATGGGTTGCTTTGCCAGCCCCCTGCATCCTATAGATGCCCCCCCAGCACCCATGGGTGCCCCTGGAGCTTTTGCAACCCATAGACACCCCCCAGCACCCATGGGGTGTGCTGATAGGTCCTGTGCCCCATAGACACCCCCCAGCACCCATGGGTGCTCTGCCAGCTCTTGTGCCCTATAGATTCCCCCCAGCACCCAGGGGTGCTTTGCCAGCCCCCGGCACCCCATAGACACCCCTCCCCCAGCACCCATGGGTGCCCCTAGAGCTTTTGCAACCCATAGATGCCCCCCCAGCACCCATGGGTGCTTTGCCAGCCCACTGCATCCCATAGACACCCCCCAGCACCCATGGGGTGTGCTGACAGCTCTTGTGCCCTATAGATGCCCCCCAGCACCCACAGGGTGTACTGATAGCTCCTGTGCCCCATAGACACCCCCCAGCACCCATGGGTGCTCTGCCAGCCCCCTGCATCCTATAGATGCCCCCCAGCACCCATGGGTGCCCCTAGAACTTTTGCAACCCATAGATGCCCCCCCAGCACCCATGGGTGCTTTGCCAGCCCACTGCATCCCATAGACACCCCCCAGCACCCACGGGATGTGCTGATAGCCCTCATGCCCCATAGATGCCCCCCAGCACCCAGGGGTGCCCTACCAGCCCCTCTACCCTATAGCTGTCCCCCCCCCAGGACCCAGGGGTGCCCCTGGAGGTTTTGCAACCCCTAGACGCCCCCCAGCACCCATGGGGTGCGCTGATAGCTCTTGTGCCCCATAGACACCCCCCAGCACCCATGGGTGCCCTGGCAGCCCCTTGCATCCTATAGACACCCCCAGCACCCATGGGGTGTGCTGGCAGCTCCTGTGCCCCATAGATGCCCCCCAGCACCCATGGGTGCCCTACCAGCCCCTCTACCCTATAGATGTCTCCCCCCCAGCACCCATGGGTGCCCCTGGAGCTTTTGCATCCCATAGATTAAACACACACCCCCCCCCAACCAGCACCGGGGGGTACTCTGCCAGCCCCTGCACCCCATAGACACCCCCCAGCACCCATAGGTGCCCCCCCAGCCCCTGCACCCCATGGGGGGGGGGGGGGGAGGGCCCAGTGCCCCATCCACCTCCCCCACCGAGCACCCATGTTATTTCCATTTCCCACCCCCACCCCCCCCACCTCCCTCCCTCCACTCCCCCACCCCCACCCCGGGCACCCATGGGTGCCCCACCTGCTGGGCGTCCCCCTCGGTGTAGGGCAGCTTGGTGGAGACGTGGAACATGATCTCCTTGTCGCGGAAGTGGCAATAGACGGACTCGCTGCCCGTCTGCCCGTGGGTCACGTCCAGGCCCCCCCGGAACCTGCGCGGAGAGTTGTCGGGGGAGGGGGAGAGAGAAGCACCCTGACCTTGGGATCCACGGTGGTGGATCTGGGTGCCCCATAGCATGGGTGCTCGTGCACATGGGTGTTCATGGACATGAGTGTGGTCATCTATGGGCATGGGAGACCCATGGGCATGGGTGCTCATGGGTCTGGGCACCCCATGGCATGGGTGGTCCTGCGTATGGGTGCTCATGGACATGAGTGTGGTCTTCTATGGGCATGGGAGACCCATGGGTATGGGTGCTCATGGGTCTGGGCACCCCATGGCACGGGTGCTCATGGGCATGGGTGTGGGGATCTATGGGCACGGGTGCTCGTGGATCTGGGTGCCCCATAGCATGGGTGCTCAAGGGACACGGGTGCCCCATGGGCATGGGTGGGCATGGGCATGGGAGCTCCATAACTGCGAGTGCCCACAGTTATGGGTGCTCAGGAGCCTGGGTGCCCCATGGGATGGGTGCTCATGGGTGTGGGTGGGTTCCCCATGGGCACGGATGGGCATCGGCATGGAGACCTCATGGGTGCTCATGGACACGGGTGCCCCATGGCATGGGTGCTCGTGCACATGGGTGTTCATGGACATGAGTGTGGTCTTCTATGGGCGTGGGAGACCCATGGCATGGGTGCTCATGGACATGGGTGACGCATGGGTGTGGGGATCCGTGGGCATGGGAGCCCATGTGTCCGTCCCGTTTTCCCCCCCCCCGCCCCATCACGCACCCCTTGAAGTCCCGCAGCTGCACCCGCTGACCCAGCACCTCCAGGAACTCGGTGAACGCCGGGCTCTCCTCCGTGGTGCCGAAGAGCTCCTCCTCCGAGGTCTGGGGGGGGCGGGAGGATGGGTGTCAGCACCCACCCGCGACCACCCCACCCCCCCACCCCCCCCCCCACACCCCCGTACCTGCCCCAGTTTTTGGTAGATGACCCCAAATTTGAAGTGGTTGCTGAGGACGTGCTCGTCGAAGGCGAGGATGAGGCGGGACGCCTGCGGGGGTGGGGAGGGGGCGGCCGTTGGGTGGGGTTGGGAGGGGGGGGGGCACCCCAACCTATGGGTGCCCCCCCCACCCCCACCCCGCTCACCTTGGGGTAGAGCACGGGGTAGAAGCGATCCACGTTGACGTCCTCGCACACCAGCTGCGGGAAGGATGGGTGATGTCATGGGTGGCCTGGGGGGAGGGGGGGTGGGGGGTGGTGGTGGTGGGGGAGGCACCCATGGGTGCTGCCGGAGGTGTTGCACCCACCTTGGCCATCTGGACCACGTTGGGGAACTCGGCCAGGCAGGAGATGGGCACCACGTCGTGCAGGGTGCGGGCGCGGGTGCTGCGGGGTGAGGCGGGGGGGGTGGTCAGGGTGGTCCCCAGACACCCCCCCCCTTTCCCCCCCCCCTCCCTCCCCCAGCCATCGCCCATGGGTGCCCCCCGGCACCCTGCTCACCGCAGCAGCAGGTGGAGGTGCTCCTGCTCGTCGTACTTGAGGGAGAAGACGAGGTGGCCCAGCGCTGGGTCCAGGGAGTAGTAGTTGAAGTGCTCCTGCGGGGTGGGGGGGGGGGCGAGCACCCATGACCGCGCCGACGGGTGCTCACGCTGGCGGGCACCCAGCCATGGGGCACCCATGCCCATGGGCACCAATATCCAGGAGCGCCCACGACTATGGGGCACCCACGCCCAACGGGCCACCCACCCTACAGACACCTGTAGGGTCCCCAGGCCCATGGACACCCGTGCCATGGGGCACCCGGGTCTCTGAGCACCCATAACCCTGAGCACCCACGTCCATGAGCACCCACACCCACAGATACCACCACCTGCGGAGCACCTACACTGAGGGGCACACGTGCAATGAGCCACCCGCACCCATGAGCACCCATGCCATGGGGCACCCAGGCTCCTGAGCACCCATAACTGTGGGCACCCGCAGTTATGGACCTCCCATGCCCATGCCCACCCATGCCCATGGGGCACCCGTGTCCCTTGAGCACCCATGCCATGGGCCACCCAGATCCATGAGCACCCATACCCATGGGGCTCCCATGCCCACAGATCCCCACACCCATGCGTCACCCATGTCCATGAGCACCCATACCCATGGGGCTTCCATGCCCACAGATCCCCACACCCATGTCCATGAGCACCCGTGCCATGGGGCACCCGTGTCCATGAGCACCCATGAGGTCTCCATGCCGATGCCCATCCGTGCCCATGGGGAACCCACCCACACCCATGAGCACCCATCCCATGGGGCACCCAGGCTCCTGAGCACCCACAACTGTGGGCACTCGCAGTTATGGAGCTCCCATGCCCATGCCCACCCATGCCCATGGGGCACCCGTGTCCCTTGAGCACCCATGCTATGGGGCACCCAGATCCACGAGCACCCATGCCCATAGATCCCCACACCCATGCCCATGAGCACCCGTGCCATGGGGTGCCCAGACCCATGAGCACCCATGCCCATGGGTCTCCCATGCCCATAGATGACCACACTCACGTCCATGAACACCCATGTGCACGAGCACCCATGCCATGGGGCACCCGTGTCCATGAGCACCCATGAGGTCTCCATGCCGATGCCCATCCGTGCCCATGGGGAACCCACCCACCCACACCTGGAGCACCCACGGGGGCCTCACCTTGCCCAAGAAGTGCTTGCGGTAGATCTTGGCCGTGTGGTTGCCCTCAAGCCTCGCCCGGGTGCCGGGTGCTGGGGTGGGGGGGGACTCGGGTGCCCCGCTCAGCTGGTGGTTGGTGCCCTCGATCCAGTAACCCCCAAACTGCGGCAGGAGGATGAGGGGGAACGGCCCCTCCCGGCCCAGCACCTGCACCCACAACGGAGATGGGTGCTCTGGGCACCCACCCACCCCCCAACCAAGCTGCTCGCCTGCCCTGGCACCCATCTCTGGAGGGGAGCGGGGGCCCTACCTCATGCACGCTGGGGTAGGGGATGTAGTCCTCCTCCGTCTGCAAGACAACGGGGTGGGTGAAGGCCACGCTAACACCCATGGGTGCTGGGGAGGGTGAAGGCCACGCTAACACCCGTGGGTGCTGGTTGGGTGCCCCCACCCCAGCGGCGCCTACCTTGAGCGGTGGGGGGACAGCGTGGCGCTGCTGGGCCATCCTGCTGCCCTGCGGGAGACAGGGGCTGTGGGTGCCCGCCACCCCCACCTTGGGATGGGCACCCACTTGGGATGGGCACCCTTGGGTGGGGAGCACCCATGTTGAGGGGCTTACTTCAGGGTGAGGTGGCCGAGGGGGTGGTGGTGCTGGTTGAGGACACGTCTAGGTGGCCTGGGGGGGTCCTGGGGGGTCCATGGCGCTTCCTGGGGGAGAGGAGAGCTCCCCCACAGCCCCTCGCCGTGCCGCCCGGCCGCTCGGGCAGCAGCGTTACCCCTGAAGCCTACTGATGGCAGCAAGCCGGGCGCCACCTTGCAGGCTGCCGGGGGCCGGCGGGCCGGGGGCGGCGGGTGCCGGCTCACTCCCTGGGGGGTGCCCGGCTGCTGAGGCCCCCCCAAAACGCATCGCACCCCCTCACCCCCACCCCCACCCCGAAGGGCGCCCCCTGCGGGCGGGAGGCGGAGCCGCGCGGGGCAGCACCACGGACAGCGCCCGGACCGGCAGCGCCGAGCACCGCCCGGGACGGGGACAGAGGGACATGGGGACAACGGGACACTGGGACATGGGGACAATGGGACAACGGGACATGGGGACACCGGGACATGGGGACACCGGGACATGGAGACAATGGAACACTGGGACACCGGGACATGGGGACATGGGGACACTGGGACATGGGGACACTGGAACACTGGGACATGGGGACACCGAGACATGGGGACACGGGGACATGGGGACATGGGGACACTGGAACACTGGGACACCGGGACATGGGGACACTGGGACATGGGGACACTGGAACACTGGGACATGGGGACACGGGACATGGGGACACGGGGATACCGGGACACCGGGACATGGGAACACCAGGACATGGGGACATGGGGACACCAGGGCACCAGGACACCGGGACACTGGGACATGGGGACACGGGACATGGGGACACTGGGACAACGGGACATGGAGACATGGGGGCACCAGGACATGGGGACACGGGGACACCGGGACATAGGGACACTGGGACATGGGGACACGGGATAAGGGGACAGCGGGAAAACGGGACACGGGGACACTGGTCCTGCTGCGAAGGCGGCCCAGCCTTGTGCAAACACAGCCCTGGTGCAAGTGGGTGCCACCCCCGTGCAAACACACCCCGGGTGGGTGCGCGACCCTTGTGCAAACACGAACCCTCGTGCAAATGTGCCCCCGTCCCCGTGCCAACACCACCCTGGTGCAAATGTCACCTGTCCCCGTGCGAACACGACGGCGTGCGAGCATGTCCCGGGTGCCAAAGCGATGCTGGTGCAAACGCCCCCCTGGTGCAAACGTGCCTCCGTCCCCGTGCAAACACGACGGCGTGCGAGCGCGTCCCCGGCGCAAAAGTGACCCTCGTGCAAATGCCCCCCCCCACACCGCCCCGTGCCAATGTCACCTGTCCCCGTGCAAACACAGCTGCGTGTAAATGCGACAATGTCACACGCCCCCCCCCCCCCCCCCCCCGCCGTGCAAACCCGCCCCGTCCCCGTGCACCCCTGGGCCGCAGCATCACCCCACGCGGGGCAGCGGGGCTGCGCGGGGTCCTGGGGGGGGGTCCCCATCGCCCCCCCCCCCCCCAAACCCAGCACCAAAGTGTTGTGGGGGGGCAGCCCCGGGGGGTGTGCGTGTGACCCAAATGTGGGGCTGGGCTCGGGGGGGTGGGGAGGGGGGGGGGGCGCAGATGATGGGGATGGGATGGGGCGGGGGGAGAGAATTTGATGGAGGGGGCGGCTGGAGGGGGCAGGTTGTGGGGTAGATATTTTGGGGGGGGGGGGCAGTTTATGGGGTAGATATTGGGGGGGGCAGGTTGGGGGCTTGGGGGGGCAATTCACGGGGGAGATATTTGGGGGGGCAGGTCGGGGGGGGGCAATTCACGGGGGAGATATTTGGGGGGTGCAGGTTGGGGGGGGAAGTTAACGGGGGAGATATTTTGGGGGGGGGGGCAATTCATGGGGTAGATATTTTGGGGGGCACGTTGGGGGGGGGGGGCAATTCATGGGGGAGCCATTTGGAGGGGGGGCACGATGGGGGGTACCTGAGGGGGGGGCTGATCCCCCTCGCCCCCCCCTACCCCCCCCCCCCCCCCCCCGGCCTACCGGGATGCCGGGGTCCCCCCTCCCAGGCCCGGAGCATCACACCACCCCCACCCCCCCCGCGCTGCCGGTACCGGCGGCGGCTGAAGGTCACCGGGGGATGGGGGGGGGGGGGAAGGGACACCGGGAGCGGGGTCTCGGGGGGGGGGACACCCGGGTTGCGGGGTCCCCGCGGCGCGGCACTTACCGGAGGGGCGGCGGGGCCGGGGCCGCGGCCGGTACCGGAGCGGAGGGAGCGGGGGCCCCGCCGCTCGCAGCCACCGCGCAGCGTCACGTGCGGCGGGGCGGGGCGGCCCCTCCGGGGGCGGCCGACACCGGGAACCGGCACCGGAACCGGGAACCGGCACCGGGAACCGATACCCGGGCAACCGGCACCCGGCAAACGCCACCGGGAAAACCGGCACCGGGAACCGACGCTGGGCAACCGGGAACGGAAAAAACGGCACCGGGGAACAGACACCGGGGAAAACCGCACCGGGAAAACCGTACCGGAACCGACAACCGGCACCGGGACGCTGGGATCGGGCACTGGGGACGGCATCACCCCCAGCCCGGGCTCCCCCCCCCTCCATCCCTGTCCCCTCCCCTGGACCACCTGGTTGTCCCCGCCCCCCCCGGCACCCAGCTCCCCCCCCCCCCCCCCCCTCCATCCCCGCAGCCACCGAATCCCCGCCCCGGCCCCCGGGGAACCGTCTCCATCCCCCCCCCCGCCCAGGGCTGGGAGCCGGGTGTCCCGCTGGCCATCACCCGTGTGTCCCCCCCCTCCTTCCCCGGTTCAGCTCGTGGGGTGCCCCCCACCCCTCCCTGGCACCCAGGGTGCCCCCACTCTCCATCCCTGGTACCCAGGGTGGCCCCCCCACCCCTGCATCCCTCCCTGGGACCCAGGGTGCCCCCCCTCCATCCCTCCATGACACCCAGGGTGCCCCCCCTCTCCATCCCTGCATCCCTCCCTGGCACCCAGGCTGCTTCCCCTTCTCCATCTCTGGTACCCAGGGTGGCCCCCCCACCTCCATCCTCAGTACCCAGGGTGGCCCCCCCCATCCCTGCATCCCTCCCCAGGACCCAGAGTGCCCCTTTCTCCATCCCTGGTACCCAGGGTGCCCCCCCTCCACATCCCTCCATCCCTCCCTGGTACCCAGGGTGCCCCCCCGCTCCATCCTCAGTACCCAGAGGGGCCCCCCCATCCCTGCATCCCTCCGTGGGACCCAGGGTGGGCCCCCCCCATATTCCTCCATCCTTCCCTGGTACCCAGGATGCCCCTCCATGTCCCTGCATCCGTCCCTGGTACCCACGGTGACCCCCCTCCATCCCTTCCTGGGACCCAGAGTGCCCCCCCCTCCATCCCTCCCTGGCACTCAGAATGCCCCCCCCCTCCATCCTCAGTATCCAGGGTGGCCCCCCCCATCCCTGCATCCCTCCCTGGCACCCAGAGGACCCCTTTCTCCATCCCTGGTACTCAGGGTGCCCCCCCCCCCCCCCCCCCCCCCCCCCCCATCTCTCACTGGTATCCAGTGTGCCCCCCCCCCCCATCCCTGGTACCAGGGTACCTCCATCCATCCATCCATCCATCCCTGCCCCCCCCCCGTGCACCCAGGGTACCCCATTCACCCATCATCCCCCTCCCAGCACCCATCTCCCCCCCCCCCAAGGGGCCGTTTTGGCTGGAGGAGGGGCTGGCAGGGACCCCCCCACTGCCAGCGACAGCGCGGAAGGAGCCGGGGGGTGCCACCCTGGGGGCAGCACCCAGGCGAGGTGCCAGCGCGGGGGGGGGGGGGGGGGGGCGCAGGGACATGACACACCAGCGTGGGGACACCAAAAGGGCCCAGCCCCGATGCCACCAGGGACATCTCCCCCCCCCCCCCCAACCCCAGGTGCCGAGGTCAGGGTGATCCCCGGGATCCCGCTCACTCCCATCCTCACCCCGTCCCTTCCTCGGGGATTTCCCGGAGCGGGATGCGCAAAAGTGATAAAAAAAACCCCCCGGAATTTTGGCCGAGGCGTTGGAAGAGGCGCCAGCCCAGGTGTATGCGCTTTAATAAGGCGGCCGCAGCCCAAAGGACAGTTTTAATCCCATCGAGTTTGCAAATGACAAGACCAAAAAAAAAAAAAAAAAACCAAAAAAACCAACCGAAAAAAAACCCCCACCAACCGAAAACCGGGCCCTTTGATCGCGTCTTGTACCCGCGGCCTCCCCCTCGCTTCTCCCAACGTCCCCCCCCCGGGGCCCCGGCTCCTTCCTCCTTAAGTTTTCCCAACGTTAGAAGCTCAAGGAAGAGATTTTTCGTAACCAAAAACAAAAAAAAATTGACAGCAAATTGAAAAAAAAAAAAAAAAAAAAAAAAGGAATTTCCAGGGAATATGTACACAAGCGAGTGCTTCAGCCTGGGAAGAAGAAAAGCTCCTGCCTGTTCCCGAAGGATGGAGAGGCTTCGGCGCGTCACATTCCTGACGACATCTTTACCTTGGGAAAGAATTGCCCTGAAATTGCCCCCAAACCCACTTTTTTTTTTTTTTTTTTTTTTTTTAAGAGCTCCAGGGCCCCAAGCGCCGGCTCCTTCACCCCCCCAAGCTGCCGGGGAGGGGGACGCGGAGCCCCCCCCGGCGCTCGGCAAAGGGCAGCTGGAATTCTTCGGATAAAAGAGAGTATTTATAATAAAGGCCGGGGGGATGTTGGGATGGGATACGCCCCCCCCCCTCTTCTCGCAGCCCCCAAATCCCGCAATTCAAAAATAAAAGGCCACGGGGGGGGTGGGGGGGTAGCCCGACTCTCCGCAGCACGTTTTGCCGCGGAAACAAGTTAAGAAGGGGGGGAAAAGGAAGAGAAAACGTCTAAATTTTATTCGGGAGACACCTCGAGGGTGCCTTTGTAAAGTCTGGAAGCGATGCGTCCTTCCCTGTTATTAAGGGGCAACGGGGTGGGGGGGGAGAACGTTAACCCCCCCCCCCCCCCCAAATAATTAGTGCATTCCTAAAAAACAAGAATAGAAGGGGGGGGGAAAAACCCCACCTCTTCCCATGGGAAACACGCCGTCCGTCCGTGTCGTCCCCCCCCCCGCCCCCCGAGCCCCCTTCACCCATCTCCCACTGCCGTGGGCAAAGCCGCCGGCCAGCCCCCGGGGCCGGAGGGAAAAAAAAGATGTTATCAAAAGTCATTAAAATACCCCCCCGTTTCTAAAGAAAAATATAATAAAATAAGGAGTTGACAGAGAAAGAGCAGGCGATTATGGAAGGGCTGGAAGTGAAGGCGAGCGGCTGAGGAGCCGGAGGTGGGGGGGGGCCGGCTCCCCATCCCCCCCCACCCCCAGCCATGGAAGGCTTTTGGAGGCAGAGCACAGCTTAGATTTTGGGTTAAATAGACGAAGTTTGGGGTTTGGGTTGTGTGTGTTTGTTTGTTTTTTCCAAAAGAGCTAGACATTCCTCACGAGTAACGATTTTTACTTCCATGCTGTACTGAAGGAGTAATAGCGGATGAAGAGCCGGGATTATCCGTCGGCAGGTTACGCCTAAGGAGCGACGGCGGAGCAGAGCGGGATGGTTTCCCCGGCAGGCATCCCAACCCCTCTGCGGGGAGGAGCGCGGGGCGGGAAGGGGGGAAACCCCCAACCCCGGGAGAAACCCTCCGCCCCTCTCACCCCCAAACCACTCCCTACTGCGGCTAAAAACTTCCCAAACCTTCCCGGCGCTTCCTTAAATATAAAACGGGGAACGTTCTCTGGAAGGCAGGGTGTCCTTCAGTGCAATCTGCTTTGACATAAGGCATTTTTTTTTGGGGGGGGGGGGGAGGTGGGCGGGGGGGCAGTCATTTCAGGATGGGTTTCTGCCTTCTGGAAGAGTCAAAGAGTTCAGTCCTGTATCCACCTTTTGGGGTTTGTTTTTTTTTTGTTTTCTTTTTCTCCGTTTAATGCCCTACCATGTCAAAAATCCTCTTCCCTTCTGGTCGCTCCAGCGCCTCGAAAACCATCAGTGTCCAAGCAAACCAGTCCCTGCGGAGGAAAAAAAACACCCACCGGAGGGTGAGGACGCTCACGGGATGAAGTCAGCGCGGGCTTCAATCAAGGGGGAAGGAATAAAACCCACCAAACTCACCTTTAAATCCTTCTTCCGGCATACAAACTGGGGACGGAAAGGAAAAGGCAGGGCGTTAGAAGCCTCCCGACACTCGCTTCTAAAAGGATCTTTGGTCACACGGTGACAGCGAAGCTTCAAAGTCTTGATTTTCTACCTTTACCACCCAAATCCAACCCCAGCCTTGGCCACCAACGCGCCTCCCAAAATGCCAGCGGCCGGGCGCCTTCCCCGACCCCAAAAAAACCGTCCAGGTATGCGTCGTCGTTGTCGTCCCCCCCGCCCAACCTCCCCTCACCTTGCATAACGTCGTCCATGGCCGCGTAATCCGCAATCGGTTCGTCAGCCTGGAAAATAAAGCGGAGCGAGGGATTATTAACGAGGAAGGAAGCGAAAAACGGGGTGACGGCGCTGGGGAACGGGGGCTCTCGCCCAAACGCCGTCTGGGAAGAAGAGGGGGGGGGACTGGCTCCCTAATTTAGCCGTGTTTTGGGGCTGGCGCGCGGCGCGGCTCAGCTCAGCAGCAAACGCCAGCTAAGAAATGCTCTTTAATGAAAAATAAAAGAGGATTTGGCATCTCCAAGAAGGAGCTCGTTAAATTAGGCCAGCGCGCAGGCACGGGGGGGGGCACGTCTAGGGCAGGGCGGTTTTCACGCGCAGGGGCGGCGCGTTTCTCTCGGCTCGTACAAAAATCGGTTGGATTCTCTGCTTTACGGGACTTCGTTGCAGCGGCCGCGGCCTCCCGTTACCTTTAATAAAATGACGGATTCGGGGATGACTCCCAGGCTGCCGAGCGTGGCGGTGTCATCGCTCAGGATCTTCCCGTCGATGGACAAATTCTGGTCGAAGGGAGCAACTGAAAATGCATGCATGATCTGTGCCAACACAATGAGACACGCTGGTTGTGTGCGGAGGGAAAGAAAAAAAAAAACAAACAAACAACCCCCAACAAACCCCAAAAAACCCCCCCAAATCACCGCTGCCGCCGAGCTAGGCAAAAAAAAAAACCAACCACCCCCAGCTTCCGAGAGCAACCCTGCGCTTTTCCGTGCCACGGGGGATTTTAGACTCTCCCCCTTTCACCCCCTCCCAGCCACGCGCTGGTTTTTTGTGTTTTTCCTACTGGAGACGGCTCGTTCCTCGGAGGAAAAACCACCTTACCTGTATTTTCAGCTCTTTGAGTGTCTGATTAGCGGAAACAAGCAGCGCTTTCTCCCCTCTGACTTTCCGGTGCCGGGTGCTCCGCCTGATGCCTTGCTTTTGGTAAGCGACGTAGTTCTGGTGCGAGATCTTCTGGCGCTTCGCACCACCGTTGGCCTAGAAAACAAGAGCCAAAAAAAAAAGAAAAACCACCCACAAAAAAACCCCTGTAATCAAGACCTTAAGTTTGGGATTTGCGGAAAATAACACCCTCCTCTTAACCCTGGGGCTGCGTTTTGGACGAGCCGGCGACGCGAGGGAAGGAGGCACCAAGTGCTGCGAAGCCCCGCGGAAAAGCGAACCGCCGCATGCAAGCGTCCAGAGGGAGCCAAAAGTCTCGGCCTCGAAACCTCGGTTCCCGCTTCGAAACGCTCGCGGCGGGGCCGATTACCAGCCGGGCGCGCGAAGTCACCGGCAATATTTGATCTCTCCGAACCCAAAGCCATGGCGCGGGCGCAACCGTGAAAAACGACCATTGAAGAGGCTGTTGTTTTGGGCTGCTGGCGGCACGCAGAGGAGGTGGCGGGGGGCGGGGGGGGGGCTCTCCCGTCACGCTGACTCAAGAGGATGATGGAAAAACCGAGGAACCTGGCGGTATTTTTGATCTCTACCTGATTAAAATCTGGGTCTTGCTCCCCCTCTGGCTTGTTTTCCTCCCTTTCCTCTTCAGCTTCCGAGCTGCTCACGTTCAGCTCCGGAGCAGCGTCCTTCATTACCTGAAGTCATAAAAAATCATTCTCCGTAACTAACCCCGCGGCGTCAACCCCCCCGGACTGTCAACTCACAAGCAAACAGCTTGCGGAGACCTCCGGGATGCCACCTCCATCCAGGGAATAACCCAGGGAGATCTGCTCCGCATGCTCTGGAACGTCTCCTCCACCCCTCCCCAGCTGCGTGGGACCCACGGGGGGGGATTGGGCTCGGGAGAACGAGCTGCTCCATTGAATTGCAGGTGCTTCCTGCGGCTCAGGACCTTCCCTCCTCTCTAGGCAAAGGGAAAGTCTCCAGGGGCCTGGACCGATTTCTTTCCCATTAGCCGGCTGCTTCTCCGGTTCATCTAAGTGTGTTATGAAAGCCCTTACACGCAGAAAGGAATATTATCTGTAAATTAAGACACTTATCCATCCCTGCAGCGGCCCGACAGAGGCACTCAGCACCATTATTTATGGGTCTGGAGGCTGTAAGTAAACGAAATCTAAATAATTTACACAAAATCATAGAAATAAAAAGGATGTTCGGTTCTGCGTAAGGCACTCCAGGAGGCACGGATCTGCCGGACCTGAATTCACATCTACGCTCCGGCCGGAGCTGGGGTTTGCCGGAGCCCAGGAGACCGGTACGCTCTCCCTCCCGGATGTCTGAGAGCCCGCTTCTCCGTCAATGTATTTGCAATTAACGATTCAATCATAGTCCCCAAACATCCAGCGCCAACCGCAGCCTCCCCGGAGCCCTCTGGATTCCAGCAGTGCCGCCCTACGTCGATTTTATACGGCCGCGGCTTCGCTACGGCAGCGCCAGCCGAAGGAGGTCGCGGAGGCCGGGGGGAAGAGCAGGGGCGAGGGGATGGGAAACGTTCCCCGGCTTTGCACATGGAAAGCGGCAGGGAAGGAAGCGACGGCGCCTTCGAGGGCCGCCGTCCCCAGCCCTCGCTGGCAGCGCTGCCGCGCCGCTGGCGGGCATTACGGCTCCTTCGCATCTCGCCGAGGCTGCCCCCTTAACGAGGGATCTGGCAGGCAAGCTCTCGCCCCCCTCTCTCCGACTCCAGCTGCTCAGCAGAGAATAGCTGCCTGTTTCGTTTGGTTTTTTGGTTTTTTTTGTTTTTTTTTTGCCGGCCCCATGCGTGAGCACGGTCCTGGCCAGCACCAGAAAAGAAACAACAACCCTCCTCTGCACCGGAGCCAAGATACGGCCTCGGGATTCAGCTTCCAGAGAGGCCGAAAGCCCGTAGCCGATGGCTCAGGACGGTGCTGCGTGCTCTGCTTCTCACACCCGAGGCAGAAACCCGTCCGGCCTCCGGCGCCCTGCAGTTCTCCGGGTTCCAGCTCCTCCCTCAGACCGGCAGGGAGGTGGGAATCAACGAGAGGCAAAAAAAACCCTAACAACCCCCACCCCACGCTGCAAAGGAGCAGGGAACGTCTTTATCCGAGCTCTTCCAGAGCCTTGGTTTCCTCCTGAAAGCATCAAACAAGCCCTAAGGAGGAAGGCTGACTTTAACCAGCTCTCGCGTACCCGTAAAACCAATTCTAGGTCTAACACTGATCCCTTAAACCACCAGTAAAGCAGAACATAAACCGACAGCTTCGTCGGGGATCTCCAGAAGCATCTCTACGTTCACCGCGCCTTCATCAGCGTGGAGGTTGAGGAGCTTATTTCTATCTAGGAAACGTCACTTGAGCAACCAAGAAAGGAAATGACAAATACTAGAGGGGGAGGAGAACAGGTAGAGCCCGCTAACGCGGTTCTGAAGACAGAAAAACAGTTACCGCGTTGCCTGAAATAATCAAAGCTGGGAAGATCCATGAAGATACCGCAAAGGATTCGGTTTGGCAAAAGGAAGCTTCGAGGAGACCGAATTTTTTCAGAGTAGCTACAGCCAGAGTTTTCCCATTTGCTATTTTTGCCAAAGCGAGAGCTCCCCCGCGCCGCAGAGCCGGGTGCTTTCTGCCCTGCCCACCACCACCACGGGCCACCCAGGTCCCCACCAGCAGGTCCCAGCCCTGCGGGGTCGCGGCAGGCTGCGATAGCCGGTCCCGTAGCTCGGATGGTCATTTGGGTACTCGGTGCGGTTCCCGTTAAAATGAAACGGAGCTGGGATGAGCAAGGATGGAGGGAGAGAGCCCGTACCTTTTTATTATCCACCACTTTATGGATGTAGATGGTGGCCTGGGTGTACTCACGCAAGTCCCGCTGCTGTTGGCATAACAGCCCTTCTCTGCACTCGGGACAGAGCTCTGGGGAAGGCACAAAGGGAAAATGCATTTAATCGTTTCAGGTCCTTAGAGACACCTGCCCAAAGCCTCCCACCGCTAACCCCGAGGGGCTCTGCCAAGCTCGGGATCCCCTTAGATCTGACCCTTTATCCAAAAAATAACCACTTCCCAGGGAATCACAGAATCCCAGACTGGCAGGGGCTGGAAGGGACCTCTGGAGATCACCCCGTCCCACCCCCTGCCAGAGCAGGGTCACCCACAGCAGGGGGCACAGGAACGCGTCCATGTGGGGTTGGAATGTCTCCAGAGACGGAGACTCCCCCACCTCTCTGGGCAGCCTGTGCCAGGGCTCTGCCACCCTCACAGCAAAGAAGTTCCTCCTCAGGTTGAGATGGAACTTCCCATGGTCAAGTTTGTGCCCGTTACCCCTTGTCCCGTCCCCGGGCACCACTGAGAAGAGCCTGGCCCCATCCTCCTGACACCCCCCCTTTCAGTATTTATCAGCGTTGATAAGGTCCCCCCTCAGCCGTCTTTTTTCCAGCCTGAAGAGACCCAAATCCCTCAGCCTTTCTCCATCAGAGAGGGGTTCCATCCCCTCAGCACCTTGGTAGCCCTTAGCTACAAAGGCAACGTGTTGAATCGGCAACAATTAGCAAAAGAACGGAGCACAGACAGCGGCGAAACGTTCACTCACTGGGCTCAGAGACGTAAAGTGCGCTCTCGGGGTCCGCCCCGGCAGCCTGCGTTCGGGTGATTTTGATGACGTGATCCACGACAAAGAGTTTTTGAATCCTCTCCCACTCGCTGGGCCATATCAGAGCTATACTGTGCAAAGGAACAAGAACGTGCTTTATGACATGGAAAAGCCAAGCCCCGAGCTCCCCAACAGCCTCCCCTTTTCTTTTTTAGTCCGTCAACGAAAGAAAAGCTGCAAAAATCAATCCCTAACTCCAGCTACGCGGGAGGGCCTGTACGCCCAAGATAACGGCGGAACAGCAGCGTGTTATTAGTGACGCTGTTCTGCTCCAGTCACGCCGGAGGGAGGACGGAGGAGGAGGAGAGGAACGGAAGATCTGCTACTTTTAGTTCTGCATCACTGCAGAAGCAACGCTACGGAGCATGAACTCCAGCCCAGCGTCCAGCGCTGCGGGGGTAAGTCTCACGGAAAGCAAATCCTAAGGAAGCCGGATGTTTCTACGCCCCGGTCAAATTCAGGGTAGTTTATTGTTAGGAACTAGCCGAGCTGAAGTAAGCTCGCTCTCTTTTTTTTTTTTTTTTTTTTTTTCTCCTGACCCAGCATCCTTCGACGATTTAGGTCTTGCCTCGCGTGAAGGCTAAGGCGAGCCTGAGAAAGCACACGTGTTAATTTGGCTCAAGGGAAAAGGTTTGTGTTGCTGCAGCTCAGCGAGCCTCCAGGAACGTTCCCCGTGGCACCCGTGAAGAGAAGAAACTCACAGTTTGGAGTCTTCTTTGGTCATGGAAGCGTAGGTGAACATGAGACCCCCGTGGGGACAGAGAAGAGCGCTGTTTCCTACCGAGGAGACGGGGCTGCATCGCGTCGGCCTCCTGCGCGGGCAAAGGAAAAGCGGTTTGCAAAGCTCGCTCGGGTTATTTCACACAAACCACAACTCCAAGAAGAAATCGCAGGTGAATCTTTACAGAAGGCACGCCAACGGGGAACACTGACAGCTACTACCGATGCGGAAATCGGATCCGCGTTCCCCCGCGTTGCAAAATCGCTCTCCTCTCTAGTGGAGATTTCCACCTCCCGCCACCGGCAGCCCAGGGAAGAGGGCTGAGTGGTGACCTCGGCCTCGGGTACGGCTCCAGACGGATGACAAAACTAATCGGGTTACGAATCTAATCCGACCATCTGGTTAAGACACAGCAAACAAGGAAATTCGGTTTCTTACAACGTATTACAACTGATACGAGTCCTGCAAAACTCAAGCTTCCTTGTTTGCATGACGGCAAACCGCCGGCAACCTCATGCCGCGCCAGGATTCCAAAGCCAGATCGTTATCTACGGCCCCTCCAAAAGGAATAAAAAGCACCCAAAAAAAAAAAAAAAAAAATCTCAAGCCGAGTTACCTGACAAATTTCCTCCATTCTTCTACAAAGAACTGCGAAACAATATACAGCTCATCTGTCTCCTGGAGGTGAAGAGAGAGGGGAAAAAAGATCCTTTTTAATTAATCCAACAATAGAGAAGCGATGACTGTTCGGCTTTTTCCGCAGCGCTCATTCTCTCGGAGATCTCGGCGCTCTTACCATGACAACTCCATCCAAGCGCGCTGGGAAAGCCAAGTAAAATAATTTGGGATCAAGTACTAAGCACTTCCATTACTAATCTCGTGTTTATTACAAAGTTAATTTAGCTTTAGATCCAATTACCTTTAATTTGCTGCAGGAAACGGTCATCTCCCCCGGAGCAGCTCCGACTGCCCAGCACCGTGTTTTCTCTCGCCGGGTGCTCAGCGTCTAAAGCCTTTCTGCGCCCCCTGGGCGTGGGGCGAGACCACCCCAACCCCCCTTCGTTCGCTTCACCCAGGAAAATCCAGAAGTTTCTCCTTTGGGCGGCAGCAGGGATTCAAATCCCCAGCCCTGCACCCTCACGAGGCAGCGGTTTTAGGATAAACCCTCGTTTTCCTGTCCCAATCATTAGATAGGCCGCTGGAGTGGACAAGAAACCACCTCCGTCCTAAAGAGCCGGGTGACAAAATCACTTCCGTGCTCACCTACCCTCACCACCTCCCCTAACGCCGATTTAAGGCCTCGCTCCATCTTTCTGCAGGAAAATTCAGCATGCCCGAGGAACAGATAGGTATTTTTCAATCTCCCTTCATCTCCTCTGGATTAAACCGCCCCACTTATTTTCTTCCCCGAACCTCAACTACTTTGGATCAGGAAAACTCAAAAAGCTTGAGGGAAAGATCCTCAGCTCTTTTTTCTCGGGCTCCCTTGGGAAATTCCAAGGGAGGGGAAGACGTAGCCTCGCTGCCTGGAGGGACCCTCGTATTTTGAGCTGCCCCATGGCGATGGGGCTCCAGCTTTTCCATCACCTGCAAAAGCAGATCCAACCCGATACTGCCCTTAAATACCGCTGGCGGGACCTGGCAGCTCCCCAGCTCAGCACCGAACGTTTCCCATTTAAATCCTTTTGGGACTCCCCGGTTCCGAGACACGGATCCGTGTTGACCTGAATATTTATTCCCGGCTGGAGAAGGCACCCGGGAGTGGCAAACTGCCCTCGCACGTAGGAGCGAGGGAGGCAGACACCTGCCAGAGCAGCTTGGCAGGATCTAAGAGTCAATCATTAATCAGCGCCGCGAGACGTCTGGGAGCCAAGGCGCGGAGCCAATGGCTTGTGCCATTTCTTTTGAGCCTCCTCGAAGCTCCAGGAAGGTCCCGCAGAGCTGCAGGCTTGTACCGAGGAGAAGCCCGCTACGAGAGGTCTCGCACGACCATCGCTCCCCTCCCTATTCGCAAGGCTCTAGCGTTTAGGGAAGCTCCCCCCCGAGCTCTCGCGATGTAGGAGGATGGCGGAATTTTGTCCGCCCAGCAGCAAAAGCCTGGCGTGCACGGGAAGGCGGTGAAAAGCCGCCTCCGCCGGCACGGCCGCGTTGTTTCACTCCTTCTAGGGGGCGGATATAACGGCAGCAGCAATATTGTCGCTGCTTATCTCCCCGAGCTGGGGCCAGCGACAGCGATGCTGGCGCACGAGCCGTTCTCGCGTTACCTTTAGCGGGGCGTTGCGCCAGCGCAGCTAATCGGGGGAAATCGCACCTCGGCACAACAACACACGCGTTAAGCTGCGCCGGCACAAGCCACGCTCTCGCTCCGACCGAGCGAGCGATGATCGGGCAGCCACTCTCACAGGTGGAATAAAATTTTTTTAGAAGTGGGATAAAAGCTCATGAAATCCCCCCCCCCCCCCACAAGACCCACTACGTTCCCCTCGCCGCCCTCCTCCCCGTACCTGCGGCCAGCTGCCCAGGCAAGGTCTGCATTTATCGTGGAACAGGTTCTGGAGAGAAGTCTTTTGCTCGCTGGCCATCATCTTATGCAGGGCTTCGTTTTCCTCCCCTTCGCGCTCCAAAATCTGCACGAAACAGTTAATTACACCACAGCTTCAGTTCCCAGCTGTTACTAAAAGGTGGCAACACTTTTCCTGCGCTGCACTGCGTCGTATTATAAAGAAAACCAGAAACACGACCACGTCTTTACGGCCAACAAAAGGACAACGTTCATTCAAATACCTTGCACTGGGAACAGCACTCTTTGTTATTTGGGAATTCAGGGGCTTTTGGAAAATATTGCTTGAGTTTTTCCCAGGCTTCCTTCGAAACCACCCTCCGTTCGTTTTCCGATATGCACAGGTCACCTGCGGGGAGAGAGAGAGAGAGAGCGCGTGCCAGGAGTAGGGCTTCGCTCTTGACGCGCTCAGCGATGTCGCGCAGCCCTCATCATCACTAGATGGAGGAGATTACAGGGTATCAGCCAACACCACGTCAGCAAAAAAAGAGAGCACAACTAAGACACAAAGTCACCTTCAACTTCTTTATCGTTTCCTCGTTTAGACAGGAACAAAAAAAAAAGTAATTTACGATTTCAATTCATATCAACGTCCTTTCGACTTCCAAGCTCGTGAACCCAAGCAGCTGATCAAACACAAGTGGTGGCAAAGAGATGCTCGGAAAAGCGAGGGCAAGCCAAAGAGGGCACGGGGCTACCGTCTTCGGATCTTGGCTATCTACCGTTACATTTTTACGGCGGCTCCATTTACCAAGGTGCAGACTAACCCCGTGCCCCACGAAAACAGAAGCCAGGTGCTTTCCACGCTCTTGAAAAACAAAATCGCCGCCGTATAATCTCCGAGGGCTTCGCGTGCCCTATCCGCAATATCCTCAAAATCCGGAAAAAAGACAGGTTTGGCACCCTACATCTGCTCCAGGGAACACCTGGGGCGTGAAGATCCGAAGCAAGATTTACCAGCTACCCCCCAACCTGCTGGATTATGTATCCCGACGCTCAAGCAGCTCAAAAAACCCCCCCAAAAGATCAGTTTAGCGTGAGGCGTTTGTCATTTTAGCGCCAGCCGCAGCAGAAAGGTCACGCTCACGCCTTTGGACACCACGCGCACGCATGACGACACGCATTCCGGCGGACAAACAAGGCTTGGGAAAACGGGAGAAGGCGAGGGCTCGGGGATCCCAGCGGGGCCGACGATCGCCAAGGGGAAAGCAAAACCACATCTCCCCGCGAGAGAGCAGCTGGGAAGTCAAGGCCCGGCTGTCGCGGGGAGAAGGAAGGGGAACAGTCGTTGCAACACCGAGACGCAAACCGGATTTGGAGGCGGCACGGGAATATTCCCGCCTCAACGGGGATTTCGCCAGCGAGAGGGAAGCACAAAACAGCAACCGCGAGGTCGCGGTGCTGTATTTCTACAGCCTGGAGAGCTACGAAAGGGAGACGGGGAGAAAAGGCTCCTTCCTCCCCACCCTCCGGAGGCTCTTTAACATTACAAGCAGCTCCTCAGCCCTACAGACCCATCAGTTTTTTCCTCGCTCCGGCCAAGCCTGGATTTCTGCCAGCCCCGAAGCCGGAGCCGGGGGGGGGGCGGGGGGGGGAAGCAACGCTCCGCTCCTGCTTTTCCTCTAATAAACAAAGGTCGGGCTGGACTGCTTCGATGCGGCGCTTGGCCACTTGTTCTTCATCAAACGCGAGCAAGCGGCCCGGCTTTACCATAGGAGGAGGCAGGACCAGGCTGCTTTCCAGAGCCTGGATGGCGGGGGTCGGGGGGGGGGAACCCCTGAGCTTGTACAAATAAGCGCCTTGACACCGTGTGATGAATGAAAACAGATTAATACGCCGTTGAGCGAAAGAGGTGGAAAAAAAAATCAGATCTGGGTGCGCGGGGAGCAAGTGCTTTGCCATCTGGAAGAAGATGATCCAAACCACTGCCGACCCTGCTTCCCCCCTCCCACCGTCCAGAGAGACCTTTTTTTTGGGCACGGCTTCCCTTGGGAAGTCTTGGGAGACTGGGGGGAAATCTCCCCTTGGTTATCTGGAAAAAATTATTCGCCGGGGTCGGGCAGCTAGCGGTGAGCGAGAAATGGCGGCAAAGATGCAAAGAGACTTCTGAAGGGAAGGCCCCGGCGGCATTTCTGGAGGGCAGCCAGACCTCACGGATAAAGCGCCGGCTTTTCCGCAGCCTGCCATGAAGGCAGGAACTTCCTCCGGAGCAAAATTTTAAGGCTGGAGGACCCAGGCCTCCAGATTCGCCGGTAACGCTCCAGAGGGAAGTTTTCAAGGTGGGAAGGTTGTTTTCCATGAGTAATCGGAGGTCAGCTCGAGCGAATGAAACCCGATCTGCCAGCAACCCGCAGATTTAAGATTATTTATTCTGATACGACCCAAAGTCACAGATCAACTAGCGATTTACCAGCGTATAGGCCTATTTTTATCATGTCTGGCTACATTAAATGTTTCATCACCAGGCCGCATGCCTTTATTGAAGAGCAGCAGCCCTGCGGCAGCGGGAAATACGGCGTTAAAGGCTCTGAAAAACAGCTCAGAGAAAAACAGCTCAGAGCGTGACAAAGCGCTTAACCACTCTGCTTTAAAACGAGCCTTTATCAAGCCATTACTCTACAGCCTTGATTAGCCTTGATGACAGGAGGTGCGTTGCTAATTTATGGCATGTTTCTTTCTTACTAGGAACAAGATTGAGCATCCCTGGCAGGGAAATTTATGCCACCAAACAGAGCTCGCTGGAACAGTTGTGTCTGGGAGCGACGCGCAACGCTTAAAAAAAAAAAAAAGTGAGATTTCAACAACAGGGTAGCCAAGGATGTAGCTAATGAACCGTCACCGAGCAAAACAACTAACATCGGGTCAAAACCTTATGTAAACAGACACCAAAGCACAGCAGGTTGGTAAATCGATATCCTTAGCGGTCCCAGCCCCTCCCAGATAAGCCCATGTTTCTACAGTTGTTAGGTAAGCGCTCCTGTTTTCGTGTGAACCGAGAGAACAAATGGGTACTCTCAGCTCCCACCTCGACCGATTTAAACCACCTGATGTTCTCAGAGCTTCCCCGCGGCTCCAGATCCTTTGGTGCTGCCCGCGCTCCATCGGGCCGCTGGCTTAGCGAGAGGAAGAGAAGCTCCCTCCCGTGGCGCCCCTGCCTTCGCGCCCCTTTCGCCGCCCCACAAAGCTCGGGCCGCCGTGTGACGGCGCTCGCAAATAACAGCTCGAAGTCCGAGCGCCAAGTAAACCCCAGGCCAATGAGAATAAAGCGCATTTCCTCGGGAGCTACTCACGTTGGCCTTCCATGGAGCAAAGGCTACGAGGTTAACGTCTCGAGCGGTGGGCAACAACAGATACATTCAGCTCCATTCCCCCGTAGAGACTTACCATGTGGGCAAACGATGTCTTCATTAAAATTTAATTCCTCTTCCTCCTCTCTCTTCTCTTCATTTGATTCATCTAATTAAAAAAAAAAAAAAAATAATACAAGGCGATTGCACAGAGTTCCCCTCCCAAGGAAAGGAAAAAAAAATCTTTAGGGGAAAGAAGCACGGTTGCCTTTCAAATTGTGGCAAAACCCTTAACCCAAGGGAGACTTTGGAAGCAAATTTGTTATTCTCCAATGTCTCGGCCTCCGGGCGGGCGGGATTACAGCCTACAGGCCACGTAGGAGCGCTTTGAAGTGCGAGGAGCACAAGACTGTCCTTTGTGAGACTACAAAGGATGCATTTGTTCCGGCTAAACCACCCCAGGGGTTCGCTGCTCCCACAGATCGGCGGAGTTTAACCTAAACACAGCCTAGGTAGGAGCGCAGGGAGCAGAAACCTTCCCGGAAAAATATTAGTCCGCTCTTTGCCTTGCGGACGCTGATCTAAACCAGATGCTGCCTGACAAACTAAGGGGGAGCCTGCCAGGGGGTTGACAAGCCCCACATTAATGTAGAAATTATAGTTAAGAACCATAAGAGCCATAGCTCCAGAGAGAAGCGCCGGCCGCGGAACTGGAGCGTCACCAACACAAGAATGTGTTAGTAAGAGTCTCTAACGACGAGCCCGTTGGCTTGTGAGCAATTCTAAAGTCCTACCGGGAGTTGCAACCTGTTGTGAAACCAAGGTGACCAGCCAGGAACTGAGAACCCTTCTCAGGAGGGCTGTGGCCTTCTCCTTCGCGTCCAAGAGCGATGCCGGCAGCCCATCAGCTCCCGTTTCACTCAAACCACCTTCCTGCCCTCAGTCACGCCAACAAAAAGCTCCACAAAATTACCCGTTTCCAAAGGTTTTAAAGAGCAGAAAGCAAATAAAAACCCCCATCTATTCTCACAGACTCGTGATATGGGCACAGAAGAGAGTCCAATTCATGATTATTATTTTTTTTTTTCCTAGGCTGTGTTTTGCCAGAGCCGGGCTGTTTCACCCACAGACCTTCCCAATAAACACCTCCATCCCTTCCCCAAGGTAATTTTCCTGTTTCTTCCTCCCCTGCGCTCTCGCATTCAGATAAAAGCGGATGAAAAGCTCACGTGTCTGGGGCAGTAATTTTACACAGCTTTGTAAAACTACTTATTACCTCATCTTCTTCTCCGGCTACGAAGATCACCCAGCAGTTTTGAAGCTTATCAAATAAAAAAGCTCCTTAAACGAAGGAGCTTTTTTTTTTATTATTATTTGATTTATTATCCTTTCCTTCCTACTCATACAAGGGAAGCAAAACAGCTACAGGAACACCTGACGTGTCTTTTGTTGGGAGGTATCAGTCAGAGCTGGTGGGTCTCCACAGCAGCAGAACTACCTTTGTTTTGTGCGTTTCCATTCATTTTTCCGTTGCTGTGCTCCGCGTCTTCGTCTTGCTCGTTTAATTGCTCCAGAGCCAACTGACGCCAGCTGCGCAAGGATGCCTTTCCCACCCAAAACCCGTCGTTCCTGCAGAGAGAGAACAGCACTGGCACCGCGAATCCCAACTCCGTTCACTTTCGGAGCCCGAACAGTAAAATGTTTTGGGGGAAAAAAAAAAACCAAAACTATTTAAGCAGTTAAAAAAAAAAAAAAAAAAAAAAAAAAAAAAAGATCTCTGATAACGTTTGAAACTGTCAGGACTCACGTACCCCTTGACTGTTATCTTCAGCAAGTTCGTAACGGTTTTGTAGTCTTCGTTTAACTGGTTTTTCAGTCGCAGGATTCGACACCTTTCCACCACGCAGTCCTTGCAAAGTGCTTTGACTGCAGGGGCAGGGGAAGGGTTGCGGGGAGGGGAAAAAGAAACACAATTTATGGTATTTATTGTGTGGCTGAGCCCCTTCGCTGGTTTGAACGCCCTCAGACAGGTATGTACCAACTATCCTGCCTCGCCACCGGAGATTGCACGTGGAAATGAGGAGGTCCCTGGGGTTACTGCCAGATCAGGCCCCATTTGAAGCTTAAATAAGCGTAAAACGCTTCCGATGAGGTGTGATCTGTTCCGCCAGCTTCACAGCGCTGGGATCGACAGTTTGCAGTTACAGCTGCGAGCCAGGTCACGCCAACGTACAGCCACGGGAGGCAAAAGGCAGGAGAGTTTAGGCACACGCGAGGAAAAAGAAAAACCAACCCGTATCGTGGCACTTCGCCACTTGAAATCAGAAGAAAACAACTCGCCCGCAAAGCTACACCGGCCCTAGAGGAGTGGAAACCCTACAGCTGGGCGCGTATTTTCATCTGGGAGCAAGAGGGTCGCATCCAGGGAAGCGGCGCATCCGATCCGTGCCTCCCAGCCGTACTCAAGGAAAAAAAAAAACCTGCAGGCAATCTTCCAGTTGACTAATAAACATTGGCCTGGTTTGGTTTTTTTTTTTTACCCCCCCCACAAAGGCTGCCTGCGTCACAGCAGTTTCTGCCGGTTGCGTTTCTTCCCTATAAGCTCCTAGTAGGAGCTGAGCTAATTTGGTCTCAGTGGGAGTTATTGAGCTCTTTTATAAAAGAAACTAGGCTTGGGGCTCGATTAAGGGATGCCCAAAGACCGCAGGGGCTGGGCTGACCCCAAAAATCAAAAGGCGCGACAGATGCCTGCGAGACAAGCACAAAGGCTCCCAGGTACGCGCGGCCCTCGCGTGAGACGGCTCAGGACAGGCTGGAGGTGAAGGACACTAAATGATTTTTCTCGCCCGGCGCGTATCGTGCTGTTCCGGAGCGCGGGCTGCTGGCAAGAGGCAGCAGGGATCCGCACGCTGCGCGAAACGCTGCCCACGCAGGATCTGTAGGTGCTGCAGGCACGGAAAATCATTTTCAAGAGTCTGGCGTGCGTGCGTGTGTGTGTGTGTTGCATGTGTAAGTTTTGTTATTTTCCAGAATCAACTTCATAAAACCATCCCAGGATCACGGTTTCCAACCTAAACGCGCCATTGCTTTCTGAGAAATGCCTCCATGCGCCTCTCTTCCTAGAGAGAGCGGAACTCGGGTGGCAGACAATCCGACTAACTGCGTTTGTTTGAATGCTAACACAATTAGGTGATATGAAAAGTAAAAAAAACCAAAAAAAACCCAAAAAAACCCCCACCACACGGAAATAACAGCGCAGCGCAAAAGCTATGCACAGAAATGAAGTTATGATGATAAAGGATGGCTCAAAACGGGGCCGGGACCACAACAAGGCCCTACGATGATGCGTTCAGCACGTGAGAGGGCGTTCTCCAGCCCGAGGCCTTACCGTTCAGCCGGGGCCCTCCTCCGTATCTCCTGTAGAAGAAGTCAGCCACGTACTCCGATATCCTCTTCATAATGGATATTTTATCGGGATGGAGCTTGCCGTGGGCGCACAGGCAGGCTGTGTTGTCTATAGGCTTCGGAGGAGTCGACTCATCCAGCCATTTCTGCAGCCATTCCAGGGAGATGAAATCGTACGGGGAACCTGGGGGGGGGGGGAAAAATACACGAAGGGAAACAAGCCCATACGTGTCAGCGAACACACAACACAGCAGATGGCATTTTATAATTACTCCGATATCCAACGGTACGTTTAAAAAAAATCAACAAGCTATCGCCGTTGATTCAATCTCCGTGGTGCGAGTTTTCAAGCAGCCGATACCGCTTCCCCCCCCCCCCTCCCCCCCCGCCCCGGTCCAATTCTCGTCTCCGTATCGCCGATTTAGAAGAGCGGAGCTATGTGAAAGGAAGGCACGCAAGAAGAAGCGGTGGTTTCGAATTCAAAGCAAGCGATAGGGAACAGCGGAGCGCTCCAAGCAGGGCTGCTTTCAGACTGTTAAGCCTTTTAGGGGGGAGAGCAGTCGAGGAAAGGGGAAGGTTTTCTTATCGTCCATCAAGGGACAAATATAACATTTAAATTACGATCATACATTAAAGGCAACAACAGCGAGTAGAGGAGGTCAATGCTCGCCCTGTCCCTTCAAGCGCCCAAAATGTCAGTGTTATTCTGGGCTTCTCTTGTGAATCTGGGCGAGATTGGCACATTTTAAAATTTACAGTGCAAAGGGGAACTTGCTCACATTTTTTAGCGCGAGCATGATTTTTTTTGAAACAGAGCGGCCGGCTCGCCCTTGTTTGCCAAAGGAGAAGCACCTCGCATAAAGCCAAGGTTCAGGAGCGGGTCAGCATCTCCACGAGCCGGGAAACAGCTTTTGGTCTCGAGACGGACACCCAGCATTGACGTGCAAACCCTTCTGCGAGACGACTGGGAATTTCCGAGGAAATTAAACCCATTCTGTGCTGACACGGGGAGGGCAGCTCTGAATCCGAGGTGAAACGTAACCGTTAGTTACATTTAACACAAATCCTCAACGTTTCACGCAAAGAAGCGACGGCGAAGCTACAGGAAAACACTTTGGCTTCTCCCAGCTTGCCCTGGATCTTTGGGAAGCCGGGCTTCAAACCCTCTGCAGGATAAATCAGCAGTATTTTCATCTTACGCAACGCCATCGGAGACAACACAGCCATGACCTCCAGAGAATCGCAACGCTGTCAGAAACGGTTTGCTTGTTTGGGATGAAAGCTGCCTCCCCCGGAAAAGTACGTTTTTCTGGGGCAGGCTACACAAAGCTGGCAGAAAACGTGTCTGCACAGCTGCAGAGAGCATGCCGAGCTCCCGCGGGATGGGAGCCGGCGCAGCTCCGGGATAACGCTGCCTCCGGCTGTGCCCAGCAGCAGGTTGCGGGTGCCCTCAAGGGCACTGCTTGGGGTCCTGCCATCTTCAAATTGGGGCGGAGGTGCTTTACCTGCACCGGTAAAAAAAAAATCCCACCCTTTTGAGATTTATTCCTCCGTCGCGCTAGAAATGCCGAGAGCAAACGATTCTCTTTCTGCTAAGGGAGAGAGAAAACACCCCGGAGTTGTGCTTGCTGCTCCTTTTGAACGGTGACTCACGGCAGGTTCATACCTCCACCACAACTTTGATTTAACGGTGACATTTTAACACCGCTCAGACTCACGGGGACTCGGCAAGATGAGCTGCGACACCCTCCTGTTCGTGAGTGAAGCGCCCGTCGTCTGCAAAGCCGGGTTCATAAATTGAAGAGGCAGACATTTACGGGAGCCGGGGAGTCTGCCGTTCGGCTACTCGAATCTCCCTGCTGGTTCTGAGCACCGAGCAACGAATATTAAGAGCTAAAAAATCAAATTGTCTAACTGGCTAGGCAATTAACCACATTTTAAAGTCTTTAATTACGGAGTTCCTGGAGTTTTTAGGAGATGCACGCAGTGGAGAGGAACTCCCCACGCTGGATGGGCAGAGCAAGTGCCTCTACACTTGTCTGGAGGGAGATGGGAGAGAAAAAACGAGGAGGGGAATAAAAATCCTTGTGCTCAGACATGCTAAAGCGACAAGACACAAGGAGCAGTCGGAAAGGATTAACCCCGGGCACTCATCGGATGGACCTCGAAGTTTAGCCATGCGCCTTCGAAACACTGGCGGGGATGAATTAAATCATTTTCTGCTGGAGGTCAGGCATTCTCCTGCCCTGTTACCTGCTGATTAATTCGGATCAACAGCTCCCAAACTTGCCGCGAGCTGGCGGTTTGAGACTGGCCAGTTATTCTGCCTCGATGCTACCGAGCGCTAACAAGACAAGCTGCTCACCGGGCAGAAGAAAACAGTCACAATGCATGGAAGCACGCAGGAGAGACTGATGGGGAAGGAGCAAGAGGGAATTAGCGACGCCGGAGGCCATGAGAATGAGCAAAAAAAAGGAGAAAAATAGGTTAAGGCAGAAAAACAGGAGAGGAAAAACAAATTCTAAGCACGCGTGAAGCCACAATAGACAGCGATCGCTCTTCCTCTTCCGAGGGGGCTACAGCTAATGCCTTCCAGCGAAGCATTAGGCCACAGGAGCGAGCTGGGGGTTAGTTACAACACATTTCTAATCTTAACAAGGCTCTACTACAAAATACTACCACAATATCTTACAGACCAGCTTCAGCAGGTAACCTTTTGTAGAGCTCCTTCACCTCTTCGTGTTTGATTTTGCCTCTGGCCACGCTCTGTTTGCGCATCTCGGCCATTTCGTTGCACCACTCCTCAAACTTGCAGTTATCCCGCTCGACCAGCTCCTGCAGAAAAGCTGTGGGGAACGAAGGGAAAAAGCACCGGTTTCAAGGAAGAATGCCAATTATGGTAATTATCCCCCGCGACCGGTTATCTGGGGATAACAGCAAGCCTTAAAAATTCCCCCCACGTGGCTACCGACACACGAGGTCTTCCCGAAAGCCAAGCCCACGGACGTTGCTCTCTGGGATGTTTATGGTTGTAGATGATTAAATGCAACTACCCCGCCCCGTACAACAACACCCAAGAAAATAATTTACTGGGGGTTGGTCGCTGCTTTAAGAGAAATCCTTTGCTTGCGAACAAGCCTACGCCAAGCGCTGGCAGTCGCGCCGAGTGCGGCGGGGCTTGGCGAGAGGCTGGAGAGCCGGAGCACGGCAGGACGCTGCCTGCTTCGATCCCTCCCTGCTATTCCTCTCGCTCCAGCCATTTCTCTGCCTCCCACCGAAAGCAAGGCCCCGTCATTCCCAAGGGAGAAAGCGAGAGCTTCTCGCCCTACGGATACACCCGAAGCTCATCCCAACGTGCAGCCCCAGGGGAGGCGCGATCGGAGCGAGAGGGGTCGAGCAGGTTGCAAAGCCAAGGGCAAAAAAGCCCTCAGGAGACGGGAGATAAGCCGGGGCAGCTCCCGGTGTCAACGGGAAGGTGAGGAAAACAGGAAATTTTGCTGTCGCCGATGGAAAAAAAAACAAACAAACAAATCAAACTTCCACAGAGGAAAAAAAGATTAAACGCTTCCCTCGCAGGGCTGGTCTAAGGGAGGGGGAAAGCACTGCTTATCTGAAGCCTCTTCCTATTTAGCAGTATTTCGAAGAGCTAAAATATTTCCCCCGAAAGGTTAATGCTTGTGTGGCCAGAGAGTACAATATCCACCTTGGGGAGAATCCACAGCGTTAAAAAACAACCAGTTTGAACCCCTTGAGGTCAGAGCCAAGTTATGTCTCTCCACCGTCCCGGAAAAGCCGCTTTTAACAGCATCAAAGCAAAATGCCTCAAATTTACAGTTGCATGAAACCTCCCCGCAACCGCACGGCTCGACTGCTGCCCTTCGCTCCCTGTTCCCTGGCAGGCTTCCACGGGAAACAAAGGCAACCGCGGGGCCGCGCAGGAATTCGGAGCTGGGTGGAGAGCCTTTTGCTGAGTTATTGTTTAGGGCAGAGGGGTAGGAGGAAAGGGAGTGCAAGAGAGCTCAGGAAACAGACTGAAAATGCGGATTTGAGGCAGGAATTAGCGCCGATTCCCAAAGCTGTGCAGCTCGGAGGGTGGGTTTTAGGGGCGGCGGGGCTGGAAAAGGTTTGGTGCTGTTATTGGGGGGGGGGGAAAGCTGTACGATTTACCCCCTTCGCATCCAGATAACCTGAACAAAAAGGGAGGTCCAAAGGGGACGCGCCACCTCCGCTGTCCCCGCTTCGCAGGAGAGGGAAGAAGGTGGAACGCGCCTCCCTCCCCATCAGCACCAGGGGCCTAATTAATATTTCTAACCGAGTAGCACGCAAACGCGAAGCATCGTTAAATCCACAGGCCAAACCTACAGGGATTTCTGCCACCCCCAGCAATTCTAAAGCGAGACACGAACACGCTTGTACAAAACTCTTGTTCAGGGCTTGGATCCTCTTATTTTCATGCCGTTTAGTCTCAATACGGCAAAGATTAAGCACTCGCAGAAGAAACCTGACATCTGTCAGGATTATTCACCTCCAGCACAGCGCGTGCACTGCCGATGACATTTAATCACGCTGTTCTCCTTCGCCTTCAGGAGCCTGAGCGGTTCCTGCGGGATCTCGGCTGCGAGTCCCATCACTCCCGCTGTCGCACGTGGCTCCCAGCGGGGTGACCTCCTCCCAGCCCCTTCCCATCCCCTCCGGCTGGTTACGACAGCGAGGTCTGAGCGGGCACCAGGGGTGGGATCAGGAGGCTAATATGATTTAAGTGCGAGGGGTTTCGCTGGTCGTGACACCAAGTCTCCATACAGCACCTTCCGGGCTCCCAGACAGCGGTCACAAACGGGATTTCAAGGAAAAGCCCGCCTCCTGGCCCTCCTGGAGCACCCCAAGACGAGACGCTGAGGCCAGGAGAGTCAAAGCTCACTTACTTACCTGGCACTTCGACGGTCAGAGACTTCTCCCGGGTTTGCAGCCTGTACACCAGCATGTAAGCATTGCGGGAGCAGTGAGTCCCTTTCCCACATTTCGGTTTACGAGTCTGGGCTTTAGAAGGTTCCGCTGCGGTACAGAAGGCAAAAAACCACAATAAACACACCAGCTCGCTTACTGATTCTCCATTAATGGGATGAGTTTGCCACCTAGCTGGCTTCCCTCGCCCCGCTGCGCCCTGCCAGGCATCTTTGTGCCAAGCATTGGGCTTGGCACGAGCCAAAATTGTATCCCAAAGACAGACCCAAATCCCTCCAGCGTTTCTGGAGGCAGGGTAATTCAAAGGGACTAAAATTAGGAGCCTGCTCTCAACCGCCCTCTCCAAGAGCCTTTCTTCTCTCCCCAATTAAACCTCACCGAGCCAAAAAGCTGCTCTTGCAAAAACATCCCTTCTCCCCTCTGCCTCTTGTCCCGACACCAAAGAATGGAGTCAAATCCTCGGGGAAGAAAAGTCTTATTTACAGGTGACTGCATATGTGACAAAACGCACACTTTCACGGAGCAAACAGCCGCGGAAACGGTCATTTCAGAGCAGCCGGTGGCGCGACGTGAACTCGTGTGGCAGACAGGCTGCCAGGCGAGGCAAAAATACTTATCTACAGCTGCAGCTCCAAAAATCAACCCTTTTTTTTTTTTTTTTTAATTTAAAAAAACATAAAGGAACGACCGTCCATAGGTCAAACTCTAAATGGAACGCTGAAATATCAAGAAAAGCATCTGTCTTTCCCAAATTCTGGAAAAATTCACGTGCCTTTCCCACTCACACCGTCCAGGGGACTTCCTAGACGCTCTTTATTTGCGTTTTCGCCAAATATTTTCTAAATTGTTCCCATCTGCGGGGCCAGGCCGCAGGACTCTCCCCACAGCAGCCCCCTGCTTTACGTTACTGACCTTCTCCTGCTGTTGCACGTATTTGTAACGAAGAAGCGTCTCAGCTTTGCTTGGAGTAGGCAAATAACATCAACATTTGATAAATCTACCAGGACTCCCAGCCTACAGAGGCTCCTAAACGCGCTTTTACTCCTATCCTTCACGCAGCCTCATATTTCAGCCGGAGCACGCACTTGCTGTTAAGCATAAACCTTTACAAAATCAGTTTATTTGCATCCGGTTTTGCTCCGCTGGGTAACTCGGGAGGTGAAAAAGAAAGGCTGAGAAACCTCTTTTTCCCTTTCAGGGCTTCTTTTTCTATCTTACACCACTAGATGTCTAGCCAGCTTCACAATTCGCTTGCAAGCAAGCGGTAGTCGAACATTAACAGGATGAGAAAGCCTCTCCCGTGGCAGGCGGCGTTTATGTACGTCGCGATGAAATGCAAGAAGCTGTTTACTAGCAAGGGAGCTGGAAATAAAGCGGCACCGTGCGGATGCACGCCGGGAAGGAAGCGGGAGAGGCAGGGGAACGTCCCACGCCTGCTCAAGGGTGCGCTCAGGCTGGCGCGGCTTTACGACAAACTAAGGGAGCAAATACATCCGAGGGTGTCTTTTCACTCAGCTGTTAATTTAAGGATGCTTTAAAGAAAGGCAACGTTTCATGCAGCCCAACTGCAGCAAAGCACGAGCGTCCCGGTGTTTCTGGGAACGGGCTGCTTGCATTGTAAGTGAAATTTCTGGCATTAAACTTCCCTGTTTCCCGATACTGCAAAGCGTCCAGCGCTAAGGAACGCTGAGCGACTGCAAATCCGAGCACCCAAAATGCCAATTTAATGGCTGAACCGTTCCTATATACCCACTGCAGACCCAGAAACCCGCAGGTCCAGCCTCAGCCCAAGCTCTCCGAGAAATCAAGACCCTGTCCTGTCCCGGGAACGCGGTTATCTGGGCAGCAACGGGACATTGCACAAGATGAGCCGGCAACGGTAGAACAGAAGAACATAAAAGAGAAATAAAAAGTGCGAAGTAAAAAGGCAGTTTGGGCTTCCAAGCCGCTATTTGGATTAAGATTTTTTTTTTTTTTTTTGTACAGAGACTCTTCACTGCCTCCAAGTAAAACTCCTCAGTGGAAATAAAAACATAATGTGTTAAGGAAACTGAAAGTAATCTTGTTATCCGTTCCCAAGCCTCCTTTCGCACAGCGGCCAAGGAAGCGGCAACTTCTGTTTCATCCCGATAGGCAACTTGCTGCCCGCGTTATCAGCGCCTTATCTGTCATGCGGCAGGCAAGAGAAATACTAGAGTAGAGGAACTGATCACGAGGTGCGCGTAAACACTCACACGGGGCTGAAACGAAGACAATCTGGCTGCAATTAACAGAACTGCCGTTTCACACATGACTCCCAAGCCGTGACAGCACGCGTAGGAGCGCTTTTGTTTTACGAGTAACAAGGGCCTCCACGTATTCAGCCTCCGTGTTTTGGGTGAAAAGAGTTATTTGAAAAGGGCACTCACAACTGAAAGGTTTTACCTAGATCTTCCTCAATCCCCAACTGCAGTTTCTTCCCCTCCATCTTTTCTATGTCTTCGTCGTTGAACTTGTACCACTCGCCCGTCTGCGGATCCTTCACGTGGGCGATGTAGTGCCCGGAGTAGGCGCTCACGCCTCGGTGTATGAGGACGGCGCTGAGTTCGTACACGTAGACGCCATCTGGAAGGAAAGCGGCAGTTACGCGGCGCTCCGGATGGAACAGAACAAACCTTTTGTCCCCCAGCACTTAATGTTTTTGCAAGGCAGCGGACAAGGGCTGCGCTTGAACCAGCATCTCTCCAAGACCTCCCTAAGTAGGTTGCGGCTTCCACAACCCACTTAGCGAGGCAGTTATTTGAAACACGAGCTTCAAACAACCCTTGACATAATTTTTCATCAAAAAGGGCATTCAGGGGAGATCTCCTCTCGTCTGCCGAGGGGTGGCAGGTAAAGTTAACGCAACGCAGCGCACAAAACTCACTTTTTTGTTCCATAAAAGGCTCCATGTCAAGCAGCTCGGAGAAGCCGATGTAGGTGTTGAGCTTTTTCTTATGGCCAGTTTGTCTGCGCAGAGGCAAAGCTTCAGTTCAGGGGACAGCAAATAACAGTTCACACCGCAAAATAACTCCCCCTGAAACCCACCGAGCGTCCCCAGGGAAGCTCATCCACACACTCAATCCTCAAGCTCCCAGATCAAGGCAGAGAGAGGGGAGCAGGTGGCTTCCCAAAGAGCTTCCCGGCAACCCAGGGTGCTCCCGCATTTACAGCCCACGCTCCGGCGAGAGGCTTACCTGTCAAACACGAAACGCATCAGCTGCAGGTTGAGCGTGCAGGGAAGACTTAGCAGCCTGATCTTCCTCGTGGCGTTCTGCTTACTCTGACAAGTTTCGCAAAAATAACGATTGTCCCCTTCTAATTTTTCTTCCTGAGCGGGGAGGGGAGGCAGAAAGAGGTTACCACCGACAAGCCAACCAGTCCAAGCTACTCGACAGCTGGAGACTGAAAAGCACGCGCTTATTTTGACCGTTTAAGTCTCTACCCAGCTGCTTTCCAAAATAATCGCTTGGTGGAAAACGCACGCTAATAAATGCGCTTTACAGCGTGGCCATAGGAGGCTGCTCTCACTTTTAAGGAAAATTTTAGACGGAATCAAGCCGTGTTCTCAGGGCGCTTACAAGGCCGCCGGGTTTGCTCTCCACTTGACTGAGCCGGTTTACACTGAGGGCTATGGAAAAATGAAATAATTAAATCGCCCTTTTACGAGCTCACACGGACCAAGTTAATGTAAAGCCACATTTTAGCCTGCAAACTCCAATCCTCTTGTGCTCAGCCAAACATCACGTGTCGGAGCCATTGCCTACGCCTAAGCAGATCCAACGGCAGGATGAGGGCAGCGGAAAACTCCAGCTGCCCCAAACAAGGTCACTGGCTGGCTTCCTTTGAAGGAGGAGCAGACAAACTTGGAAGTTCACCGTTTCGGGATTTTAACGCACGCACACAAACCGGTCTTTTTTCACGGCAGACCTTCCGCAAGCTGAGCAACCGGTTTGCCGAGCGCATGAGCGAAGCCGCTGCCCAACAGGCGGCCAGCTCAGGTGCAGACTCACGTTTCAGGTTAGTTCTGCCCTAAATATTTTCAGTTCAATCCACACCTCAAACCTCTAGGATGCCGGATCTCAACTTAAGATCTAGGCAAATTTTCAAGTCGAATTAAGAGCACTTGCAGCTGTTCCGGCAGCTATTCCCAGCCCTCCCTAGTATTTTTGAGGGCGCATTTTCAAGCAGGGAATGTCTCCTGTTGCCATGCAGATAAGCACCGATATAGAAAACACAAAAAGCAGCCATTCTCCCGGTGCTATCCATGACAAAGCACGCAGGGACTCCTTGTAACACTTCAGGGGACTTTTTCCCAACTTTGCTGGGAAAGTATTTTAACTTTCCCAGCGACTTTGCAATGCTTTTTAAAGTTATGTTTTGGCCCAGAGCCACTCCTCGCTCGCATGACTCAATCTTCATTTTCTGGATCCGCAGAAAAAACATTTCCTTTTGCGTGCATCTCGCTGAGACAACCCAAGTCGCTTCGCTCCGATACCGACCTCAAAGGCTGCCAATTGAAGGAAGGGATTAAAACACCTTGCTAAGAATAGCAGGAGTCAAAAACCAACCAGCTCGTACCTTAAGAAATTCCGTTATACAGTCTGTCAACTGCTTGTGCCCTTGGATGTTTAACTCCAGCTCGTAGAATTTAGACACGAGTTTGGACTCCCTGCCACACTGGTTGCAGCTAGGATTGGAAAAAAGACACACACACAAAAAAAAAAAAGACAAAAACACAAGAGGTTAGTTCACTGGTTGAGGCGTCTGAACTCTCTGGCCACTAGTAAACTACTTGAGCTAAAAAACCAGTAGAAGTAGTTGTTTACATCACAATTAACGCGGTTCACACCTCCACACAGGCTGCAAAAAGGTGGTACCGGGATAATAGCATCTACCAGGGAAAGCACCTGCTTAGAACTCGCACACACCTTTCTGTATCATTTTTGAAGCAAAACCCACAGCTCTGAGAACGCAGGAATGAAAATACGACACCTGAGCACGCTATTTTCTGGCTGCAAGACTTGCTCCATTAACTGGTTTACGGTTGGCAGGTTTAATTGCTAAATTTTCACGAAGGGATTAAAAGCAGCTGAAGAAGCGCAACACCACCACGCGCACAGAATCGGGAAACCCAAGAGCTGAAAACTTCTTACAAAAATGTTTCGGCAGAAGCTTACCTGCCTGCTCCAGATGTGAGGAAGGACCTTTTCCCTCCCTCAATTACTTCTAAAATGTTTAAATATTTACAGAAAGGTTCTTCCCAAAGACCAAATACTTACACCGTGACATAGGCGTACTCTCCACAGAACTGCTTTTGCACTATGTTTCGGACATCTGGGTTTTTTTGTTTGGATAAAGTATCTTCCAGCAGTGACATGAAGAGCTTTGAAAACTCCTGGGCATCCTAGAAGAGAAAAGCCAAGTCCCTTAACAATACGCCACAGCACAAAGCCCAATCACAACCTCGTCGCTAATTTACTGCAAATTACCCCAGAGTCCCACACACAGGCTGCGGGGAGGCTCTGGCGTGCACTGAATAGAGAAGAAAAAAAAAAAAAAAAAAAAAAAGACCAGTCGGGAGAACTAAAGAAAATAAAAAAAAAAAAAAGAAAGAAAAAAAAAAGAGGAATTTGTCTAAAAGGAGCGCGAGGCCCCCAGCATGAGACCACGGCGTGAGTTACCCTGGCTCCCGGCCAGCCGCGCCGGGCGGTTTGACTTCTGCCCCGCTCCTCGCAGGGCTCTGGAAGGGAAAAAAAATACACTCCTGCGGAGTCTTCCAGCCCGTTAATGCTCCTCTTTCAAAGCTCGGCACGCAATTCAAGCTGTCCCTGCTTGAATTGTAGGTGAGAAGGGAAATTAAAGCACCCCAAAAGCTAGAAGCTGCATTGTGAATTTGCGCAAGGCTCGGGAGCCTCCCCACGCTCATCTCAGGCCCTTCCTCTCCCATCCTCGCTCTCCTCTTCCAAAAACAAAGAGGCTTTGGCCTCTCCCAGCTGTCCTTTAGTATCACCGGTCGGTAGTGACCGCTTCCTTCCCCTCCCGCATCCTCCCGAGGAAACGCACGCCGGCGCTCGGGCTCTTCCTCCAACAATCTCCCTCTCGCTTCTCGAAAGCGTATTTTCAAGCCGTGCCTTGCTCCTTGAGCTCTCATCAGCTTCAGAGACAGCCCCGCAGGACTCGGATGAGGTGCTCGTCCCTCTCTATCTGTGCTTTCTCTGCCCCACGCGCTCACACTGGACCTTGGCTGGCTCTCGGTGACTTGACCGAGGCCTTCTCGCCCTGCGAGGGCCCTTCAACTCCCACTGAACTACCCACTGCCAAGGATTTCCCTGCCCTGGGAGGAGCAGCCCATAAAGCACCTGTGAAAGGACCCTCAGGGATCCCACCCCACATGGTGCCGGGGTTGATCAGGCGCTAACAACACTCCCCATCCCATCCCATGCTCCCTGGGCTCCTCCTGATCTCCCACAACCAAGGGAAGGGCCCTGAGCACCACTTCTCCCTTTGTGTTTGTACCAAGAAGCAGATCCCGGCTAAATGAACATAAAAGAGACGCTAAAAGAACATAAAAGGGCAGTTTCACGCTGCTTTAAAGAAGGTAATTACTCCAGGGCCGCGCCTCAAACCTACCTGCTGCTGCCCCGTGTCCAAGCCCAGCGCCTTGACGAAGCCAGAAGGATCGATGTATCGCCTTTTGCTGTTCTGCAACAAGGCGAACAAGTACTGCAGGTGTTCGCAAATGGTCTGAGGCTCGTAGTCTATTAAAAACAACAAGTTGCATAAGTTACAGCAAGTAACGCAAGGCGAGAGGTCATCCTTCCAAGTAATTCGCTCGTTCTTTATTGCACGGGTAAATTTAATGATTAGAAGCGATAGGTTTTTTAAAAGCTGTTTTAAATTACCACGAGAACTGAAGCGGTTCATGTCAGCGATGACAGCAAAGTCCCAGTGCAGACCAAATATCATAGGAACACAGAATATTTTAGGTTGGAAAAGACCCTTGAGATCATCGAGTCCCACCGTAAATACCCCGCGGTGCCTAGCACGAGCTGCGAGTGAACAGTTTACCCAGCGTGCACAGATTACGCGGTAGCCACAGCTTCTTTTTTACCCCAAAATGGTGAGACAGCATTTAAAAATACCATAAAAACAGGAACAGAAGAAATCAGGCAGCTGCCCTGACGGAGAGTGCACCTACAGCACCAACACCGTACATAAAGGTACGCTGCCCGAGGCCGTTGCGTCCACGGTGCCAGCAATGGGGACGCAAATTTTCGCCCTCCCACGGGGTGAGTGCAGCTCCACGGTAGCGCAGACCAGCCCCAACCCATGCGCTTCCACCCCCAGCACCATCATTAAGCTGGGAACCAGTTTGGGAAGCAGCTCGGCGAGAAACAAAACCACATCGGATTTTTTTAGTCAGGTTAGATCACATCGAATTAAGAAATAACCCAGGTAAAGGACGGTTTGCTCCTAAAAGCCAGGTAATGGACTCAAAACCAACGGTGTGGAGATCGGACGAGCGGTTGTGGCTTCACCCAACAATTCTCCCAATAAACGTTATCCCAAAGCTGATGCCAGCGTGGAAAATTTTAGGAGAAAAATGAGCAAAACCACCCACCTTTGTCTTTTGGGATGCCCTCTCCGGCCGCGTACTCGCAGTTGGCGCTGGGACACAAGTAGAGGGCCTGCCGGAGCTCCAAGTTAAGAAACCACATTTGCAAGAAAGTGTTGACGTAGCAGGTGGCGCCGAGGTTCGTTAAGCCCACGAACGCGTTCTGGCGTAAGAGAGAAAGCAACAGTCGTCACTCGCCGCTGCAGAGGAGCAAGGAGAAATCCAGCAGTTGGGGCAGCCACTTTATGGCTGTTTGTCAGGAAAAAGCCGCTGCGGCATCACGCAAACAGCCGCATCCCAAACTCCCTGGGGGACACGGCGTGTCACCTCCCCTTGTCCCCATCTTCCCCCCGGGACCGAAAAGGGCTTTTTTTGGGGGGGCTGGGAGTGGGGGGGGATCTACCTTCTTGCGGCGCTCACAGTTGGGGTCGTCGATGTTGTGGAAGCTGTTCTCATCTATCTCGCCCAGCCAGACATGCTCCCCGATGCCCACCAGGCAGTTGGGGTTCCCCCGGCAGTTCCTCCTGCAGAACCAGCACCCGTCCCAACTGTCACCCCCAGCAGAAGGGACGTCGTCGTCCCCTGGGGAGGTGACTGTGGGGCATGAGGACAACAAGGGGGACCCCAGAACGCTAATTAGAGTGAACAGGGTGGGACAGGGGTCCCCCATACCCCCAAAAAATAGTTAGGGAAAACAAGGAGATCCCTTGGGATGGGTCTCCATCCCCCAACAAGGGACGGGGAACTAGAGGCGGAGGGGGAAAAAAAGGGGAACCCCAGGGAAGAGTACAGGACCCAGGGAGGTCCCCTGTATCTGGGGAGCCAGGCAAGGAGAGGGGACCCCCACAACCCCGAGGGAGTCCCCTATATCTGGGGAGCCAGGCAAGGAGAGGGGTCCCCCGTAACCCCGGGTGTGTGTGTGATCTATATCTAAAGAGCCAGGCAAGGAGAAGGGCCCCCACAACCACGGGGGTCTCCCCCGTATCTGGGGAGCTGGACAAGGACTCACACACACACACACACACACATATACAGCCGCCCAAACCCCAGGGAACGGGGGTCCCAAAGAAGGGAATGTCGGGGGGGGGGTTTCCAAAAGAAGGGAATGGGGGGGGGAGGGTCCCCATCAACCATGAGGGACCCAGAAAGGGCGGGTGCCTCCCCAGCCTCACGGGAGGGAGGCGAAACGTGGGCGTCCCCCCGGTCCCGTGGGGTGAGAACGCCGGAGGAGGGAAGGGGGATCCCCCAGGCGCCAAACACGGTGGGTCGGGGGGAGGTTTGGGGTGCCCGTAGCCCCGAGGGCCGGGGTTAGGGGGCGTGGGGAGGCGGCGGGCGGGGTCGGGGATTGGGGTGCGGGCGGTACCGGCAGGCGCCGCGCTGGCAGGGCTCCAGCCGGACGCGGTAGGCCGCTTCGATGTGCTCCTGCGCCACCGCCTCGGGCGGCACCGTCTCGGTCCAACGCCACGCCGCCTTCTCCAGCTGCAACCGCGGCGCCATCGCCACCGCCGCCGCCGCCGCCTCCCCCCTGCTTTTGCTCCTGCTCCGGCCCGGGCCTGCCCCGGCCGCGGCCCCTGTCCCGGCCCCGACCCGGTCCCGCCCGGCCCCTCCCGCCGCCGCCGCCGCCGCCGCCGTCGTCAGGGCCTGTGACGCCACGCGCGCGACGGGCTGAGGGGCGCGAGGCGCTGACGTCAACGGGCTGCGACGCGCGAGGCGCCGGGGGGCGGGGCCTGCGCGGGGCGGGGCGGAGCGGGGCGGTGGCGGCGGCGGCGGCGGCGGCGGCGGCGGCTCCTCCCGGCGCCGGGGGGACGGTGTGTGTGTGTCCCCGCACCGTCCCTACCGCACCCCCCCCGGACCCCAGAACCACCCCCCCCTCCCCATACCCCCCCCCATACCATACCCCCTCAAGACCGCCCCCGGACCCCTTCCCCCACTCCCGTACGACCCCCCGCCCCCGGACCCTCCCCCCTGCACCCCAATGCCATACCCCTGCCGTACCGTACCCCCCCCGGGCCCCCATACCATAACCCCCCCTGCACCCCCCTACTCATGCCATGACCCCCAATACCCCCCCCATACCATACCCCCCCCATAACCCCTAACCCCCCATAGCGTACACCCCCCATACCGTACCCCCCCATAGCACACCCCCCCCATACCACCCCCTGCACCCCCATACCATACCCCGCATACCGCCCTCCCCCCCCGTACACCCCCCCATACCCCTCCCATACCATACCCCCCCTTATTAACCCCCCCATACCATACACCCCCCATACCACCCCCTGCACCCCCATACCATACGCCCCATACCCCTCCCATACCATAACCCCCAAATCACCCCCCCATACCATACCCCCCCCCATACCGCCCTCCCCCCCCATACGCCCCCACCGTACCCCTCCCATACCATACCCCCCCCATACCATACCCCACATAGGACCCTCCCCACCATACCCCCCATAACTTCCAAATCACCCCCCCCATACCATAACCCCCCATATCCCCATATCACCCCCCCATATCACCCCCCCATACCTCCACACCCCCTATATCACCCCCCCACACCCCCATACCACACCCCCCATACCACTCTCCCCCCCCATACCCCCCATCCATACCATATCCCCCACACCATACCCCCCATATCACCCCCCCATAACCCCCCCCCCCCATACCATGCCCCCCCACCACCCCCCGGCGCAGCCCCCCAGACACGGCAGCCGGGCTGGTTCTCTCTCCTTTAATAGCTGTCCCCGTGGGGGGGGGGGGGGGTGTCCCCGCCAGCACCCCGATTGTCCCTCGCGCCCCCACCCCGCCGGGCACCCAGGCGGCCCGGCCGCCCCGGCACAGTGTCAGGGGACCAGGGCGGGGGGGGGGGGTGTGTGTGTGTGTAAACATTTTGGGGGGTCCCGGCCCCCCCCCCCCGGAATCACCCCGGGGCAGCGAAGCACCGTTTCCTCCTGGCTTTTTTTTTTTTTTTTTTTTTGGAAAAGAATAAAATTGGCCAAATTCCCCCCAAAATACATTTGGGGGGGGGGGGTTAGGAGGGGCAGGGGGGGGCGGGGGAGCCCCCCACCGCACCGTGCCGTAGGTCGATGGGGTGCCGGGGGGCCCCGGCGGGCGCCAGCGCCAGCCCCCGCAGGCACCCGGTGATGCCCGAGGTGAACTTGCCGGCCGTCAGGCTGCGGGGGTCCGGGGCGCCGCCTGCGGGGGACACGGGGGACACGTGGGTGTGGGGCCACCCCCTGGGCTCACCTGGTGTCCTCTCCTGTGGCCCCTGCCCCTGTCCATCCTATGTCCCATCCCATGTCCCATCAGGTGTCCACAGTCTGTATCCATCCCGTGTCCCATCCCTTGTCCATCATGTGTCCCATCCCATGTCCATCCCATGTCCATCCCATGTCCCATCCCACGTCCCACCAGGTGTCCACAGCCCATGTCCATCCCGTGTCCCATCCCATGTCCCATCCCATGTCCCACCAGGTGTCCACAGCCCATGTCCATCCCGTGTCCCATCCCATGTCCATCCCATGTCCCACCAGGTGTCCACAGCCTGTGGCCATCCCATGTCCCAGCCCATGTCCATCATGTGTCCCATCCCATGTCCATCCCATGTCCCATCCCATGTCCCACCAGGTGTCCACAGCCCATGTCCATCCCATGTCCCACCAGGTGTCCACAGCCTGTGGCCATCCCATGTCCCATCCCATGTCCATCCCGAGCCCCATCCCACGTCCCACCAGGTGTCCACAGCCCATGTCCATCCCGTGTCCCATCCCTTGTCCATCATGTGTCCCATCCCACGTCCCACCAAGTGTCCACAGCCCATGTCCATCCCATGTCCCATCAGGTGTCCACAGCCCATGTCCATCATGTCTCCCATCCCATGTCCCACCAAGTGTCCCTTTCCCATGAGCCACCCCATATCCCATCAGGTGTCCCATCCCATGTCCATCCTGTGCTCTCTCCCATCTCCCATCCCACATCCCATCAGCTGTCCCCACCCCATGTCCATCCTGTGTCCCATCCCATGTCCGTCGTGTCCCATCCCACATCCCATCAGCTGTCCCCACCCCATGTCCATCCTGTGTCCCATCCATGTCCATCGTGTCCCATCCCACATCCCATCAGGTGTCCACAGCCCATGTCCATCACGTCTCCCATCCCATGTCCCACCAAGTGTCTCTTTCCCATGAGCCACCCCACGTCCCATCTGGTGTCCATCCCACATCCCATCCTATATCCACCCCATGCCGTCTCCCATCTCCCACCCCACGTCCCATCTGGTGTCCATCCCATGTCCCATGCTATATCCATCCCATGTCACATCAGGTGTCCCATGCCACATCCCATCCCATGTCCCACTAGGTTTTCCATCCCATCCCATCCCATGCCCTCTCCTACGTCCCATCCAGTGTCCACCCCACGTCCCATCCCACAGCCATCTTGTGCCCTGTCCCGTGTCCCATCAGGTGTGTCCCCTTCCCATGTCCACCCCAGGTCCCATCCTATGTCAATCCTCTGCCCCATCCCATGTCTCATCCTGTGCCCCATCTCATGTCCCATCAGGTGTCCCCTTCCCGTGTCCTGTCCTGTGCCCCATCCAGTGTCCATTCCACGGCCCACCCCATGTTCCCTCCTGTGTCCCATTCTGTGTCCCATTCCATGTCCCATCCCCTGTCCAAGCCATGTCCCATCCCATGTTTCACCCTGTGTCCCACCCCATGTCCATCCTGTGTCCCACCTCATGTCTCACCCCGTGTCCCATCCCACATCTCGTGCCGTGTCCCGTGCCGTGTCCCATCCCATGTCTACCCCATGTCCCATTCCATATCTCATCCCGTGTCCCATCCCATGTCTACCCCGTGTCCCATCCCACATCTCATCCCGTGTCCCATCCCATGTCCACCCCGTGTCCCGCCGTGTCCCCCAGGTGCCACCATACCGATGTAGATGCTGCCCTGGGTGTTGGCCATGATGTTGGCTCCCGGCGACTCTCCGCTCACCGGCTCCTCCCCGTCCACCTGCAGCCGCCCGTGCCGGCCCTCCCTGCGTGGAACCCATCAGCACCCGCACTGCGACTCCCGCCCGGCCCCCACCCTGACCCCCACCCACCTCGTCACCGTCACCCGGTGCCACTCGCCGTCGTTGATGGGGTCTTCGGAGACGATGGTGGCCTCACCGCTGCCCAGCTGGTAGCTGCGGGGGTGGCATGGGCTCAGTGCTGGGGGCACCCTTGGGTGGCACGGGGCACCCTGGGGTGGCATAGGGCACCTTTGGGTGGGAGGGGGCACCCTGGGGTGACATCGGGACCCCCCGCTCACCTGAACACCAGGTGCCCGTCCTTCAAGCCGAGGCCGATGAAATCTTTGGCTTTGCCTCCCTCACTGGGCTCCTGCGGGCGCAGCGGGGCGGTGAGCGGGGTGGGGGGGCACCCTGACCCCCCCCACACCCTGAGGGGAGGGGCTCAGCACCCTGGTCCCCCTCCCTGCCGGTTGTCCCCCCGCCCCGCCCCGCTCACCGCCCCGTGCCACAGCAGCAGCCCCTCGGCGCTGCCCGTCCGCAGCTCCAGCTCCATGGTCTCGGGTGCCTCGGGGGGGCTGCAAGGAGAGGGGGGGGGCTTGGTGGGTGCAGCACCCCGGGGTGGGTGCGGCACCCCTGGGAAAGGTGCGGCACCCCCGGGAAGGGTGAAACACCGCGATGGACGCAGCACCCTGGGGTGGGTGCAGCACCCTGCGAAGGTTGCGGCACCCTGGGGTGGGGGGCAACACCATGATGGCTGCAGCACCCCAGGAAGGACGCAGCACCCCGGGGTGGGTGCAGCACGCCGGGAAGGGCGCTCGGTGGCGACGGGCGCAGTGCTGCGGGAAAGGGGCGCAGCACCCTGCGGGGGCGCGGCGCCTTAGGAAGGAAGGGCGCGAGGCAGCGGGAAGGCTGCGGCAGCCCGGGAAGGGTGCAGCGCCGCAGGGGGGGCAGCGGCAGGGCAAGGGCGCAATGCGGTGACGGGGGGGGGGGGCAACAACGCTGCTGGAAGGGGTGCGGCAGCCCCGGAGGGTGCAACGGGAGCGGGAAGGGTGCGATGCTGCCATGGGTGCGACGCTGCCATGGTGCCACACCTTGGGAAGGGTGCAACACTGCGACGGGTGTCACGCTGGGATGGGTGTAACGCTGCCCACGGGGGCAACGCTGCCATGGGTGCAACGCTATGGGAAGGGTGCAACACTGCAATGGGTGCAACACTGCGATGGGTGCGACGCTGCGATGGATGCAGTACTGTGACGGGTGCAATGCTGCCATGGGTGCAACGCTGCCATGGGGGCAATACTGTGACGGATGCAATGCTGCGATGGGTGCAACGCTGCGATGGGTGCAACACTTCCACGGGTGCAATGCTGCAACGGATGCAATGCTGCAATGGGTGCAATACTGCGATGGGTGAAACGCTGTACCCACGGTGCAACGCTGTGATGGGTGCAACACTGCCATGGGTGCAATGCTGCGATGGGTGCAACGCCGCAATGGATGCAACGCTGTGATGGGTGCAACGCCGTGATGGGTGCAACGCTGCCATGGGTGCAACACTGCGATGGGTGCAACGCAGCAATGGATGCAACGCTGCCATGGGTGCAACGCTGCAGCCAGGGTGCAACGCTGCTATGGGTGCAATGCTGTGATGGGTGCAACGCCACCATGGGTGCAACGCTGCAATGGGTGCAGCGCCGCAATGGATGCAACGCCGTGATGGGTGCAACGCCGCCATGGGTGCAACGCTGCAATGGATGCAACGCTGTGATGGGTGCAACGCCGCCATGGGTGCAACGCTGCCATGGGTGCAATACTGCGATGGGTGCAACGTTGCGATGGGTGCAACGCCGCAATGGATGCAATGCCGCGATGGGTGCAACGCTGCCATGGGTGCAACGCCGCAATGGATGCAACGCTGTGATGGGTGCAACACTGCCATGGGTGCAACACCGCCATGGGTGCAACGCTGCCATGGGTGCAACGCCGCAATGGATGCAACGCCGCCATGGGTGCAACGCCGCCATGGGTGCAACGCCGCAGGGAGTGCTGCACCGCCATGGGAAAAGGTGTACCCCCCCCTCCCCCTGCCGCCCCGGGGAGGCTGCACCCCCTCAGGGCGCAATACGGCAGGGGTGGGGGGGTGCAGCACCCGCTGAGGGCGCCCCGTCCCCCCCGGCGTCACTCACCCGCGGGGAAAGAGGTGACCGGGCAGGGCCAGGTAGGAGCCGTCGCGGAAAGCGGCGCTGAACTGTCCGGGGGCGTCTGTGGGGAGATGTTGGGGGGGGGGGGACAAGGGGGACGGTGAAGTGGGGGGGGGGGACGACACCACCCCCCCAGCCGCCACCCCCGCAGCGTGGCTTTTGGGTGCAAAAAGGGGGAAAGAAAAACGGGTGGGGGGGACCTACCGCCGCCCCCGCTGCCTTCCTGCCAGTCCTGGTCCAGCTCCGCCAGCGCCGAGCCTGCGGGCGAAGAGGGGTCGGGGTGGCACCTGTGTATACCCCCCCCCCAAAAGTGTCCCCAGGTGTCCCCGGTGTCCCCACTCACTGTGCTGGCAGTAGGGCCCGCCGTAGCCCTGCGGGCAGAGGCAGGCGTTGTCCTTGCAGGTGCCGCCGTGCAGGCAGGGGTTGCGGTGCCGGCAGCGATCCTCCTCCCGCTCGCAGCGCGGGCCTGGGGACACGGCGGGGGGGGGGGGGGGGGGGGGGGGGGGGGGTCACCAGGCAGCGGGCTTCGCCCTTGCACGCACACGCGTGTGCGAGGGGAGCGTGCGTGGGGGGGAGGAGCGCGCAGGCGTGCAGGCACGGCACACGCGGGCTCCTGCAGGGCACGGGTGCAGCCGCAGCGCGCAGGCAGGCACGGTGCGGCCGCTTGCTGACGCGGGGCACGCGCAGGCGCTGCGAACACGCGTGCCCGCCGCTCGCGCACACACCGGACGCAGGCATGCGCAGCACACACGCATGCGCGGCGCGCTCACGGGTGCACGGCACACATGCATGCGCAGCAGACGGGCACATGCGCACGCACAGTGCACACGCATCGCACGCACAGCGCACGTGCACATGCAGCACAGATGCATGCACAGCACACACGCGTGCACCGCACACATGCACCTGCAGCACAGACGCATGCACAGCGCACACGCGTGCACAGCGTACATGCGCACGCAGCACACGTGTGCACAGCGCACATGCACGCACTACGCAGCGCACAGGCATGCACGGCGCGTGTGCACAGGCAGCACACAGGCGTGCCCAGCACGCACATGCACAGCGCACATGCAGCAAACACGCATGCACAGTGCACACGCACACACAGCAGAGACGCACACACGCAGCACACGTGCCCGCACTGCACACACGCACATGCAGGCACAGTAGACACACCTGCGCTACACAGCGCACACGCATGCACGGCACACGTGCGCACAGCACACACGCACGCACAGCAGCCATGCACATGCAGCACAGACGCATGCACAGCACACACGCATGCGCCGCACACGTGCACATGCAGCACACACGCATGCACAGTGCACACACGCCCAGCACATGTGCACATGCAGCACACAGGCATGCACCGTGCACACGCATGCACAGTACACATGCAGCACACATGCACATGCAGCGCACACACGTGCATGGCAGATGTGCACATGCAGCACACACACATGCGCAGTGCACACGCATGCGCCGCGCATGTGCATGTGCAGCACACAGGCATGCACCGCGCACACGCGTGCACAGTACACATGCAGCACACAGGCACATGCAGCACACACACGCGTGTGCACAGCGCACACGCCTGCACGGCAGACGTGCACGTGCAGCACAGACGCATGCACAGTGCACACACGCCCAGCACATGTGCACGTGCAGCACACAGGCATGCACCGTGCACACGCGTGCACAGTACACATGCAGCACACATGCACATGCAGCACACACACATGTGTGCACAGCGCACACGCCTGCACGGCAGACGTGCACATGCAGCACACACACATGCACAGTGCACACGCATGCACCACACACGTGCACGTGCAGCACACAGGCATGCACAGCGCACACGCGTGCACAGTACACATGCAGCACACACGCACATGCAACACACACACGTGTGTGCACAGCGCACTCGCCTGCACGGCAGACGTGCACGTGCAGCACAGACGCATGCACAGCGCACACGCATGCACCACACACGTGCACGTGCAGCACACACGCATGCACAGTGCACACACGCCCAGCACATGTGCACATGCAGCACACAGGCATGCACCGCGCACACGCGTGCACAGTACACATGCAGCACACATGCACATGCAGCAAACACACGCGTGTGCACAGCGCACACGCCTGCACGGCAGACGTGCACATGCAGCACAGACGCATGCACAGCGCACACGCATGCACCACACACATGCACGTGCAGCACACACACATGCACAGTGCACACGCATGTGCCACACACATGCACATGCAGCACACAGGCATGCACCGCGCACAGTACACATGCAGCACACATGCACATGCAGCACACACACGCGTGTGCACAGCGCACACACCTGCACGGCACACGTGAACACGCAGCACACACGTGTGTGCAACCCCCCCCCCCCCGGCGCGTCCCTGTCCCCGCGCTCACCGGTGAAGCCGGGGGGGCAGAGGCAGCGGTGCGGGGGGGTGCCGGCGGGCAGGGGCAGGCAGCGGCCCCCGTGCAGGCAGGCAGCCGGCGGGCAGGGGGAGCGCTGCCCACACTGCCCCACCCCCCGGCTCCGCAGGAAGCTGTAGGACAAATCCACCTTCTTCCCGTTGATGGAGACCTGGGGGGGGGGACACCGAGGAGGACGGGGGGGGGATGTCACCCTGAGGGGACCCAGGCATCTGGGATGGGGGTCACCCCGAGGGGACCCAGGTCCGGGATGGGGGTCCCCAAGGGGACCCAGGCGTCTGGGATGGGGTGGGTGGGGGTCACCCCAAGGGGACCCAGGTCCGGGATGGGGGTCCCCAGGGGACCCAGGTGTCTGGGATGGGGTGGGTGGGGGTCACCCCAAGGGGACCCAGGTGTCTGGGATGGGGTGGGTGGGGGTCACCCTGAAGGGACCCAGGTGTCCGGGATGGGGGGGGGTCACTCTGAAGGGACCCAGGCATCCGGGATGGGGGTCACCCTGAGGGGACCCAGGTGTCTGGGATGGGGTAGGTGGGGGTCACCCCGAGGGGACCCAGGTCCGGGATGGGGGTCCCCAGGGGAGCCAGGTGTCTGGGATGGGGTGGGTGGGGGTCACCCTGAAGGGACCCAGGTGTCCGGGATGGGGTGGGTGGGGGTCACCCCGAGGGGACCCAGGAGTTTGGGATGGGGTGGGTGGCATCCCCAGGGGACCCAGGCGTCTGGGATGGGGTGGGTGGGGGTCACCCTGAGGGGACCCAGGCATCTGGGATGGGGGTCACCCCAAAGGGACCCAGGTGTCTGGGATGGGGTGGGTGGGGGTCACCCCGAGGGCACCCAGGCTTCCAGGATGGGGGGGGTCACCCTGAGGGGACCCAGGGATCCGGGATGGGGGTCACCCCAAGGGGACCCAGGCATCCGGGATGGGGGGGGTCACCCTGAGGGGACCCAGGGATCCGGGATGGGGGTCACCCCAAGGGGACCCAGGCATCCGGGATGGGGGGGGTCACCCCAAGGGGACCCAGGTGTCTGGGATGGGGTGGATGGGGGTCACCCCGAGGGGACCCAGGTCCGGGATGGGGGTCCCCAGGGGAGCCAGGTGTCCGGGATGGGATGGGTCACCCCGAGGGGACCCAGGTGTCCGGGATGGGGTAGGTGGGGGTCACCCCGAGCGGAGCCAGGCATCTGGGATGGGGGGGGTGTCACCCTGAGGGGACCCAGGCATCCGGGATGGGGGTCACCCCGAGGGGACCCAGGCGTCTGGGATGGGGTAGGTGGGGGTCACCCCAAGGGGACCCAGGTCCGGGATGGGGGTCCCCAGGGGAGCCAGGTGTCCGGGATGGGATGGGTCACCCCGAGGGGACCCAGGTGTCCGGGATGGGGTGGGTGGGGGTCACCCCGAGGGGACCCCGGTGTCTGGGATGGGGTAGGTGGGGGTCACCCCAAGGGGACCCAGGCATCTGGGATGGGGGGGGTGTCACCCTGAGGGGACCCAGGCATCCAGGATGGGGGTCACCCTGAGGGGACCCAGGTGTCTAGGATGGGGTGGGTGTGGGTCACCCCGAGGGGACCCAGGTGTCTGGGATGGAGGTCACCCCGAGGGGACCCAGGTGTTTGGGATGGGGTGGGTGGCGTCCCCAGGGGACCCAGGCATCCAGGATGGGGTGGGTGGGGGTCACTCTGAGGGGACCCAGGCATCTGGGATGGGGGTCCCCAGGCATCCGGGATGGGGGTCACCCCGAAGGGACCCAGGTGTCTGGAACGGGGTGGGTGGGGGTCACCCCGAGGGGACCCAGGAGTTTGGGATGGGGTGGGTGGCGTCCCCAGGGGACCCGGGCGTCTGGGATGGGGTGGGTGGGGGTCACCCCGAGGGGACCCGGGTGTCTGGGATGGGGGTCCCCAGGGGACCTAGGTGTCCGGGATGGGGTGGGTGGGGGTCCCCAAGTGTCCGGGAGGAGGGAGGTCGGGGGTGGGGGTGGGGTCTCACCTCTCCGATGCAGCCGCGGAAGGAGGCGTTGGTTGGGGGGCGCAGGGGGGGCTCGGTGCCCCCCAAGTAAAGGGGGGTGCGGAGGTTGAGACCTTGGCTCTTGCCGGGCGAGGAGCGTTTCACCGGGGCGGCGTCATCCACCAGCAGCGTCCCGTCCTTGTGCACCCGCTCGGCTGTCACCCGGTGCCAGTGGCCAAGGGTCACCGGCTCGGTGCTCCGCAGCACCGCCGGGCCTGGGGGGGGGACGGGACGGGGACGTCACGGAGGGTCGGGGGACACCGGGGGACACTAGGGACGCTTGGGGACTGGGGAGGTGCCTCGGCCGATGCTGGGGGACGACGGTGATGCTTGGGGTCCCCAGTGGCAACAGGGGAGCCCGGTGACACCAGGGGACCCCACTGATGGCCAGGGACCCTGGTAGCATCTGGGGACCAAAGTGACGCCAGGGGACCCCGGTGGAGTGACAGTGATGCCTGGGGACACTTGGCAGTGCCTGGGGACCCAGGTGATGGCAGGGCATCCCAGTGACACCAAGGGACCCCAGTGACACCAGGGCATCCTGGTGACACCTGGGGACCCTGGTGATGCCAGGGGACCCTGGCACTGCCCGGAGATGCCAGTGACAGCAAGGGACACCGTGTGATGCCGGGTGACCCAAGTGACACCCGGGGACCCCAGTGATGCCCAGGGACCCTGGCAGCTCCTGGGGACCCTAATGATGCCAAGGGACCCCAATGACGCCAAGGGACCCTGGTGACACTTGGGGACCCCAGTGGTGCCAGAGGACCTTGGTGACGCTTGGGGACCACAATGATGCCAAGGGATCCTGGTGACACTTGGGGGCCCAAATGACGCCAGTGGATCCCAGTAATGCCAGGCCACCCCACCTATACCCAGGGTTCCTGGTGCCACCAGCCCCCTGCGGTGCCACCGGGACCCCCGTCACTGCGCCAGCCCACCTGAGCCCAGCTCGTAGCGGAACTCGAGGTGGCCACCGGCCATGGCCAAGGCGACGAAGTCCTCGACGGGGGCGGCTTTGCCGGCGCTGAAGAGCAGGAGCCCGTCGGGTGCCAGCGGCAGGAACTCGGCCTCCACCCGCAGCTCGTGGTGGACGTTGGTGAGGGGCGGGTAGGAGACGAAGGCGCCCGCCTCGCCGAAGGATGGCACGCTCACCGCCTCGCCTGCGGCACCCCCACATCAGTGCCCAGCTGGTGGGACCCTGTCCTGCATCCCCACGGTGCCCATCTCCCCAGGGTGGTACCCATCCTCCATCCCCATGGTGCCCATCTCCTCAGGGTGGTACCCAAACCTCCATCCCCATGGTGCCCATCTCCCCACGGTGGTACCCCATCCTCCGTCCCCACGGTGCCCATCTCCCCAGGGTGGTACCCAAACCTCCATCCCCATGGTGCCCATCTCCCCATGGTGGTACCCATCCTCCATCCCCATAGTGCCCATCTCCCCATGGTGGTACCCATCCTCCATCCCCATGGTGCCCATCTCCCCAGGGTGGTACCCATCCTCCATCCCCATAGTGCCCATCTCCCCAGGGTGGTACCCAAACCTCCATCCCCATGGTGCCCATCTCCCCAGGGTGGTACCCATCCTCCATCCCCATGGTGCCCATCTCCCCAGGGTGGTACCCATCCTCCATCCCCATAGTGCCCATCTCCCCAGGGTGGTACCCAAACCTCCATCCCCATGGTGCCCATCTCCCCATGGTGGTACCCATCCTCCATCCCCATGGTGCCCATCTCCCCATGGTGGTACCCAAACCTCCATCCCCATGGTGCCCATCTCCCCACGGTGGCACCCCATCCTCCATCCCCATGGCGCCCATCTCCTCACGGTAGTCCCAGACCCTACCCATCTTCCCAGGGTGGTCCCCAGCCCCGTCCCTGTGTCCCCAGGGTGGTACCCAGACCCATGCCCATCTCCCCAGGGTGGTCTCCAATCCCCCCCACATTGTGCCCATCTCCCTGGGATGGCACCCAATGGCCCATCTCCATCACGTCCATGGCGCCTGTCTCCCCACATGGTGTGTAATCCCCTGTCCCCATCACGCCTGTGTCCCCAGGGGGGTGCCAGCCCTGAGTCCGTGTCCCCAGGGTGGTCCCCAGCCATGTCCCAATCTCCCCACGGTGGCCCCAGCCCCGTGCCCATCTCCCTGGGTTGGTCCCCACCCTGTGCCCATGTCCCCAGGGTGGTCCTCACCCTGTGCCTGTGTCCCCAGGGTGGTCCCCAGCCGTGTCCCCACCTCCCCAGGGTGGTCCCAGCCCTGTGCCTGTGTCCCCAGGGTGGTGCCAGCCCCAGGCCCATCTCCCTGGGATGGTCCCCACCCTGTGCCCATGTCCCCAGGGTGGTCCCAGCCCTGTGCCTGTGTCCCCAGGGTGGCCCCAGCCCCAGGCCCATCTCCCTGGGATGGTCCTCACCCCGTATCTGTGTCCCCAGGATGATCCCCAGCCATGTCCCCATCCCCCCAGGGTGGTCCCCAGCCGTGTCCCCATCTTCCCAGGGTGGCCCCAGCCCCGTGCCCATCTCCCTGGGTTGGTCCCCACCCTGTGCCCACGTCCCCAGCGTGGTCCCATCCCTGTGCCTATGTCCCCAGGGTGGTCCTCACCCCGTGCCTGTGTCCCCAGGGTGGTCCCCAGCCGTGTCCCCATCTCCCCAGGGTGGCCCCAGCCCCGTGCCCATCTCCCTGGGTTGGTCCCCACCCTGTGCCCATGTCCCCAGGGTGGTCCCATCCCTGTGCCTGTGTCCCCAGGATGATCCCCAGCCATGTCCCCATCTCCCCAGGGTGGCCCCAGCCCCGTGCCCATCTCCCTGGGTTGTTCCCCACCCTGTGCCCACGTCCCCAGGGTGGTCCCGGCCCCGCGCCCATCTCCCCGGGTTGGTCCCCACCCCTTGCCCATGTCCCCAGGGCGATGCCGGCCCCGTCCCCGTGTCCCCGGCGGCGCTCACCCTCGGTGCACCTCTCCCCAGCCTTGCCCAGGTGGCAGCGGCAGGTGTAGCCCTGCCCGTCCGGCCGGTTGACGCAGGTGGCATCGGGCCCACAGGCCTCTGCAGGGCGACAAGCCGTGAGCACCCATCCGCGGGGATGGGGGGGGGACGACACACACACATGACAGGGTGACACCCCCACGGGGCGGGCACCTTACCCGGGTGACAATGCAGAGCCTGCGAGTACTCGCAGTTGCTGCCGGTGAAGCCGTGGGGACAACGGCAGACGTAGGTGCCGCTCTCGGCGTCCTGGCACACGCCGCCGTTCTGGGGAGGGGAGGGGGGAACGGTGACGTGGGCGTCAGCGACGGGTGGGGATGGGTGGGGATGGGTGATGGGTGGGCATCACCCCCCCAGCCTCACCTGGCAGGGCTGGTCCTGGCAGGTGGGACAACTGGTGACACCGTGCGCCTGCAGATCCATGTCCCCAAAAGCCACCTCCTCCCCTTGGATGCGGAGCTGGCGCACGCAGCCTGTGGAGGGACGGAGAAGGTGGCGGGGGCGGGGGGGGGGGGGGTGTGGGGGTGACATGATGCTCAGCACCCCCCCCCCCCCCCCCCCCCCCCCCGAAAAAAAAAAAAAACCCCATCACTCACCCACGAAACCGCGGCTGAGCCCCGTCTTGGCCACGGCGCCGAAATCGGGGTACCCCCCCAGGTACAGCTCCTCGTTCAGATCCAGCCCTTGGAACTTCCCCTGCGGGCGCGAGACGGGGGGGTGGGCACCACCTCCAGCACCCCGACCACCCCCCCCCCCCGCCCCCCCAAAAAAAAACCCAACCCATACCTGGGAGGTGCCGTTAACCGGGGGGTGCCCGTCCAGCTCCAGCGACCCCCGGGTGAGGTTGCGGAGGAGACGGACGGTGTGGTACTCCCCCAGCCGCAGCGGCGTCGGGTGACGGATGGTGGCCATGCCCGAACCGGCGTCAAACCTTAAGTTTTTGGGGTACGACGGGGGTCGGAGGGTGCTGGTGCCCCATCTCTGACCCCCCACCCCCCCCCCCCCACCACCCTTCCCGTAGCACCCGCTCATGGGTCTCACCTGAACTCGGGGCGGCCGCCCACCAAACCGAAGGAGATGAAGTCGGCGCCGCTGGTTTTCCGTTGCCCGTTGTAGAGGAGGAGCCCTGGGGGGTGACGGCGGGTCAGGCAGGATGGCCCCCACCCCGAGGAGGTTGGGGTGGGGGGGGGGGTGGTGTCACATCCTGGGGGACCCCAAAACACCTCCAGGATGGAGGAAGAACCCCCCCCCCATAAGGTGGTGGGTTGGTTGAATAGAGAACGGGCGCCAAAGGAGGGAGAGGGGAGGATGGAGAGGGAAAGGGGGAGGAAAGGATGGAGGGGAGGTGGCGGGGGGGGGGGGGACACGGTGGGGGGACACGGGGGTCCCGTCGGCGCTCACCATCAGCAGCGTCAGGTCGGAAGGTGACGAGGATCTCAAACCTCTTGTAGGCGTCCTTGATGGTGGGCAGGGGGAGGAAGGAGCGGGGCGTCTGCCCGAAATAGGGGACCAGGCGCTCTGCGGGGAGGGGGTCGGGGGGGGGGGGTCAGGAGGGGGGTACATCACCCCCCCTCCCCCACCCCCTGTCCGTCCGTCCGTCCGTCCGTCCTCACCTCGGACCTTGAGGACGTAGTAAGCCGTCTCCTGGCCGCGGCGGTTGGCGGCGGTGCAGGCGTAGACGCCGGCGTCCTCGTGGCGAACGGCCGGCAGCGTCAGGACGTTCCCCTCCGCCCTGGCACCCGCCGGCAGCTCCCCCTCCAGCTGCGGCAGAGCGGGGTGACGGGGAAGGGTCACCACCCATCGGGTGCTCCCCCCCCCCCCCCACTGCCCCACACACACCCACCCACCCACCCCACTCCCCGTGTCCTTCCGTCTCACCTTGCTCCAGGTGATCTCCGGCACCGGGAAGCCGGACGCCAAGCAGGGCAAAACGGCCGCCGACCCCACCGACACCTCCTTCACCTCCGGCTGCCCCGCGATTTGGGGGGTGGCTGGGGACGCACCGAGGTGTCACCGCCCCGTGGTGTCACCGCCCCGCGCGCCCCCGTCCCCCCGTCCCCCGTCCCCGGCCTCACCTTGCACGTGGAGGATGACGTGGGACTGGACGGTGCCCACGGCGTTGGCGGCGGTGCAGCGGTACTGCCCGGCGTCCGCCCGTTCTACCCGCTCGATGGTGAGGGTGCCGGCGCGGACCAGCACCCCGGGGCGGATACGGCCCCCCACTTTGCTCCAGGTGACGTGGGGACGGGGATCGCCCAAACCCAGGCACTCCAGCTCCACCATCGTCCCCGCCAGCACCGTCTGCACCGCCGTCCGGATGTTGATCAGGGCCCTGGGGAGAGCTTGGGGCGGGGGGGGACACACACACACATAGAGCGGGGTTTTGGGGTGCCCCCCCTGGCGCGGGGGAGGCATCACAGTCCGGGTTGCCAACGGGAGGAGTGAGAGATGGGGAGAAACGGGGTGCTCGAGGGCACGGGGAGACCTTTGGGGTGGCCACGGGCATGGGGAGAGATTGAGGGTATCGGGGTGCCCACGGGCACGGGGAGAGACTGGGGGTATCGGGGTGCTCATGGGCGTGGGGAGATATTTGGGATGTCGGGGTGCCCACGGGCATGGGGAGAGATTTGGGATGTTGGGGTGCCCACGGGCACGGGGAGAGACTGAGGGTATTGGGGTGCCCACAGGCATGGGGAGAGATTGGGGGTGTCGGGGTGCCCACGGGCACAGGGAGAGACTGGGGGTATCGGGGTGCTCATGGGCGTGGGGAGAGATTTGGGATGTCGGGGTGCCCACGGGCACGGGGAGAGATTGAGGGTATTGGGGTGCCCACGGGCATGGGGAGAGATTTGGGATGTCGGGGTGCCCACGGGCACGGGGAGAGACTGGGGGTATCGGGGTGCTCATGGGCGTGGGGAGACATTTGGGGTGTCGGGGTGCCCACAGGCACAGGGAGAGATTGAGGGTATTGGGGTGCCCACAGGCACGGGGAGAGATTGGGGGTGTCGGGGTGCCCACGGGCACAGGGAGAGACTGGGGGTATCGGGGTGCTCATGGGCGTGGGGAGAGGTGGGGGGTACTGGGGTGCCTGTGGGCATGGGGAGACATTAGGGGTTTTGGGGAGCCCATGGGTGTGGGGAGAGATGGGGGACACCCAGGGAGCCCGTGGGTGCAGGGAAATGGGGGGTACTGGGGGGTACTGGGGTGCCCATGGGCAGGGGGAGGTGGGGTCAGCGGGTCCCCCTGGATTTGGGGAGATGGGGGTCCCAGGGTGCCAGTGTTCGAGGGGGACGGGTCGGGGGGTGCCCTCGTCCCCCCCAGCGCGCGGGGTGCTGCTCCTACCCTGGACGGTGAGGGTGGCCCTGTCCTCCGCCTGCCCGCCCGGGGCGCTGGCCCGGCACGTGTACACCCCCTGCGCCCCCCACGCCACCTCCGGAATCCTGCGGGGACACAGACGGGGTGTGGGATCCCGTGGCGGGGCAGGCTGGGGGGCGAGGGGGGGGCTGGGGGTTCCCCGCTGCCCCGTCCCCCCCCTCCTTACCGCAGCACCCCGTCCCGCACGCTGTAGGTGGGGGGCAGCTCCCCGCCGTCCTTCAGCCACTCCAGACGCGCCCGTGGGTCCCCGGAGACGGCGCAGGCAAATTCGGCGGCGCCGCCCACCCCCATGACGAGGTTCTCCGGTGTCACCCGTACGGTCAAGGGACCGCCACCGCTGTCCCCACTGTCACCGGCATCACCTGGGTGGGATGCAAAGCCCCGATGGTACCCAGCAGCGCGGGCATCTGGGGCACATGGCATCCCCATTGCCGGCGGCGGTGGGGGGGGGGGGGGGCTCACCATGGACGGCCACGCGGGCAAAGGTCTCGGCGGTGCCGACGCGGTTGGTGACGAGGCAGCGGTAGGTGCCGGCGTCGGCGGGCAACACCGGGCTGATGCGGAGGAGGCCGGCGCGGTGGACGACGCGTGGCGAGAGGCTGCCGTTGACCTTGTCCCAAGCATAGAGCAGCGGCGGGGTGCCGTGGGCCAGGCACTGCACCTGCAGCGCGTCGCCGGCGCGCACCGCCGTCTCCTCCGGCAGGCTGGTGGCATACGGTGGTGCTGCGGGGACAGCCGGTATCAGCAGCACCCGGCCACAGCCAGGACGGGCCAATGGATGGGTCAACGGGGCAATGAGTGGGTCAATGGGGCAATGAGTGGGTCAACGGGGCATTGGACGGGTCAACGGGGCAATGGACGGGTCAGCAAGGCAATGGATGGGTCAACGGGGCAATGAGTGGGTCAATGGGGCAATGAGTGGGTCAACGGGGCATTGGACGGGTCAACGGGGCAATGGACGGGTCAGCAAGGCAATGGATGGGTCAACAGGGCAATGGATGGGTCAATGGGGCAAGGAGAGCATCAGTGGGTGTGGGTGGAGATGGAGGTGGGCCTGTGTTGGGATGGTCCAGAGATGGATGGAACCATGAGGAAGAGAAAGATGGAGATGTTTGAGAGAAGCTGGAGAGACGGGCTTGTGGTGGGATGGACCAGAGAGGGTTGGTTCCACCCGGGGAAGGGATAGACGGAGGGGTGTGAACGGAGATGGAGAGGTGGATGTGAGCTGGGATGGACCAGATGGATGGATGTAGTGATGGACGGATGTAGTGATGCACGGATCCAGGAGGAAGGGTGGACAGAGGGGCATGAGAGGAGGTGGAGGGATGGATGTGGGGTAGGATGGACAAATTATGGATGGATCTACAACAAAGGGATGGATGGAGAAGTTTGAGAGAAGATGGAAAGATGGGCAAGTGCTGGTATGGACCAGAGATGGATGGATCCATAAGGAAGGGATGGAGGGAGGAGTTAGGAGATGGAGAGGTGGTTGTGTGCTGGGATGGATGAGAGATGGACAGATCCACGAGGGAAGGAGACGTCTGAGAGGAGGTGAAGAGACGGATGCAAGCTGGGATGGTAGAGTGATGGATGAATCCACAAGGAAGAGACGGATGGATGGATAGATGAATGGAGATTGAGAGGAGATGATGAAATGTCCATGGGCTGGGATGAATGAGATGGACGGAATTCACACGGAAGGGATGGATGGACGGGTGTGAGAGGAGATGGTGAGGTGGGTGTGAGCTGGGATGGTCGAGTGATGGGTGAAATCACCAGGAAGGGGTGGATGGAGGGGTGTGAACAGAGATGGAGAGATGGATGTGAGCTGGGATGGATGAATGATGGATGAATCCACAAGGAACAGACGGATGGAGAGGTGATGGAGAGATGTGCGTGAGCTGGCATGGTTGAATGATGGATGAATCCACAAGGAAGGGATGGACGAAGCAGTGTGAGAGGAGATGGAGAGATGGTTGTGTGCTGGGATGGATGAGAGATGGATGAATCCACAAGGAAGGGATGGATGGAGGAGTTAGGAGATGAAGAGACGGGCATGTGCTGGGGTGGATGAGTGGTAGGTGAATCCACCAGGAAGGGGTGGATGGAGGGGTGTGAGAGGAGACGGGGAGGTGGATGTGAGCTGGGATGGATGAATCCACCAGGAAGGGGTGGATGGAGGGGTGTGAGAGGAGACGGGGAGGTGGATGTGAGCTGGGATGGATGAATCCACCAGGAAGGGGTGGATGGAGGGGTGTGAGAGGAGACGGGGAGGTGGATGTGAGCTGGGATGGATGAATCCACCAGGAAGGGGTGGATGGAGGGGTGTGAGAGGAGACGGGGAGGTGGATGTGAGCTGGGATGGATGAATCCACCAGGAAGGGGTGGATGGGAGGGTGTGAGAGGAAACGGAGAGATGGGCGTGTGCTGGGATGGACGAGACAGATGAACCCACCAGGAAGAGGTGGATGGAGGGGTGTGAGGGGAGATGGAGAGATGGGTGTGAAGTGGGACGGATGAGACGGATGAATCCATGAACACGGGATGGATGGAGGAGAGAGCAGAAGTAGACGGGATGGGACAAGTGGATGGACGCATCCACAGGAAGGGCTGGATGGCGGAGTTTGAGAGGAGCTGGAGAGGAGGATGAGTGCCGGGATGGAGCGAGGATGGAACCACGAGAAAGGGCTAGATGGGAGGGCGGGAGCGGTGGTGGAGATGGCCATGGGCTAGAGGAAGGACGGAGAGGAGCCAAGGATGGGTGACAGCAACAGCGGGGGGAAAGGAGACAGTGGAGATGGCAGGAGGGACCCGGGGGCACCCCCACCCGCCGCCACCCCCTTACTCTCCACGTCGAGGGTGACGAAGACCTCGGCGGAGCCGGCGGGGCTGCTGGCGTTGCAGATGTACTGGCCCGAGTCCTGCTGCGCGGCGCGGGGGATGACCAAGGTGCCGTTCACCACCCGGTGCTGCCAGGGCAGGGGCGCCCGCAGCTTCGACCACTCGATCCGGGGCGCCGGCTCACCTACGGGCAACGCCGGTGCCCATCACCGTAGCGTCCGGGTACCGGGGCAGGTTACCCTTTCTCCACCACCGCCCCCCTCCATCCTTCCCCGTACCTCTGGCCGTGCAGTGCAGCGTGGCGGTGTCCCCGGCCACCACGGTGACGGTGGGCGGTGCGGTGACCTCGGGGGCCCCGGGGTGCCGCTGTGCCGTCTCCACGCTGATGTCCACCCGGGCTTGCGCCGAACCCAAGGCGCTGTGTGCCGTGCAGACGTAGGTCCCGGCGTGCTCCGGCTTGGCCGGTGAGAGCTGGTGGAGGTGGGGACAGGGCGGGCGGTGAGCACTGGGCACCCACCGGCGCCCCGCGGCACCCCGGGGTGACCCCGCTCACCTGCAGGATGGCCTGGCTGTCCATGTGCAGCAGCGTTTGGTGCTCCACCTTCTGCCGGGAGCCTGGCCGGCTCCAGCGCACCAGGGGCCGTGGTTCGCCCCGGCCGAGGCACTCCACGCTGAGGGATTTGCCCTCCTTCACTGTCACGGGGCCCGGCGGCATCACCGACACGGTGGGGGCACCTGCAGAAGGGAGAGGGCATCAGCGTGGGGAGGGGGACACCACCACCGAGGATGTTGGCGGGGCGATGGGGACACCACCACCCTGGGGGCATCTAGTGCCTGGGGAGGAGGTCTGCGTGGGGATGGGGACACCATCAACCCAGGAGCATCCGAAGCGCATGGAGGACATGAGGGTGGGGACACCACCACGCCAGGAGCATCTAGCACACATGGAGGACGTCAGCATGGGGATGGGGACACCACCACCCTGAGACCACCTGGAGCACATGGAGGGCATGGGGATGAGGACACCACCGCTCTAGGAGCAGCCGAAGCATGGAGAGGACATGGGGACGGGGACACCACTACACCGGGAGGACCTGGAGCAACATGGGGGATGTCAGCGTGGGGGTGGCGATGGGGACACCACCGACATGGGGACACCTGGAGCACATGGAGGACATGGGGACACCACCACTCCAGGGGCATCTGGAGCGCGTGGGAGACACCAACATGGGGACGGTGGTGGGGACACCACCACCCCAGGGGCATCTGGAGCACACATGGCCAGGGACAGGGCCACTCTGGCCACCTCGCACCTTGCACCAGGAGGTTGACAACGCTGCTGGTGACGCCAAAGCGGTTGGAGGCCACGCAGTGGTAGGCGCCCTGGTTGCCCACGTGGGCGCCGGTGATGGAGATGACTGAGCCGTTGGTGCTGATCTTCACGTTGTCTGGACAAGGAGGAGCCGTCAACACCAGGGCCACCCTGGGGACCGCGCCGGGGCCACCCCGGGGACCAGCGTACCTTGGAGATGTTGTCCAGGTCCCATCCGCCAAGTGATGTTGATGGGCCGGGCGCCGTCGTGGACACGGCACTTGAAGGTGGCATCCTCGCCCGGTGCCACGGCCATGCTGTGCGGGTCGATGGAGATGATGGGGCTCTGCAGACCTGCAGGGACAAAGGGACAGGGGAGCCACCGAGGTCACCCATGGGCCCCATCTTCCCTCAGTGTCCTCTGGCGCCCGGCAGCCGCACTCACGGTAGCTGGAGCTGTCACGGGAGGTGACGGTGACAGCGATGGTGGCCTCGCGGGAGATGCTGCCTGTGTCCGCCCGGCACACGTACTCCCCCGAATCGGCCACCGAGAGCTGTGACAGCCGCAGGCGGGACCCCGAAATCTGGGGACGCAATGACAAGAGGTGATGGCATCAACCAGCCACCCACGGCCACCGTCCCCCACCCCGCCGGTGTCCCCACCTACCTGGTGCTTGGCCGGGAGGGACCCCCCGCGCTTGTACCAGGTGATGGTGGCCTGTCCCTGGCCGGCCACCACGCAGTCGAGGTCCAAGGTCTGTCCCTCGGTGACAGAGGACGCCGAGGACTCGATGCGGATGGGCGGCGTGACGCCGGCAGCTGCGCGGGCAGAACAAAGGGTAAACGTCCCCACCGGTCCCCGACGCCGTTGGAGACCCGTCCCCCGAAGGGTGGCACTCACGGTGGGACGGGTTGGCTCCGTCATCGATGGTGACGACGAGGGATGTCTCCTGCGTGACGCCCCCCGATGTCACCCGGCACACGTACTCCCCCGAATCGGCCGCCGTCACCTGGGGGATGCGCAGGCGGGTGCCCGACACCTGGTGGGGACGATTTGGGGACAAGTCAGCGCCAGACGGCGGGGGATGGGACAAAACCAGGGTGACCCCCCCCCCCCCCCTCTCTGCGCCCTACCTGGTGGCTGGCGGGCAGGGAGCCACCGCGCTTGTACCAGGTCACCGTGGTGGGGCCGGACCCTGCCACCACGCAGTTGAGGTCCAGGATCTGTCCCTCGGCGATGGCCGAGGACGAGGACTCGATGCGGAGGGGCTGGGAGACGCCGGAGGCTGGGGGAGGGGGGGACAGGGATAAGGGGACGTTTGTCCACCGAGGTGGCACCTGTCTGTCCCCAAGCGCTGCCCTCTCGCTCGCACTCACGGTAGTAGGAGCCGGCGGTGCCGGCGCTGCTGGGCACGGTGACGATGACAGATGCCTCCTGCGTGACGGTGCCCAGGGTCACCCGGCACACGTACTCCCCCGAATCGGCCACCGCCACCTGGGCGAGGCGCAGGCGGGTCCCCGACACCTGGGGGAGGCGACAAGTTGGGGACGCATCAGCGCGTGACGCGGGGCTGTGCCCTGCGGGGTGATGCCACCTCCCCGGCGTCCCACCTGGCTGTTGGGGGGCAGAGCCCCCCCGCGCCGGTACCAGGTGACATGGGGGTGGCCCTGTCCTGCCACCATGCAGTTGAGGTCCAGGGTCTGTCCCTCGGTGACGGCGGCGGACGAGGTCTCGATCCTCACCGGTGGCGTGACGCCGACGGCTGGGGGTGGCCATGGGGTCAGAGGGGGCGGCCACCGTGTCCCCGTCGTGTCCCCGTGTCACCTCCCACCCATCCCCGGTACCGTAAGAGGAGCCGGCTCCGGTCTGGATGGTGACGATGAGGGACGTCTCGTGCATGACACCGCCCGATGTCACCCGGCACACGTACTCGCCCGAATCGGCCGCTGTCACCTGGGGGATGCGCAGGCGGGTGCCCGACACCTGGCGGGGAGGGGGGGGGGGGGTGACACACATGAGAAGGGGGACACAAACCTCTCAAAACCCCCCCCAAAAAACCCTTTTCCAGCCCAAATCACCCCTCCGGTGTCCCCTACCTGGTGCTTGGCCGGGAGGGACCCCTCGCGTTTGTACCAGGTGACGGTGGCCTGTCCCTGGCCGGCCACCATGCAGTTGAGGTCCAGGGTCTGGCCCTCGGCCACGGAGGAGGACGAGGACTCGATGCGCAGCGGCGGGGTGACACCAACGGCTGGGGACAGAGACGGAAGGGTCACCCCAAAGCCCATGGCACGGTCCCCCCCGGTCACCCCCCTGTCCCCACTCACGGTAGGCGCCGGCGCCGCTGGGCTGGATTGTCACCACGATGGAGATTTCCTTGGTGGTGGCCCCGCTGGTCACCCGGCACACGTACTCGCCCGAGTCGGCCGCTGTCACCTGCAGCAGCCGCAGCCGGGAGCCGGACACCTGCGGGGAGGGGACATGGGGGTCACCGGAGCCATTTGGGCTTCCATGGGGCCATCAGGGTTTGTATGGGGCCATCTGGGATTGCACAAGGCCACCCGAGCTTGCATGGGGCCACTTGGGCTTCCATGGAGCCACTTGGGCTTGCATGGGGTCACCTGGGCTTGCGTGGTGCCATTTGGGCTTCTGTGGGGCCATCAGCGCTTGTATGGGGCCATCTGGGATTGCACAAGGCCACCCGAGCTTGCATGGGGCCACTTGGGCTTCCATGGAGCCACTTGGGCTTCCATGGGGTGACTTGGGCTTGCGTGGGGTCATCTGGGCTTCCACGGGCTATGGAGGCTTGTACGGGGCGATTTGGGCTTGCATGGTGCCATTTGGGCTTGCATGGGGCCGCTTGGGCTTCCATGGAGACACTTGGGCTTCCATGGGGTGACTTGGGCTTGCGTGGGGTCATCTGGGCTTCCACGGGCTATAGAGGCTTGTACAGGGCGATTTGGGCTTGCATGGTGCCATTTGGGCTTGCATGGGGCCACCTGGGCTTGCATGGGACCATTTGGGATTGCATGGGCCACCTGGGCTTGCGCAGGGCCATCTGTGCTTGCACGGGACCACCTGGGCTTCCATGGAGTCACTTGGGCTTGCATGGGGCCACCTGGGCTTGCATGGTGCCATTTGGGCTTGCATGGGGCCACCTGGGGTTACATGGGGGCCACCAAGGCTTGCATAGGGGTCACCAGGGCTTGCATGGTGCCCTCTGGGTTTGCATGGGACCACCTGGGCTACTTGGGCATGCACGGGGCCATGGGCCAACCCCAACCTCCCCCCCCCCCCCAACCCGGCTTGGGGACATCCCCCTCCGTGTCCCCTACCTGGTGCCTGGCCGGGAGGGACCCCCCGCGCTTGTACCAGGTGACGGTGGCCTGCGCGGGGCTGGCGATGACGCAGTTGAGGTCCAGGGTCTGGCCCTCGGCCACGGGGGACGACAAGGACGAGGACTCGATGCGCAGGGGGGTCGTGCTGCCCGGGGCTGGGGACCGAGGCGGGTTAGAGGCCGTGGCCACCACCACGTGTCACCCTCCAAGGCACGCCGGGAGCCTGGGAAGCCCCACCGGGGTGGCTTCCCCAGGGAGCGATTCATCCCAGAGCCGGGGACACGGCGGGGCAGTGCCACCCCCACCGCGGGCAACGTTCCCCCCGTCCCCTCTGGTCCCCACTCACGGTAGGCGCTGGCCCCGCTGGGCTGGATTGTCACCATGATGGAGGTCTCCTTGCTGGTGGCCCCGCTGGTCACCCGGCACACGTACTCGCCCGAGTCGGCCGCTGTCACTTGCAACAGCCGCAGCCGGGAGCCGGACACCTGCAGGGAGGGGACACAGGGGCCGTTTGGGCTTCCATGAGCCTGCCGGGGCTTGCACAGGGCCGTTTGGGCTTCCATGGGGTCACCTGGGTTTGCACGGGGCAACTTGGGCTTGCATGGGCTACATGAGCTTGCATGGGGCCACTAGATCCTGCACGGGCCGCCACGGCTTCCATGGGGACACTTGGGCCTGAGTGGGCTATGTGGGCTTGGATGGGGTCACCAGAGCTTCCAAGGGCCACCCAGGCTTGCGTGGGCCATCTGGGCTTGCGTGGGGCTACCTGGGCTTCCACGGGGCCACCTGAGCTTGCATGGGGCCACCTGGGCTTGCATGGGGCCACCTGGGCTTGCATGGTCTACTTGGGCTTGAATGGGGCCACCTGACCTTGCACGAGGCCACCTGAGCTTGCATGGGGCCACCTGGGCTTGCATGGGGCCACCTGGGCTTGCATGGTCTACTTGGGCTTGAATGGGGCCACCTGACCTTGCACGAGGCCACCTGAGCTTGCATGGGGCCACCTGGGCTTGCATGGGGCCACCTGGGCTTGCATGGTCTACTTGGGCTTGAATGGGGCCACCTGACCTTGCACGAGGCCACCTGACCTTGCACGAGGCCACCTGAGCTTGCATGGGGCCACCTGGGCTTGCATGGTCTACTTGGGCTTGAATGGGGCCACCTGGGCTTGCACGAGGCCATGGGTCAGCCCCAACCACCCCCCTTGGGGACATCCCCCTCCGTGTCCCCTACCTGGTGCCTGGCCGGGAGGGACCCCCCGCGCTTGTACCAGGTGACGGTGGCCTGCGCGGGGCTGGCGATGACGCAGTTGAGGTCCAGGGTCTGGCCCTCGGCCACGGTGGAGGCCGGGGACTCGATGCGCAGGGGGGTCGCGCTGGCCGGGGCTGGGGACCGAGACGGGAGGGTGACACCGGTGACCACAGCAGAGCCCCGCCGGCGCAGGCACACGAGACACGGCTCAGTGCCACGGTGCCCCGCTGGCACTGTCACCCCCCTGTCCCCACTCACGGTAGGCGCCGGCCCCGCTGGGCTGGATTGTCACCATGACGGAGGTTTCCCTGCTGGTGGCCCCGCTGGTCACCCGGCACACGTACTCGCCCGAGTCGGCCGCTGTCACCTGCAGTAGCCGCAGTCGGGAGCCGGACACCTGCGGGGAGGGGACACGGGGGTCACCGGAGCCATTTGGGCTTCCATGGCACTGCTGGGACTTGCACGGGGCCACCTGGGCTTGCACGGGGCCACGTGGGCTTGCACAGAGCCGCTTGGGCTTGCTAAAGTGCCAGTTGAGTTTGCATGGGCCACCTGGGCTTTCATGGGCCACCTTGGCTTGTATGGGCCACCTCGGCTTGTATGGGCCACCTCGGCTTGCATGGGGCCACCTCAGTTTCCACGAGCCATCTGGGCTTGCATGGGGTCACCTCAGCTTGCATGGGCCACCTGGGCTTGCATGGGGCCACCTGGGCTTGCATGGGCCACCTGGGCTTGCATGGGGTCACCTCAGCTTGCATGGGCCACCTAGGCTTGCACGGGGCCACCTGGGCTTGCTAAAGTGCCCGTTGAGTTTGCATGGGCCACCTGGGCTTTCAAGGGCCACCTTGGCTTGTACGGGCCACCTCGGCCTGCATGGGGCCACCTCAGCTTGCATGGGCCACCTGGGCTTGCACAGGGTCACCTCAGCTTACATGAGCCACCTGGGCTTGCATGGGCCACCTGGATTTGCATGGGGCCACCTGAGTTTGCATGGGGTCACCTACACTTGCAGGTGGCCACCTGGGCATGCACAGGCCATGGGTCAGCCCCAACCACCCCCCTTGGGGACATCCCCCTCCGGTGTCCCCTACCTGGTGCTTGGCCGGGAGGGACCCCCCGCGCTTGTACCAGGTGACGGTGGCCTGTCCCTGGCCGGCCACCATGCAGTTGAGGTCCAGGGTCTGGCCCTCGGCCACGGCGGATGAGGACGCCTCAATCCGGACGGGGACACCCGAAGCTGGTGGCCCTAGAGGGGAGGACGGAGCCGTCACCACCCGTTGGGGACCGGCACGTCCCCCCCAAGGTGCCACCAAGCCCAGACTCACCGTAGGATGAGCCAGACGCGGCCACGATGGTGACGATGATGGACGCCTCCCGGACGGTGGTCCCCAAGCTCGCCCGGCACACGTACTCCCCGGAATCGGCCGCCGTGACATGGGGGACACGGAGCCGGGACCCCGAAACCTGGGGTTGGGGACAGGCGTCGGTGTCACACAGGGGGGGGACAGGGCGGGATCTGGGGGTGCTGCCCGCTCTGCCCGCTCTGCCCGCGTCCTTACCTGGTGGCCGGCGGGCAGGGAGCCACCGCGCTTGTACCACGTCACGGTGGCGGGGCCGGGCCCTGCCACCAGGCAGTCGAGGTCCAGGGTCTGGCCCTCGGTGACGGACGGGGACGAGGACTCGATGCGGACGGGCGGCGTCGTCCCTGTGGGAAGGAAAAGGGAGGACGCGGCGGGGGGGGGCGTTGCAGCCCCCCCGGAACCGTCCCCGAACCCCGCCGGTGTCCCCCCACCCGCCTCACCTGGCACCACGGCCACCTCGATGGCGGCGCGGGCCGTGCCGGCGGCGCTGGTGCCCACGCAGAGGTAGACGCCGCCGTCGGCCGCCGTCACGGCGGGGATGACCAGCGTGGCGATGTCCCCGTCCTCGGCGCGGGACTGCGGCGTGAGGGCGGGCGTGAGCGGCACCCGCAGTGCGCCCACCCCCCCCCCCACCGGCAGCACCCAAGGGTGCCAGCACCCGTCTCACCTGCGGTGGCAGGCTGCCCCCCTGCTTCTCCCAGGTGATGGTGGCGGTGGGCGACCCCGAGACCCGGCAGTAGAGCCGCACCGTGGAGCCCTCCTGCACCTCCGTCCGCTCCGGGCTCACCTGCACCTGGGGGGCGCCGGCGGCTGCGGGAAGTTGGGGGGTCAGGGAGGTGCCCGGGGGAAGGTGGGGGTGATGGGGACAACGGGGGTGACAGATGATGGGGATGAGGGGGACAGTGGGGAAGATGGGGGTGACAGGGATGATGGCAATGATGGGGACGGTGAGGGATGATATGGACAATGGGGGTGACATGGATGATGGGGACAGTGGGGATGATGGCGGTGATAGGGATGATGGGGACAACGAGGATGATGGGGACAACGAGGATGATGGGGATGAAGGGGATGATGGGGACAATGGGGGTGACAGGGGTGACGGGGACGATGGGGACAATGGGGATGATGGGGGTGATAGAGATGATGGGAACAACGAGGATGATGGAGGGATGAATGGGTTGATGGAGACAGTGGGGGTGACAGAGATGATGGGTACAATGGGGACAATGGGGACGATGGGGATGATGGGGGTGATGGGGGTGATGGGGATGATGGGGACAATGGGGATGATGGGGTGACAGGGATGATGGGGACAATGGGGGTGACAGGGGTGATGGGGACGATGGGGACAATGGGGATGATGGGGGTGATAGAGATGATGGGAACAACGAGGATGATGGAGGGATGAACGGGTTGATGGAGACAGTGGGGGTGACAGAGATGATGGGTACAATGGGGACAATGGGGACGATGGGGATGATGGGGGTGATGGGGGTGATGGGGATGATGGGGACAACGAGGATGATGGGGATGGACGATGGGGGATGAATGGGATGATGGAGACAGTGGGGGTTACAGGGATGATGAGGACGATGGGGACAGTGGGGATGATGGAGATGATGGGGGTGACAGACGGGGGTGACAGAGGTGATGGGGACGATGGGGACAGTGGGGAAGATGGGGGTGACAGGGATGATGGGGACCGTGGGGATGACGGGGGTGATAGGGATGATGGGGACAACGAGGATGATGGGGACAATGAGGATGATGGGGATGAAAGGGATGAAGGGGACAATGGGGGTGACAGGGATGGTGGGGACACTGGGGACAATGGGGATGGTGGGGGTGACAGGGAGGAAGGGGACAATGAGAATGAGGGGGACAATGGGATAATGGGGATGGACAATGGGGGATGAAGGGGATGAAGGGGATGGTGGAGACAATGGGGGACAGGGATGATGGTGACAACGAGGGTGATGGGGACGATGGAGTGTGACAGAGATGATGGTGGTGACAGGGACGACGGGGACAATGAGGAAAATGGGGGTGATGGGAATGATGGGGGAGACAGGGATGATGGGGACAATGCGATGATGAGGATGAGGGGGATGGATGACGGGAGATGACAGGGATGATGGTGACAGGGACGATGGGGGCGACAGGGATGACGCAGACACTGGGGATGACGGGGACAATGGGATGATGGAGATGGACGATGGGGATGATGGGGGGTGACAGGGATGATGCGGATGATGGGGACAACAGGGGTAACAAGGATGATGGGAACAATGGGGGTGATGTAGATGACGGTGGTGGGGACAATGGGGGTGACACGGATGATTCAGATGATGGGGATGACGGGGATGATGGGACGATGGGGATAGCGATGACGGGGATGGGGACGATGGGGACAACAGGTGTGACAGGGACGATGGAAGATGATGGCGGATGATGGAAACGATGGGACGATGATGGGGATGATGGGGACGGACAACGGTGACGATGGGGACGATGCTCACCTTGCACGTGGAGGAAGGCCCGTGCCGTGTGCTGCCCGGCGCTGCTGCGCGCCCGACACATGTAGTGCCCCTGGTCGGAGGGTTCGACGGCGCCGAAACGCAGCGTCCCGCCCTGGACCACCGCCTGCGGCGGCAGTGCGCCTGTGGGGACACGGCCCGGTGTCACCCCCCCCCGTCACTGTGTCCCCAAGCCCGGTGCCGGTTTCCCCTCCGTCCCTGGGGGGGGCACCTACCGAGCCACTCGAGGGTGGGCAGGGGGCTGCCGGTGCCCACGCAGCGGAACTCGGCTGGCTGCCCCGGTGCCACGCTCAGCTGTGCCGGCTCCACGGTGGCGGTGGGGGCGGCGGCGGTGCCCGCTGCGGTGACACCCGGGGAGGGGGGGCTCAGGGCTCGCCGGGCCCCCCCCCCCCTCCCCCCACGGTGCTGGCCCCAGGCGGTGGGAAGCTGGGGGGCGGCGTGGCGTGGCCGGTGGTGGGGTGCGCGGTGGAGCCCCGGCATGCAGCGGGTGGGGGGGGCAGTACGTGGACCCCCCCCCCCAGACTCCCCCAGGGGTGACTTACCCGGTCTGTGCCCCTCCATAAACTCAACGGGTCCGTAAAACATCTGAGTCTTCGAGGGGGCTGCAAGAGGGCGCGGGTCTCAGGAAGAGCGTGCCCGTCACCCCGGCGTCTGGGCACCAAGTGAGCCCATCGCCCTGGCGTCCGGGCACTGAATGTGGTCATCACCCCGGTGTCTGGGCGCCCACCACCCCAGCATCTGGGAGGCAAGCGTGCCCATCGCCCCAGCATCTGGGCAGCACGTGTGCCCATCACCCTGGTGTCTGGGCACCGAGCGCGCCCAGCACCCCAGCATCTCGGTGGCAAGCACGCCTGTCACCCTGGTGTCTGGGTGGCAAACCTGCCCATCTCCCTGGCGTCTGGGCACTGAGTATGCCCATCTCCCTGGCATCTGGGTGGCGAGCGTGCCCATCACCTCGGAGTCTGAGCACCAAGCACACCCATCACCCCGGCATCTGGGCATCGAAAGTGCCCACCACCCTGGTGCCTGGGTGCCCACCCCGGCATCTGGGACACAAGTGTGCCCATCGCCCTGGTGTCTGGGCACCCAGCGTGCCCATCACCCCAGCATCTGGGCACTGAGCATGCCCATCTCCCCAGCATCTGGGTGGCGAGCGTGCCCATCACCCTGCAGTCTGAGCACCAAGCACACCCATCACCCCGGCATCTGGGCATCGAAAGTGCCCATCACCCTGGTGCCTGGGTGCCCACCCCAGCATCTGGGACACAAGTGTGCCCATCGCCCTGGTGTCTGGGCACCCAGCGTGCCCATCACCTCGCAGTCTGAGCACCAAGCACACCCATCACCCTGCCGTCTGGCCATCGAAAGTGCCCATCACCCCGGCATCTGGGCACCGAACCTGCCCCTCGCCCTGGTGTCTGGGCACCGAGCAGGACCCACCTCCCCGTCATTTGGGTGGCGAGCGTGCCCATCGCCCCGCTGTCGGACCACCCCCCTGGCGCCCAATGTGCCCATCACCCCGGCGTCTGGGCGGCGGGCCCCCCCCCCGGCCCCGGCTCACCCTGCACGTAGAGGGTGGCGGTGCCCTCGTCCATGTCCAGCATGTTGGAGCCGGTGCAGACGTAGACGCCGGCGTCCTCGGGCCGCACGCCGCGCAGGGTGAGGATGCCGTTGAAGTCCACGGCGCCGGCGGGCAGCGTGCCGTGGTTCTGCCGCGTCCACACCAGGGTGTAGGCGGGCGACTGGCGGGGGGGGGGGGGGGGGAGACAGACAGAGAGAGAGAGAGATGGGGGGAGGCCTGAGGCCACGGGGATGGGCACGCGGCCGGGGGGGGGGGGGGGAGCTGCGCGTCTGCGTGGGCACCCACCGGGGAGAGGTGGGGTACCCGGGGGGGGGGGTCCCTGCGTCCCGGCGAGGGACGTGGGCGCCCAGGGGTGGGGTGGGGAGGGGACGTATGGGCTGGATGGACACCCAGGGGTGTCCCCGTCTCCTGCGTGTCCCCGTGGCCACCCCTGTGCCCTGCATGTCCCCGTGGGCACCCGGGGGTGTCCCTGTGCCCTGCATGTCCCTATGGCCATCCGGGGGTGTCCCTCTGCTCTGTGGGACCAGGTGGGCACCCAGGGGTGTCCCCGTGCCCTGCATGTCCCTATGGGCCCCCAAGAATGTCCTCGTGCCCTGCATGTCCCCGCGGCCACCCATGTGCCCTGCATGTCCCCGTGGGCACCCAGGGGTGTCCCCGTGCCCTGCATGTCCCTATGGGCCCCCAAGAATGTCCTCGTGCCCTGCATGTCCCCGTGGCCACCCGTGTGTCCTGCATGTCCCCGTGGGCACCCACATGTCCCTCTGTTCTGTGGGTCCAGGTGGGCACCCAAGGGTGTGTGTCTGTGTGCCCTGGATGTCCCCACGGGCACCCAGGGGTGTCCCCACGCCCCGCACGTCCCCATGGGCCCCCAAGGATGCCCCTGGGCCCTGTGTGTCCCCATGGCCACCCCTGTGCCCTGCATGTCCCCATGGGCCCCCAAGGATGTCCCCATGCCCTGTATGTCCCCATGGCCACCTGTGTGCCCTGCATGTCCCCATGGGCACCCAAGGATGTCCCCATGCCCTGTACATCCCCATGGCCACCTGTGTGCCCTGCATGTCCCCATGGGCCCCCAAGGATGTCCCCATGCCCTGCATGTCCCCATGGCCACCCCTGTGCCCTGCATGTCCCCATGGGTCCCCAAGGGTGTCCCCATGCCCTGCATGTCCCCATGGGCACCCAGGGCTGTCCCTATACCCTGTATGTCCCCCATGGCCACCCATGTGCCCTGCATGTCCCCACGGGCACCCAGGGGTGCCCACACGCCCCCCGCCGTGCCGTGTCCCCCCCCCCCCCCCTCACCTTGCTCTTGGCGGTGCAGACGAAGGTGACGTCGGCCCCGGGCTTCACCTGCTGCACCCGCTTCTCCTCCACGGTGACGGTGATGGGTTTGCCGGGGGTCTCTGCGCCCGGAGCGGGGGGGGGGGGAGAGAGCTGAGCCCCGCTCCTCCCCTCCGTCCCCCTGCGTGTGCGTGTGTGCGCGCGCGTCCCCCCCGCCCCACCTCGGTGACAACCACCCACCGGTGACGATGACCTCGGCGCGGCTGGCGTTGCTGTGCCGAAGGTTGCGGCAGGAGCAGACGTAGACGCCGGCTTCGGAGGGCTGGATGCTGGCGAAGTGCAGCTCCTCGCCTGGGGAGGGGACAGGAGGGTGACACCCCACCCCCCCCCACCTTGGGGACACCCCGGTCCCCTCCCCGAGCCACCCAATACCTTGTCGCCGGCTCTGGGCGCCCTCGGGGAGGGGTCTCCCGTCTTCTCGCGCCCAGTGGTAGTAGAAGGGGGGGTCGCCGCTGGCCTGGCACCGCAGGGTGACGGCGCTGCCCTGGGCCACCGTGGTGCGCGGCGGGTGGACGCGGACGGCCAGCGGCACGGGGGGGCCCACGGGGACGCACGCCTGCCCCCGCGCCGTGGGGTCGCCCACGTAGCCGGGGGCGCAGCTGCGGGGGGGTAAAAAAGGGGGAGACTAAGTATTGGGGTGGGGATACGGGGATGGGGGAGAGTGGGGGGGGGGAGAGTGGGGTGCGTATGGGGGGGGGGGAGCCCAGTGGGGTGCATAAATTGGGGTAGGTGTAGCAGGGTGAGCGTATTGGGGTGCATATGGGGGGGGGGGGAGCCGGCAGGGTGGGTATATTGGGGTGGGGATAGTGGGGTGGGGATATTGGGGTGCACCGAGTGGGGTGCGCGTATCGGGGTGGGTATTTTGGGGTGAGCCCTGAGGGTGGGTATATCAGGGTGAGCATTTTGGGGGTGAGCATATATGGGGGGGGGGAGGGGGGGGGGTGCCCAGCCCAGTGGGGTGCATAAATTGGGGTGGGGATAGCGGGGGGAACCCCTGGGGGTGAATATACTGGGGTGAGCACACGGGGGCGGGTGTATGGGGGTGGGTATATGGGGGGTGGGTATATAGGGGTGGGTACATAGGGGTGGGCATATGGGGGTGGGTATATGGGAGGTGGGTACATGGGGGTGGGTACATGGGGGTGGGTATATGGGGGTGGGTATATGGGGGGTGGGTATATGGGGGTGGATATATGGGGGGTGGGTATATAGGGGTGGGTACATAGGGGTGGGTATATGGGGGGTGGATATATGGGGGGTGGGTATATGGGGGGTGGGTATATGGGGGGTGGGTACATAGGGGTGGGTATATGGGGGTGGGTATATGGGGGTGGGTATATGGGGGTGGGTATATGGGGGGTGGGTATATGGGGGTGGGTATATGGGAGGTGGGTACATGGGGGTGGGTACATGGGGGTGGGTACATGGGGGTGGGTATATGGGAGGTGGGTACATGGGGGTGGGTACATGGGGGGTGGGTATATGGGGGTGGGTATATGGGGGTGGGCATATGGGGGGTGGGTATATGGGGGTGGGTACATAGGGGTGGGCATATGGGGGTGGGCATATGGGGGGTGGGTATATAGGGGTGGGTATATGGGGGTGGGTACATAGGGGTGGGCATATGGGGGTGGGTATATGGGAGGTGGGTACATGGGGGTGGGTATATGGGGGGTGGGTACATAGGGGTGGGTATATGGGGGGTGGGTATATGGGGGTGGGTACATAGGGGTGGGTATATGGGGGTGGGTACATAGGGGTGGGTGTATGGGGGGTGGGTATATGGGGGTGGGTGTATGGGGGTGGGTACATAGGGGTGGGTATATGGGGGTGGGTGTATGGGGGTGGGTATATGGGGGTGGGTGCTCGGGGTGCCGCCCGCCCCCCCGCAGCCCTCACCGCTCGCAGTACTGCCCGGCGTAGCCCGGCTCGCAGGCGGTGCAGCGGTACCCGCTGCCTCCCAAACTCTCGCAGGTCCTGGAGAACCTGCGGGGACAGAGCGAGGTGGGGGGGCGCGTCCCCTCCCCGGCACACCACCCACACCCCCCCACACACACACCCCCCCCCAACCCCGGCGCCGGCACTCACTGGTTTTCGGGGTAGGGGAGGGGACAGGCGCAGGGCTGGCAGTCCTCGGGGGTCCCGGCGGTGGCGTCCCCGTAGAAACCGGGGGCACATTGGTCACAGAAATCCCCCGCCGTGTTGTGCAAGCAGCCCTGCGGGGGGGAAGAAATATTTCGGGGGGGGGGGGGTACGGTTGGGATGAGACCCCCCCCCCCCCAAAAAAAAAAAAAAACCCCCCCCTGCTGAATATAAAGACTCACGGAGCAGACGCCGCTCTCGGGGTGGCAGCTCTCCGAATGCCCGTTGCACTCGCAGAGCTCGCAGTGCCCCAGGTACAGGCCCCCCCCGGTGCGGGTGTAACCGGGGGCACAATCCTGCCAGCGGGAAAATAACCCGGAGGTGGTGGTGGTGGGGGGGGTGTCGGTGTCGTGACACACCCCCCCACCTCCATCCCCAAATATCGCTGGGAAGGGGCGGGGAGGGATGATGCTGGGGGCTCACCTGGCAGGACAGCCCGTGGTACCCGGGGGGGCAGCGGCATTCCTCCACCTCGGGGGCCGGGGGGAGGCCGGGTTGGGGGGGCACGGCCGTATCCATGGTGACATCGGCGATGCTGGACGCGGCCGTGCTGGTGGAGTAGGTGGCGCGGATGAGGATCTCATCCAGGTCGGCCAAAGCCATCAGGAGATGCTCCCGCGTCGCCGGTTGCCCGTCCGGCCGCTGCCAGTATTGCTGTGGATGGGGTTGGGGG